>OZ024823.1:105636475-106836475 GCA_964016985.1 Anodontia alba
CCAATACACTAATCTTTTCAAAAGTTATGGAACGGAAACCATTTTTCAAAGTTGAAAAAGGGCCATAACTCCCAAAATAACAGGTGGATTTTACTCTAAATCGAATTTGGCCTATATTTAATGATTATATACCTGTGTACAAAATTCCAATCCAATACACCAATCCTTTCAAAAGATATTGCACGGAAACCATTTTTCAAAGTTGAAAATTTTTCCAAGTTGAAAAAGGGCCATAACTCCCAAAATAATAGGTGGATTTTACCCTAAATCAAACATGACGTACATCTTATGATTATATGCCTGTGTATAAAATTTCAATCCAATACAAAGATATCGCACGGAAACCATTTGTGTTACGCATGGGACGGACGGACGGGACGGACGTACGTACGGACAGCGGTGATACTATATCCCCCCACATTGAAAATGGCGGGGGCATAACAAACTATAAATGGCTTTCTCCTCTGAAAGGCTAGACAGATCTGGAAATAATTTCACAGCAATATTCTATGGCTGACCCTCTAACAAAATTGCTCAAAATCAGTTTGCTCCGCTGAAATGATGGCCGCCAGCGCTACATGTAAAAATAGGCAAACCTTAAAACAACTCCTCCTAAACAGGTTGACTGATTTTGAAATAATTTCAGCAAACTGTTCCATGGGTAACTGTCTATCAATATTGTTCAAACTCTCCTCTCTAACTTATATTAGCGGGCCCCCGTAGCCTAGTGGATAGGAAAGTTGACTCTTAATCCATTCGGTTTCTCACCGCTGTAGTTCGTGCCTCGCTTGGGTCACATGTGGGAAAGCCAAGTTCTGCTTACGGATAGTTAGGTGTTTTTTCCCCCGGGTCCTCCGGTTTTCGCCCACCTTTGATAAACGATCGGCTCGATATAAGTAAAATATTCTTGAGGGCCGTAAAAACCCAAATTAAAGTCAAAATATCTACCTTATATTACCTACCATTTCATTTGTACAATACGGATCAGGTGAACGATCCAGGGCCATCATGGCCCTTTTGTTTAGCATTTCGTAAAAGTGCGAAGTTATACGTTTTACATATCACTCACAATCTTTCTTTGATCTTCTGTGTTAAACTGATCTTGAGGGAGACTACTTGTTAGGCACATTAGAAGACCAAACGCAATACATAATAACGTTTCAATAAGCATTACATGTGAGGTCAATTCACCATGCTATAAACGTTTTTGCGTAGGCACTCCAAAAGAATTTAAATTTAATGCTTGGAGTATTTTATTGTGATTAAACAATGCCAGTCAGGTGTATATACCTATCACTGTACAATTTTACACCAGATACAGTTGCGAGTCACAAATGAAAAATGTGTCGTGCAAAATGCAAGTATTTTGCTGAAAAAAAAAAAAATCATATTGAACTAGAGCAAGTCGATGGCGCGCCATTGCATATCTCCGCGCCAGCGCTATCGCATATCTCCCTGCACATCAAAATTCAATATGCATTCCTCCAGACCTCATTCATAGGGCTATTACCTGTGGCAGTGTCATGGTTCTAGCTAAAAAGCCTAAGAGGAGATGGGTGACAATAAAAAAAATAGGACCCCAAATCCTACTTTTTGACCTCTAGTGACCCCCAGATATGCCCCGGGGCAAAATTTTTGCACCACTGTATTCTACTCTTCATAACCTTCGATTTGATGTGTAACATGACTATGTTTGAACATTTTCCCTTCGGGGCCACTCCCCTGGCCCTGCTCCCAGGGGTCACATGCCCAGGCCCAGGGGTCAAAATTCCGAATGTGTTCCTCCAGTCCTCATCTATAAGGCTATCACCGGTGATAGTTTCAAGATTCTAGCTAAAAAAGCCTTAAAGGAGTTGGGTGACATTAAAGAAGGACCCAAAATCCTATTTTTTGACCTGTAGTGACCCCAGACATACCCCCGGGGCAATTTTTTTTTGCACCACTATATTTTACTTTTCATAACCTTCAATTTGATATGCAACATGACTGTTTGTACAAAATGAATTTTGGACCCTTCGGGGCCACACCCGCCCTGGCCCTGCCCCCAGGGGTCATATCAAAATTCTAACTGTGTTCCTCCAGTCCTCATCCATAGGGTTATCGCCTGTGAAAGTTTCGAGAATCAGCTTAAATGTTCTAGGAGCAATGATGTGAAATTACAGACGGACGTACGAACGGACGGACGGACGGCCGACCGGTCGGACGGACGGATGGACGTGGGTATAACAATATCCCCGCTTTTTCTTCGAAAAGCGCCGAAATAATTACTAGCAATGGCTAGTCATTCTATGCGGTATATTTTTCCGGTCGAGGTATTTTTTTTTACAAGATTCGCAACCTTGGGTCTCTTTTTGTTGTTTTTCTCGCAAAATATTTACCTATTTCAATTTATAATTTATGTTTTAGGAACAAACTGGATCTGGGAAATCGTTTCCATGGTAGTGAAGGAAAAAGCAGAATATGAAAGAAATTCGAAACTAGTTTCAATGTTGGAAATGAGGTATGGCTAGAATTTGTACAACGTAAAATGTAACAAAATGGACACAGTGAATAGACGTTAATTATCATATTGGTGCCCAATCAGGATCTGTTTGCTCTTCGTGTAAGGTTGAATGTCGGCTCAAAACATGTTACGATAGAATGTGAGTGATTAGAATTGGTGGCAGATATTGTAGGCAGAACATGTCTGATCAGGGTCTTCACTGTTTGCTCATGTCTTTGGTCGGTGTCTGTTGGCACAAACCATGTTATGATAGAATGTGAGTGATCATAATTAATGGCAAACAGTGTAGGAAGAACATAACATCCGGCCAGGGTCTATACTGTTTGCTCATACCTTTCGTTGGTGTCAGTTGGCTATGGTATCATAACTTGTAATGAGTGCCCAGAACAAGAGGCAAACAATGTAAACCCTAAACTGACACCGCGTTCTGTGGCGTCTCATCTAGGACAACATTGTTTGCTCATGTCCATCACGAAAACACGCTTGTGTAATTTTTACCCCCTTAAACCCCCACTTTTATATAGTAAAACTGGGGTTTAGAGGGGTATGTACTATTTTTCTTATTTCTGCTCAAAAACATAGATTGTGGTACTCGTTAGAACCGCCTCGGCGAGGCGGTTCTAACGAGTACCTACAATCTATGTTTTGAGCAGAAATAAGAAAAATATCAGAATTTTTTATCTGAAAATTTTCATTTTTTGGTGGTAAAATTTTCAGTATATTTGAATAGGCATGTTTTCGTAATGTTTGGTCAATGTCTGTCGTATCAAAACGTGTTATGATAGACTAGGAGTGATCTGAACAAATGGCAAACAATGTCGACCCTGATCAGAGGCCGCGTTCTGTCGTTTCCGATCAGGGCACTGTTGGCTCTTTGTCGTTGGTTGGTGTGTGTCCGCTCAAACAGTGTTACGATAGAGTAGGAGTTCTCAGAATTAGAGGCAAACATTGTGGACACTGATCGGTCAGATGCCGCAGATTATGGTAGATGATCATGGTTCTATACTGTTTGCTCATGTCTTTGGTTTGACCTTCCGTTCTCTTGCTAATTGTTTCTTTGCTTGCCCATGGGAAGTGCTATTTTTTAATTCAAACTCGTGATGTATATACTTGTATATTGTATATCATAAAAACGATTTTTCTCTTCAGATTCAGTTTTTAGCTCTTCCGACGTTTTCATATGACATCAGAAGGTTTTATTATGTTACGTCATCTAAAATAGTCTTCTAAAGGAAATATTTCTTTACGCTAAGAATAAATAACGAGTTTCAGACATGTAACATACGCTCTAATGAAAGTGAATGGAGTAGCGAATTTTGCAACAAAAAGAAAAAAGTAAAACAACAACAGGATACAGCTGAAATTTCGTGAGTGGAATGACTGGACATTGCTTTATACGAAAACATTGTGTATCAATTCAAAATTTTGCACGATATATTTTTTTTTCATTTGTGACCAGCAACTGTGCCCAGCATTAAAGTGTAAAGTGATAAGGAGATATACGTGACTAGTCATGCTCATATCACTCGAATATAGGGATCAAACATGGTTTTTCAAGTGTTGAAAACCGAGGCCTCTTCGGCCGCGGTTTTCAACACCTCCCAAGGGACCTGGCGAATGTTAATGCATTGAAAAACCATGTTCGATCGGTATTATTGCATAAAAACAGAACATTTGCAACATTTCGCGTTATTTCTTGCACTATTTTGTTTCGCCTTTTCCCCGATGTCTCGCGAACGCTATTTCCACGGACTATGCTCGTTCTAGGGCAGGAGAGTACACATCGCGTGACGACAGCAATTCTAGGACCCCGGTACGAGCATATTGAAAGTTGCGTAGCCGTGCATTAACAGCGCGTAAATTGCCTTGTTAATACACGGCTTTTCGCCGGTTAATGCACGGCTGTTAATAACGTGCGGCACTGCTTTTTATGCAATAAATACAGTTAATGCCTGAATAAAATAAATAAATAAATAAAAACAACTTCACTACATGTTTAACTTCCTCTGGAGTGTCTCCCAAAATATATATGTTACGGAGAATTGTAATACTTATGAAAAAAATATCATTTACTGTGTTTGACTTCCTAATATTCCTAGCAAGTGTTCTCCTTCAAGATCAGTTTGGCAAAAGAAGAGCGTCCCGTTGGCCGAATAGTTAGCGCACCCAACTTTGGATCACGAGGTCTTGGGCTCGAATCCGAGTCGTTTCGCCCAGAAACCATTTCCTTCCCTCAAGAGACGTTTCGCCACAAATACGTTTCCATCCTAGTCGTTTCTTCTCTAGTCGTTTAGCCCCACTAGTAGTTTCTCTCCATGTACATTTGCAAGCAGTTTAGGTAGTATAACTTATATTATTTATTTAGTCAACCGTAAAAGACAGTCGGGAGTTGAGGCAAATATATAAGGAACATCAATGTATCTTGCATTTGAAATAACTCAGAATAAATGTAAAAAAGATTGCCTTTGGAAACAAAGAACACACTTCGGATTAGAAAATGGGAGTCTCCGTTTTATTGAGACTTCATAAGTAGTAATGAAGTTTGCAACACTGCTTACGCCCTCTAGCGTATACATGAGCAGAACTCCATTTTCAGATATACCACGATGGAGCTAATGATTCCGAAGGAAATAAAATGTAATCTGCACTATGGTGATGTACGGAGAGACGTTCTACCACCGCCACACGGCACTAACACCAGGTGCAGTGTAGTATAATAAACGTCAAAAAGATTGCCTTTGGAAACAAAGAACACACTACGGATTAGAAAATGGGAGTCTCGGTTTTTAGCTCACCTGAGCACGAAGTGCTCATGGTGAGCTATTGTGGTCAGTCAATGTCCGTCGTCCGTCGTGGGTCGCCTGTTGTCCTTCGTGTGGCGTCAACAATTGCTTTAAAAGCCTACTCCTCCTGCACCCCTGGGCCAATTGACGATACTTGGTAGGAAGCATCGGGGTGACGTTCAGTTCAAAAATAGTTAAAATCCTTCCGATCGGAAATCCAAGATGGCCGCCATTGCCGCCATCTTGAAAATCTATTTTTCGCTTCTTCTTCTAAACCCAAAATCCAATTGACTCCAAACATGGTAGGAAGCATTGGGGTCACTTATAGATCAAAAATAGCTAAAATCGTTTCGATAGGAAATCCAAGATGGCCGCCATGGCAGCCATCTTGAAAATCTATTTTTTGCTTCTTCTCCTGAACCGACAGGCCAATTGACTCCAATACTTGCTAGAAGCATCGGGGTGACTTGTAGATAAAAATAGCTAAAATCGCGCTGATCGTAAATCCAAGATGGCCGCCATGGCGGCCATCTTGAAAATCTATTTTTCGCTTCTTCTCCTAACCACAAATGCCGCTAAAATCCCTTCAATCGGAAATCAAGATGGCAGCCATGGCCGCCATCTTGAAAATCTGTTTTTCGCTTCTTCTCCTGAGCCGAAAGGCCAATTGACTCCAAACTTGGTAGGAAGTATCAGGGTGACTTGTAGATCAAAAATAGCGAAAATCGTGCTGATCGGAAATACAAGATGGCCGCCATGGTGGCCATCTTGAAAATTGTTTTTTCACTTCTTCTCCTAAACCCAAAAGCCAGTTGACTTGAAACTTGGTAGGAAGCATCGGCCCGAGGTGACTTATAGATTAAAAATTGGAAATCCAAGATGGACGCCATGGCGGCCATCTTTAAAATCTATTTTTCACTTCTTCTCCTGAACCGAAAGGCTTATTGACTTTAAACTAGGTAGTTAGCATCAGGATGACCTGTAGATCAAAGATAGCTAAAATCATCCCTATCAGAAATCTAAGATGGCCGCCATGACAGCCATCTTTAAAATCTATTTTTCGCTTCTTCTCCTGAACTGAAAGACCATTTGACTCGAAACTTGATAGGAAGCATTCGGGTGACTTGTAGATCTAAAATAGCTTAAATTGTTTGGATCGGAAATCCAAGATGGGCGCCATGGCGGCCATCTTGAAACCTTTTTTTTTCGCTTATTTTACTGAACCAAAGGGCCGGTTGATTTGAAAATTGGTAGGAAGCATCGGGATGACTTGTTGATGTACAAATAGCTTAAATCGTTCCGATCGGAAATCCAAGATGGTGGCCATCTTGAAAATCTATTTTTCCCTTCTTCTTCTGAACTGAAATGCCAATTGACTCGAAACTTGGTAGGAAGCATCGGGGTGAGTTGTAGATCAAAAATAGCTCAAATCGTTGCAATAGGAAATCCGAAATTGCGGCTATGGCGGCCATCTTGAAAATCTGTTTTGAACTTTTTCTCCTGAACCGAAAGGGCAATTGACTCAAAGTTCATTGGAAATGTCGAGGTGACTTGTAGTAGCTAAAATCATTCTGATTGGAAATCCAAGATGGCTACCCTCTTGTTTATATTTATTATATTTTCCTGCCACTGTGCTGTTTACATGTATATAAAATCATGATTCTTTAGAAACCACTTAGGCAATTGCAACCAAATTTCACATTGATCCTACTGTTGAAATATGATTGAGAGTTTGTTCAAATGATTCCGCTCCATTGACTGTCATGCCATATATAATATTCTTCAAAATTAAGAATTGCTTAAAAGATGATCTTTTCATTAGTTGCGATGACAGGATTGGAAAAATGTTGCATAACATCTGCATATCTGCAGTGGCTATGTCACTCAGGTGAGTGACCCATGGCCCGTGGGCCTCTTGTATTGAGACTCTTCATAAGCAGTAATAAAGTTTGCAACACTGCTTACGCCTTCTAGCGCATACATGAACAGAACTCTATTTTCACCACAATGGGTCCTCTGATACCAAAGCAAATGATCTGCATTATGGTGATGTACGGGGAGATGTTCTGTTGCCGCCAGACGGCACTAACACCAGCTGCAGTGTAATAAAATAAACGTAGAAACCTGTCACAGGACATACATACATACATACATAAATACATACACGTAACTCATAAATGCTTAGTTCTAATTATTTTGGTTTTGGGACATGAACAAACCGTGTACACCCAGATCAGACGACTCAGAAAGAAAAACATGTATAGGACATTTCGTAAAACGTACATCTTAAATTTAAAATTGATCTGCCCAAAGGCATTTCTCGGACACTGGCAAACAGTGTAGACCCAGATCAGATGCCACAGAACGCGGTGCCTGATCAGAGTGAACACGGCTTGCCAAAGTAAAGGAAATCTTGTAAACTTACAACAAATGAAACAAAATTGATATCCCTTAATTTTCAAATGAATCTGTCCAATGGATCTGTCCAAAAGTATTTTTTGGGACATTGGTAAACAGTGTAGACCCTGATCACATTCCGCAGAACCCGGCGTCACTGTTTATTTAATGTACAAAATATTTTTTGCAAACTTACATCAAACAAAACAAAACTGGCGCCCCTTTAATTTAAAACGGATTTGTCCAAAAGCATTTTGTAGACATTTGCTAACAGTGTAGACCCAGCTCAGACGCCGCAGAACGCCGCATCTGACTAGGGTCTCACCACTATTTGCTTTATGTGCAGGATTTTTTTGTAAATGTAGAAAAAAGTCTGACATTACTGAAAAAGAGATCTGTTCAAATTATGCATTTTTGGGGCATTGGCAAAAATTGTAGACCCAGATCAGACGCAATTGCAGCGTCTGGTCAGGGTTGCTTTTATTCGCTTAAAGGTTCCATATTCGTCAAAATAGACATTTTTTTTTCTAAGCAAGGTTTAATAAATTGATATATGGTATTAATACAATCATAAAAATGTGGTAAATGACAGCCTGTAAAATTTCAGTCAGTCTCTCGTTTTTGAAGTGGATCAAAAATGAAATGATTTATATCGTGTCTCTGAATTAATGTTGGCAATACTAATTCAGAGATACGATTTAAAAAATCATATTTTTTGACCCACTAAAAAAATGAGAGACTGACTGAAATTCCACAGGCTGTCAGATGTCACATGTTATGATTGTATTAATACCATATATGAATTTATTAAATCTTTCTTGGATAATAAAATGTCTATTTTTGAGGAATATGGAGCCTTTAATACAGGAATTTATGTAAAGCTTACAACAAATAAAACTACTCTGACGCCTTAAAAATGGATCTCTTGGTATTAAGAAGAGTTCCAGTGTGTCATATATGAATTATAAACAATGGACAGGTTCGTCTCCTTTATATGATTTAATCGCATTTGCACAGGCTGAGCTGGGCCTTTATTGTCCGCTATCAGTATCAGTGGATACCGAGTGTATGTCGACGAACAGAGAATGTAATGGATACTGAGTGTATGTCGACGAACAGAGAATGTAATGGATACAGAGTGTTTGTCGACGAACAGAGAATATAATGGATACCGAGTGTTTGTCGACGAACAGAGAATGTAATGGATACCGAGTGTTTGTCGACGAACAGAGAATGTAATGGATACTGAGTGTATGTCGACGAACAGAGAATGTAATGGATACTGAGTGTTTGTCGACGAACAGAGAATGTAATGGATACCGAGTGTATGTCGACGAACAGAGAATGTAATGGATACTTAGTGTTTGTCGACGAACAGAGAATGTAATGGATACTGAGTGTTTGTCGACGAACAGAGAATGTAATGGATACTGAGTGTTTGTCGACGAACAGAGAATGTAATGGATACTGAGTGTATGTCGACGAACAGAGAATGTAATGGATACTGAGTGTTTGTCGACGAACAGAGAATGTAATGGATACTGAGTGTTTGTCGACGAACAAAGAATGTAATGGATACTGAGTGTTTGTCGACGAACAGAGAATGTAATGGATACTGAGTGTATGTCGACGAACAGAGAATGTAATGGATACTGAGTGTATATCGACGAACAGAGAATGTTCAGATAAGACAACATGAATGCGCATTCTGAACTAGACCTACGTAGCCCATAAATTGCATAAGGACCTTTTTCATGCGTTGCGCATCGTATCATTTAAAACAGTAATGTGAATTTTTCTAAACATTATTAATGTTTTTCGTAGTAGCCATATTAGATGCGCAATGAACTGTTTTCAGCGTTAATGTATTTCTGCATAAATCCAGATAAATGACTTAGAAAGTCCAACATGTTGCATTTTAAAAGCAGTTTTAGGACGAATACTTATTACAGTCAAACTTTTTTTTATACCATTACTCCATACAACGACAGAATTCATTACAATGATAATTTGACCAACAAGAAACCTTCGCTCAAGAGGTGACAGTTAATCGGAAATTGTGCAAGAACATATTGTATCTAATATTCAAGAAACATCGGTTTTGGATATTTGCTAGAATAGCCTAATGGAGGCGATTCTAATAAATACCCAAAACCTATGTTCATGAAGGAATAAGAATTGAACAAACCTTTTTTTTAGTATCATTTGTTCATAAGTAAGCTTTGCAACAGTGAATTTATTTGAATGCTAACATCTTGGATCGTTATAACTAGGGTTCACAGTAATAGTCTCAGGTGAAAAATATGGGTCACTTACATTTGAGTCAAGAATTGGCTGAATGTACTCTCATGAGTTAATTTTAATGCCTGCAAACGGACAATCTACCTTCTGTTTTCAATTTGAGCATTGTTTTCCATGGTAACAATGATAACCGCCCGAATTAACAACTTTTTGTATACTTAGAATCGGACGAGTATCGTCTGGTCCTCCAAAGAAACTTGAATATTATAACTCAAATGCAATGCATGCATATTTGCTATACAGTGGTCTTTTATCCAAAACTATTATACCCAGAAAATGCCACAATCACAAAGCACAGAACTTTCCAGACACCAAAACAACAAGAGATGAGGACAAAACGAACATCACATACAGTCGAACCTCAGTGGCTCGAACATCTTTGGGACCATGGAAATTTGTTCGAGACATGGGTAGTTCGAGCCACAGAGAGTTAATCATGGCACCAGTTCAGGAAGCAAATAGCGATAATTTTGGGAAATCTTTTCGATTTTCTACACAACGATTGTATGTTGAGTGTACTCATTAGAATCGCCTCGATGAGGCGATTCTAATGAGTACACACAACATACAATTCCATGATAAAATAAGAAAAAAAAATCCTTAAATATTTGTTTTCTTGAGCTATTGGAAGAATTTTCTAGGGACTGAAAAAAGAGTTCGAATCATCCACGGTAAATGAGCCATCCGTGTTCGAGCCATTGAGGTTATACTGTACATATTAAACCACAGACGCACACTGAGAGGAGGACCGCAACAGTCGTGTACAAGTTTTCTTTTAGTAACAGAATTAGCTGTATATCTTTTGTATACTATTCGGGTCCTAGGGTGAACAAAATTTACCCACTGGCTCCCTGTCTAATATGCCTGAAAAAAATGTTGCCACAATTTTTGCAAAGGGAGAAATTTCTTTTGCAGACAGACAGCAATTCTCCTTAGTTTTTGACGTCTTTAAAAATGAGGGCTGCTCTTAAGTAGCATCCAGTGAGAAAGGAGACTTTTATTTTATTGTTAGCGGCGAAATCTTAGTATATCTGGTGAAAATATAAGTGGTACCAATCACTAGTGAAATGATATCTTATATATTTTCACTCCTTGCCTTTGATGACTTCGGTTTTCTTCATTGTTTCAAAAGCGGATGTTTCCTCCACTTCAGATTTTCGAACACCTGTAACTTCTTTGTTTCCGAACTAAACTACCACGTTGGTAATGCGTTTCCTTAGTTAGAAAGTAAGGAATATTCTGTTATCAAAATTATTTTGATTTGCCGAAATATTTGTTTCTCTCTCTCTTTGTAGTAAGCACTCAATGACGACGTCATAATGTTTCTGTTTTGTTTGGCGACATCAGTTATGACGACGTCCAAAGCGCTAAATCATGAAAACAATAAAATAAAAAGAAATTTGCTTTTTTATCTCGTAAATACCATAATATTTTTCATCTCGTGTAATGAAAACATTCGAGTTTTCACTCATGCTTCGCACTCGTGAAAATATAAATGTTTTTATTACACTCCATTAAAGTATTTAAGGTATTCACTCCAAAAAGAGCAAATCTCTCTCTCTCTCTCTCTCTCTCTCTCTCTCTCTCTCTCTCTCTCTCTCTCTCTCTCTCTCTCTCTCTGTATATTTATATATCTGAAGGGGATATCCATTTTCCTTAAAACATATTGTTCTTGTTAAAATATTAAAGATCACAGACTTAAAAATATTTAGAAGAGTCTTTTGTGAGTCTCTACCCAGCGGGCATATGACGTTTATACAACGTCGTATTAACGTCGGAGCAACGTCATGACGATGCGTCGACGTTCATGCGACATTGTATAAACGTCATAACGTTGCATCTACGTTAATATGACGTATAAACCGAGTGGCGTTGCATCGACGTTAATGCGACGTTTTATTAATATCATGACGTTGCATTAAGTAATAATTTTTCGCTACTGTGAATTATCGCGAATAACGCATGGTGCTGGAGGACAGATTGCGAAATATTAATTAACGACGGCGAAGCCGGAGTGAATTGATATCCGTATCTGCCCGACGACACCATGCGTTAGTCGCGATAATTTACAGTATAGAAAAATCATTTCGTTTCTTACATGATATAGAAAGGAAAATCGACATTGTTGCAATGTTTACCAAAGAAATCTTTCGCAGCGGACGTCGCGAGAAGTAAATGTCTACATGCGACGTCATCAAATGTGCCCTTTTGCATGAACTACGTTGACGACGTGAATTATTGTAGTTTGATCACGGTGACGTTTCCATTAGGCACATGGGAAAACGTAAACGTCATGTTAGAATGGGACGTCGTATAAACATCATGTGCCCGCTGGGTAACGTACTTCTCTGCTTAACACTGTTAGTGTTTTCTTTCCACATCAGGTCTCTAGACGTTCTCAACTCAGTCCCACCACCAAGGGTTCTGAACACTCACGTCTACGCCAGTTGCCTACCAAGTGACGTCATTAACAAGAGAATTAAGATCATCCACGTGATGAGACATCCAAAGGATATAGCCGTGTCATTCTATTACCATTTTAGATTTCTAAACTTCGCCTTTGAAGAGCCACCATACGAATCGTTTTCAGATTTTCTACCTTATATCACTGGAGAATATGGCGTTTGTAAGTTAATGCTTAGCACTCTGGGTAAAACAAATTTCAGCAGACGATATTTTGAAATATTTTTCTTATTTTCCCTTGAAAACAGGTTTTGACATCCTATGCAAATTGTCTCCAATAGAGACAATTTGCATGAAATGTCAAATTCTGTTTTATGAAAAAAAAAAAAAAAAAAAAAAAGAAAAGAAAAGAAAAATGTCATCAATTTGACATCTGAAGAATTAGCCCAGAGAGTGGTAAACGTTAGGTGTAAGGACAAAATATTGGGTCATGATTTTAAAGCATAATATAGACTACCCTCTTTATACCGACACTCGATACAACGATAAAATTTATTATAATGACAATTTGACTGTCACGGAACCTTCGCTTAAGCGGTAACAATTCATCACAAATTTTGCAAGAATATTGTAATTAATACTTTAAAGAAAGATATGTTTTGGATATTTGTTAGAATCGCCTCAGTGAGGCGATTCTAACAGATATCCAAAACATATCATCTATGAGAAAATAAGAACAAAACAAGACCTTTCTTACATATCAATCTTCTCAGTAAGTATTTTATACAATAGCAAATTCATTTTAGTCTTTGGGAACAAATGCTGTCGTTGTTACGAAGGTTCACTGTATTACATGTCTAAATTGTTTTGTCTCTCTTCTGAAAGGAGGTATATTCTAAATGAAAAGAGAAATAGTATAGAAGATGTCCAGGAAGAGCCACAATCACAGATCTTAGCCTTTCAACGACACCAAGAGTAATTGCAATCAAACGTAGACATACCATACAGAAGCCCCAGACCAAAAGCAAAGAAGCCAGCTCCCTCCTTCCAAACAAGAATTACAATGCTAGACAGGATCCACTAAACACAACAAGGACAGGACAAAACACAAAAATGAGCCCATTGTTTTGAGCAAATTCCTTCCTTTTAGAGTAGATTCCTTTCAGAAGGACTGATGTGCAGGAAAGCAAACAGGAGTCACGAAAGCTGTCTCCATTGTCACCTTAAACAAGTCAAACTATAAAAAATACAACCAAAAATGATCGAATCCCGCCATAGCTTGCGTATCTTTCCTATCAAATGAGCTATCCAAGAACCTGATAATTAACAGCACACGACGGACTCCTGTCTAACGTACCAAATACGTCAGGTTTCGAGACGCAAACTTTATGAAAGACAATACAGTCGAAAATTCAAAACAGTGGAACGAATTACCGGCCAGAAAGTGTTTTTGCAGCCTCATAAGTAGAAGTTGGAACTATATCAGTCATCTCACGTATCTGTGTAATTTATAGAGTGGACCTATTTTCTGAAGGGGATTGATGTAGAGGTAGTCAATCAAGGAGAATCCAATTTCTGATTGCGTGTATAATACATCTGATTGAATCGAATACTATATCCCATACTGAGATGATCGGATACTTCATTCAATGTCTAATCATCTTCTGAGTTGCAAACTGCCAAGCAGGGCCCAGTTGTTCAAAGCTAACGATGTCGTTAGTTAACGATTTATTAAAATTTACATCGAGTGATACGCAAATATGCTGAAATTTTTTGCTGAAAAAATGTGAGTAGCTTTTGCACATTTTTTCAGCAAAAATATCAGAATATTGTCTATTGAATCTGATAAAACAAATAACGAAATGACCCTTAACGAGCTCGTTAAGCTAACGACGCTTTGAACAAATGGGCCCAGATAATTTTATCATCAGCAAATAACCGTTCCTTTGATCTTACTTTGTCAGGTAAATCATTTATATGTTTGAAAAATAAAAAAAAAATGACAAACACGGAACGTTCGGGAACCCTGGATGTTAGCGGTACTTTAGCATTGATTGCCTATATCCATTTTAATACGGGACTTTATATTCCATATTTGTTACTTTAGCGATTTGGTTGTTTCAAAATTATAAGTAAGGATAGAGACCTATAAGTTTCAAATACTTTAGAAAAGTCTAGCAACGTAACGTCTGTATGGTTATCTGATACAGATGTCACAAATGGACTTCTCAAAACATTACAAGCTTTGATTTAGAATTCCTTCATTTCAGAAAACATATTGAAGATCATAAGGCAGATTTATAGTGTACTCGTAGTTTATATTTTCTAGTCATTTGTGATCACTGAGCCCACTTTATTTTTTGAAAATTTATATGAGGACCACTGATAATTAGCCAAAATACTCTAGTCTGGCCAAGAAAACACGGACTCTTTACGAATTTTCAATTCTCTGTGTGTATTCATGGCTGTCGACTTCTATTCTTCATCTCTTCTATTTATGTGTGCGTTCATATCTCTCAAGGGCCCTTCCTTTGAAAATAGTTTTGCTTCACTACAGCTGTTGTAAGTGCCCTGTAGCTGTACGGATTTTTTTTGATCAAACAGGCTTATTTCGGCCACTTAGGCTTCATCAGTGATCCATATATAAATTTTCAAAAAATTCGGAAAGAGGTTATTGATCACAAAGGGCCAGAGAACATAACCCAGCTGGCACGTGACGTCATGACATTGCATCAGCGTTAATGCGGCGTTTTTAAACGGCATATGCCCGCTGGTAAACTACACAAAAAGTGAAATCAGTAATAATCAGACCCTGACTATAGTGAAGTATAGAATCTAATCACATGCTTTACTACTGCAGATATGCTGGTATCCATATTCAGATATTTGAAAGAATTCCAAAAGTTTTCGGAAGACTATTCTGACCTGGTACTAAATTTGCATTATGAAGAAGTGAAAAAAGTAATTATTGCGTACCAAAAAAAAAAAAAAAAAAAAAAAAAAAAATCGAGTTGTGCCATTTTCGCGACTGACCTCCCTACACCTATTTTTTTTGTTGTAAATCCTCTCTCTCTCTCTCTCTCTCTCTTTCTCTCTCTCTCTCTCTGTCTGTCTGTATATTCACTGTGTTTAGATATTTTCAAGAAGATATTAACCCAGTTATGCTAAGTGGACTCTTCTACCTTAACTCTTTGGACACGTTCATATCAGTAGAAGGAGTATCTTGTTAGTTTTTATTGTTACCATGTTTTATAGAAATTCCTGTACTAAACGCAAACAGTGTAGATCAGATCAGACTGATCGCGGCGTCTAAGCCAGTGTCCCATTTATGGGACACCAGGCATAAATGATCGTGGCATCTAATCTAGTGTTACTTTAATGGGACATCAGGCATAAATAAAGTACCTAGCACTAGGCGTTATGGTTATTTATAGCATACTGTCCACACATTAATCATTAACATGCTGTATTTCGTGTCTTTACAAACCTCGATGGCAGGGAGTCTAAGACACTTTGTTTAATTTTGGTTTCAAAAGATTAACAAAGGTTGTTATTATGGGACACCAGGCACAAATAAAGTAACTAGCAGCCCGGTGTTATGGTTATTTATAGCATACTAGCTGTTCACACATTAAACGTTAATATGCTGTAATTCGTGTCTTTACAAACCTCGATTGCAGGGAATCTAAGACACTGTTTTATTTTGGTTTCAAAAGATTAACAAAGGTTGTTTTTTTTTGCCCGTCGCAAAGTTGTACTGTCTGTATACAGTTTGCATAAAAGAAAAAAAAATATTCTCTGCATTTGCAAGGTATATTTTCATAAATGAGCAATTTCATTTTACATTTAAATTCTGTTGAATTCCCTTCTCTTTGATGAATGTAGGGGCCACAGTTAGATTTGCTCTTTACTTATTGAATTTCACATTCGTTAAATTTTGCCTTGTTGAATCACTTGAGATTGTTTGGTTGTCATTTAAGTTTGTATTTTGATAAAATGTTTTTCATTCTTTCATGTTGCTTTAAAATCAGCAAAATAACACTGAACATTTCTAGATCATCTGGTTTAAATATCGAGACTCACTGAATAATTTTCTCTAAGGCTTTTTGTTGAACCCTTCATGGTACATTTGTGTTTAGAGTCATTGCTTTTTTGTACTCCATAGTCTATTATTTGCTTAGCTGTAGATAAGAGGGGTGTCCATGTAATATGTTTCTTATATCTCTACGAAAACATGTGGGGTAGTTATTAGAAGCGCCTAAACGAGGCGCTTCAAGTTAGTCTCAACAACACATGTTTTCATCGAGAAATAAGACACATGCCAATACTTTTCGGTTAAAAAAGGCTTCCCAGTCAGCATTCTACGTAAATCTATATCGGGCCGTTATCGGCCCGTCAGGGTAGCTGACGGGCCGATAACGGTCCGCTGTAGATTTATAAAGAATGCTAGCTGGGTTTATCTTGATCTATGACTTTGTCAAGAAAGAAACGTTTTTTTAGTACTTTTATATTGGGTTTAAATGCATTTTCATCTGACATTATTGTTCGGAGTGGACGTGCTAAATTATAAGGTGTATTAATTTAAGTATGTCTTGGATGGCAGACATAGAACAATAAGTAGCAAAACAAGTGATGGCGTGGGGTCGGAAAGGCGGGAGGTAAACCTGTGTTTATGGATGTCCTACCCTCGGTTAGTCCCGACACAATTCATGCTACAAGTAATTGTTCGATCCAGCTAGGAGATTCCCTGACTCATCAGTAGAGCACTGAGATCAGCAAACGAAAGCATATCAGTTAGCTGAGCTAAAGCTTGACGGTGTCAATCTATGTGCGAAACATAATTAAAATGTGCCCAGTGCTTGAAGAGTTATGGCCATTTTCACTAACTGACTACAGGAAGGGATTTTAAGATCGGCTTTGCCTTGGTTAATGACAATGATATTTGTCAATGCCTTTTGACTAGATCTTATCAATATTAATGTATATACAAAATTCTATCACAATATCCCATATGGCTGATCATGGCAAGATCTGGTGAGTATCAATCTATATAAGATAATTTATAAAAATATTCATAACGGTTCAGGAGTTATAGCCGTTTTGCTGACTGGCCACGTAAAGACGCACGTACGGACAGACGGATAGACTCCAGACACAATCTGGAAGTCAGCCTTACAGTCAGTCGATCGACGTTTCTGCTGTTCGTGCATTTTCCTATGCTTCATGCAAAAAGTGTAGATGCTGGTCAGACGGTTCGTATTGTGGCGTCTGATCTGGGTACACTATTTACCTAGGTCCCTGTTTGGGATGCCCTTGGTGTTAAAGGGTTGACTCAGATCAGACAACGAAGAATGCAGAAAGGTCTTTATTGAGTGCAGTGACATGAGTAATTAGCAATAGTGGAAACATCTAAGCATATTCCGGTATAAACACACCTTTAACCTTTACCGTTGGCTGGCCTAACTCACCAGACAATAAATTGGTGATTTTTTTTCTCAGAAAATAGGTTTGACATTTTATGCAAATTGTCTTGTTGATATCACCTTCAATGAATATTTACCCTAAATATTCTGACATTTAACTCTTTACCATACATGTCCTAAAATTTGAACAAGTGCATACACAGAAAGAAATATTCAGTAAAATTAACTGTAGTAATTAAGCAATCAAGGCAAGGAACTTGCTACATTTATTACATTTACCACTACCCAGTCAGCATTCTACGTAAATCTATATCGGGTCGTCATCGGCCCGTCAGGGTAGCTGACGGGCCGATGACGGCCCGATGTAGATTTACGTAGAATGCTAGCTGGGAGGTACCAAGTATTTTGAAAGATGTTGACAACAGAGTACTCCCCAGTCAACATTCAACGTAAATCTATATCGGGCCGTCATCGGCCCGTCAGGGTAGCTGACGGGCCGATGACGGCCCGATGTAGATTTACGTAGAATGCTAGCTGGGAGGTACCAAGTATTTTGAAAGATGTTGACAACAGAGTACTCCCCAGTCAACATTCAACGTAAATCTATATCGGGCCGTCATCGGCCCGTCAGGGTAGCTGACGGGCCGATGACGGCCCGATGTAGATTTACGTAGAATGCTAGCTGGGTAGGCTAGGAGCATTTACTGATCTGCTAGTATACTGATTACAGCTATTTATAACATATGTTGGATTTGAATCTTTCTATGTAAAAAGTACTTCCTACTGACCGTTCTAAGGCGGTGGTCCCGGTGTTAGTCTTACTCTTTGTTGCTTTGTGGTTTATTCTACGAGGCGATTTGTTGTATGTCTTTCCGTGTGCCATTTTGTTCTTGTGCTTTTCAGTCCTTTTGATATTGCGATTACCTCGCTTGGGGAAGAGAGAGCTAATCTTAGTGCTTTTCGTACGTTTGTTCGGTTTGTGCTTGTTTGGATTTGTCGGTTTCCTCTTCCTCTTGGGGTCTGGGAAAGGCTGCGGTTTGTGATTGTGGCACTCCCTGGACTTTTCTCTTACCTTTTTTTCCATTAAAACAGAACCACAAAATAAAAAAATAAATAAATGAATAAATAAATAAATAAACAAATATATGAAACAAAACAAATAAAAAACAGTTAAATACTTTAATCCATATAATCTTGCTTAATGCTGTGGAGGCTACAGTTTTACGAACAGATCTATAACCATAGTGTCAAAGAATCAAATAAACATCACAAATAAATGAAATTACTGTTTAACAATTAAATGTTCAAAAGGTATATGAATGCAACGCATTACTGTGGTTGTATGTCTGCAACCAAAATATCAGTCTTGAGGAAAGAGGAAATCATCCTCAAAGAGGAAACATTAACAACTGACATTTAATATCACATGAACTTTCACGACTAAATGGAAGTTACTTCTTGTCTTGATTGGTCAACTAGTAAATTTTATCTTTCATGATAGTATAATTTACTATTCCTCATAGTAAATACTGACATATAACTTAGTAAATTTACTTTCTTCCTAGTGTTTGAATGGACAGTAAAATTTACTTATTTATCTAGTAAATTTCACTGTTTTTTTTTCAGTGTATATACAGTCGAACCTCGTTATCTCGAACTCGCTTATTTCGAATTATCGCTTATCTCGAAAGGAAAATCTGGTCCCTGTTTTAACATGAAACTTTGACAACAGGTAACAAAATAATGTGGAAAAGAGGAGAAATTGCTCCTAAGGAGCAATTTCTCCTCTTTTCCACATTATTATATATATATATTTTCTAACTTCAGGAGTCAAATTACAGATTCATTTGTTAAATGTGGTTGTTCAATTTATTGTTTTCCTCATTTTCTGAACTCTGATATGTCGAGGTACGGATACCTCGAAGTATTTCAGTGAGTCCCTTGGAATTCGAGATAACGAGAGTCGACTGTATACTCATTGATGTGTCTGAAAATTCAGGGCCCAGTTGTTCAAAGCGTCGTTAGCTTAACAAGCTCGTTAAGGGTCATTTCGTTAACTGTTTTAGCGGATTCAATATACAATATTCTGATATATTTTGCTGAAAAAATGTGAGTAGCTTTTGCACTGCAAAAGCTACTCACATTTTTTCAGCAAAAAATTTCAGCATATTTGCGTATCACTCGATGTAAATTTTAACGAATCGTTAACTAACGACATCGTTAGCTTTGAACAACTGGGCCCTGAATGATTAGCAAACAATGTAGACGTTGATGAAATGTTTTGTTCTGATGCCGACTTCTGCGCCGTCTAATCTGCGCCAACACTGTTTGTTCAGACCTATCTGTAAGAAGAATTATGGTAAATATGGTCTTACTACCTCAACTCAATTATAGGTTTGTTCTGATTTTTCTTGTGTACAGAATCCAACCGAAGCTATTCAGAGAGTGGCGCAATTTCTGGGCAAACAGCTGCCACCGAATGTTGTCAAAGAAATCGCCGATAAGTGCTCCTTCGATAACATGAGAGAAGCCGAAGATTCCATTAAAGAAATGCATCCACAGGTTTTTGCTTACTTCGGAGAGGAACTACTTGATAAAGTAAAGAAACAGGGACGGTTTAAATTTTTAAGAAAAGGTAATGGAGATATACAAAAATATAAATGAAATTACCCAGGCAATGCTACAGACATGAAGTAAAACCTTCTCTAGGCACCAAACTAAAAGAGGAAGAAATGAGAAACAATAAATGAAAAGAAGAATAACATTACAAAAACACGCCTATGCAAATAATTAGAACTTTTCACCTCCAAAAAAACTGAAAAAATTCAGATAAAAACCTCTGATATTTTTCATATTTCTGCTCAAAACATAGATTGTGGGTACTCGTTAGAACCGCCTCGGCGAGGTGGTTCTCACGAGTACCCACAATCTATGTTTTGAGTAGAAATAAGAAAAATAATGTATACCCTGTAAACCCCAGATTTACTGTATAAAAATGGGGTTTAAGGGGGTCAAAATTATATAGGTATGTATTCGTGATGAACAGCTGCAAAGAAAAACTGCAAAACAAGAACTGTCTGAGGTGGTCAGCAGACAAACTTTTTGGGCAGCCTTAAACTAGTATTGGTTACCGAAGTTCTACAAAAGGCCATATAAAGCACGTTTAGTCGCAAATTCTAGTTAATGCATTACAGCTGCACTCTTTAAAAATATCTACTTCTTGTCTTACTGACATTTTAAATATGTAATAAAATACTCTGAAACAGTATATGAAAGAAACTTCTGGTGGGGATATTTTAAATATGTAATTAAATATCCTGAAACAGCAGATGTTAAACCTTCGTGTGAGGTTTTAAATAAACGCAAATATACATATTTTCGCACATCTAGTTTGTCTACCGACAATTGTTCTTCAAATTATACTACATTGCCACAAAAACTGATAAATGATAAAATGCTGGATTTAAATTTTAAGAATGTTTATAAGGGAAAATTCTGTTGACATTGCTTGTAATGGGAAAACTTCTTTTTTCACTTCGGTGAACCTTAACTATTATACCTTATGGTATTTTCAGAAGGTTTATGAAGGTCTTTCCTTACTTCTTGATAATAGTTTTATTCGGTCAGGTACTATTTTATACAAATAACTAGTACGGATGGGCGGACAGACTCCAATAGACCGATACGTACTAATTGTAGCCCGCTTGTTCCATTGTTGCAGATTTGTTTCTGATTTGTTTCGAAGCAGACTGCATGCCTAGTTGTCAACCCAATCATTGTTGTTGGCTATGCTTCACTCTTTAATTGCACGACGGCGGTTCGGGCCTCAGACTCAATGACGGCCTCTTCGTAAAACTTTAACCAGTGGGTTGGGGTTTGACGATATGTCTTTGGCTTGGCCCGCCGTGGTTCAACTACTGGTTTTCATTTACTCTGGCATACAGTAGAATTAGCCATGAGTACTCGTCTTTGTTTATTATAGTGATTAATTTGATTTTTATGTTTTCGCTTTGATGCATTGACTGAGTTGAGAGCCTTTATGCGAATCGAATTTTTATGTATTTCTGTATTAAGAGTAGCATCGGGACCCAGGGTGAAGTTAGCTAGCTGTAAAAGTGCTTTAAACCCCCGGTGGTTTGCTCTACCGACCGTTATAAGGCGGTGGTCCCGGTGTTCGTCTTACTCTTTGTTGCTTTGTGGTTTATTCTACGAGGCGATTTGTTGTATGTCTTTCCGTGTGTCGTTCGTGTTTTTCAGTCCTTTTAGTATTGCGATTACCTCGCTTGGGGAAGAGAGAGCTAATCTTAGTGCTTTTCGTACGTTTGTTCGGTTTGTGCTTGTTTAGATTTGTCGGTTTCCTCTTCCTCTTGGGGTCTGGGAAGGGCTGCGGTTTGTGATTGTGGCACTCCCTGGACTTTTCTCTTATCTTTTTTTGCTTCGTGATTGTGGCATTTCCTGGGCATTCACATATCTTTTCATACCAACATAATATCCGTTTGTCTTTTAATGATGGATATAGCATGATGATACACAGATGGTCGTTGCATAATGCAACGACCATCTGTGTAACATCATGATATTTCCCACAGCCGTCATACAAAAATGTTCAAAATCGCAAAAAAAAAAAAAAAAAAAAAAAAAAAAAAAAAAAAAAAACACAAAAAAAAAACGGAGAAATATAACGTATAGTACGACCAGAGCATTCTATCCAAGACAAGTACCAGAGCGAGGCAACCTATAACCGAAATGGGCCCTTTTTGATAGAAGTTGTGTACAGAAATATACCATCAGAAGGCCTAAATGCTCTAAGCTGTTGCTTCGAATGATGTTACGCATGAGGGCGATCAGTAAATGCCGATTAAGTCCAAAAGTGACATTTATGCGTCGATTCTGACATGAGTTGGCAGCCCTAATAAAATAATCTTTACTATTCCCATGACAAATTCAGATGACCAACTGATTACATTTTCCCGTTTTTTGACCAGAAAATAGCTTTTAGAGTTCATGCAAAGCTGTTTTTATTTTCTGGGAAAATAAGAAAATAAGAAAAGTATTCAAAAGTATTTTCTGCTTAAATGATTACCCAGCATGTTACGCGGTCAAATTGTGTTTCTGTGCGACAGTTCGATTTTCTTTCATCCGGCTCGAGTTGAATCGATATGGAGGCTTAATCATTTCAGTCCTGTAGACCAAGACATAACTTTGCAATCATTGTAGAACCAGATGAGAAGGTTCATTCATTCTTATTTATTAATTTATGTTTATGTTTTGCTTAATGTTTGACTGACATCCCAAATTGGTGACAGTATACATGCTCAAATCCAGGTATGGAAGAGTCCACTTCAGAAACTCCAAATGAACGAGTTTATTGTGTGTAAAAGCAGTTTTGGGTTCCGAAGTAGCATTTATATGTCGATCTGATACGAATTACCAATTCTGATCAATTCCTTTAAGTGCAATCATTTGCCCTTCTTTCATCTGATGCATTTAGAAATATGAGTCAGCGCACAACAAAACCTACAAT
The DNA here is from genome assembly GCA_964016985.1 of Anodontia alba. Lineage (NCBI taxonomy): Eukaryota > Metazoa > Mollusca > Bivalvia > Lucinida > Lucinidae > Anodontia > Anodontia alba. Next base: position 105,659,810 of record OZ024823.1, read on the forward strand.
AAGACTTGTGCGACCAGCGATGGCAGCTAAGCCTGCGCATCCGCGCAGTCTGATCAGTGTTTTTGCTGATCGCCTGTGCATTCTAGTGCCTCCAGGCTATCCAAAGAGGTATAACTTGCCGTACTGGGTGGATACACAAGCCGATTTGAATTCTTGTTGGTCACACAGGTCTTAATGTAGGTTTCGTCGTGCACCGGATCATATAGAAGAGGGATCAGCGTCTTACACACTCATTACGAAAACACACCTATTCAAATATGTAGAAAATTTCACCTCCAAAAAACTGAAAATTTTCAGCCAAAAAACTCTGATTTTTTTCATATTTCTGCTCAAAACATAGATTGTGGGTACTCGTTAGAACCGCCTCGGCGAGGCGGTTCTAACGAGTACCCACAATCTGTGTTTTGAGCAGAAATAAGAAAAATAATGTATACCCCTGTAAACCCTAGTTGTACTAGATAAAAGTGGGGTTCAAGGGGGTCAAAATTATATAGGCGTGTTTTCGTGATGGCTGCCCTTTTGTCTGAGCGCTATCGTTCAAGATCTAAGGAAAAAAGACCTGGCGACAGGATGGAATGGAACTCGAGCAATGTTACGAAATGACTCCTATATACACTTTACTTAGTGTTGCGTGGGGGTCGTGAACTGTCTCTCCGTATTTCGCTATAAAGCAGATCATATTGGCTGGGTTTTTGAGATCACTGAGGTTATTCCGGAAATTAGGCATTTTTAAGGGGTCACTGCTTAGGTCTAATTAGCCTAAATTAGCTAGTCTGATCCAGAGAGAAACTTGACACTTTGGCTGTTTTCACTTTTGTCAGTGTGTTTATTGTTGTCAAAATCATTTATTAAAGACTCTACAGTCGAACCTCAATAACTCGAACATCTTAGGGGCAATGCAGTTTTGTTTTAGATATGTATAGTTCGAGCCACTGAGGGTTAAGCTATAACGCTAGGTCAGGAGGTAAATGGATATAATTTAGGGACATTTTCGATCTTCTATATAATATTGGTAGGATACATTATAATAAGAAAACTTCCCTAAAATATTCATATACATTTGCTTTCTAGGGCTATCAAGAGAATTTCCTAGGGACTAAAAACGAGTTCGAATTAGCCATGGTAAACGAGCCATCGGTGTTCGAGTCATTTTACAACATTTGAAACAATATTCTTATTTCAGGAGAGATAGGCGATTGGAAAAATCATTTTACAGTAGCGGAGAGTGAAGAGTTTGACAGGCTTCTAGAAGAGAACTTGAAAGATAACATCTTTATGAAAAATTATTGGAAATAGAATGACGCACGAGATAAATACAAAGGGTGCTCAATAAGAAGTGGCAGAGACAGAGTAGCGCTCAGATTAAAGGATTTAACGATTTTATTTTTCAGTATAAAGATATACATATATTCTTTAATATTAATTCGTTTAAGGGAACTGGATACACTTTCAGGGAAGATTATTTTGTCAAAATGCTTTTGCCTCCCTACTGAAAAAGGCTGGACATTCATGAATTAAGAATGAATGTAAATCTAAACGATTTATGTCCACTGTATAAGGTTTTTTGTGATATCAATAAAATGTATGGGTTCATGGATAACCAAACTGGCCTTATAATAATAAATTAAACGACACATATTATACAAACATTAACTGGCAGTGAAGTTAAAAATATCCAAAGAGTACTCTTTGGATATCACTTCCTCCGACGATTATTGGATATCAAATTATGATTTGTAGGTATTTAAAATGATTAATTGTATCCATACACTGATTTGTGATATAGAAACTTCATACTTATAAATTTATATCCATTAATAGATTAAGATTACATTCAATTTTCATGTAAGGCTCCACCAATGGATTGTGGACAATAAGTATTCAATCTGATTTTAGACATCCATTAATCGATTTATGCTGCCCAAAAGTTCGGCCTTTGGGCTACCTATTGATTAGTTTATCCATATTCAGAAAAAAACATTTAAGGACACCCCTGAAAACGACTGAATGTTGAATATCCAAATACTGATTTATGGAAATCCAAGTGCAGAAAATATACAGTACAATGACAAACCTATCAACCGATATATTACTAACACACCTTTAACCAATTCATACCTGAGTTTCTGAATGGTGAAGTGGACTCTTCCATCTGTGTATTTGGGTACATCCACTTTTGCAAACAGAGATATCAGTCAAAAAACAAAAACAGAATAGCAAATAGTGTAGATCCCGATGAGACGGTTCGTAATAAGCCGCCTCCAGTAGATCTACACTGTTTGCAGAAGTATCCGAGTTGGTCTGCTGGGATGAAAAGTTTAAGGCCTGTTTAAGGACATTCATGAAAAAGGCTGAATAGTGAACATCCAACTGTTGAGTTATGAATATCCAAGTGTAGGAAATATATAGTACAATGACAAAGATAATGACCTGGTATATTTTCATAGTTTTCCAATGACAAACTCTACATGACTAACCAACCAATATGTTTGTGTTCTGTTGGATACGACTGAAAAAATTCTGGTCAATATACTGCACTGGATATTTGTCGAATAACAACTTATATAAAGTGCCTGAAAGAGTCCTCACGACGTTTCAAGTATAACATTTCTGCTAGATTTCTGAAATGACCTGTAAGCATTGCCATTACTAGATCTCGTCTAATTCTCAGGACTTCACGGTGAATTCCATTAGTTCTTAAAACAACAGGTGGCCCTTCAGATAGCATGTTTGAAGGTATTTCAATAGTTGTGTACTTACTCTCTGCACAAACCTTCCCATGAATAAGGTTCCTTTAAGGAACGAAATAACAGGGCAATGTTTCGTTATCTCCAGACTGAAGTAAAACGCCTAAAGATCCAAGTAACCGATCTAGAAGTAAATCATTTGTAAACAATTCCTGAGGGCAATCTTTCACAAATCCAAAAGAGAGTATTTTTGATGACATATGAAGTAAAAACCTCCGGAACGGTAGAGTCCAGCTCAGTTATAAGTAGTTTATCAACAGCACATACAGCTTGATTTGTATTTCATTAAAGGATTTCGACAGTTCTATTTCACCTAGTGTATAAGAAATTCTAAGGCCTTAATGTTCGCTGTCACTTTTCTTGGAGCCTTTAGAAACCACATATCCAGGCAAAAGTAATATCCTGTTTACGACTTCTTTGGATGGTCATCCATGTTTTCGTTTCCGATCTTTCCACTAAGTTATTACATCCGGATAATGACATGGGAAGGCTACTTTAGCATCTAGTGTCAGTTGCTTGCTGTCAATTTTCAGTTTATAATTGTCGTCCTCGTCTGGTTCTTGGACTGTTCTCTTTTTAATATAATCTACTAAAATTTCAGACAATTTTCCTTCTGTTTGCAGTGCACTATTATAGGCCTAATTATATGCGTGAAAAATCAGTTTGCTGAAATTAGCACTTGAGAGGCACTGAGTACCACAAGGAAGCGTATTCATGTACCTGTTCGTAAACTTTTGCAGAATAAATTTGAATCCGCTGTGACTGTCCACGATCTATGTAAATGGACATACCCAGGGTAAACTTTGCCGGTTGTCAGTTCAAATCATGATTTATCTGAGCTGTGCCCTAGGACCAGGCCAACAAAAGAAACAGATCATTATGAGCATAAAATCCTCGTCACTTTGGTGCCAAATAGATGTCCCCTCCCTTTTGGTTCCTGTTAAAACCGACTTGAAGTTGAGGTCACGCAGTGATGAAGGAACTGGTGGCACACATTTCGTAATAGAGTCAGAGTGACACACAAAACAGATCTTCTCCATTTTATCATCTTTTGTCCGTATCCAAGTTTATCCAGAAGCAGTGACACTTCCCCGGACAGCTCCTTGTTTGTATTCATATTTGTTTGAGCGTACCTGGCGCGGATATCAGATACCAGTAACATTCGGGAACTTTTTGTATCATTTGAACGTTTTCTTGTAAACCCATCTCCTGTGACCTGAAATGTAGAGAGCAACCGTTATTCTCGTTGATGCTTTTCAGAATTCAATATATTAACATAGCTCCAAATAACACGCCTTTCTCAACTGAAAAGTATTGATATTTTGTTGTTTCTCAATAAAAACGTATGTTGTTGGTACTCATTGGAAGCGCATCGACGAGACAATTCTAATGAGTACGCATATGTTTTCATTGAGAAATAAGAAAATATATGAAATAGGTGCAACCTAATTAGCAACCGGGTGTGGTGTGGGTGTGCGGAGGATAGGGTGTAAGGCAGAATTTTTCAAAATTGTTTTATATATTCAATAATACAGAAGCATACATGCATGATTTTGTTCATCCAGTATATACTCCAAATAACCTGAACAAGAGGTTGACATACTACTAAACTTTGATTTCTTCATTTTTATTGATTTAAGGATGTATTAAAAGACGAGAAAAGGCATTTTTCATTCATGTACATTAAATAAGTTCCCCCTGAATGAGTTCAGTATAAAAAAAAGGTAAGAGAAAAGTCCAGGGAGTGCCACAATCACAAACCGCAGCCCTTCCCAGACCCCAAGAGGAAGAGGAAACCGACAAATCTAAACAAGCACAAACCGAACAAACGTACGAAAAGCACTAAGATTAGCTCTCTTTTCCCCAAGCGAGGTAATCGCAATACTAAAAGGACTGAAAAACACAAGAACAAAATGACACTCGGAAAGACATACAACAAATCGCCTCGTAGAATAAACCACAAAGCAACAAGGAGTAAGACTAACACCGGGACCACCGCCTTAGAACGGTCGGTAAAGCAAACCACCGGGGGGGTTTAAAGCACTTTTACAGCTAGCTAACTTCACCCTGGGTCCCGATGCTACTCTTAATACATAAATACATAAAAATTCGGTTCGCATAAAGGCTCCCAACTCAGTCAATGCATCAAAGCGAAAACATAAAAATCAAATTAATCACTATAATAAACAAAGACGAGTATTCATGGCTAATTCTACTGTATGCCAGAGTAAATGAAAACCAATAGTTGAACCACGGCGGGCCAAGCCAAAGACATATCGTCAAGCCCTAACCCACTGGTTAAAGTTTTACGAAGAGGCCGTCATTGAGTCTGAGGCCCGAACCGCCGTCGTGCAATTAAAGAGTGAAGCATACCCATCAACAATGATTGGGTTGACAACTAGGCATGCGGTCTGCCGCATAATATCCAGGCTATAGCCAGTTCTTTTATAACGGTTAATAAGTTTTCTGAATTGCTCCGAAAAGTTAGATTTATCTACAATTTTTCTAAATCTGTACACTAAGTCACCGTAAAATTCGGGTTCCGATATACCTTGTTGCAGAAGTGTTTTCAGACTGATGCTATATTTTTCTAACAAGGCACTGTGTCTGCGATTTCGAAAACGCCTTACGCAGTTTAAAATAACGATAGCCCTGCCTAAGAAGTTTGGCAGTAAGGGCTTTATTACGGTAGTAAAAGTCATGAAGATTTGAAGAAGCTCTGGCGAATCTTATAAGTTGAGATATGTATACCCCATATGAGGTACGCCGGGGGACATCGCCATCCAGAAAAGGGAAATTGACTATATCAAAATCAAAATCGTCCCGTTTATCATAAATTTTGGTGGAAACTGTACCATTAGATATACAGAGATTCAAATCCAAAAAAGGTGCCTCGGTATCGGAAGAATTTGCTCTATTTAATTGAAGTTCTGTAGCGTATATCCGGTCCACCATTTGGTGTCTGCTTTCATTTCCAGCATAACTTCTCACAAATTCAGCAATTCGAACTGAGCCAAAGCATGACAAAATCTATGGCAACCTGTTTGCGGTTTTATCCATATAATGCAGATACCTGCATTTCAAATACAGATATCTCTATTAATAGACACAGACATCTCTAATTTATTTTAATTACGGATATCTCTAATTGAAATGCTGAGGTCTGTTATTGAAATCCCGATATCTGACTTTCTATATTAAGTACGTATATCTGCATTTCAAACACTGCTATCTGCATTTAAGTAAGAGATATGTGTATTTATGGTTGAAATAGATATCCATATTTACTCTTCTTATGAGAACCTGGTGCCTCTATCGCCGATTTTCACATGGATCGTTCCACTGGTTACAAATACCAATATAGCGGACGGCACAGTTCGCGCCTCTAGAGTGACAACAGAAAAAAAATAATTGAAGATGCTCAAGATATCACGTCACCATCTCGTAACAGTAAAACCCTTCGCTCCTTTAAGAGGAGCACAAAAAGAAAGAGTTGTGGTATATTTAAGGAATCTATCATGAACGTGAAGGGTAAATAGAAAAATCCGTCACGAGGGTCACTGCCTGGTATCAAGAGGCTTGCTAAATTTGCAGTGAGTATTAAAGAAATGCTAAATTTGCAGTGAGTATTAAAGAAAAGCAAGACAGACTTCCTACGTTATATTGGTTACCGAAACTTCATAAACGACCTTATAAAGCAGGTTTCATTGCTAATTCTAGTTCATGTACGACTACTGTTTTGTCCAAACTGCTAACTTCATGCCTTACTGCTGTTAAAACATTGGATTAGATCCCCTGATACTGTTTACGAAAGGGACGGAATTAAAAATATTTGGTCAATTAAAAATTCCAATGATATTCTCAATAAATTTTAAATCTAAAAACTTTCAGGCTTCTAAATTGTCTACATATGATTTTGCTACACTGTATACTACCGTTACCTCATCAGCTTATAAAAGACAAACTTATTGATTTAATTAACCGAATGTTTATTCGGGAGAATACCCAATATTTGGCTTGCAACGAAGAATGTGCTTTTTTCACTTCTGATGTATACACTAATCACAATTTATGGTCGTGCCAAAAAGTCTGTGATGCCCTTGTTTATCTTTTGGATAATATTTTTATTAGATTTGGAACTAAACTTTATAGGCATTGATATTCCGATGGGAACTAATTGTGCTCCTCTTGTTGCAGATTTGTTTCTTTTTTATTATGAGAGAGATTTCATGAAGTCTCTCTCACATGAAAATCAGGCTGACATTATTGAGGCTTCAATTCAACTTCAAGATACCTTGATGATTCATTAACTATTGACAATATTTATTTTGACCAAATGGTGGACCGCATATACCCTACAGAACTCCAATTAAATAGAGCAAATTCTTCCGATACCGAGGCACCGTTTTTGGATTTGAATCTATGTATATCTAATAGTACAGTTTTCACCAACATTTATGATAAACGAGACGATTTTGATTTTGATATAGGCAATTTCCCTTTTCTGGATGGCGATGTCCCCCGGCGTACCTCATATGGGGTATACATATCTCAACATTAGAGTCGCCAGAGCTTCTTCAAACCTTAGTGACTTTAACTACCGTAATAAAGCCTTTACTGCCAAACTTCTTAGGCAGGGCTATCGTTATTTTAAACTTCGTAAGGCGTTTTCGTATTTTTTTTCGCAGACACAGTGCCTTGGTAGAAAAAGATAGCGTCAGTCTGAAAACACTTCTGCAACAAGGTATATCGGAACCAGAATTTTACGGTGACTTAGTGTACAGATTTAGAAAAATTGTAGGAAAATCTAACTTTTCGGAGCAATTCAGAAAACTTATTAACCGTTATAAAAGAATTGGCTATAGCCTGTATATTATGCGGCAGACTGCATGCCTAGTTGTAAAACCAATCATTGTTGATGGCTATGCTTCACTCTTTAATTGCACGACGGCGGTTCGGGCCTCAGACTCAATGACGGCCTCTTCGTAAAACTTTAACCAGCCGGATGGGGCTTGACGATGTGCTTTGGCTTTGCCCGCCGTGGTTCAATTATTGGTTTTCATTTACTCAGGCATACAGTAGAATTTGCCATGAGTACTCGTCTTTGTTTATTATAGTGATTAATTTGATTTTTATGTTTTCGCTTTGATGCATTGACTGAGTTGGAAGCCTTTTTGCGAAGAGTAGTATTGGGACCCAGGGTGAAGTTGGCTAGCTGTAAAAGTGCTTTAAACCCCAAGGTGGTTTACTCTACTGACCGTTCTAAGGCTGTGGTCCCAATGTTAGTCTTACTTTTTGTTGCTTTGTGGTTTATTCTACGAGGCGATTTGTTTTATGTCTTACCTTGTGTCATTTTGTTCTTGTATTTTCAGCATTGCGATTACCTCGCTTGGGGAAGAGAGAGCTAATCTTCGTACGTTTGTTCGATTTGTGCTTGTTTGGATTTGTCGGTTTCCTCTTCCTCTTGGGGTCTGGGAAGGGCTGCGGTTTGTGATTGTGGCACTCCCTGGACTTTTCTCTTACCTTTTTGTGCTGAGTGATGCCATACTATGATCCCTAGGGACGGATATTTCGATCTACCCTTAATTTAAATTCTATATGAGCCAGCGAAGACTTAGATCAGCCTGCGCATCCGCACAGTCTGACCAGAGTCTTTGCTGATCGCATGTGCCTTCTACATCCTCCAGTCTATCCAAAGAGGGATAAACGAGAAAAAATTCTTGTAACTTGTCCTAAGGGAATTTGGACGTTGGACATGGTATTTCCACAGCTCTGGGTAGACCTATCCTGGAGTCCTGGGTTTTGGTGCACTTGAGCATTATTCGACAAGTGGTCGCCACGGACGCCATTTACCTCTTTCGGAATCCACAACTTCCGGTTTCAAATTGTGTAGCAATTTGAATAGCACCGAATATCCGTTTATGGTAAAGCAACCAACTCTCATTGACCGCTTGCTTAGTGCAAGACAAACATATCTTATATGAACATTACGAAAATCTGTGTCTTCGGGTTATTACGTATTTACCCTTAAATAACGTACATATAACCTCCTCACCGTATTTGTTCTAAATTTTATCCAGCAGCTTTAAAGGAGCATTATATGGAAACCCTAAAATTTGAACAAGTGAATTTGACTGTTAAGTGACTGTTCCAGAAGTAGCAATCTGATCTGGTTTTGCACTGTTTACATATGTCATTTTTTTTTCAGAAACTTTGGTGCATGAAAGTTTTTAGGACATTTGCCATAATAGAAATTTTATAGGTACAGATAATGGTGATGTTCAGAAGTTTTTTTTTGCTTTTCATTTTTGCACAAAAACCTTACCTTGTGATACTCTTGAGACAGTTTCAGCGGGTACTCACAAGATATGTTTTGGTGCAAAAAAAAAAAAATAGCATTTACCGTGATAACCCTTAGTACTGAGACAGACAGGCCTGAGCAAACAGTGTAGATCCAGACCAGATACCACAGAACGCGGCATCTGATCAGGATTATCACTGTTTGTCATACATACAGCAATATTTTAGACATATCAAGTAGTAGACTGGACTATTTCAAATTAAAGGACAAGTAACAGGTAGTAGACTGGACTATTTCAAATTAAAGGACAAGTAAGGTAAATAGATAGGGTGTCTCAATACTTACGGTATCCAAAATCATCACCTCAACCCTTAAAGCACTTCAGATAAGTATTTACAACATATGTTTCCATGGCAATATTAGAAAAAATATTTATCTGGATACTCCTCTTATCTGGCGCCATGAGAGTGCGATTATGGACCGCGTCAAGCGAAAAATGCCTTCGTACATGCTCAAAATGCGCAGATTCAGATCATCCTGCGCATGTGCAAAATATCATCCGCTTTTCATTCATACATTTTGTAGTATCCAATGATTCTGTTAGCGAACAGCAAACGTTCTGATTATACTGCGTGGATGCACAGGCTGATCTGGGCCTTCGCTGTCCGCATATGCCCGGAGACACATTTTTGCACAGCGCGGCCCATATAAAAGTGAGAGCGCCGATGTCATGGAAACATTTTTAACCTAATTTGTGAATAGATCGAGCCGTTCTGGCACTGGTAGGCAATGACATGTGCTTATATTTAGGCCCCAGCCGTTCAGGTTGTTGTAATCTAACTATACAAAAAGAGATTTTTTTGTTTTATACATCAATAGTATGACCCATGCACTAAAAAAAAAAGGTAACAGGGAAAGCTTAGATCACCATGTTTATCACACAATAAACTTCATGCTTTAAAATATAAACATAAAAGCAAAATACGTATTTCGTGATGCAAAGGGTAGAAGACCCTAGACCAGCCTGAGAATTCTTAGAAGTTTGCAGATTTCAAACACACCAGTTTAGCACTATAGAATTAATACAGTGTGCACTTCGGGTTAACAACGCTAATTTTATAACTCCAGATGCCAGAAAAGAGGAATATCCAGCTAGTTTTTCTTATTTCTACACACACACACACACACACACACACACACACACACACACACACACACAAAGAACAACAACAACAACAACAAAAATGCGTTTATTGGAGTAATTAGAATAAACGCAATATACTTCATGCTTTAAAATATAAACATAAAAGCAAAATATTTCGTGATGCAAAGGGTAGAAGACCCCAGACCAGCCTGAGAATCCTTAGAAGTTTGCAGATTTCAAACACACCAGTTTAGCACTATAGAATTAATACAGTGTGCACTTCGGGTTAACAACGGACTAATTTTATAACTCCAGATGCCAGAAAAGAGGAATATCCAGCTAGTTTTTCTTATTTCTCCACACACACACACACACAAACACACACACACACACACACAAACAACAACAAGAAAAAAAAAAAAAAAAAAAAAAACGCGTTTATTGGAGTAATTGGAATAAACGCAAAATGATTGCCTTTGGAAACAAAGAACACATTACAGATAAGAAAATGGGAGTGTCGGTTTTATTGAGACTTCATAAGCAGTAATGAAGTTTGCAACACTGCTTACGCCCTCTAGCGTATACATGAGCAGAACTCCATTTTCAAAGATTCCACAATGGGCCCAAAGATTCCAAAGGAAATGAAATATAATCTGCACTATGATAAATTATGGGGAGACGTTCTACCGCCGCCACACGGCACTAATACCAGCTGCAGTGTAGTAAAATAAACGTCACAAAGATTGCCTTTGGAAACAAAGAACACACTACTAGAAGCCCCTCGCTAAGGTGCTCCTAATGATTATGCACAACGGATATTTTCGTGGAGAAATTAAAAAAGTCAATATTTTGGTTGAAATAATAATAATAATAAAAAAAGAATTCCTTATGGTGAGACGAGAGCTATGTATACAATGCGCAGGATTTCCATTACATTGAGGTTATAAAGGTTACCCAATATCAGTTCCTCTATCCACAAAATATGTCTTTTTGAAGAAATAAGAAAACTGTTTTCTTGAATCCTTCTTGTTCAGAGCAATGTACCATTTCATTCCACCAGTAGAAACCTCAGTTTGATTGTTCTCTCAGGTGTGTTATTTTATCAAAAGAAAACAAATTTCGAAGTAACACAACACTGCGATTTATTTTCGTTTGAAATTAACCCATTTATGCCGAGTGGACTCTGTTACCTTAACTCTTTGGACAGGTCCATTTCATATGTCAGCGGTGTTTGGTTAGTTTGTATTATTCCAATGATTTGTAGAAATTGTTTATCTTGATGCAAACTGTGCAGACCCTGATCAGACGCCGCGTTCTGCGGCGTCTGATCTGGGTCTTCACTGTTTGTCAAATTCTCTTTTATGGGATGCTAGGCTTAAATGGGTTAAACGATGGAAATTCAAATCAGACATATATTGTGAAGCGACTCCTATTTTATTTGCAATTTTTTAGCCGAGATGCCGTCGCTTAGTTCTTAGAAGGAATTTTGAGCAGATAGACTCCGTCCCGTATATACCTCGTACACCGTGATTCATTTACTTTGAAAGTATTTAGTATAATAATACAAAAACAAATATAGAAAACCATTACGAAAACACTCCTATTCAAATACATTGCAAATTTTACAACCAAAAAAAAGGAAAATTTTCAGATAAAAATTTCTGATATTTTTCATATTTCTTCTCAAAATATAGATTGTGGATACTCGTTAGAACCGCCTCGGCGAGGCGGTTCTAACGAGTACCCAAAATCTATGTTCTTTAGGAAAATAAGAAAAATAATGTATACCCCTGTAAACCCCAGTTTTACTATACAAAAGTGGGGTTTAAAGGGGTCAAAATTGTATAGGCATGTTTCCGTGATGAAATATTTTCTAAATACAGATATAGAACCTAAATGGTAGCTCAAGATGATTTTCTTAACCGAAAAGTACTGATATTTTTCTAATTCCTCCACGTAGACATACATTGAGGTACTCATTAAATGCACTTCTAACTAATGAATCTCACAACATATGTTTCGTGGAGAATCTTTGTCTACACCTATAGCTTACATAATCTTTGAGTGTCATTGCTCCGAAAGCGCTTTGTGCAAGGTCATGGACTGGTCCAATGCTATTTTCCATGTACTGCCTAATGCTATTTTTACCCAAGTATTTGCTTTCCCAAAGAGCTTGGTCTACGCTTAGCACACATTGTGTCAGCAGACGACATTTTGAAATATTTTTTCTTATTTTTATTGATTTCCAAGAAAATGGGCTTTGACATTTTATGCAAATTGTGTCCTAACGAGGCAATTTGCGTGAATGTCCAAGCCTATATTATGGAAAAAAAGAAGGAAAATATCACCAGCTTTTTGTCTGCTGAATTAGCCTAGAGATTGGTAATGGTTAATTACCATCTTGTGTTTAAAAAAATATACCATACTTACCATCCTTATCTAATTACCCATTGGGAGCAAATTCTTTCCTTTCAGAGAAGATCCCTCTTCAGGAGGGCATGTGTGTACAGGAAAGCAAACAGGAAGTAAGAATAGTTGTCTCCCGTGTATAAAATGGCGGAAAATCTACCAAATATTTAGACGGACATGACAGTCACAGTCAGCTGCAAGGTACATGGTTTGTGCATGACCAATGGAATTGCGAGCTCAGAATAAACAGCCTTGCCAGTGGTCCATAAAAGAAAACGATGATAATAAAATGCTTACATACCCAGTACTTTTTAGAAGATCATTGACGTATTAGTTCATAAGGTATGCAGATACAGACCTTTTGTTTAGTCTGATCAAGTTATGCCACACACCTATAGTACTGCTAAGACGAAAGGCAAAGCAAAGTGCATTTGATGTAAACTACATTAAGCCATGGAATAGACGTCAGAGTGAACAAGAAATTAACAGCCAAGTAAGCAATTGTCAACCTGGGAGTGAACACTATGTTTCGTGTAGGAAACGAAATGGGGCCAAGGTATGTGGGATGATAGTGCACTAACACTGTTATCAAATGATACTTTTATTAAATATATATTTCATTACGAAAACATGCCTATTCAAATATACTGAAAATTTTACCCCCAAAATTGAAAACTTTAAAATAAAAATTTCTGATATTTTTCATATTTCCACTCAAAATATAGATTGTGGTTACTCGTTAGAACTGCCTCTGCGAGGCAGTTCTAACGAGTACCCACAATCTATGTTTTAAGCAGAAATAAGAAAAATAATGTATACCCCTGTTAACCCCAGTTAAAATTATATAGGCGTGTTTTCGTGATGTTTTTTTTTAATTTTGCTGCAATGTCTGTATCTACTTTGTAATAATTCTGCTCATGATTGGGCACTTTAAATTGCATCTCATATTCTATTCTATTTATTATCAGAAATAAAATAATACTTAGAAATAATTATAATAATAAATAATGTGTGATTTTCACGTAGTCATTATTTTCATTTTTGTCCAAATTTACTTTTATACACACATGTTTTGAAAAATAAAGAAAGGAGAGAAAATTCGCATGTCAACCTCTACAAAAGCCAGAGTGAAGCAAAATATCGTGTGTCTTGTATATTTTTGTCTATTGACTTTATTTAAGGACGTTACAAAGCATAAATCAGGCACCAAATCTATCTATCTATCTTGCCAACAATAAAAAAAAGACAACTTATTTTTATCTAAATCAACAAAATCAGCAGTAAATTAAACGAATTGTTTGCGACTTTTCGTTAAGATAAATATGAAAAGAGACAAAAATTGGACATTCTTTGACTATTTGAAGGAAGAGGCAACATAAAGTCTCTTTCGTGAGAAATTAGAAACAGATTTGCAACGAGGAGAGGGATACAATTAGTATTCAGCGGCATACCTATTAAACAAAAAAAACAAACAAAAAAAAAAACAAAAAAAAAACAAAAAAAAAAAAACAACAACAACAAAACAAAACAAAAAAACCCCAAAAAACAACAACAACAAACAAACAAACAAACGAACCCCAAAACAACAACTGATATTTGCTAGAAAGGTATCTATATACACAAGTTGTGTAGAGATACCTTTCCAGCAAATATCATTTTTTTATTTTTTTACAAAAGCGTTTTTAGAGGAAGAAAAAAGACATAGTCTGACTTTGTATGTCGTTCAGTAATATAAAAATGCAAAACTGATATGATAAATAAATACAAAAGATCATTCGGACCACATACGCTAACCCTAGGTGTCTGTAATTGAAAGCATTGAACATACCATAGTCTCGTTTGCACCAGCGGTCGCAAATTCCTGTAAAGCTTCCGCAGTTTGTACGCGGCATTTATTGAAATTAGTATGGTATGGTTAGGGACTATATTTAGGTTCTTTAGAGCTCGTACACAATAGAAAATTATATTCAAAGAGGAAGTCATAAAAATTACCTCCATTGTAAAAATGGTGGAAAATCTACTTATATATCCAGTTCCCTTTAAGTGATAAACACACACACACACACACACACACTTAAAGATATAAATGAAGATATGCCACAATCACGAATCCAAGCCCTCTCAGGGCATCAAAAGAAGGATAGATAAGGCCCTTCCGGGGCGGGGAGTGGGGAGGGGAGGTGGGGAAGGGGGGTACCTGGCCTTGTTCCTTTGTTGTTCAAAAACACGATCTTTGTTCTTCTGTTTCCCATGATTTTAGGCCTTTGTTCCCCCGAAAAATTGCCCTTATTCCTCTGTTCCACAAACTACCTGGGAAGGACAACACAAATGCTATATATGAAACCACAGACACACAAAAACAAAAGAACTGCAACATAGGAACCGCCTTGGAACGGTCAGTATGAAAACTACTGAGTGGGGTGGGGCGAAGTGTGTGTGTGTGTGTGTGTGGGGGGGGGGGGGGGGGGGGGGGCTTAAACCAGTTTTACTCGCGAGAAACCTCACCCTTAATTCTGAATCAGCTTCAAATTCCAAATATATTTCCTGTTCACACAGGGGTATGCATATGCACTAAGTGCATGACATGTCTTATTCCAATACTTTAGTTATCTCAGAGTTCAAGTCAAATATATGGTTACACGTAAGTAGCGCGTGTTACTTGCATATGGCAACCGAAATGACACACATTACTGTTGAGGTGCAATATTGATAGCTAAACGGAATAAAAATAAGCAAGTACGTATCTGAGAGTTGCGAAAATTCCAATGTGTTTCATTATTATACCGTTTCTTCCCATCGGGCACACAACGTTTAGACAACGTCGCATCAATGACGATGCATCGACGTTGATGCGACGTTGTATATATGTCATGGTCCCGCTGGTTTCTATCTTTAAAAATGTATAAAGTCATTACTTTTTATACTGTCGTTTCTGTCGGTATTTCTTACATAATTTCTTTAATGCATCCAACATTTTTTTCTTGAAAAATATCTAAACTACAAGTTATAAGTTTTCTTTTTGACTGGGAAAATAACGCTCTGGGCCCAGTTGTTCAAAGCGTTGTTAGCTTAACGAGCTCGTTAAGGGCCATTTCGTTAACTGTTTTAGCAGATTCAATATACAATATTCTGATATTTTTTGCTGAAAAAATGTGAGTAGCTTTTGCACTGCAAAAGCTACTCACATTTTTACAGCAAAAAATTTCAGCATATTTGCGTATCACTCGATGTAAATTTTAACGAATCGTTAACTAACGACATCGTTAGCTTTGAACAACTGGGCCCTGAATGCTGGGTAAATATTTCAGCAGACGACAATGCATAATACAGCGAAAACTCCACAAACGGTCACCTTTCGACAACAGCCACCTCCCAATAACTTCCACATTTATTTTATCCCAAAGTGTAGTTTTATTATATTAAATCTCATTACAATGGCCGTCTGCCAATTATATTTGTTTTATATTTCCAAAGGTGCAGTTACAAGGAGGGCGCACAGTATTTCTTTATTCTTTCCAGAAAATAGGCTTTGACATTTCATGCAAAGTGTCAAATAAATGCCAAAAAGATTGACTTTGGAAACACACGCTACAGATTAGAAAATGGGAGTGTCGGTTTTACTGAGACTCTTCATAAGCAATAATGAACTTTGCAACACTGCTTACGCCCTCTAGCGTATACATGAGCAGATCTCCATTTTCAAAGATACCACAAAGCCTATTTTCTTGAAAAGATAAGAAAATATTTCATTATGTCTTCTGCTGAACGTTTTACCCAGCACGCTAAGACTTAAACATGAGGTAGCTGGGGATCAAATGTTTTCTTTTTACATTACACTCCAGGGGCGGATCCAGGATGACTTCTGGGGTCGATTTGATAAAATTACCGTATTTTATGCTATGCATTCGGACAGAGAGATCTTAGCAAACAGTGAAGACACAGATCAGACCACTCAGAACACAGCGTCCGACAAGGGTCTACACTGTTTGCCAATCATTCAGCAATTTTACACACACTCACAGGCAGTAAAATGGACTTAATATATGAAGTATACGATAATAAGCAATGATGTGAAAATTTAGGATAAATACGGTATTCCAAATTTATCAAGTTTATCCAAAATTCTCCATGAAAATGAAATTTTGAGTCTAAGTGGGGTCGATCGAGCACCCCGCGAACCCCCTCTGAATCCGCCCTGCACTCTTTTCAGAAAGGAGGCAAACACTTTTGACAGAGCTGCCACGCCTGAAAGTATATCCTTCAACGTTATAACATGTGGATTTGAAACGTACTCTTCTAAGGGGCGCCATTTATTATTCATTCCTTATTTATAGATATCCATAATTATTTATGAATATCCATGATTATTTATTGATACGTGTAACCATAATTTCGAATAAGTGATATCCATAATTCCATAATTATCGATATCACTAATTCGAATTATAGATATCCAATAACCTAAATGATTTATTTATATCACTACTTCGAATTATAGATATCACTAATTAGATAATTCGGAGTAGTGATATTCATAATTCGAATGCGATATCCATAATTATTTATGGATATCCGCAATTATTTATTGATACATATATTTCGAATAAGTGATATCCATAATTCGAATTGTTGATATCACTAATTCAAATTAGAGATATTCAATCATCTAAATGATTTATTGATATCACTATTTCGAATTATAGATGTCACTAATTCGATTCATTGATATCACTAATACGAATTATGGATATCACTAAACAAGCCCATTTATGAGTATCACTAATCGAATCATCATATAAATCATTTAGATTACTGGATATCTATAATTCGAATTATGGATATCTATTAATAGGAAATCAATAGTAAAACAGCACCCGATACGAATTATGGATATCCATAAGTCGAATTAGTGATGTCAGTAATTCAGCCCATTTATTGATATCCATAATTGGAATTATGGATATTTATAATTCGAGTTTGTGATATCCATAGTTTGAATTATTATCCATAAATCGGGCTGCATTATGGATATCCATCCTTTGAATTAGTGATATCACTTATTCGAATTATGAATATCCATAATTCGAATAAGCGATATCAATAAATGGACTGAATAAGTGATAACACTAATTCAAATTCTAGATATCCATAATTCGAATCATGGATATCTATAAATAGGGAATGAACAGTAAACACTTCATGTGTAATTAATAAAAAAGTCATCGAATTTATCTTGTGAACCATTCGAAACTCGTTCCTATGACGGATACGTAATAGGCAGCTCGTGTATCCGTCAACAAATTAACTCGTGCCGATTATGTCACGATTAAATTCAACAACCTATAAATGTTGTAAACGTGTATTAAGTTCTCTTTGATAACAGGTACATTTGAAAAACATACATTTCATTAAAAATACATGTGCCACGCCAAGCAAAAAGGTGTCTTTGAACATGCACAGATTCAGGTTTATACCGCACATGCACAAAGTCTTATCTTAGCATTTGCTCTATTTTGATACAGTCTATAGTGTCAAATGATACTATAAGCGGACAGCGATGGTCTTGATCAGACTGGGCGGATGCAGTATGTAGAAAATTACAAATTTCCAGACATATTTTTTGTTGATAAAGTAGTCCCAAAAAAGGTATGTTTGATTATAACTGCTTTTGAAAATAAATCATCTGCCAGATCTTTTTATCTCCCTTTGAAAAGGATCTCCTTCTCTAGGCTGCAACAGTACAGATAATCAGTTGATGATCATCCTATGAATTAGGATACTTTGAATTATTGCTGAATTTACCTAAATATTTAAACATATGGCAGAAAACTCGTTACGGTGTCAAATCGATAACTCCTGTACTATCTGTGAATTAAGCCCTTGGCCAAAAATATATTTGTTTCCCTTGGTGCTGTTATTGACTACCTGTACGATTTAATGGTAATGATTGTTTATGTAACACTTTACACTAATTCCGATCAAAACATATTTTGACCATATTTTGCTTTGTTTGTTTTCGTAGCTGTACAGTAATTAAAAGTTTAACATCGTTTGAATTTTCTGATGTCAACTTTGTATCCGCCGATAAACTCACCTACTCACTCACTCACTCGTTCGCTCACTCACTCCCTTGCTCGCACACTCACTCACTCATTCACTTTGTCTGAACTTATTTTCCTTTTTTTTATAATAAAAATGAAATCATTTGGTAAGACGTAAGACATCGAATGTACATTTCATCAATAAATGGATAAATAGGAGCCGCAGCAATTGATTTCCAACGAAGTTTCGATGGCGACCAGCAAAGGATCGGATAAACCCATACCCTATGTCTAGTTATAACCTTCGCTAGTCGCATTAACTCTTTATCGAAGCCAGCCAATGCATAGAGCGACCAGTGGGGTCTCTAACTATACCATGTAGATTGGAAAGCTGATCTGTGTCTTCAACAATAACATTGTTGAAAATCATGTGTTGGGGTTATAAATAAATAAATAAATAAATAAATAAAATTTCGTAAGATATTGACACAAG
The DNA here is from genome assembly GCA_964016985.1 of Anodontia alba. NCBI lineage: Eukaryota > Metazoa > Mollusca > Bivalvia > Lucinida > Lucinidae > Anodontia > Anodontia alba. The sequence continues at coordinate 105,678,945 of OZ024823.1, forward strand.
TTGCTGGAGTCAAGTATATGATCGCGAAACGAATTATATACAGAACTTAAAATATTTCGGCCGTCCTAATAGTTCGACATTCGGATTACAAATGGGCAAAATTAGGCGTATATGGAGGAAACTCCCCATTTAGCTATATACAGTCAAACTTCAAAAGCTCGAACACCGATGGCTCGTTTACCATGGATAATTCGAACTCGTTTTTGAGTCCCTACGAAATTCTTCCAATAGCTCAAGAAAATAAATATTTAAGGAAATTTTCTTACTATATCATAAGATTGTATGTTGTATGTCGAGGCGATTCTAATGAGTGCACTCAACATACCATTATTGCCCAGAAGCTCGGAAAAAATCACCAAATTGTCGCCATTTGCTTCCTGACCTGGCGTCGTGATTAACCCTCAGTGGCTCGATCTACCCATATCTCGAACAAATTTCCATGGTCCCAAAGGGGTTCGAGCCATTGAAGTTCGACTGTATGAATAAATTACATCATTGTAATCAATCAAGTGGCATATAAGAAGAGGGCTATGAAATGATGCCATACTGTGATCTCGAGGGACGGATATTTCGATCTACCCCTCATTCTAAATTATATATGAGCCAGCGCACGATAAAACTTACAATAAGACTTGTGCGACCAGCGAAGACTTAGATCAGCCTGCGCATCCACACAGTCTGACCAGAGTCTTTGCTGATCGCATGTTCTTTCTACAGCCTCCAGGCTATCCAAAAGGGGATAAACGAGAAAAAAATCTTGTAACTTATCCTAAGGGAAGTGGGACAAGTTGGACATGGTATTTCCACAGCTCTGGGTAAACCTATCCTGGAGTCAATGGTTTTGACGCACTTAAGCATTATTTGACAAGTGGTCGTCATGGACGCCATTTACCGCTTTCGGAATCCACAACTTCCGGTTTCACAAAAATTTCAGCCTTAGTGTAGCAGTTTGAATAGAACCGAATATCCGTGGTAAAGCAACCAACTCTCGTTGACCGTTTGTCAATAAATGCTTAGTGCAAGACAAACATTTCTTATTTGAACATAACGAGAATCGAGAATCTGTGTCTTCGGGTTATTACGTTCTCGTATTCGTACATATACACACCGTATTTGTTCTTAATTTTACCCAGCAGCTAAGCATTAAAGGAGTATTATATGGAAACCCTAAAATCTGAACAAGTGAACTTGACTGGCAATCGATGTTATCTTAAAATTTGAACCAGTAGATTTAAATAGTATCTGATGATAAGCACCAAATAGTCTGCTGAAAAACAATATTTGCCGTCCATGATCAGACTGCTCTTTGAAGCGCAGTCTGATCTGGGTTTAAACAAACAATCAAGGCATCCCGGTCACTGTATTTAGAAGCTTTATGGTATTATAGGGAAGTTGTTATGAAAGATGATAGGGCAAGATGTGCTAGGTAAATATCCTGTACATTTTGAATACTTTTATTCCATATTTTTTAGGCAAAATTTTGCTTTTTATGAAGTTTTTCTTAAAAAATCTAGTGGAATGGCAAACAGTGCAGACCCTGATCAGACTGTTCCAGAAGGTGCAATCTGATCTGTTCTGCACTGCTTGCATATACCATTTTGTGAGAAACTTTGGTGTATGAAAGTTTTTAGGACATTTGCCATAATAGAAATTTTATAGGTCCAGATAAAGGTGGTGTTCAGAAGATTTTTATTTATTTTTTTTTCATTTTTTTTGCACAAAGAACTTATCTTGTGATACCCTTGAGGCAATTTCAGTGGGTACTCACGGGATATGTTTTGAGTATTGAGACAGACAGGCCTGAGCAAACAGTGTAGACCCAGACCAGATGTCGCAGTATGCACAGTCTACATACAGCAGTATTTTACACATATCAACAGGTAGCAAATGGACTATTCCCAATTAAGGGCAAGTAAGGTAACTAGATAGGGTGTCCCAATACTTACGGTATCCAAAATCATCACCTCAACCCTTAAAGCACTTCAGATAAGTATTTACACCATATGTTTCCATGGCAATATTAGAAAAAAAAATATTTATCTGGATACTCCTCTTATCTGGCACCATGAGAGTGCGATTATGGACCGCGTCAAGCGAAAAATGCCTTCGTACATGCTCAAAATGCGCAGATTCAGATCATCCTGCGCATGTGCAAAATATCATCCGGGCCTTTGCTTTTCATTCATACATTCTGTAGTATTCAAACGTTCTGATTATACTGCGTAGATGCACAGGCTGGTCCGCATATGCCCGGAGACACATTTTTGCATGGTGCGGCCCACATAAAAGCAAGAGCGCTGATGTCATGGAAACACTTTTCAACCAAATTTATGAATAGATCGAACCAATCTGGCGGTGGTAGGCAATGAACTCCTAGTAAGCATTCTTTATAGATCTATAGCGGGCCGTTATCGGCCCGTCAGGGTAGCTGACGGGCCGATAACGGCCCGCTATAGATCTATAAAGAATGCTAGCTCGGATGTGCTCATATTTAAGCCCCAGCCGTTCAGTGCTGTAATCTAACTATACAAAAACAGATTTATTTTTCTATACATCAACAGTATGATCCATGCAAAAAAAGGTAGCAGGGAAAGCCTAGATCACCATGTTATGCACACAATATATTCATGCTTTAAAATATAAATATTAAAGCAAAATGCAAAATGCAGAGGGTAGAAGATCCCAGACCAGCCTGAGAATCCTTAGAAGTTTGCAGATTTCAAACACACCAGTTTGGCATTACAGAATCGATACAGTGAGGAATATCCAGATATTTTTTTTTCTTATTTCTCCACACACACAAAAAGAAGAAGAACAACAATAAAAGACATGCGTTTATTGGAGTACTAATTAGAGATCCCGCGCTAAGGTGCTCCTAATGATTACGCAGAACAGATATTTTTGTGGAGAGATGAAAAAAGTCAATATTTTTGGTTGAAATTAAAAAGAAATCCTTATGGTGAGACGCGAGCCATGTCTGCAATTCGCAGGCTTTCCATTACATTGATGTTAAAGATGTTACTCAATAGCAACGCCTCTACCCACAAAATATGTCTTTTTGAAGAAACAAGGAAACTGTTTTCTCGCTCCGTCTTATTCAGAGCAATGTAAGCCATTTCATTTCACCAGTAGAAACCCCAGTTTGATTCTCAGGTGGTGTTATTTTATCAAAAGAAAACAAATCTCGAAGTTCCATAACACTGCGCTTCGTTTGAAATTAACCCATTTATGCCGAGTGGACTCTTCTACCTTAACTCTTTGGACAAGTCCATTTCATATGTTAGGTGGGTTTAGTTAGTTTTTGTTATTACAATGTTTTGTAGAAATTTCTAATCTTGATGCAAACTGTGCAGACCCTGCGGCGTCTGATCTGGGTCCACAGTTTGCCAATTTCCCTTTTATGGGACGCTAGGCTTAAATGGATTAAACGATGGAAATTCAAATCAGACATACAGTACGTTTTGAAGCGACTCCTGTTATGTTTGCAATTTGTTTTTAGCTGTGATGCTGTCGCTTGGCTCTTAGAACGCGATTTTGAGCAGATAGACTCGGTTACGTCATCACCTCGTACACCGTGATTCAATTACTTTGAAAGTGTTTAGTATAATGATACAAAAACACATAAAGCAAACAAACGTTTTCTAAATACCGATATAGAACCTAACTGATAGCTCTAGATAATGTTTTAACCAAAAAGTACTGGGCCCAGTTGTTCAAAGCGTCGTTAGCTTAACGAGCTCGTTAAGGGTCATTTCGTTAGCTGTTTTAGCGGATTCAATACACAATATTCTGATATTTTTTGCTGAAAAAATGTGAGTAGTTTTTGCACTGCAAATGCTACTCACATTTTTTCAGCAAAAAATTTCAGCATATTTGCGTATCACTCGATGTAAATTTTAACGAATCGTTAACTAACGATGTCGTTAGCTTTGAACAACTGGGCCCTGATATTTTTCTAATTTCTCCACGTAAACATACGTTGCGGAACTCATTAGAAGCGCCTTTAGCTAATGAGTATATGTTTTGGTAGAGAATTATTTTCTACACCTATAATCTTTGAATTTGTCATTGCTCCGGAAGTACTTTACGCAAGGTTATGGACTGGTCTAATGCTATTTCCCGTGCAGTGCCAGTGCCATTTTAACCCAAGTATTTGCTTTCCCAAAGAGCTTGGTCTACGCTTTGCACACATTGTATCAGCAGACGATATTTTGATTTTTTTTTCTTATTTTTCCAAGAAAATAGGATTTGACATTTTATGCAAACTATCTCCTAAAAAAGGCAATTTGCATGAAATGTCAAAGCCTATAATATGGATCAATATAAGATAATATGGATCAATATAAGATAAATATCACCCGTTTGTTTTCTGCTGAATTAGCCTAGAGAATGGTAATGGTTATTTACCATCTTGTGTTTAAAGAAATATACCATACTTATCATCCTTATGTAATTGCTCATTGGGAGCAAAGCGCGTGGGATGGGGAAGGGGTGGGGTGGGGTGGGGCCTTAAACCAGTTTAAAATTTACTCGCGAGAAACCTCACCCTTAATTCCGAATCAGCTTCAAATTCCCACTACATTTTCGATCCACACAAGGGTATGCGTATGCACTAAGTGCATGACATGTCTTATTCCAATACTTCAGTTATCTCAGAGTTCAGTCAAATATAGTTACACACGTAAGTAGCGCGTGTTAGTTGCAAACGACAATTGGAATGACACACATTACTATTGAGGTGCGGTGCAATATTGATAGCTAAACGGAATAGAAATAAGCAAGTACGTATCTGAGAGTTGCGAGAATTCCAGTGAGTTTCATTATTAGCGTTTCTTCCCATCGGGCACGCAACGTTTAGACAACGTCGCATCAATAACGATGCAACATCCTGACGTTGCATCGATGTTGTACATTACGAAAACACGGCTATTCAAATATATAGAAAATTTCACATCCAAAAACTGAAAGTTTTCAGATAGAAAAAACCTGATATTTTTCATATTTCTGCTCAGAACATAGATTGTGGGTACTCATAGTCTATGTTTTTGAGCAGAAATAAGAAAAATAATGTATACCCCTGTAAACCCCAGTTTTACTATATAAAAGTGAGGTTTAAGGGGGTCAAAATTATATAGGCATGTTTTCATAATGATAAATGTCATGGTCCCGCTGGTTTCGATCTTTAAAATGTATTAGTACATTACTTTCTGTCGGTATTTCTTTCATAATTTCTTGAATGCATCCGACATTTTTTCTTGAAAAATATCTAAACTACAGGTTATAAGTTTTCTTTTTGACTGGGATAACGCTCTGAATGCTGGGTAAATATTTCAGCAGACGACAATGCGAAATACAGCGAAACCTCTCGACAACCGCCGCCTCCCAATAACTTCCCAATTTATTTTATCCCAAAGTGCCATGGTGTAGTTTGACTATATTTCACCTCGTTACAATGGCCACCTCCCTACAACAACCAATTTTATTTGTTTTATATTTCCAAAGGTGCAGTTAAAAGGAGGTTACATTATATGTCTTTACTCTTTCCATAAAATAGGCTTATACATTTCATGCAAATGTCTCCCTCCTTATGAGACAATTTGCATGAAATGTCAAATGACCATCAAAAAGGTTTCCTTTTGGAAACAAAGAATACACTATACAGATAAGAAAGTGGGAGTCTCGGTTTTATGAAGTAATGAAGTTTGCAACACTGCTTACGCCCTCTAGCGTATACATGAGCAGATCTCCATTTTCAAAGATACCACAATCGTCTGCTGAAAGTTTCACCCAGTGCTAAATCTTAAACATGAGGTAGATTGGGTAAATGCTATCTTTTTTACATTACACTCCAGGGGTAGATCCAGGATGATTTTTAAGGGGTTATGGGTGGGGAGGGGGGGGGGGGGAGGAGAGGTTCGATTTGAAAAAAATACCGTACTTACTCTATGCATTTAGACAGACAGATCTTAGGAAACAGTGAATACGCAGATCAGACCAGTCAGAACGCTGCGTCTGATCAGGGTCTACACTGTTTGCCAATCATTCAGCATTTTTACACACACTCACAGGTAGTAAATGGACGTTGAATGAAGTATACGGTAAAGAGCAATGATGTTAATATTTAGGGTAGATACGATATCCCAATTTTATCAGATATATCCAAAATTCCCCATGAAAATGAAATTTTGAGACAAAGGGGATTCGACCGAGATCCCCTCGCCCAAACCCCTCTGAATCCGCCCCTGCACTTTAAACAGAAAGGAGGCAAACACTTGCGACTGAAAGTGTATCCCTCTATAACACGTGCATTTGAAACGTACACTTCTAAGGGGCGCCGTATTACTATTCATTCCCAATGTATAGATATCCATAATTATTTATGGATATGCATAATAATTTCTTGATACATGTAATCATAATTTCGAATAGTGATATCCATAATTCAAATTATGGATATCACTAATTCGTATCATAGATATCTAATAATCTAATTGATTTATTGATATCACCACTACGAATTATAGATATCATTAATTTGATTTATTAATATCACTAATTCGAATTATGGATAGCACTAAATCAGCGCATTTATGGATATCACTAATCGAATTATGTATTTCACTTTTTCGAAATAGTGGTATCCATAATTCGAATTAGTGATATCCATAAATCATTTAGATAATTGGATATCTATAATTCGAATTATGGATATCTATTAATAGGGAATAAATAGTACAACAGCACCCCAATTCGAATTCTGAATATCCATATTCTGAATAAGCGATGTCACTAATTCGGCCCATATATTGATATCCATAATTCGAATTATGGATATTTATAATTCGAATCAGTGATTTCATAAATCGGACCTAATTATGGATATCCATCCTTCGAATAAATGATATCACAAATTCGAATTATGGATATCTATAAAAAGGGAGTGAATGGTAAAACGGCATATACACTTCATGTGTAATTAATTAGAAAGTTCATGGAATTCATCTTGTGAAATATTCGACACTCGTTCCTATGACGGATACGCAATAAGCGTCAACAAATTAACTCATGTCGATTATGTCACTTTTTAAATTCAGCAATCTATAAATATTTTGAACGTGTATTAATTTCTCTTAGATAACAGGTACATTTGAAACATACATTTCAGGCCGCCTTAACTGTCATTCAACCGGCCTAGGTGCTCAGTTCGATGCGCCGTCCGACTGGAGACCAGACGGTCGCGGGTTCAACCCCCGCCGAGGTCGGCAACATTCTTTCGTGGAGATTGATCATGAAATATTTTCTACGGTCATTCTCTCCCTTCCGCTGATTCAAGAATGGCAGTTGTCAGCTTCTGGCGAAAGAATGTGCACAATACTGGTTCACCACTTAGAGGACTAAGCCCGCCCAGTAAACGTGTGGTTAGGTAAACTGACCGCGCTCGACATGACCCCATTGGGTTGACTGGGCCGTAAAACCTCAACACAAACAAACAAACAAATAACTGTCACTCTGCACAAAGTAGACCTACTGTTGACTTAAATGTTGATTTAAACATCCACAGGTAATTGTCACAGGTACATTTGAAACATACATTTCATGAATATACTCGTATGTGCGACGTCAAGCGAAAAGGTGTCTTTGAACATGCGCAAAGTGCACAGATTCAGGTTCATACCGCACATGCGCAAAGTCTCATCCTGGCATTTTCTGTATTTTGACACATTCTATAGTGTCAAATGATTCTATTAGCGGACAGTGATGGTCTTGATCAGACTGTGCGGATCTGGGGCTGCTGTCCTCATGGCGCGGCCAAAAATAAATAAATAAATAAATAAATAAATAAATAAATAAATAAATAAAAAAATATTAAAGAAACGGGTTATCGAATTTATCTTTTGAAATATTCGATACTCATTTGTAATACATTAGACAGCTTGTGCATCCGTCTAAAGTTAAGGGTTCACCAAGGAGCAGGGGTGGGTGGTGTACCTGAAACTTTGTGAATGTAAACATTTTGTAAAATACATCTTTTTTAGAACATTAATGAAGTGCAATCCTTCTTTTATCCAGTTCACTACATATACATATGTATGCTGTGAAATTTACACAAAACTGGGGAAAAATATCCTATCAAATATTTTTCAATCGTTTTTCTTCCGACCTTGTAATCCCAAGTATAATGCTTGATTAAACTTGCATTACCCCTTAGTCCAGCTATTCATCTCCAATGTCTGAAAGTCTCCAAGTTCAGTCTTGAACAACAGAGGAATATACACATGTACATACTGTATGTAGAAAATTACAAATTTCCAGACATATTTTTTGTTGATAAAGTAGTCCCAAAAAAGGTATGTTGGATTATAACTGCTTCTGAAAATAAATCATCTGCCAGATATTTTTATCTCCCTTTGAAAGTGGACCTCCTCCTCTAGGCAGCAACAATACTGATAATCGACTGATCTGTATCATAAACATCCTATGAATTAGGACACTTTGAATTATTGCCGTATTTAACCGAACATTTAAACACCTTGGCATACAAAATAGTCTGCCCATATACATGTACATGTAAACTATAGAAATGTACATTTGATTTAATATTCTCGTTTTAACGAATAGTTTATTATGTCTACTGTCACGAACAAAGACATTTCAAAAGCACATATTGTTACCCCAGGCAATGAGCTCTACTAACTGAGCAAAAACAACTTCATTGAGACACCATTTGGTCTCACAGTGCAATCACAAGAATCTGCAAAATAATTTGTCATTACAGTACCCAGCTAGCATTCTACGTAAATCTACATCGGGCCGTCATCGGCCCGTCAGCTACCCTGACGGGCCGATGACGGCCCGATATAGATTTACGTAGAATGCTGACTGGGTAGTGACTGAAGATACTTTGTGCATCCGCATAGTCTGTTTACTTCCTGCGAGCAACTAAAATCTTATTCATTATATCAATACGGAAACCATTGACCTTGGCCTGAGTGCTCGGAATCGAGTCTTTCCTGGACACGCATATTTTATTGAAGGAATTTTTCTTCCGCCCTTTTACTAGTTCTTGCACACCAGATGAGGAAATCCTAGTTATAACCCTGGGATAGAAACTTTTATCCTACCCAGGTTATCCTGCAAAGGGATTGTATAAAAGTAAAAAATTCTCACGTGTTTGACTCTGAGGTGTTTGTTATATAGGACGTCATGTACGCTGCCGTTAAGATATTGCATGTAACATGACGTCACTAAACGCCACAATAATTATATCACTATATGGCGGACATCAGCAATCGAATTGACTGCATTTAAATCTACGTTCTAGAATTAAAGGTATACAAGAAAAAGAATCTGTAATGGGCGTGTCATGAAATATTTTCTACGATCATTCTCTCCCTTCAGCTGATTCAGGAAAGGCACTTGTCAGTTTCTGTGGTAAGAATGTGCACTATACTGGTTAACCGCTTATGTATAAGCCTGCCCAGGAAGTGTTGTTAGGTAAAATGACCAGCTCGATATGACCAAAAGAGTGTTGACTGTGCCGTTAAACTCCAAAACAAACAAACAAACTGGGGATGGTTGGGTGTTGCGAAGATGTCGTGTATCTTACGTGACTGGGGTGTCCAACTGATATTGGCTTACAATTTGGCAAGTCCTGCTATCCTTGTAGCAGGTAAGCGTAGAGGGGAATGTTTTTATTTCTTTCGTTTCTTCACTTTCGTTAAAGTCATTAAGATTAGAAGAATCTCTGGCGAATCTTATAAGTTGAGATATGTATACCCCATATGAGGTACGTCGGGGGACATCGCCATCCAGAAAAGGGAAATTGAATATATCAAAATTAAAATCGTCCCGTTTATCATAAATTTTGGTGGAAACTGTACCATTAGATATACATAGATTCAAATCCAAAAAAGGTGCCTCGGTATCGGAAGAATTTGCTCTATTTAATTGGAGTTCTGTAGGGTATATCCGGTCCACCATTTGGTCAAAGTAAATATTGTCAATATTTAGTAAATCGTCAAGGTATCTTGAATTAAAAGCCTCAATAATGTCAGCCTGATTTTCACGTGAGAGAGACTTCATGAAATCTCTCTCATAACAAAAAAGAAACAAATCTGCAACAAGAGGAGCACAATTAGTTCCCATCGGAATACCAATAGTTTGCCTATAAAGTTTAGTTCCAAATCTAATAAAACTATTATCCAAAAGATAAACAAGGGCATCACAGACTTTTTGACACGACCATAAATTGTAATTATTATATACATCAGAAGTGAAAAAAGCACATTCTTCGTTGCAGTCCAAATATTGGGTATTCTCCCGAATAACGTTCGGTTAATTAAATCAATAAGTTTATCTTTTATAAGATGATGAGGTAACGTAGTATACAGTGTAGAAAAATCATATGTAGACAATTTAGAAGCCTGAAAGGTTTTAGATTTAAATTTATTGAGAACATCATTAGAATTTTTAATTGACCAAAAATAGTTAATTCCGTCCCTTTCGTAAACAGTATCATAGTATCTAATCCAATGTTTTTTTAACAGCAGTAAGGCATGAAGTTAGCAGTTTGGACAAAACAGTAGTCGTACAAGAATTAGAATTAGCAATGAAACGTGCTTTATAAGGTCGTTTATGAAGTTTCGATAACCAATAAAATTTTCACCAGTCTTCTGCTTGTGTATCCAGCTGACGATTTTATCTTTAAAATAGTAAAATGTACCCTGTAACAAATACAGAAATATTTCCTTTAATACATACTTACATGATGTGGGCTCTTCATTGCTTATGTTCTGTTCATAAAGCTGATATTCTAAAACTTAAATCCGTCAAGACTGCAAGAAATATTGCACACTTAATACTGTTACACACGTTATAAGTCAGTTTAAGTGCTCTGATATAAGAACACTGTTTCTTATAGACAGTGTTTGCAGGAGAAATCTCTTCAGTATAGCTCCATTCATGAAAATACTGTATGCTTTCCTAACATTTACTAAAAAGCAAGAATAAAGAGAAAACAAACATTCTGAATGCACAAATCATTAAAGGAGAATTATTTCATTATTTGAGTTTACATGAAAATGCAGTTTGTAATCACGATGATGATAACATCACACATGTACCAACACTACACTGCAGTCATCTCTAAGATGCAGCCAAATACACAGCATGCACACTCTGGCACTTCTATATTGCCACAGTTTATAAAATAAAACGTTTTATGCTGGCTAGAAGACAATTTGTTTCAATAAAATTATGAATTATTATGAAATTCCATATAACAACAACATATATAGGTAAGTCATACATAATATAATTTGATGGCCAGCACATTAAACAAACGATTACTATTATTTATCATCTATATAGTGATAAGAAAACCATTATAGATATAAAAAATATACAAAAGTATTGTTATAAATTTTATTAGAGATATAAGTAATGAGAATAATACATAACAACATTAATCTTAACATTTTACATTCTCTTTGTTATTTTCATAATTGACCCCCATAACGTGAACTTGATGGTCAAAATGGTGATAGTATAAATTAACTGATAAGATTGTATGTCTGACCCTTATATGTCTTTCGGCAGAGTGAATTAGATTAAGCTGCCAAGATACTATCACGATATATATTTAGAACATTCTGAGGTAAAAGAAAGTCACTTTTATAGTTTACCAAAAATACATAAGAATAAAGAAATAACTAATCAATGCAAGAATACAAATGCCCCATGTTGAGGTCGAAGATGTCAGGGACTTAAAATTGCGGCCATTTGTAGCTGGACCTTCATTCTTCACCCACAGGTTAAGTTAATCTATTAGACATTATCTTACGACCTTCACAAAACATGTTAAAAGTTATCTGCGAGATACAACAGACTTTCTCAATAATTTGCTTAACAGAGTTCCAACCAATACCTTATTAGCTTCATTTGACATTGAAGCACTTTATTCAAACCTCCCGCACGAATTAGGAATAAAAGCAGAACGCTTTTGGTTAGACAAATACCCAGAAACATTGAACGATAAATTTTCCAACGAATTTATTCTGGACGGAATAAAATTAATTCTGGAAAACAACACTTTTTCTTTCAATGATAAGCACTATAAACAAGTAAAAGGGACCGCAATGGGTTCCAAATTTGCGCCCATATATGCGACTCTAACTGTAGCGTATCTCAAAGAAAAGATGTCTAAGAATACAAATGTACTTCGGTTCGGAATTTTGAACATATTTCATCAACAACTGGAAAAGGTTTTTGGACATATCATGGACAAAGTCTGTCAAGGATTTAGAACAATTACATTCTATTCTAAATAATTTGCATAAGGATTTAAATTTCACATTAGAATACAGTGGCGCGCAACAATCATTTCTAGGTGTATTGGTAAAGAACCAAGGCGGTAAAATAGAAACCGATATATTCTATAAAGAAACGGACAGAAAAAAAAAATTCTGGAAAACAACACTTTTTCTTTCAATGATAAGCACTATAAAGAAGTAAAAGGGACCGCAATGGGTTCCAAATTTGCGCCCATATATGCGACTCTAACTGTAGGGTATCTCGGAGAAAAGCTGTACAAAGAAATACAAATGTACTTCGGTTCGGAATTTTGAACATATTTCATCAACAACTGGAAAAGGTTTTTGGACATATCATGGACAAAGTCTGTCAAAGATTTAGAACAATTACATTCTATTCTAAATATTTTGCATAAGGATTTAAATTTCACATTAGAATACAGTGGCGAGCAACAATCATTTCTAGGTGTATTGGTAAAGAACCAAGGCGGTAAAATAGAAACCGATATATTCTATAAAGAAATGGACAGTAAGCAGTACCTTTTATTCAATTCTTGTCACCCTAGGCACACTAATATAAACATACCATACAATCTAGCACGCCGACTCAGAACAATCGTCTCTGAAGAACACGTGATTCAAACACGTATGTAAGAACTAAAATCATTTTTAATAAAGCAAAAATAACCATTACGAATAATTGAATACGGCATAAATAGAGCAATGTCATTAGATAAAGACGTTCTGCTGACAGAAAAGACTGAAGAGAAAATTATTCCATACGTGTCAACATACAACCCGAAAGGTCACGAAATGTTTAAAGTTATACTCGACAATGTCCCAATTTTAAAAGGGGATGATAAAATGCGGAATATTTTATCCAAATATAAGCTCATAGAAAGCAAAAGACGACCTTACAGTCTAAAGCGTTTGGTCACAAAAGCGAAGTTCACTTCAAATACTACATCTAAAGTTGCAAAATGCAATAAACCGACCTGCGGCCTCTGTATACATTTAATAGAAGGACATTCAATTACATTTCAATGTGCAACAAACTTTAAAATCCACGAGAACATGTCATCTGACGTAAAAAATGTGTTTTACGTAATGATATGCAGAGGCTGTGGGGAAGAATATATCGGTGAAACTGGTAACTTATTGTGACAGAGGGTCAAGGTACACAATTAGCAAATCCGTGACCCTAGAACAAGAGGGCTTAAGGTTAGTGAGCATATAGCAAATTGTGTACATACTTTCAACCCGAAATATAAGATTTTTCCCTTTTATAAGATGTATCCGGAGAATACAACTTTAAGGCTTGCGAAAGAAAAGCTTTTTATCAACACTCTTAAGCGGAAGTTAAATAGAATCAAGTGATAGGGACAATTTTAACAATTTAAAACGTAACGCTACTTATGCCGGAAGTAACGCCGGAAGTAACGTCGTCACGTAGTGTTGCTATGTTAACGTTTTGATGTCTTCTTGAAAATCTGTTAGAACAGTGAATCCGCGGTAGAAGTTTACAAAATATACAGAATCGTGTGGCGATATCGGACTGTTGATTTTCTATATATATACGGTCCCTCCCTTGATATACCATTTATTATAACCGTTTAATTCCATTGCAATTTCAGACATGACAAACGCAATTTCAGACATGACAATGACCTAGTACCTGCTGATGGTCAATGATTCTATTAAGGCGAATAGTTTACAAAATATACAGAATCGTGTGGCGATATCGGACTTTGTTGATTTTCTATATATATATATATATACAGTCCCTACCCTTGATATACCATTTATTATAACCGTTTAATTCCATTGCAATTTCAGACATGACAACGCAATTTCAGACATGACAATGACCTTGTACCTGCTGATGGTCAATGATTCTATCAAAGTGAATAGTTTACTACCAATGTAAAATGTCAATCCCAGACATTATCATTTACCCAAAATGTCGGGTAACAACATATGTAGCACAATTATAACTTCAATTCTTAATCGGACTCCTTGCACATCTCCACTTCGATTTTTACAACCAACTTTAATTGTGCTTCTAAAGACAGACCCTACCAAAATGAGAGAAAATGAATTTTCATTACTATTATTAAAGTTTCATTTTCTTCAAAGCCGTTTTCCTTTTGCCCAGACACTGATCAGTCTTCAAATGTACATATTTGAGACATACTCTGGTGCTTACAATTTCTGCTGCTCAGAGTGCATATTCTGACACAATGAATAGAATTTCTAGGTCCTTTCATAGAGTTAATTTCAAATAAAAGTCATATGTAAGTATTTGTTTGATTTTGTTGAGGTTTTTACGGCCCGGTCAACCCAATGAGGTCATGTCGAGTGCGGTCAGTTTACTTAACCATATTTTTACTGGGCAGGCTTAGTCCTCTATTGTGCACATTCTTTCACCAGAAACTGACTACTGCCCTTCTTGAATCAGCGGAAGGGAGAGAATGACTGTAGAAAATATTTCGTGATCAAATCTCCATGAAAGAATGTTGCCGACCGAATGTTGGCGGGGGTCGAACCCCCAACCTCCTGATCACGAGTCGGACGCGTGTCCAACTGAGCCACCGAGGTCGGCTCATATACATGTAAGTAATAAATGCTGAGTAAAGCTAATTATAATCCAACACAGTTGATCTGAATTTTGTTCATAAGTTCACCTAAATACCAGTTGTTTATGTTATAATAGAAAAATATACAAATCTATGCATGGAACAGATGAAAACCAAGTTGCATATCATTTTTTTTCAACATAAGAGTGGAATTTATCTCTAAAGGTGCTAAAGTCACTGAATTGCTCTAATATATATTAACTTTCATTGTGTTATGTATGTTTCTAAATTTGCCTTATGTTACACACTTATCTTAAATAATTACTGTTTTCTGTACATTTAAGAGATATAGCAACATTGTTTGTTTTGGCGAAAGATATTACCGTAAGGCAAAGTATTATTGCTTTACTTTATGTTAAATTAATGGTTTTTAGCCGCAGCATGACAAAACTAACAATTGACTTGTGCATTTGGCATAGACTAAGATCAGTCCGGTTGTCCGCTCAGACTGATCAGTGTTTGCAGTCTGCATGAAGATAGCTGAGGTCATTAGCTATTCATTGAGCATATAGGGAAGATATTGACTAGTCATTTCTGTATTCACATGCCCTATATGTCCTGCAACAGCTTATAATAGTGAACATTTTGTTTTTAATAAGGACTACATATATCTGCTACTCTGGTGTTAAATATAAGCACTTCTTGGCATGAGACTATGTTTGTACCAGTATTGTTCAATTAGAAATAATGTTTTATGTTACATACATTAAAAATGTAACAGAAAGACTGTGTGGCCAAGTGCATAATTTGCCATATTTTAAATAGATCTGAAGGTCATAACCAAAAATCATAAACAAAAATTAGAGTAGCAAGCTATAATTTGGATCTTCTTAATATACCAACACAAGTCTCGAGTTGATATACATTGTTTAACTTGATTGCAGATACATGAATTATCTTCGTTTACACCTGATAATGTAACAGAATGAATAAAGCAAAGTGTCATTTTTATCATTTTATTCTGAAAACATCATATTAAAACTGAGTATTAATTCAAGAGATTACATATGTTACAATTGATAAATCATTAAGCAATGCCACGTGAGGGTCTGACATATAATTCAAATGTATGTATTTTATTTAGACACAAAGAAATTATATGCATTTGCCATACAGTGAAAACTTCAGGACAGTATTCAGTATTTTATGCAAAAGTGGCCGTGATGCAGACAGCAACTCAAATGTTAACAGTATTGAATGCATATAACTGACCCAACTATTTTCAAGCAGATCCATGATAGCTACAACACCAGCTTCGTCTGTCTGTTTTCTAGGCCACATTAAGCCGCCATGGCTTAAAAATAAACTTCATATAACTTACATAAAACTAAGCATACAATATGACAGATGTTATGGATTTTGTAATGTTAGTAACGTCATATGAGACAAACGTCGCTTTCAAATAACTATCAATATCTGGTAAAGGCATGGACGTATAAATAAAATTGTCTTGTTTTCAATTCTATGCAATAACTGCCATGGCTGTGTTTTCCAAAACGTCCACATGAAACATATCTCATAAACTGATAGAAGATTCATGTTTAATTACGTCTTGTTACGTACATTATGTGCCGAGTTTGGATGTGTACGAGTTTTCTTCGATACATAACAGTCAAATAAAATTTACTTTATAGCGTTTCATTGTATGGCATTTTTAAGGTTTTAAGCTGCAAATACGTGATTGAATAACTTGTTTATAGAAAATATTTGTGATTAGCTTTAAATTATGTGACAAAACAACAAAGGATAAGAACTTAAAATTGCTTTATTTTAAAGGGGAAATTAGTGTATTGTTGTGCAACATTGGGTCTTTGCAACTTAAACTTTATATAACTTCCAGGCGACGTCTCAGCATACTTGTCGCCACTAGACTTTTTTTTTTATTTTTTGTGCGTGCTTTTATAAGAGTAATGTTATAGGAGCAAAACTTATTTTTTCTAAAGACTTTAATTTCTAATACATACAATACACTTATCGACTTTATCAGCATTTGTAATTTTAGGTGGGCTTATGTCTTACTAACAATTCACAACGATAACATAGACATTTCTGTGTCGAAATTGGGTACTGTCGAAAATGTGTGATTTTCTCGACATAAGCTACCAATTTCAGATTGCTATCATACTGAGAAATTATTAACATATATCAAACTCATCGAAAAGTGTTATTAGTTATACTCCCTCTTGGTGGTACCGAAAAGTTGTCTGGCCCATTGACTACTTCCTCTTGGTGTCTAGGATGGGCTGCGGCTTCATAAACGACCTTATAAAGCACATTTTATTGCTAATTCTAGTTTATGTAAGACTACTAATTTGTCCAAACTGCTAACTTCATGCTTTACTGCTGTTAAAAAAAACATTGGATTAGATACTATGATACTGTTCACGAAAGGGACGAAATTAACTATTTTTGGTCAATTAAAATTCTAATGATGTTCTCAATAAATTTAAATCTAAAAACTTTCAGGCTTCTGAATTGTCTACATATGATTTTTCTACATTGTATACTACGTTACCTCATCATCTTATAAAAGATAAACTTATTGATTTAATTAACCGAACGTTTATTCGGGAGAATACCCAATATTTGGACTGCAAGAATGTGCTTTTTTCACTTCTGATGTATATAATAATCACAATTTATGGTCGTGTCAAAAAGTCTGTGATGCCCTTGTTTATCTTTTGGATAATATTTTTATTAGATTTGGAAATAAACTTTATAGGCAAACTATTGGTATTCCGATGGGAACTAATTGTGCACCTCTTGTTGCAGATTTGTTTCTTTTTTGTTATGAGAGAGATTTCATGAAGTCTCTCTCACGTGAAAATCAGGCTGACATTATTGAGGCTTTCAATTCAACTTCAGCATACCTTGATGATTTATTAAATATTGACAATATTTACTTTGACCAAATGGTGGACCGGATATACCCTACAGAACTCCCATTAAATAGAACAAATTCTTCCGATACCGAGGCACCTTTTTTGGATTTGAATCTATGTATTTCTAATGGTACGGTATCCACCAAAATTTATGATAAACGAGACGATTTTGATTTTGATATAGTCAATTTCCCTTTTCTGGATGGCGATGTCCCCCGGCGTACCTCATATGGGGTATACATATCTCAACTTATTAGATTCGTCAGAGCTTCTTCAAATCTTAATGACTTTAACTACCGTAATAAAGCCCATACTGCCAAACTTCTTAGGCAGGGCTATCGTTATTTTAAACTTCGCAAGGCGTTTTCGAAATTTTATCGCAGACACAGTGCCTTGTTAGAAAAATATAGCGTCTGTCTGAAAACACTTCTGCAACAAGGTATATCGGTACCAGAATTTTACGGTGACTTAGTGTACAGATTTAGA
Organism: Anodontia alba; assembly: GCA_964016985.1. Taxonomy (NCBI): domain Eukaryota; kingdom Metazoa; phylum Mollusca; class Bivalvia; order Lucinida; family Lucinidae; genus Anodontia; species Anodontia alba. The sequence goes on from OZ024823.1 coordinate 105,697,260, forward strand.
AAAATTGTAGGTAAATCTAACTTTTCGAAGCAATTCAGAAAACTTATTAACCGTTATAAAAGAATTGGCTATAGCCTGGATATTATGCGGCAGACTGCATGCCTAGTTGTCTACCCAATCATTGTTGATGGCTATGCTTCACTCTTTAATTGCACGACGGCAGTTCGGGCCTCAGACCCAATGACAACCTCTTCGTAAAACTTTAACCAGTGGGTTGGGGCTTGACGATATGTCTTTGGCTTGGCCCGCCGTGGTTCAACTATTGTTTATCATTCACTCTGGCATACAGTAGAATTAGCCATGAGTACTCGTCTTTGTTTATAATAGTGATTAATTTGATTTTTGTGTTTTCGCTTTGATGCATTGACTGAGTTGGGAGCCTTTATGCGAACCGAATTTTTATGTGTTTCTGTATTAAGAGTAGCATCGGGACCCAGGGTGAAGTTAGCTAGCTGTAAAAGTGCTTTAACCACCTCCCCCCCCCCCCCCCCCCCCCCCCGCCGGTGGTTTACTCTACTGACCGTTCTAAGGCGCTGGTCCCGGTGTTAGTCTTACTCTTTGTTGCTTTGTGGTTTATTCTACGAGGCGATTTGTTGTATGTCTTACCATGTGTCATTTTGTGTTTTTTAGTCCTTTTAGTATTGCGATTACCTCGCTTAGGGAAGAGAGAGCTAATGTTAGTGCTTTTCGTACGTTTGTTCGATTTGTGCTTGTTTGGATTTGTCGGTTTTCTCTTCCTCTTGGGGTCTGGGAAGGGCTGCGATTTGTGATTGTGGCATTCCCTGGACTTTTCTCTTACCTTTTTTGTGATTGTGGCTCTCCCTGGACTTTTCTCTTATTTTTTTTCTCATTGACGTATTTATATACTTTTTATACCAGATTAAAAGGCTTGAATTTTCTTTACATTTTCCTAATAAACTGAAGACCGTAGACAGGTAATTTCTTATCGCCGGAGCGCTCGGAGATTATCGGAAAGTCCCGTGACTATAACTATTCTGCCCCATGATATGTGTCAAAAAAAAAAATAGATATTGATCAGTCTCCTAATTCAAGATTCAAACACATTAAAATCTGGGTCTGAGGGGAGCACAAAACAAGTATTTTCCATAAAACCATTTCATGTTAACAGCTCATGTAATGAATTCGATTAAAAAAGTCTAGAAGTGTTACACAAATCAATTCATATTGTCATTCCCTCTACTGAAATAAATTTCAACAAAAATATTTTATTTCTAACAAATTTTTCCTAACAGCACTCAAAATGATCAAGGGCGGATGCAATAAGTTTTCTGAAGGGCTTCGAGATTTAATCATATTCCCTTACTTACTCTACGTATTTGGACAGACAGGCCTGTGTAAATAGTGCAGACCCAGATCAGATGTGGCAGCAGAACGGCGTCTAATCAGGGTCTACACTGTTTGCCACTCTCAGCAATTTTACACACATTCACATGTAGTAATAAAATTGACCTGTTGAAGAAAAGCATCAGGAAACATATCCCAAATTTACCAAATTTGTCCAAATTTTCCCATGAAAATGAAGTTTTGAATCAAAGAGTGTCCTACTGAACCCCTCCCCGGAACCCCCTCTGAATCCTCCCCTGATGATTGAATGATTTTTCATAAAACTGAAGGGCTGTGATATTTTTCATAAGTCATCCAAATGGGTCAGTTTATGTTTCTCCCGACAAACCGTGATACTAGTTGCTGGGTTGGGGAGTCATGTGCATGCACTCGTTGCCACAACTTTTTCATTCTTTGCAAATAACGAAATGTAAAACCTTAACCTTGAGGTATTTGGCTCTTCGAATGTATTTTATGATACTATGGCAATTATAGAAAACCATGTGAAAAACACTGTCTTCTCAATAACTGGTAGAGTGGATATTGATATTTATCACTATGATCGAGTCTTATCTTACCTTTTCCTTGAGTGAAGCATTCTTATTGTATCTCCCACATGCCTGTCCAAACCTTCTCTTGGAAACTTTGAACTACATCTATCTATCTATCTATCTATCTATCTATCTATCTATCTATCTGCCCTCTCTGTTTGTTTTATTTTATTTTTTTTATTTTTTACAAGTTAAAACACCTCTCAAGTCTTAGAACAACAACAAACACAAGGAAAACACTAGTAATAAACAAAATAGCCCGCCAATTTCGTATAATATGACGAATAATTGAAACGCAAATACCTACCTTTTATATTCCCAATCAAATATGGAAATCTCCCTTATCGTATACAGACTTTTTTTACCAAACTGATGACATACTTACATTGATTAAGCTATATACAGCATAGAATATTCGAAAATGTTCCTGTACATATTTCGCTGTCGCAGCTTGAAATGTATTCATTTCGGACCTTAATGCACAAAAAGATATAATCCCAAATACCTTATGTTTTTGACAACTGTCCTGTTATTTATATAGTTATCGTTTTACACATAATATTACTTATCAAAAGCAAAAATACATTAAAGTGTTAAACTGAAAAGATTTTATCCGATGATTTAATTTAGCTCTGCTCAGAGCAGAGCAATATTTCATGTGCTGTCCATGAAATCTTCATAACAGGAAAGATGTCTAAAATGAAACTGAACTTTCTTATTAAAGGCAGAACTTTGTTTCCCTAGCCTTTCTCATCGAAGCACTGAGCAGAGCTGAAACTTCATTTATATGTTGTTGGAAGGCTGTATATAGATGGTGTGTGTTTACCAGACTGCATCGTATTTTTGATTACACAACTGATGAAAAATATGTTTACAGATTTTTTTTCAGTTTTTCTTCAATAAAAAATGGCTGCTCTTTGCTTTGGGAAATTATCAGTTGACAGTTAATTTGCGTTTCCTGCTCTGAGGCCATATTGTTGATTAGGACTCCAAAAGGAGTATGTATGAAAAAAAAAAAAAAAAAAAAAAAAAAAAAAAACAACAACATTTTTCTTAAATATAACTTTGGATGGAAATGACACTGCCCAAACAATTTTGTTTATAATTATAAACAAACTAAATAAGTATGTGGTATTTCTGTAGGAAACATCCTCACAAAATATGTTTTACCTGGTCTGTTCAAAGTTCTGCCACCTAATCATTTTACCCACAAAAAATGTTAACAATCATTTCAGATACCCTACCCACTTCTTTACCATCGGTACCTCCTTAACTCATGTCGATTTATTTGATGTGAACAGCATTTTATTCAATTAATTGTACATATAAAAGAAGTTCATGTGGATGATTTATTCCACTGTACACATGTATGTATTCCTCAACCCTAATAAATGTGTTCATTAGTAATTATACACCGTTTATCTTCTAGATTAAGAATGAACATAAAGGAAATAGTTGACAGAAAGGGTAGAACGTTTCACTGGGATGAAGCTGATGGTTATGGTGGGTTTGTGGAGATGTCCAAGGCCACTTTCAAGAAAGATCTTGAAGAACAAATGGCACAAGTAAAGAACTTTCAAATGAAGGACGATGATGTGTTAATGTGTGCTTTTCCTAAAGCAGGTTAGATTAATACTTATAAGATTATTTTTATGCGTATACGAGAGTCGTTCAAAAACAACTCGAAATAATTTAATATCCTCTTACTGGTCAAATGAAAACCGGTACACAAATAAGTTGTTTACTATAGTATAAGCATGCAGTAGTTTTTTTTTTTCAAGAGGAAATTTCATCAACATAAACATCACTTCGACAACGTCACTTCGCGCTAATCGTAGCAAACAGATTCTATAAATGTTGCCCTTGGATACAAAGAACACATAAAAGAACGAAAATTAAAGTCTCGGTTTCTTTTAGACTTTTAATATGACGTCATTGTAGTTGTTAGGGCAGCATGCACCCTCTAGCACCCTGACACTTCTGCTATTCAGTTTTGTAAGCGTATTCATTGCTCTCAAGGGTAACACCTTTCAGAATCTATCTCTCTTCACTACAGCTGGAATAAGTGCCGAGTGGCGACCGCTTTTTAACAAAAATAGTCTTGTCTGTATTTTCTGTTCCTTTGTGTTCACTAAGCCCATTTCGATGTTTTTGAAATTTATAGGAGGGTCACTGATGAGTTCTAATTGACCGAAACTAGTTATTCTGGTCCATAAAAATTGTCACATTGGCTGTTTTTATTTGTGTGAGGGTGCTCATTGCTTTAAAGTGTTCTTGTAGAATCTATTCATTGTGTTCGACAACTCATGTGTTTTACTCAGTGTAAAGTCCTGTTTCCGTTTGGAGTTTAGGCAGGGGGTTGGGGTAGTAATTCAAAAACCATAGTAGCCAGAGTTGTCTTCCTTGTTCGCAAAACATCGTCTTGATATGATTTAGCATCTGTGAGGGTTCATAATTATATTCTATACGGTTTAGGAGTTATGAGTCGGACACCATTTTTTACATTACACTAAATGGATTTTAGGCAAGGGGATAATTCAAAAACCAAAGTAGCCAGAGTTGTCTTCCTTGTTTACGGCACATCATCTCGATATGATTTAGCCATTTGTCCAGTTCATGAATATATCTCATATGGTTTAGGAGTTACGACCCGGACACGAAATTTCAGCATTAAATTTCATGGATTTTTGGTAAGGGGGAAAATTCAAAGACCAAAGTAGCCAGAGATGTTTTCTTGTTCGCAACACATCGTCTCGATATGAATTAGCTATCTGTGAAGTTTCGTGATTATATTTCGTACGGTTTAGGAGTTATGGTCCGGACACAATTTTAGGATGCACGCATGGACACACGGGCATGGGTAAAACTTAATGCCTTTCCACCATTCTTCGAACGGGAGGAGGCATAAAAAATAACATTACTGTTTTGAATAATATGGTTGAATTTGTAGCAAACATGTCTTGGACATTTGTGCTTAGATTTTATGCTATCGTTAACATATAGTTTGCCGAAGGCATTTTGGTATGGTTTTTTTTAACATTTCATAAAAGTGAGGAGTTTACATATCACTCAAATCTTCTTTTGTCAAACTGATCTTGAGAGAGAATACTTGTTTGGAGCTTTAGAGGACCAAACGCAATAAATATAACGTTTCCATAAGCATTACATGTCAGGTCAATTCTCCATAATATAAACGTTTTTGGATATTCACGCAAAAAGAATTTAAACATTTAGTAATGTTTTAAATTCAGGCTATTTTATTGTGATTAAAAAATGCCAGTCAGGTGGTGCAGTTGCGAGTCACAAATGAAGAATTGTATCGTGCCAAATGCATGCATTTTGCTGAAATAAAATTTATTTTGAATTCCTCGTATAAAGCAATGGCTAGTCATTCTATACTGTATATCTTTCCGGTCGATATATATATTATATATATTTTTATTTATTTTTTTATATATAAGATTCGTAAACTTGGGTCTCTTTTACAAATAATGTTATTGTTTTTCTCGCAAAGTATTTACCTATTTCTGTTTATAATTTATGTTTTAGGAACCAACTGGATCTGGGAAATCGTTTCCATGGTAGTGAAGGAAAAAGCAGAATATGAAAGAAATTCAAAACTAGTTTCAATGTTGGAAATGAGGTATGGCTAGAATTTGTACAACGTAAAATGTAACAAAAAGGACACAGTGAATAGGCGTTAATTAGCATATTGGCGTCTTATCAGGATCTTCATTGTTTGCACTTCGTCTAAGGTTGAATGTCGGCTCAAACCGTGTTACGATAGAATGTGAGCGATTAGAATTGGTGGCAAATAGTGCAGGCAGAACATGGCGTCTTATCAATGGATCTGTTGGTATTTAGTGGAAATTCCCAATGTGTCGTATATGAATTAAAAACAAGGGACGTGTTCAGTTCCTTTATCTAATTTAATCAAAAGGATACAAACGAAGCCGACATCGATTAAGAAAAAACAAATATTTTCTTTTTCTTTCTTTCCTTCTGTCTTCCTTTTCCTTCATATTACAAATAATTTAGAAAATTAGAAACGACTAAGTGATAAGAAACGACTAAGTGGGGGAATGATTTGTAGGGCGAAACGAGTAGAAAGGAAAGAAATGGTGGGGCGGAGGATGGGGATGATATTATGGGCGAAACGACTCAGGGTGAAATTAGAGGCGAAACAATTAGCGGGGAAACGACTAGGGAGGGAATGTCTTCGGGGCGAAACGTCTTGTTACCTCGGGCACGAATCCCGCTTGGGTTGGAACTCATATCATGACTGTACGGCGCTTCATTGCACAGAGCCTTTCGTTATTACCCTTTCATCGTCTCGATATAACTTAAATAATCTATGACAAAGGAAGAGTTTGAATGTTACATAGAACCGCTTTCGTTTTGCATATTTAAGCGTACATTACTAAAATATTAAAATGTCGTCACAGCTAATAACTTATTTCATTTTGTAAAAGTTCAAATGTCCGAAAAGTGTTTACTCCAAACCATAATTGGTGCGCACCGCACTAAAAGGGCTCTTACTCAATTTTCGGACAACACAAGCCATGATAAGTGCGCATTTGCACAGGCTTATCTGAGTCTTCAGCGTCCGCTTACAGATTCAATGGATACTGTAGAATATGTCGACCAGCAGAGAATGTTCAGAACAGACTACACGGATGCGCATGCTGAAATGGACCTACATTGTCCGTAAATTGCATAAGGGCCCTTTCGTGCGTTGCGTATCATATCATTGAAAACAGTAATGTGAATGTTTCTAAACATTATTAATGTTTATCGTAGCGGCCATATTAGATGCGCAATTAACTGTTTTTAGCGTTAATGTATTTCTACATAAATCCAGATAAATGACATAGAAAGTCCCACATGTTGCAGTTTTAAAGCAGCTTTAGGACAAATAGTTATAACAATCAATCCTTTTTATACCAACACTCCATACAACGACAAAACTCGTTTTGATAATAATTTCAACGTCAAAAAACCTTCACTCAAGAGGTGACAGTTAATCAGAAATTGTGCAAGAACATATTGGGTTTGATACTCAAGATACATCGGTTTTGGATATTTGTTAGATTAGCCTCATGGAGGCGATTCTAATAAATACCCAAAACCTATGTTCATGAAGAAGTAAGAATAGAACAAACCCTTTTTACGTACCATTCATACGTATTCTTTGCAACAGTAAATTTATTTTAATGGCAACATCTAGGGTCGTTATAACTACGGTTCAGTGTAATAGTCACAGGTGAAAAGACGGGTCAAGAACATTTACATTTGAGTCAAGTATTGGCTGAATGTACTCTCATGAGTTAATTTTAATGCCTGCAAACGGACAATCTACCTTATGTTTTCAATCTGAGCATTGTTTTCCATTGTAACAATGGTAACCGCCCGAATTAAATTTTTTTTTGTATACTTAGAATTGGACGAGTATCGTCTGGTCCTCCAAAGGTACTTGAACGTTATAACCCGAATGCAATGCATGCATAGCTGCTATACAGTGGTCTTTTATCCAAAAATATAAGTGAAGATATTCAGGAAATGCCACAATTACAAGCACATCACTCTCGAGGCACCAAAAGAAGATTAGGAGAAAGTAAGGACAAAACAAACGCCACAGACGTATGGAACCACAGACGCACACAAAAGAGAACCGCAGCAGTCGTGTACAAGTTTTCTTTTTGTAACAGAATTACTGTCCTTTCAACATCTTTTGGAAAGTCGTTTTTTTTTGTTTGTTTTTTTGTCTGGGGCTTTACACAGAAGAAGTAAATTTGCAAACTTTTGTCGTGATTTAATGCAAAACCATTTGTCGTAACTACACGTCCACAAAAAGTTTTATTCTAGTCATTGGTTTTCAAAAAAATCAAATATTTTCACTTTTGCCCAAAGTAAAAATGAACGCAAATTATGCAAGGTAGGTAATTTGGAAGCAGATTTTCAACAAGTTCTGCTTGTTCATTTTTCTGAAATTTTCACAATATTGTTGTGAAACATCGATAATTCAAAATCTGCAAAGAAACATGAAAACTATTGTCGCTTTCAAATTCAAAAAGAAAGAAAGAAAAAAAAATAATAAAATAAACACTTTAGTATAGAAATTGCTTAGGACAGACCAATATATGGCTGTAAATTTAATTTTAGGGTATATAATTGAGAACAACACACAGAAATAAAAAGGACAAATAGCTTCTGATAAGATATGGTCAATCAGAACAAAATATTTTCATATAAAACAAAACGCCAAGCTAAAAAACGTCTTTCCGAGTGTTTCAAAAGGACAATAGCTGTATATCTTTCTTATATTTTTCGGGATCTACTGTTAGCAAAATTTACCACTGGCTCCCTATCCCCTATCTAATATGTCTGAAAAATGTTGCCACAATTTTTGCAAAGGGAGACATTTTTTTTTTTTTTTTTTTTTGCAAACATGCGGCATGCTTCCTGAGTGTTTGTAGCCTTTAAAAATGAGGGCCACTCTTTAGCAAATTCTTATCTTTGATAATAGCATCCACTGTGAAGGGAGACTTTTATTATTGTTTGCGGTGAAATCTGGATGAAATTAAAAGTGGCATAAATCACTAATGAAATGATCTAGCGACTGATGCGAAACATATTTCATTCCTTGCTTTGATGACTTCAGTTTTCTTCATTATTTCAAAAGCGGGTGTTACTACACTTCAGATTTTGAACGCATGTAACTTACTTTTTTTTATTTAAACTACCAAGTTGGTATGCGCGTTTCCTTAGTTAGAAAGTAAGGAACATTCTGGTAACAAAATTATTTTGATTTGCCGGCGAAGTATTTTTCCCCTCTCTCTCTCTCTCTTTGTGTAAGCACTCAGTATTCGACATCATAGTATTTCTGTTTTGTTTGGCGACGTCAATTATGACGTCAGAAGCGCTTAAGCAAGCAAACAATAAAATAAAAAGGAATTTCCTTTTTTCTCATATATACCATAAATATTTTCATCTCTTGTAATGAAAACATTCGAATTTTTACTCGTGCTTCGCACTCGTAAAAATATTAATGCTTTTAATACACTCGATGAAAATATTTATGGTATTCACTTCAAAAGGGCAAATGTCCTCTCTCTGTATATATATATGAAGGGGTATCCATTTCTCTAAAATTACCACAGACTTAAAAAAAATAGAAGACGTGGGCACTTGTGAGTCCGTATAAAGTCCTTCTCTGCTTAACAAACACTGTCAGTGTTTTTTTATTTTGTTTTTTTTTTACACATCAGGTCTCTAGAAGTTCTCAACTCAGTCCCATCACCAAGAGTTCTGAACACTCACGTCTACGCCAGTTGCCTACCTAGTGACGTCATTAACAAGAGAATTAAGATCGTCCACGTGATGAGACATCCAAAGGATATAGCCGTGTCATTCTATTACCATTTTAAATCTCTAAACTTCGCCTTTGAAGAGCCACCGTACGAATCGTTTTCAGATTTTCTGCCTTATGTCACTGGAGAATATGGTGTTTGTAAGTTAATGCTTAGCACTCTGGGTAAGAAATTTCAGCAGACGACAGTTTGAAATATTTTTCTTATTTTCCCTTGAAAACAGGTTTTGACATTCCATGCAAATTGTCACCAAAATAGACAATTTGCATGAAATGGCAAATTCTGTTTTATTGGAAAAATATGAAAAATGTCATCAATTTGTCACATGCAGAATGAGCCCAGAGAGTGGTAAACGTTAAGTGTAAGGATAGAATATCGGGTCAGGAAATTTAAGCATGATACCAACAATCGTCTTTATACCGACACGATACAACGACAAAATTTATTATAATGACAAGTTGACTGTCACGAAACCGTCGCATAAGCGGTAACAGTTAGTCACAAATTCTGCAAGAATATTGTATTTAATGCTTTAAAGAAACATATGTTTTGGATATTTGTTAGAATCGCTTCACATATGTTCTGTGAGAAAATAAGAACAAAACAAGACCTTTCTTACATATCAATCTGCTCAGTAAGTATCCTGTACAACAGCAAATTCATTTTAATGGCAACGTCTTTGAGAACAAATGCTGTCATTGTAACGAGGGTTCACTGTTTTACATGTCTAAATTGTTTTGTCTCCCTTCTGAAAGGAGGTATATTCTAAAGGAGGTAGACAAATAGTATAGAAGATGTCCAGGAAGAGCCAAAATCACAGATCTTAGCCTTTCAATAAGAGTAATAGCAATCAAACGTAGGCATACCATACAGACCAAGAGTAATAGCAATCAAACGTAGACAGACCATACAGACCAAGAGTAATAGCAATCAAACGTAGACAAACCATACTACAGACCAAGAGTAATAGCAATCAAACGTAGACAAACCATACAGAACAAAAGTAATAGCAATCAAACGTAGACAAACCATACAGACGAAGAGTAATAGCAATCAAACGTAGACAAACCATACTACAGACCAAGCGTAATAGCAATCAAACGTAGACAAACCATACAGACCAAAAGTAATAGCAATCAAACGTAGACAGACCATACAGACCAAGAGTAATAGCAATCAAACGTAGACAAACCATACTACAGACCAAGAGTAATAGCAATCAAACGTAGACAGACCATACAGACCAAGAGTAATAGCAATCAAACGTAGACAAACCATACTACAGACCAAAAGTAATAGCAATCAAACATAGACAGACCATACAGACCAAGAGTAATAGCAATCAAACGTAGACAGACCATACAGAAGCCACAGACCAAAGCAAAGAGGCCAGCTCCCTCCTTCCAAACAAGAATTACAATGCAAGACAGGATCCACTAAACACAACAATAAGACAATACACAGGACAAAACACAGAAAACCATCTCCTGAGTTGCAAACTGCCAAGCAGATAATTTGATCATCAGCAAACAACCGTTTCTTTGATCTTAGTTTGTCAGGTAAATCATTTATATGTTTGAAAAAAATAAAAAAGTGGCAAACACGGAACGTTCGGGAACTCTGGATGTTAGTGGTACTTTAGCATTGATTGCCTATATTCATTTTAAAACGGGACGTCTTATTCCATATTTGTTGCTTTGGCGATATGGTGGTTTCAAAAATATAAGTGAAGATACCAACCTATTAGTTTCAAATGCTTTAGAAAAGTCTAGCAACGTAACGTCTATATAGTTATCTGTACAGATGTCTCAACAGGACTTCTAAAAACATTACAAGCAGTGTTTTACAATGCCTACATTTCAGAAAACATACTGAGGATCGCAAGGTAGGTTTATAGTGTACTCGTAGTTTATACATTATAGTCATTTGTGCTCACTAAGCCCACTAATAATTAACCGAAACACTTTGGTCTGGCCCGGAAAACATGGACTCTTTTACGAATTTTCAATTTTGTATGTGTGTTCATTGCTGTGAACTTCAATACTTCATCTCTTCCATTTCTGTGTGTGCGTTTATTTCTCTCAAGGGTCCTTCCTTTAAAAATAGTTTTGCTTCATTGCAGCTGTTAAGTGCCCTATAGCAGTACGGATTTTTCTGGATCAAACAGACTTGTTTCGGCCACAGGCCTTATCAGTGATCCACATATACATGTTAAAAATCGGTAAGAGCTCATTGATCGCAAAGGACCAGAAAATATAACCCAGCGGGCACGTGATGTTTATACAACGTCATATGTCCGCTGATAAATAACACTGTTGCTGAAATCAGTAATAATCACGCACCTGACTACAGTGAACTACGGAATCTAAATTTTAAATGCTTTATAACTGCAGATATGATGGTATCCATATTCAGATATTTGAAAGAATTCCAAAAGTTTTCGGAAGACTATTCTGACCTGGTGCTAAATTTGCATTATGAAGAAGTGAAAAAGGTAATTATTGCGTACAAAAAAAAAAAAGAATGGAGTTGTGCTATTTTGGCAACTGACCTCTCTGAACCTATTTTTTGTGGTAGACTCTTTCACTCTCTCTCTCTGTTCTCTCTCTCTCTCCCTCTGTGTATCTCTGTATAGTCACTTTGTTTAGATATTTTCAAGACGGTATTAACCCATTTATGCTGAGTAGACACTTCTACTTGATCTCTTTGAACATTTTCATTTCAATATAATTGGTGTCTGGTTAGTTTTTTATTGTTACTATGTTTCTTAAAAATTCCTGTATTAAATGCAAACAGTGTAGACCCAGATCAGACGCCGCTAATCTAAGAGTGTCCTTTTAAAGGGACATCAAGCATAAACGATCGCAGCGTTTAAGCCAGTGTCCCTAGCATATATAAAGTACCTAGCAACCAGGCATTATGGTTATTTATAGCATACTGTTCACTCATTAAACATTAACATGCTGTATTTCGTGTCTTTACAAACCTCGATGGCACGGAGTCTAAGACTCTCTGTTTAAGTTCGGTTTCAAAATATTGACAAAGTTTTTTTTCTGTTTTTTTTTTTTTTTTTTTTTTTTTTTTTGCCGGTTGCAAAGTTATACTGTCTGTATACATCTTGCAAAAAGGAAAATTATACTGAAAGAAAAAAGAAACGCATAAGTAAATTCATTTAAGTATATTTCATGAAGAATAGTGTTTTGATTATAACGGTAGACTTCATTATATTCCGAATTTATTTTTTAAGAAATTCACAAAATTTCGATATCACATAATTCGAAACCAATGCACAATGTCTGTTTAATTGTTTCGGGGTATGATGTGTCTAAATCAAAATTACAGTTCAAAGTCAGTATCGTGTATGCCCGCCGTTTGGGCGCGTTGCTTCATGTATCCTGTTAGCCCATCACGAAAACACACCTATACAATTTTGGCCCCCTTAAACCTCACTTTTATATAGGATAACTGGGGTTTACAGGGGTATACATTATTTTTGTAATATTGCTAAGAAACATAGATTGTGGGTACTCGTTAGAAAGGCCTTGCCGAGGCGGTTCTAACGAGAACCGACAATCTATGTTTTGAGCAGAAATATGAAAAATATAAAAAAATGTTTAACTAAATTTTTTCCTATTTCTGATTGTAAAATTTACAATATATTTGAATAGGCGTGTTTTCGTAATGCATGGAGTTGACGAGGGAATTGATCTTTCTCAGAGGCATGTGTTTCCATTCCTGCTGTAAAGCAGCCGTCAGTTCCTCGACGTTATTGGGAACGCGATGTCGTGACTGAACCCGTCTGTCAAGTTCGTTCCATAGGTGTTCTATGAAGCAAAGGTCAGGGTTGTAAGGTGGCCAATCAAACAGAAGCACGTTGTTCTGGGCTAAGAAGTCGCGACAAACTCGTGCGACATGCGGCCTGGCATTATATTGTTGAAATGTCAGATTGTGCTGCTGCACAAAAGGGAACCACGTACTGATGGAGAATGCCTCTGTACTGAATGGCGTTTAAGTTTCCGTTGCCCACAATTAGAGGTGTTTTGAGTCCATGGACAATGCCGCCCCACAACATTACCAAGCCGCCACCAAATCTGTCAGTTTCTATGACGTACTTGAATCGTTCATTCGACTCAGTAAACGCGTTTTTGTCCGTCAGCACCGTAAAGGGTGAACAGCGACTCGTCACTAAACAGGACTTGTCTGCACCGGTGCATAGGAAACTGACGAAGGCTGTGTCGTCGCAACCAGTTCTGACGTGTTCTCTGCGTTAGATGTTACCCAGCGTAAGGTCGTCAAGCCTTCTTCCTTCAAACAGTTTTGGGATGATTCCTGTTGTTGTGACGTCCTTGCGTGTTTGCTACTGTTTCCTACGCCGCCCCGAGCCGGTCACGCAGATATGCCAAAAGTATCTCGCGATCTTGACGTCTAGTTGTCTCACGGGGACTTGCACTACGAGGTCTGTCCACTAACCGCCCCGTCGCACGTAAACGTTGCCGAAATGGGCAACACCAAGCTGTCTAGCGACCCGTGATTGTGAGAAAACTTGCATTAAAAAGTAAACTGCACTGTCTCTTTCGGGTAGCCGTGGTATTTCACGACATTATGTAACCAAACACATTTTAATGGAATAGAACCAAACGACGTAAAGGATCTGTCCGATATGATTATTCACTGTATAAAATCCGCAGCTTGCAAATTGCAGGTGCAGAGGGTAAAAAGTGCTAATCAATGGATCACGTGCGAAATTGTGATGGTTCAGTGAGCTCGACATGTTGTTACAAATTATGTATACGATATTAGTCTATGGGCAAATTTTAATTGGTTTGTTATTGTTAGTTAAAACATTATGCAAAATTTAAATCTATGCGTTTCTTTTTCCTTTTAGTACAGCCTATGTATATGATTGCGTATATTGCATGTTTGACTTCGCAAAATCATTTTAACATAAATGCGCAACAGCATGTCACATTTAAATCCAGTTGAATTCTCTTCTCTTGGATGAATGCAGAGACCACAGTTAAATCTGTTCTTTACTTATTGCATTTCACATTCGTCAAAGTTTGCCTTGTTGAATCACTTCAGATTGTTTGGTTGTCGTTTAATTTTATGCATTTTATATTTTGATAACATATTTTTCATTCTTTCATGATGCATTAAAATCAGCAAAATAAGACTGAACATTTCTAGATCATTTGGTTTAAATGTTGAGACTCACTGAATAATTTTCTCTTCTGCTTTTTTTTTTTTTTTGTTGAACCCTTCATAGTGCAATTGTACGAAGAGCCATTGTTTTTTTTTTTTTTTTTTTTTTTTTTTTTTTTTCTATTCCATAGTCTATTATTTGCCCAGAAGCTACATATAAGAGGGGATGTTCATGTAATATATTTCTTATTTCTCGATGAAAACACATGGGGTATTCATTTGAAGTGCCTAAACGAGGCGCTTCAAATGAATATCCACAGCATATGTTTTCGTCGAGAAATTAGAAAAAATGCCAATACTTTTCGGTTGAAAAAAAAACCGCCTTATCTGGACCTATGTTTTACTTCTTTTATATAGGTTTAAGTAAAAATTTACATCTGAAATTATTGTTCGGAGCGGACGTGCTGAGTTATAAGATGTATTAATTTTGATCTGTCTCGGATTGCGTGAGGTAGTAGAGGCGGGAGTTAAACTTGGGTTTATGGATGTCCAACCCTCTGCTTTAGTTCTGACACAATTTCAGCTACACGTAATTGTTTGATCCAGGTAGGAGACTCCCTGACGCATCAGCGTTTCACTAAGAACAGCAAAAAATATACCAATTAACTGAGCTGGAGCTTGACGGTGTCATTCTATGTGCGAAATATAATCAAAATATTGCCAATGGTTGAAGAGTTATGACCATTCTCACAAACTAACTACAGGAAAGAATGTTGAGATCGGCTTTGCCTTGGTCAATGAAAAATGACATTTCTTAATGACTTTTGGCTAGACCTTATCAATATTAATGTGTATACAAAATTCTATCTCAATTTCCAATACGGTTGATCTTGGCAAGATCTTAATTGTCGGTATCGGTCTATATAAGATAAATTACAAAAATATTCATTATGGTTAAATACTTATAGCCATTTTCCTAACTGACCACGTAAGGACGGACGGACGGATGGACTCCCGTCGATTATGGGGCACACTCTTGACGTCCGCCTTACAGTCAGTCGATCGACGTTTCAGCTGGTCGTGCATTTTCCTATGCTTCATGCAAAACGTGTAGTTGCTGGTCAAACGGCGGGTACCTTGGCGTTTGATCTGGGTACACTATTTGCCTAGGTCCCTTTTGGGACGCTCTGTGTATGAAAGAGTTGACTCAGATTAGACGACGAAGAATGCGAAAGGTTTTGTATGGATTGCAATGACATAGCAAAATTCGTAATAATGGTAACACCTAAGCATATTCCGGTATAAACGCAACTTCAACCTTTACTTCAGGCTGAGCTAACTCAGCAGACGATAAAATGGTGATTTTTCCGAGAAAATAGGTTTTGACATTTCATGAAAATTGTAAAAATATTTTAAAATGTCTGCTCAATTTTTTACCTAGCATGCTAAGTGTTAAGAAGATAAAGGACCCTTTCGACCGGCACAATGGAAGATATCCTGTCTTGTTGATATCATCTTCTGTGAATATTTACCCTAAATATTCTGACATTTAACTCTTTACCATACCTGTCCCAAAATTTAAAGCCCATATTAATACCCATTGATGTGTCTGACAATTCTATGTATACACTTATCAGACGCCGAGTTCTGATACTGGCTTCTATGCCGTCTTATCTGGACCTACTCTTTTTCCTCAGATCTATCTGTCCGAAGAATTAGGGTAATGTGGTATTACCAGCTCCACTCAATTATAGGTTTGTTCTAATTTTTCTTGCGTACAGAAGCCAACCGAAGCTGTTCAGAGAGTGGCGCAATTTCTAGGCAAACAGCTGCCACCGAATGTTGTCAAAGAAATCGCCGATAAGTGTTCCTTCGTTAACATGAGCGAAGCTGAAGATTCCATTAAAGAAATGCATCCACAGGAGCGTGCTTACTTCGGAGAGGAGCTACTGGCTAAATTAAAGAAACAGGAGCGGTTCAAATTTTTAAGAAAAGGTGATGGAGATATATAAAAATATAAACAGTTACCCAGGTGAGGCTACAGACACGAAGTGAAGCCTTCTCTAGGCACCAAAAAAAAAAAAAAAAAAAAAAAAAAAAAAAAAACGAGCGACAATCAATGAAAATGAAAGACAAAATGACATTGCTGCAATTACCGGCATGGAAAGACGAACTACAAAACAAAAAACTGTCTTGGGGCGGTCAGCAGACAATTTTTTTAGGCATTTGTTACTTAAGTATACAAATTACTGACAGTAATTTACAAATCGTAATTAATAAACCTATAATTGTATCCATTTTTGTTGAACTCGTCCACTGGGTGGGGATATTGTAAGTCAAGCTAGGGTTCTGTTAGCATAAAACACGTTAAACACGTAAAGTAATGATGGAAAGATAAAGCATTTTCAGATAGAATTTATTTTTGATCTAATAAAACGTGTAGGACAAGGTGCTTTATCCCTATTTGGACGAGTTCATTTTCCTTCTGCAGTGAAAAAAATAGTTCGAAGAAATAAGTAAATGCGGAACTGATGCAGTGCGTTAAATGTAGTAATACATGTACATAGGAATTGTAATTAAACAAGTCGGCAAAATGTAGACATTTTATAACTAAATTATGTTCGATAGTTTGGAGGTCCAAGGGCAAATCAAGAAGAGTTATTCCGCTGGCGGTGTTCGAGTCGCGACCCGATTGTTGAGAAACTGTTGAGTCCGACGCAACATTATTTTAAAAGAAATAGAGGCTACGAGGCGTGGTAAGTATTTTTTTGTATTGCATTTTTCTTTTAATGTCATCTAAACCGTGCATTATTTATATACGTTGACCTTCTGATTAATTTTTTCTTACAAGCTGAAAGATTTTCTGAGTGACGCAGGCAGTGACGTAAGCGATTTGCTTACGCTGGTCTATGAATATGATAGTAGTAGCAAATGGAAATGGTATGCATATTTTTTCTTCTTTTCTTTTTAGCGTGAAATCGTTCGAAGTTAATTTTGATGTTAACCAATTACTGTGTAGTATGACTAAATCTGCAGCCACGAGTGATAAATTCGCTTTATTCCAGTGGACCATAATGCCTTGCGCGCAACGTGACATCCGGTTGAAACGAAGTAGAAAAAATCAATAGTTATGATGACCGCTTTTTGTTTGACTGAAGATAAAATACTTTCAAGATTTTACATTAAAATCAACAATGAAAATACTTTTAAGCAAATAGTTTAGATGGGCATAAAATAATTCCGACCAGTGGGTTTAGTGTCTTACTTTTATCCTTGCAATAATCACCAGGAGCTCCGGGACAAACAAGTGCAAGATGACTAAATCCCGACATCACTCAATATTTATACCCACCGTTTAGAATTGTTTGGAAAGTCTATATTTTCACTCTGAGATAATATAACAAATAAATCAAATCTCCATATAAGTTTCAGTAAACTTTACCCTTTATTAACAGACGTTCGTATATTAAGCAGAGAATTACACTATAAGCCAGTGACTGGCATTTAGCAATTGTAAATTTGAAAATAAAGACACAATCATGGTATTTTAGAGAACTTCATATCACGGACTGATTGATTGATTTGCGAACACAATGCGCAGCATAAAAAGTACATTATGTTCTACTCAATGTGATAGGGTCGAGATTGATGGTATGTTGATCATAGGTGCCTGGTTCCATGAAGTTTTAATTTTTCTATAGGTTATACTTTCTTAAAGGTTGGAAAGATCCCGATGAGCTGACATCTTGCCGAACGGAAATGTGGGTAACACATGGCACTAGCTAGCTGCATAACTGCCGTGTCGATCCTTCCGATGTAAACAAAGAGCCATTGAAAATTATACTAACGAGTAGTTTCCTCTGTTATAAAATTAGTTATATTCAACAACTCTACCATAATCCTGAATAGATGAAGATCTAATAACCTTTATTCAAACATGAAGAATTGAAATGCTGTTGGGTTTACATAATTTTTCATTGGATGAGAAAATCACATAAACTAACAATTGGAATTGCAACAGTGAAATGATCTCACCAGGGTTCAAACTCAGAAACATAGAGTTGTTAAGTTAGCACATAACCTCTAAGATAAAACATCTATAGGTACTAGTAAAAGGAATAGATTACTAGAAATATATGTTTTAAGAAAGATACCACAGTAAATAATGTATACCCCTGCAAACCCTACTTTTCTCTATATAAAGTGGGGTTTACTGGGGTGGTCATTGCACAGACTTGTTAAAGTAATGAAATGTGATATGCTGTGTGTCCATAGAAACTGTAGTTTTGGTTATGTCTGAAAAGCAAACACTCTGATCCACCTTTGCACCTATTCAGCCTGATCATTTTATGTATCTGAATTTAATACATCTAATAATTAATCAAAAATAACAGTAAGAGTAGTTTTTACTTGGATACCATATCTCAGTTTTCGTTACTTTAAGGACTTTAAAACTTTATCACTGCATGCACCAGCACCCTTCGGTTACCACCCTACTAAAAAGGTAATGGTGATCTTCTTTAGCCTAAATGGATATACTGTAACATTTTCAAGCTGGGTTCATCTCATGTAACCTTCAGACCTTTAAAACTTTATACATGCATGCATCAGACCACTCTGAATCACCTCCCTCAAAACTTGACCACACTGACCCTTTTTACTGAAAATCAGCAAAATGATGAATTTCTGTAGCATATGGTCAGTGAATCTTCATCTGTGCATGCACCAAATCAGCAAGTGTAGCCTCCTGATGTTTTGTCTCCATCATATCCTCTTATTTTTAGCTAGCCGAAGGCTCTGGGTGAGCTTATAGGATAGGCATGTCCGTCGTCCGTATTCCTTGGCGTCAACTTTTTAAAAGGAGATCTCCTCTGAAGCTGCTTGGCCAAAGGAGCTCTGGTGAGCATAGGGGCCCATGGGCCTCTTGTTTCTACTACTGACAGAACACTGATATGCTCAACATGGCCGACACAGCCCAATAGTTTACAAACACAGCATAGCCTGTTTACAGTATAAGGGTCTGCACCCAATGACAGTGCATAAGTTTGCAGGTCTTGAAGATGGTCGACATGATAATGAAAAGCTCCTTCAATTGATAGATTCAGATGAACGTTTCCAGGAAACAAAATACAGAATCTTGAGTACAGATTGTCTTGTTATCGTTGAAATTTCAATGGTTAGCAGAAAAATATTTGAAAGTGTTGAGTTTTAATGCAGAAAGTTAAAAGGGCAACATATATTTGGTGGAATTCAGCTACTTTTAAGCGGAGATTTTTATCAGTTGCCCCCAATAAAAGACAATCTATACAATGACAGTGGTGAATATTATTTCCAGTCGCCATTATTTGAAAAATTGTTTCAGCATATTTTTGAATTGACTCGTATACATAGGCAAAGCGGCTTTACGTTTGGTTTGTGCTTGTTTAGATTTGTCGGTTTCCTCTTCCTCTTGAGGTCTGGGAAGGGCTGCGGTTTGTGATTGTGGCATTCCCTGGACTTTTCTCTTACTTTTTTTTTAAACTTATTAAATGTATAAATGAACTTGAAAAAGAAACACTCACTTATGAAACAGCTTCATGTATAGTATATCAAGGCCTTTGAATGAAGATATAGAACCATATGCAGTGAAACAACTATCAAAAATTACAAAATATTGATAATCCATTGTATGTATTTGATGCTGAAGATATTGGTGATAGGCATTTGTTGAACAAAATGTTAGCCCCAAAGAAGTTAGGTATAAATGATGATGCGCCTGTAATGCTTCTACGGAATGCCAATGACAAATTTGTGAATGGCCTCATAGGAGGAATTTTAAGTATAGAGTCTGAATGCATAAATGTTTTATTCAAATTTGATGGAAAACCTGCAGTTTTAAATGCAACAAGATGCTGTTTTTCAAAGTACAATCTAATAACGAATAAATGCTTGGCAAAACGGTACCAATTTCCACTTCGGCTAGCTTATGCCTTTACAATACATAAAAGTCAAGGCATAACTATTCGCTATGTTGAAATAGACTGCAGACCTGCATCTAATGCAGGATAAATTGGAGTTGCTGTTGGGAGGGCCCAAAGTATTAATGGTCTTAGAGTGTTTAAATTACAAGCAAACTTTATGTACCAACCATACAGAAAGTGTAAGGCTGTTCTATTCTTCACTACTGAGCAGTGGAGAAATGAAAGATGATATAAGCTATTGCCAAGGTAACACACTCTATAAAAAAGAAATTCATCATGAAACTAATGACTCTGAGCCGCAAGGTTGTGAAGACTTCATTGATGAACTGATCACCATTGATGAAGAAATTCAAATGGATGAAATAACAATGAAATGTTCGAATGTTTTAAGACAGTTGAAATTGACCACAAATATACTGGTACATTCATTGACATTCACAGTTAAGCGGCACATAACCCTGTTATGAAAGCTGACTTTAAAGCAGCAATAGTAGATTACGATGATACTCCTCAGGAATCACTGGCAAAATATGCAAGTGAAAACATACTTATTAATGCATCAAGTGCTACCTGGTATAATAACCAGTATAAAAAATCAATGAACTGTTTCAAGAAACATGCCCTATTTCTGAAGGAACTTTGAAGCCAAAACATTTTACTGATTTTTATACCAGGTTTAACAGGTATATTGTTTCTGGTGAATTTTCTCATGAATCAAAACTTTTAAACAGTGTTCCTCTTTCACAAGCTGTAGTTACCGGTGTCATGTTTGTCATACAGCAAAACATACTAAAGAATGCCTCATCAAGTCTAAAGTCTGAATCAGCCTCTGACTGTATTTTCCCAAGTGCCACAAGCGGAACAACAGCTGGTGGCAGAGGCAAAGTTAGATACATCGGTGGGTACTGTGTTGCCAAGTAAAGGTATAATATTTGTTGTAGACTGAGAAATATGCTTTTTATTCCTGGAATGAAAATGGATATCCAAAAACTCAACCAACAAATAGCATTTCTGGACAAAGTTACTGTTTTTATCATATAGACATATTTATTCAATCAGTATATGAAGATACACTATTAGAAACTGTACGAAAGCAAAATACTTGTGAAAAAAAGGTAAGAGAAAAGTCCAGGTATCACAAACCGCAGCCCTTCCCAGACACCAAGAAGAAGAGGAACCCGACAAATCCGAACAAGCACAAATCGAACAAACGTACGTCTAAATGATTAGCTCTCTCTTCCCCAAGCGAGGTAATCGCAATACTAAAAGGACTGAAAAACACAAGAACAAAATGACACAAGGTAAGACATAAAACAAATCGCCTCGTAGAAAAAACTACAAAGCAACAAAGAGTAAGACTAACACCGGGACCACCGCCTTAGAAGTAAACCGCCGGTGGGGTGGGGGACGTGTGTGTGTGTGTGTGTGTGTGTGGGGGGGGGGGGGGGGGAGGGGGTTAAAGCAATTTTACAGCTAGCCAACTACCCTGGGTCCCGATGCTACTCTTAATACAGAAATACATAAAAATTCGGTTCGCATAAAGGCTCCCAACTCAGTCAACACATCAAAGCGAAAACATAAAAATCAAATTAATCACTATAATAAACAAAGACGAGTACTCATGGCGAATTCTACAGTATGCCAGAGTAAATGAAAACCAATAGTTGAACCACGACGAGCCAAGCCAAAGACATACGTCAAGCCCCAACCCGCTGGTTAAAGTTTTACGAAGAGGCCAACATTGAATCTGAGGCCCGAACCGCCGTCGTGCAATGTAAGAGTGAAGCATAGCCATCAACAATGATTGGTTGACAACTATCTTCGTTGCAAGCCAAATATTGGGTATTTCCTGAATATACGCTCGGTTAATTAAATCAATAAATTTACCTTTTATAGGATGATGAGGTAACGTAGTATACAGTGTAGAAAAATCATATGTAGACAATTTAGAAGCCTGAAAGTTTTTAGATTTAAATTTAGAACCTCATTGGAATTTTTAATTGACCAAAAATAGTTAATTCCGTCCCTTTCATAAACAGTATCATAGTATCTAATCCAATGTTTTTTAACAGCAGTAAGGCATGAAGTTAGCAGTTTGGACAAAATAGTAGTCGTGCATGAACTAGAATTAGCAATGAAGGCCTTACAAATATCACTGATGCCAGTTTTGAATTTTTTAAAGAATTAGAAAAACAAAAAAAACAAAAAAAAAAAACAAAAAAAAAAACAGCTAGAATTATTATGACAAAAAAAAACTCTCATACATGAAAAAAAAATGTACAGATACATTCTATATATGCTGAGTTGGAAGCCTTTATTCGAACCAAATTTTTATGTATTTCTGTATTAAAAGTAGCATTGAGACCCAGGGTGAAGTTGGCTAGCTGTAGAAGTGCTTTAACCCGGCCCCTCCCCCCCCCCCCGGTGGTTTACTCTACTGACCGTTCTAAGGTGGTGGTCCCGGTGTTAGTCTTACTCTTTGTTGCTTTGTAGTTTATTCTACGAGGCCATTTTTTTATGTCTTACATTGTGTCATTTTGTTCTTGTGTTTGTCAGTCCTTTTAGCATTGCGATTACCTCGCTTGGGGAAGAGAAAGCTAACCTTAGTGCTTTTCGTACGTTTGTTCGATTTGTGCTTGTTCGGATTTGTCGGTTTCTTACCTATTTTTTTTATATCAGATGAAAAAATCAGGCAAATGTTTGTTGAAAATTGTTTTAAACCTGTCAAGACAGATGATTTTGATAAGCTAGATACATGTACTCAAAGTTCTGAAGAAAATGTTGGTTTCTAAGAAGTTAAGTGACACACATATGTCTTCTGTAATTTTACCAGTGTTTCAGAAAATAATTCAACTTTTTGTCACAGAAACTGTTTTTTTTTTTCAGCTTAGAAAGGATTATCTAAGAGTTGTGAAGAGGAATAAAACAATGGCTTTATGCCTTTATGTTGGGAGCCTTTATGCGAACCGAATTTTTATGTATTTCTGTATAAAGAGTAGCATCGGGACCCAGGCTGAAGCTGGCTAGCTGTAAAAGTGCTTTAACCCCATCCACCCCCGCCCCCCACGGTGGTTTACTCTACTGTCCGTTCTAAGGCGGTGGTCCCGGTGTTAAGCTTACTCTTTGTTGCTTTGTGGTTTATTCTACGAGGCGATTTGTTTTATGTCTTACCTTGTGTCATTTTGTTCTTGTGTTTGTCAGTCCTTTTAGCATTGCGATTACCTCGCTTGGGGAAGAGAAAGCTAATCTTAGTGCTTTTCGTACGTTTGTTCGATTTGTGCTTGTTCGGATTTGTCGGTTTCTGACTTATTTTTTTTTTTTTTATATTAGATGAAAAAATCAGGCAAATGTTTGTTGAAAATTGTTTTAAACCTGTCAAGACAGATGATTGTGATAAGCTAGTTACATGTACTCAAAGTTCTGAAGAAAATAATGGTTTCTAAGAAGTTAAGTGACACACATATGTCTTCTGTAATTTTACCAGTGTTTCAGAAAATAATTCAACTTTTTGTCACAGAAACTGTTTTTTCAGTTTAGAAAGGATTATCTAAGAGTTGTGAAGAGGAATAAAACAATGGCTTTATGCCTTTATGTTGGGAGCTTTTATGCGAACCGAATTTTTATGTACATGTATTTCTGTATAAAGAGTAGCATCGGGACCCAGGCTGAAGCTGGCTAGATGTAAAAGTGCTTTAACCCCCCCCCGCCCGCGCCCCCCGCCCCCCACGGTGGTTTACTCTACCGTTCTAAGGCCGTGGTCCCGGTGTTAATCTTACTCTTTGTTGCTTTGTGGTTTATTCTACGAAGCGATTTGTTTTATGTCTTACCTTGTGTCATTTTCTTCTTGTGTTTTTCAGTCCTTTTAACATTGCGATTACTCGTTTGGGGAAGAGAAAGCTAATCTTAGTGCTTTTCGTACGTTTGTTCGATTTGTGCTTGTTTGGATTTGTCGGTTTCCTCTTCCTCTTGGTGACTGGGAAGGGCTGCGGTTTGTGATTTTGGCATTCCCTGGACTTTTCTCTTACTTTTTTTTTTTTTTTTTTTTTTACGAAAACGAGTCACAGAAAAGAGTAAAAAGAAAACAATGAATGTCCCAATATGTCCTTTATTCAAAATGATGATTCCATCCATAAAGACGTATCTCATTTAAAGCTGAGGGCAATTGGTCTCCAAAATCCAAGTTTTTACAAGGAATTTAAAAAAGCTGAACTGATACATATTTTAAAAGCCAATGGGAAAGCTACAACAATGAAAAAGATTCCACAATGGGCCCAGTTATTACAAGTCGATTATCCTCTGATTTACAAATTGGCCTCTTGTCTCTACACACTTTTACAAGAATAGATGTATGATTTAAAAGATCTATGGTGCTATTTAAATCTGTACCTTTTTCTCCCAGCGTGTTCTGATATTGCTGAATTAGATTCAACATGTCATCATTGAGAACATCTGCTAATTTATTTTTCATCTTCAGCTGGGAATTAAGGCAAAAATGATCTTGTGTCAGTTTATGATGAATTTTAAAAGTGTTAGAGGAAATATCCCACTGATATGTTTTGTACCAATGTTCCCAAATTATGTATTTTTTATCAAGTAACAATAGTATTTTATGGTTTTGAGAATGTCCGCTTTTGGAAATATTGTTCCTGAGTTTTACAATAACATGTGAATAATCCATTATAAATACTAATATTTGGAAACGATGGGTCATAGATATTTTTAACAAGCATTGTTTTCATGAAAGTCCTGTTGATCTGTGCTCCATCCAGACTTACCACCCCCGATGGTTTACACTACTGACCGTTCTAAGGCGGTGGTCCCGGTGTTACTCTTACTATTTGTTGCTTTGTGGTTTATTCTACGAGGCGATTTGTTGTATGTCTTTCCATGTGTCATTTTGTTCTTGTGTTTTTTAGTCCTTTTAGTATTGCGATTACCTCCCTTGGGGAAGAGAGAGCTAATCTTAGGGCTTTTCGTACGTTTGTTCGATTTGTGCTTGTTTGGAGTTGTCGGTTTCCTCTTCCTCTTGGGGGCTGGGAAGGGCAGCGGTTTGTAATTGTGGCACTCCCTGAACTTTTCTCTTACCTTTTTTTTTACATATGAAACTCTGAATCCAAATATTCCCAGCATTTTAATTACTTTCCAGAAATACAAATAAAGTCTGAGGCACTTGCTTGTACAGTTGGAAAGTGCGCAATAGGAAACCGAAAACCAGTATGACCCCAAAACATAAGCTGTAAAACGTGGGTAGCTAATTTCAAGCTGTGACATCCCATAAGTTTATCAATGAGTTCTGATTCTTCACAACTATCAACAAAACCTATCAATTCAAATTCAGTTCCACAACGCTTTAGCTGCAAATCTCCTTGTATTGCCACTTCATCAAAAATGAGTCCTCCTTCATATCCTTCAGTAGGCATATTCTGTAGTTTAGCTTCATTTTTCGTCAAATGAAACATTTCTTTATTTATTCCTGCTTTTTGATATATATTTTTTTTTTTTTTTTTTTTTTTTTTTTTATAAATTCTCATCATTCTGGATGAAGGCAACACAAGATAATTAAGTCCCTTTACTGAGAAATTCATATTTTTTGGAGACCAACAGTACAACGTCGAGCATAATCGGACGATATCAGGATCTCATCGACGGCCCTTGGGTTCTTTATTTACATTGTAACTGTGATTTCAACAGCAAGGTCATTTTTTTTTTTCATTTAAACCTAAATTTTGTAACAAAGTATTGCAGGCTGCTTCATTGTTTGTAACTAATTTTAACACTGCTGACGGATCTTTATCATCTGATTTTGTTAATAATATTTTTGATGAAGGTTCTTCTCTTTTAGTAATATGAAAATGGATGTTCTCACTATTATGGCTACATTCTTGTGATTTAAAAGAAGCAACACTATCCACATCAGTCTGCTTCCAGCTCACACCGAAGTACTTTGTAGTAACTTTAGCCCAGAATTCTTTGTTTCTTGTTGGTTTACTCAATAAATCATGGAATACTTTTCTCAGGCCTCTTCCAATTTCAGCCCTACTGTATTTGCCTTTCACCTTCTTTTGAATATCTGTTAACATTACAGTTCCATTTTCAGATTGCTCTAGGTGATCTTTCAGCTTAAAATAAAAAAAAATAAATAAATAAAAATAAAATAAAATAAAAAAAAAATGAAAATACACTACCTGCTTTCACACAGTATTTAGCCACAACTCTCCACAAAATTTCAATCATGCCTTCCTTCCTGCTAAGACTACTGTACCTACGTAGTATTCAAAGTAAAGAGATATTTACTTTTTGAGGTTAATTTTCCTAGCTTCTTCAGTATTAAAGGATCATCATAGTAAATATACAGGATGTGTTATTTGTGATACCATCACCCTTATAGGTGTTAATGAAAATAACAATTAATTGCAAGAACTATCTTTAGAGAAAACTTTGAGGCTGAAATACTTTCAATTCATGTCTTAAAACGTGTCATATTAAGAAGTAAAGGTTAACGATTCGATATATATTGTGATATTTACTATCAATGGATCAATATGGAAATCTTCCCCTCAATGACAGCTTTACCTTAACTGCTTTTCAATATACACATTAAAATTGTTGTTGATTAGCAGATGCAATATGCACTGGCATTTTCCTACAGGTACAAAGACTTCCTTCCGGCACTATATGCTGGTCACCTTGTAAATTACACTACCTGCTGTCACACAGTATTTAGCCACAACTCTCCACAAAATTTCAATCACGCCTTCCTTCCTGCTAAGACTACTGTACCCTATAAGTAATTTCTGTTGAGACTATCTCTATGATTGTTCTTCCTATTCATGATCAGCAGGAATCTGAAGCACATAGGCAGTCTTGACAGGAAGATAATAGTCTATACAGCAGACAGTAGTTAAGAGTAGTATTCAAAGTATAGAGGATATTTACTTTTTTAGGTGAATACCATATATATTACATCTAATATGAAAACATCAGAATTTTCAGGAGTGCGCAGCACGAGTGAAAATTTATATGTTTTCAATACACGATATATTTATATATATATTCACCAAAGAAAAAGGAATTTTTCTTTTTAAGTAAAAATAACACACGTCAGAACATGCTTCAAAATTCACTTTTTTTCTAGCCATTTTACACCAATTTCATTTGGCTGAGCGTATTTAGCAGGTATAATATTGGAATTAACAAAGTTTACAACTAGAAACTGACACTCAATTTCATGTAATTGAATAAATCACAAGAAGGCCTTGATTAAACAAAATCGTTGTAAGTGATCGTCAGCCTGGCATCGTGTGCATAAGTAATGTTACGTCAGCATAAAAAAAGTGACGTTTAAGTGAGGTCACCGATACGAAATGGCGCGCAGATATCTGGAAGATTACTATTTACAAGTATTTTATATATTAAGACTTTCGAGAATCATATTATCCTAGATTTTTTTTCAGTTCCTGCCACAGTGAAAATATAAATGATATGGGTATATCATATATACGATGGTGAGTCAATAAGTAACCAGCCTATCCCATTTCCGATGGACCGAGACGGTCACGATTTTCATGCTTTGTTTCAATATATGTTATATACGTGGGTACAAAATTGCGCGCGTATCGAGTCATTCTTTAATAAGATATTGAATGTCAAACATGGTTACTGATGCAAAGGCATGCTTTTCATCTAAAGTTGAGTACCGTGCTGTAATTCAGTACTTGTATTTAAAAGGTAAAACAGGCAAGGAAAAAAAAGTAAGAGAAATACACGGCGAGTTAGCCGATGTTTATGGGTCTTCTGCACCGTCTTATGCTCAGGTTAAATTCTGGGTAGGGGAATTCAAGCGCGGTAGAACGTCTTTAGAAAATGAAGCCAGGTCTGGACGCCCACTGGATGCCGCCGACGAAGAAATGTGTAAGAAAGTTCTGGATCTGGTATACTCTGATAGGCGAATTTAGGTGGAAGAAATAGCGCAGGCATTAGGCATTTCACATGGTAGCGTTTCAACAGTCTTACATGATCGTTTAGGTATGCGCAAGCTAATAGCCCGTTGGGTCCCCAAATCCCTTAGCGATGAGCAAATGGCAACCAGAGCATCAGTATGCAGCGCCTTGTTGAAGCGTTTTAGGTCAAAAGATGATTTTCTTTTGCGTCTGGTGACTGTAGATGAGACTTGGGTTCATTATTATGAGCCAGAGAATAAAGCCCAGAGTCGTCAGTGGGTAGGGCCTAGGTCCCTGAGGCCAAAGAAGTTCAAGACGCAACCATCTGCTGGCAAGGTGAACGGACATAAATTAGCGTTGGTTTTCGGGTTCAACATTAGGCCGATACACCCCGCTGTAGATTTGGGAAACCAGTCAGCCGCCGCATGCGAATTCTTCTGCATAGTATGTGAGAGACTCACGATACCTATAGTACAAGCATAAGCTTCGTCACCTGCTGCGCAGGTCGCTTAAGCTCGTTATTAAGCAGCAGAGAATTACACTATAAGCCAGTGACTGGCATTTTTGTTGACAGAACAGCAATCGAAAATTTAAAAATAAACACACAATCTAATATGGTATAAGAGAACTTCATATCACTGATTGATTGATTTGCGAACACGATGGACAGCATAAAAAGTATGTTCTTTTCTACTCAATGTGACTGGTTTGTTGATAGTTGACAGCTTTAAATATACATTACCTGAATAAGCAACAAAATATATAAAGCTCTGTCAGCTACACTGTTACCCGGTGTCCGTTGCCAGCCTTGTTTCCGAAAAATATGATGATCAGATACGCTCCGCTGCCAACATCGAAAGCCAGTCGGCCGCCGCAAGCGATCTCATTGGCTGTAATGAATCGTATAGCCAATGAAACAGAAGAATACATTTTTACGACATTGACACGGATAAATGCGCGACTGGTCTGCGTTTTAGCCGCCATATTTAATCTGTGACCTCTAGCATTAAACAACATTTCGCGTATTTAAGTGTAAATACTGAAGTTTTGCCGTAAAAAATGGATTACATTCCTACAGCACATAACAATAATTATGCATGGAGAAGAATTTATCGCCGACAACATGATAAAGGTAGGATATGCGGTGATTTCAGTTGACTGGCGATTAGCTGATCGTTCGCGGTATAGCTAAAAAGAGAAATCATTATTATTTTGACGAAATCAGCCTATAAAAATAAATGTTCGGGGTACATGCATAATTTCTCTTTACTACAAGAATAAATATTTACTTATACCCTTGTAACAGATGAAAAAAAAAAAAAAAATGTCACAATCGGGGATTGAACCCGGGCCGTCCGCGTGACAAGCGCACACTCTACCACATCGCTATAAAGGCCGGATTGTACTGCAAGGCAGTACAAGAGTATCATATACCTATACCTGGTGACACACTAATGTAATAAATTTCATGGAGAAAAAAATGTTCGATATTGTGCACTTTGCCTCGGACCTACGTTTAAACAGGTTTTGTCTGGTCCGCGACTTTGCATACCTGATGAAAAAAAAAAGTGCATAAAATAAAGCTCGTAACGTAGGTAACACCTATTTATTTCATATTATATGAACGTCTGTTTAGAAAGGGTAAAGTCTACTGAAAATTATATGAGGATTTAAATATTTATTCTATTACCTCAGAGTGAAAATATAGACTTTCCAAACAGTTCTAAACGGCGGGTATAAATATTGAGTGATGTCGGGATTAGTCATCTTGCACTTGTTTCTCCCTGGGCTCCTGGTGATTATTGCAAGGATAACAGTAAGCAAATAAACCCACTGGTCGGTATTATTTTATTCCCATCTAAACTATTTGCTTAAAAGTATTCCCACTGTTGATTTTTATGTAAATCTTGACAATAATTCTCTGGAATAAAGCGAATATTCATCGCTCGTGGCTGCAGATTTAGTCATACTACAGAGTAATTGGTTAATATCAAAATTAACTCCGAACGTTTTCACGCTAAAAAGAAAAGAAGAACAAGCAAATTCCATAGGGAATTTATGTCCCCCGCCTTATTTTTATTTGAGCTGTTAAAAATGAGTAAGTTAAACAGAGGACCATTGGTCCTATATCACTTACCTAAGTATTGAAACAGGGAAACAATTGAAGCTAAAAATGTGGAAAAAATAAAAACAAATCAACAAAAAAAAATAAAATAAAATAAAAAAAATAAAATAAAATAAAAAAATCAAAAAACATAAATTCAAGATTCCAAGAGCACACGTATATCCTCAGACCACAAGCAAAATGCCTGTAAAGTTTCAGAAGCATTTGCTTAAAGCTTTGGGAGGAGTTGTGCTCACAAGGTACCTACTACTATATGCACTTTCATAGTATTGAAGCAAGAAAAAAGTCTGTTAAAAGCTGAAAATGTGAAAAAAAGTAAAAACAAAAGTAATTTCAAGATTCTGTAAAAAGCATATGCATATCTTCAGACTATGGTTAAAACATCTCTATAGTTTCAGTGGGAATGGTATAAAACTGTAGGAGGAGTTGCACTCACACGGTACCTACTACATATACACTTTCATATAGTATTAAAGCATGAAAAAAAGTCTAAGTTAAAAATGTGAAAAATTTAAAAAAAAAAAAAAAAAAAAAAAAAAAAAAAAAAAAAAAAAATTAATTGTATCAAGATTCTGTAAAAAAAAAAACCCTGCATATCTTCAGACCATGATTTAAGATACCCGTGAAGTTTCAGAAGGATCGGTATAAAACTGAGCACTTTTACTATAAACTCGGAACCACGCACCACGGAAAGCCGAATACTATGTCCCCTCGCTTTTCTTCGAAAAGGCGGGGGACAAAAATATGCATACCATTCCCATTTGCTACTCTTTCATAGACCAGCGTAAGCAAATCGCTTACGTTATTGCCTGCGTCTCTCAGAAAAACTTCCAGCTTGTAAGAAAGATTTAAGCAGAAGTGTAACGTAAACAAATAACGTACGATTTAGATGACATTAAAAGAAAAAACGCAATACAAAAAAATAAGAAAGAAAAATAAATACTTACCATAACATACCTGAAGTAGCCACTATTTATTTTAAAATAATGTTACGTCGGACTCAGTTTCTTCAGCAATCGGGTCGCGACTCGAACAGCGGAATAATTCTTCGTGGTTTGCCCTTGGGCTTCCAAACAAGGTGTCGAACGTAAATTATTTATAAAATTTCTACATTTTGCTGACCTATTTAATTAAAATTCATATGTATCACTATATTTAACCCACTACAACAGTTGCGCATGCACTTATTTCTCCGAACTATGTTTTTCACTGCGGAAGAAAAATGAACTCGTCCAAATTGGTATTAAGCACCTTGTCCTACAACTTTTATTAGATAAAAATAAATTCTATCGGAAAATGCTATATCTTTTCATCATTTTTACGTGTTTAACGTGTTTTACGCTAATAGAACTATAGCTCGACTTACAATATCCAAACGAGTTCGTCTTTAAAATGCAAACCCCCCACCCACTTACGAGTTCAACAATAGCGGATACAATCATAGGCTTATTAATTACGATTTGTTGAATTACTGTCAGTAATTTGTGTATTTAAGTAACAAACAAAAGGCCATATAAAGCATGTTTAATCACAAATTCTAGTTCACGGCATCACGGCTGAACTCTTTACAATATTAACTTCTGATCTTACTGATATTTTAAATATAATATAGTATAATCAACTATTCTGAAACAGTATATGAAAGGAACATCTAGTGAGGATATTTTGATCTCTGTAACTAAATACTCTGAAACAGTATATGAAAGAAACTTTCGGTGAGGTTTTGAATAAACGCAAATCTAAATATGACTGCGTATCTTGTTTGTCTACCGACAATTGTTCTTCAAATAATACTACATTGCCACAAAAACGGATAGATAAAATTCTGTATTTAATTGAAATAGCGTTAATAAAGAAAATTCTGTTTACCTTGCTTGAAATGAGAAACCTAGTCTTCTTTCACTTTGATGAATCATCTCTATTATACTTTATGGTCTTGTCAGAAGGTTTGTGATGCTATTTCCTTACTTCTTGCTACTAGCTTTATTCGGTCTGGTACTATATTATACAAGTAACTAGAGGGTAGAACGATAGGTACTAATTGTACAACGCTTGTTCCCTCGTTGCAGATTTATTTCTGATTTGTTACGAAACAGATTTTACCGAACATGTATTTGTAATTTAGAGCTGCAACAGAAAATTAAGGCTGACGTTTCGAGCGAATTAAACTGGTTTAAGTCCTGGTAGTTTTCCTGTTGATCGTTCCATGGCGGTTCCTTTGTCGCAGTTCTTCTTTGTGCGTCGATGGTTTTATACGTGGCGTTTGTTTTGTCGTTATTTGTTCCTCATCTCTTCTTCTTTTGCTGCATCGAGAAGACTTTGCTTCATGATTGTGGCATTTCTTTGGCATTCACATATCTTTTAATACCAACATAATATCTGTTTGTCTTTTTATAATGGAAATAGCATGGTGATACACAGATGGTCGTGGCATTATAATGCAACGACCATCTGTGTAACACCATGATATTTCCCCACAGCCGTCATCAATAGAGTAAAGATGCTTGGTCGGGCATCAATAACCTTTGGTGACCTTTGTATTTTCCATTGTAAATGTTACTATAATTAGTAACTTGATAGCCGATTGGGCATCATTTGACCATTTTTGTAGAACCCTCAGAAAACGAAAAACAATATCACAGTTTTTGACGAATCTCCACCAAATTTTTAGAGCTTAAAGATAAATACATTATCTAACTTTTGACCGTTTAGAACTTTTTTAAAGTGCTTAAAAAGTTATTAAGGTTTAGAATCAATATTTTTCTGCACCTTTGTGTATCCCGTTTAGAAACATGACATTTGTGATGCCCGATTGGGAAACAGTGCTTCCCGTTTGGAAACATCTGATATTTTTACCTGATTGGGACAAAAAACAAACAAACAAAAAAAAAAAAAAAAAAAAAAAAAAAAAAAATCATTTGCATACAGTTATTAAATTATTACGTAAATGATTTGCTTCGTTCATGGTGCTGAACGCATTTTTCTAAACATTTTAGAAAGCAAAATGTCTAAATTGATAATTATTACATGTTTCTTATAGTATGTTTCATGAAAGATGGATGATATACAGTCAAACCTGTTTAAATGCCATCTGTATTAAGTATTCACCTGTATTAAGAGGCCATATTTTCAAATCCCTTAAAAGCCAGACAGGTGTATATGTGCCTGTATTAAGCAAGCACCGGTCTTAAGCAACCATTTTTTTTGCTTTCCTTGGGTGCTCGCTTAACACAGGTTTGACTGTAATTTATTGAAAACCTTAATTAAAGGATATCATTATAAGGCAGAAAAGGTAGTGAATTGGATTACCTCGCTTGGGGAAGAGAGAGCTTATCTTAGTGCTTTTCGTACGTTTGTTCGATTTGTGCTTGTTTTGATTTGTCGGTTTCCTCTTCCTCTTGGTGTCTGGGAAGGGCTGCGGTTTGTGATTGTGGCACTCCCTGGACTTTTCTCTTATCTTTCTTTTTTTCAATATACCAACATACCCCGTGTAATGTACCAAAATGCCAAATAACCTCGGTCTCCCTTAAATATGAGGGCCCTCCAATAATGCGAACTAGTCCTCATTTTCTACGTAGTTGGTTCATTCATAGACTCGTCTGTACATGTAACATGGTAGATAATTACTGTTTGGAATCAAATGATATTGTGGTTGAATCTCTCCTCCTAACTGGTTGCCTAGTAACAAAAGAATGGGATGCAATTATATCTGCATCAAGTCCACAATGTCAAAGGGAAAGTTAAAAGGCTTACAAATGCCCATTTTTGAAAAGTAACCCTTACAGGATAATCCAAAACAAATTAACAAATTAATTATGTAAAGATATTATGCACGAGAAATGTGTGAAGTTTGATTATCTTTATTACACGCGTTCGATACCAACGCCCGGTTTCAAAACAGTTTTGAATTTTCACATACTGAGAAGTCGAAGGTTTCCCTTAAATATTGTCCCTATATAGCATTGACAATAACTTCAAAACAACATAGACTAATGTCTTTTAGTAAGCTATCAGAAAATGAAAGGTTTCCACAAATGATTACTTTTCTTGAAGTTTAAGGTTGTTGGCTAGCTGTAAAAGTGCTTTAAACCCCCCGGTGGTTTACTCTACTGACCGTTCTAAGGTGGTGGTCCCGCTGTTAGTCTTACTCTTTGGTGCTTTGTGGTTTATTCTACGAGGCGATATGTTGTATGTCTTACCTTGTGCCATTTTGTTCTTGTGTTTTTCAGTCCTTTTAGCATTGCGATTACCTCGCTTGGGGAAGAGAGAGCTAATCTTAGTGCTTTTCGTACGTTTGGTCGATTTGTGCTTGTTTGGATTTGTCGGTTTCCTCTTCCTCTTGGTGTCTGGGAAGGGCTGCGGTTTGTGACTGTGGCACTCCCTGGACTTTTCTCTTACTGTTTTTCATAGGACGTTGGGTAAGTAAGATAACTTTCGGTACTTTTCAGTTGAAAAAAACAATGCCTTATCTGGAGCCGTGGTAGATCTAGAGGTACATGTGGCTTTATTTATCTTCCAACACTGCAACTTGAAACTTATCCATCAAAACCTGTTTATCCGAAACGGGTCCTTTTTGATAGTTGTGTAAAGAAATATACCTTCAGAAAACCAAAACTGAGTAAGTTTGTATATGCATATACAAAGGGCGATCACTAAATGCGGTGGATTAAGTTCGAAAGTGACAGTTATGCGTCGATTCTGACATGAGTTGTCACCTCTAACAAAATAATCTTTATGATTCCCAACGCAAATTCAGATGACAAGCTGATTTCATTTCCCCATTTTTAACTAAAATATACGCTTTTAAACTTCAATGAAATCTGTTCTATTTTCTGGGAAAATAAGAAAAGTATAAGAAAAAGTATTTTCTGCTCAAATTGTTACCCAGGGCCCAGTTGTTCAAAACTAACGATATCGTTAGTTAACGTATCGTTAAAACTTTGATCATTAAATATGCCCTATTCGCTAATATTTTTGCTGAAAAAAATGTGAGTAGCTTTTGCATTTGCAAAAGCTACTCACATTTTTTCAGCAAAAATACCTGTTAATTAGATATTGTACTTACTAGAATGGTTAACATTTTGACTAAACGATGCTTTGAACAACTGGTCCCAGTAGGCTAAGTGTTTAAATTACGTTTCTGTGCGATAGGTTGGTATTTCTTACTCATTACGAACACAAGCCTATTTAAATATACTGAAAATTTTTCCACCAAAAAAATAAAATTTTCAGATAAAAAAACTGAAATTTTTCATATTTCTGCTCAAAACATAGATTGTTGGTACTCGTTAGAACCGCCTCAACGAGGCGGTTCTAACGAGTACCCACAATCTATGTTTTTGAGCAGAAATAAGAAAATAATGTATACCCCTGTAAACCCCAGTTTTACTATATAAAAGTGGGGTTTAAGGGGGTCAAAATTATATAGGCATGTTTTCGTGATGTAGAGCTGAACTCATATGGAGGCTTAATCTTTTCACTCCTGTAGACCAAGACGTAACTTTGCCATCATGAGAGGACTCATTCTGTTTTTTTTTTTTTTTTTTTTTTTTCCTTCTCATTTATTTATTTTATTGTTTACCTTTTCGTTTAATTTTTTACTAACATCCAAAATTGGCGATAGTGGACATGTTCGAATCCAGATATGGAAGATTCCACTTCTGAAACTCCGGGTGAACAAGCTTAATTATTGTGTGGAATGGCAGTTTTGGATTCCGAATCAGCATTTATATGTCATCCTTGGTAACCCAGGTGTGACCCATTACGTTACACTTCATGTGAATGGAGTGTAACGTAATGGGTCACACCTGGGTTACCGAGGATGTTATATGTCGTCCTGACACAGGTTACAAATTCTGATCAATTCGTTTAAGCGCAATAACTTGCCCTTCTTTCATCTGATGCATTTAGAAATATGAGCCAGCACACGACAGAACCTACAGCAAGACCTGATCAGAGTCTTCGCTGATAGCGTGTGCATTTTAGAGCCTCCAGGGTATCCAAAGAGGTATAAACGAAAATAAAAGTAAAAAAGAATTGCCTTTGGAAACAAAGAACACACAAAAATAACAAAATAGGAGACTCGGTTTAATTGAGTCTCTTCGTGTGCAACACTGTAGTTTGCGAGGCTGCATACGTCCCTTAGCGCCGGCTTAAGCGGTATTCGATTTTCAAAATAACCAGGATGGACTCAATGATACCAAAGGAAATAAAATATAACCTGCACTATGATAATGTACGTGGAGACCTTTTACGGCCACCACACTTGCATAAGACCAGCTACAGTAGGGTAAAATAAAAGTAAAAAAGAATTGCCTTTGGAAACAAAGAACACACAAAAATCACGAAAATCGAAAATCCTTACCATACCGGGTGATGTACAGGCTGGTCTGAATCTTTGTTGTTCACACAGGTCTAATTGTAGGTTTCGTTGTGCGCTGACTCACATAGAAGAAGGGTAAGCGTTACACACACTGATGTCCAGTTCTCTGAGCACTGTCCTTCAAAATCTAAGGAAAAAGACCTCGCAACAGCACGAGGTGGAACTCGAGCAATGTTACGGAGTGATTCCTATATACACAATAGCTGGTGTTAACCCTTGTCCTGCTGAACCCGGATATACCCTGCCTTTGCAAACAGTGTAGATCCAGATCAGTTGGCTTCTGCCACTGATCTGGATCTGCACTGTTTGTCAATCAGAATGCGAATTTGTATCAACAACCTGGATCATGTGATCTGATTGGCTGATAATTAGCAGTGGGTGTGGCGTGGGGGCCGTAAACTGTCTCTCCGTAGTACACTATAAAGCAGCTCATATTGGCTGCAGGTATTTAATGATCACTGAGCCTATTCCGCTATAAGCAAATTTATGGGGGTCACAGATGTGGTCTAACTGGCCGAAACTAGCTAATCTGGCCTGGAATAAAAAACACTTTGGCTGTTTTCATTTTTGTGAGTGTGTTCATTGTTGTCAAGAGTCATTAATTTAAGAATCTAAAAACTAACCTCAATGACTCAAACATCTTTGGAGCCATGTAAATTTGTTCTAGTTATGGGAAGTTCGAGCCACTGAGGGTTAATTATAACGCCAGATCAGAAGATAAATGGCTATAATCTTGGGACATCTTTTCTTTTTTATAAAAATGGCAATCGCCTTGATGAGGCGATTCTAATGAGTACACACACCATACATTTCATAATAAAATAAAATTTCCAGTCACTGT
Source organism: Anodontia alba (assembly GCA_964016985.1). Lineage (NCBI taxonomy): Eukaryota > Metazoa > Mollusca > Bivalvia > Lucinida > Lucinidae > Anodontia > Anodontia alba. The sequence goes on from OZ024823.1 coordinate 105,734,915, forward strand.
GCATAAATATTTGCTTTCTATGGCTATCAAGAGAATTTCTTAAGGATTATAAAACGAGTTCGAATTAGCCATGGTAAACGAGCCATCGAGGTTTGAGTCAATAAGGTTTTACTGTGTTTGAAACAATATTCTTATTTCAGGTGAAATAGGCGACTGGAAAAATCATTTCACAGTAGCGGAGAGTGAAGAGTTTGACAGACTTCTGGAGAAGAATTTGAAAGATAACATCTTTATGAAAAATTATTGGAAATAAGATGACACAGAAGATAAAAATACAAAGGATGCTCAATAAATAGTGTCCGAGGCTTGGTTGCGCTCAGATAGGACCTAACATTTTTTTGTTGTTGTTTTTTATTTCAATATAAAAGTATACATATATTCTTTAAAATTAATTCGTTTAAGGGAAGTGAATACACTTTCACGGGGAGATTATTTTGTCAAAATGCTTTTACCTCCCTCCTGAAAAGGCTGGACATCCATGAATTAAGGATGTACAGTCGACTCTCGTTATCTCGAATTCCAAGGGACTTGCTGAAACACTTCGAGATATCCGTACTTCGACATATCAGAGTTGATAGAGTGAGGAAAACAATAAGTTGAACAACCACATTTAACAAATGAATATGTAATTTGAATCCTGAAATTAGAAATATATGTATAAAATAATGTGGAAAAGAGGAGAAATTGCTTCTTAGGAGCAATTTCTCCTCTTTTCCACATTATTTTGTTACCTGTTGTCATAGTTTCATGTTAAAACAGGGACAAGAGTTTCACTTCGAGATAAGCGGTAATTCGAAATAAGAGAGTTCGAGATAACGAGGTTCGACTGTATATAAATCCAAACAATTTTTATCCACTATCAGTTTTTTATGATATCATTAGATTTATGCGTTCATGGATAATCGAACGTGGCCTTATAATAACAATAAATTAAACAATTACTGTTATGCAAACACTAGCTGGCAGTGGAGTTATAAATATCCAAAGAGTACTCTTTGGATATCACTTCCTCCGACGATTATTGGATATCAAATTTGAATTAAAGGTATTAAAAATGATTAATTGTATCAATATACTGATTTGTGATATAAAAACTTCATGCTTATAACTTTATATCCATTAACAGATTGAGATTACATTCAATTTGCTTGTGAGGTGCCACAAATTGATTTTGGACAATAAGTATTCAATCTGATTTTAGACATCCGTTAATCGATTTATGGCTGCCCAAAAATTCGGCATTTGGGCTACCTATTAAGTAGTTTATCCATATTCAGAAAAAAACATATAAGGACATCCCTGAAAACGACTGAATGTTGAATATCCAAATATTGATTTATGGAAATCCAAGTACAGAAAATATACAGTACAATGACAAACCTAACCACCCTGTATATTGCTGACACACCTTTAATCATTTCATTCCTGATTTTCTGAATTGGACCCTTCCATCCGCGTATTTAGACACATCCACTTTTGCAAACAGGGATATCAGTCAAAAATCAAAAACAGAATAGCAAATAGTGTAGATCCTGATTAGACGGTTCATAATAAGACGTCTCATCTGGATCTACACTGTTTGCAAAAGTATCCGAGATGGTCTGCAGGGATGAAAGGTTTTAAGGCCCGGTTTAAGGACATTCATGAAAAAGACTTAATATTGAACATCCAAATATTGAGTTATAGATATCCAAGTGTAGAAAATATACAGTACAATGACAAAGATAATAACCTGGTATATTTTCATAGTTTTTCAAAGACAAACTCTACATGACTAATCAACCAATATGTTTGTGTTGTGTTGGATACTACTGAAAAAATTCTGGTCGATATACTTGTATACTGCACTGGATATATATCGAATAGCAGCTAATATAAAGTGTCTGAAAGAGTCCTCACGACGTTTCAAGTATAAAATTTCTGCTAGATTTCTGAAATGACCTGTAAGCAATGCCATTACAAGATTTCGTCTAATTCTCAGGACTTCACGGTGAATTTCATTAATTCTTAAAGCAACAAGTGGCCCTTCAGATAGCATGTTTGAAAGCATATCAATAATTCTGTACTTATTCTCTGCACAAATCTTCCCATGAAGAAGGTTCCTTTCAGGAACGAAATAACAGGGCAATGTTTCTTTATCTACAGACCGAAGTAAAAAGCCTAAAGATCCAAGTAACCGATCTAGAAGTAAATCATTTGTAAACAATTCCTGAGGACTATCTTCACAAATCCAGAAGACAGTATTTTTGATGACATATGAGGAAAAAAACATCCGGAACGGTAGAGTCCAGCTCAGTTTTAAGTAGTTTCTTCAGCAGCACATAAAGCTTGATTTGTATTTCATTAAAAGATTTCACCAGTTCTATTTCACCAAGTGTATATGAAATTCTAAATTCTAAATGTTCGCTGTCACTTTTCTTAGAGCCTTTAGAAACCACATGTCCTGGCAAAAGTAATATCCTGTTTATGACTTCTTTGGATGGCCATCCATGTTTTCGTTTCCGGTCTTTCCACTCAGTTATTAGTTCCGGATAATGACATGGGAAGGCTGCTACAACATCTAGTGTCAGTCTCTCACTGTCAATTGTCAGTTTATAATTGCCTGGCTCTATCGGTTCTTGGGCTGTTCTCTTTTTGATATAATCTACTAAACTTTCAGACAATTTTCCTTTTGCTTGTAGTGCCCTTTTATAGGCCTCGTTATACGCATTAAAAATCAATTTGTTGAAATCAGCGCTTGAGAGGCACTGAGTACCGCAAGGAAGCGTATTCATGAAACTGTTCATAAACGTTTGCAGAACAGAATTTGAATCATCTGTGTCACTCCACGATCTCTGTAAACGGACATACCCAGGGTAAACTTTGTCGGTTGCCAGCTTTAACCATACTTTATCTGAGCTGTGCATGCTGTCTAAATTAGGTTCAGGCGAACAAAAGAAACAGTCCATTATGAGCATAAAATCCTCGTCACTTTGGTGCCAAATAGATGTTCCCTCCCGCTTGCTTCCTGTTAAAACCGGCTTGAAGTTGAGGCCACGCAGTGATGAAGGAGCCGGTGGCACACATTTCGTAATGGAGTCCGAGTGGCGCAAATAGCAATATCTTCTCCATTTTATCATCTCATGTCCGTATCCAAGTATATCCAGAGCCAGTGACACTTCCCTGGACAGTTCCTTGTTTGTATCCATTTTTGGCTAACCGTACTTGGCGCTGAATTCAGATACCGATAATGTTCGGATACATTTACCACACAATGTTTTGTATCACCTGAACCGTTCCTACAAACCCATCTTGTGTGACCTGTAATATGGAGAGAAGCGTTATTCTCGTTGACGCTTTTCAGAATTCTATTAGCATAGCTCCAAATATCGCGCTTTTCTCAACCGAAAAGTATTTATATTTTCTCAATATGTCCTCAATAAAAACTTATATTGTTGGTACTCATTAGAAGCGCCTCGACGAGGGAATTCTAATGAGTGTCCCCAACGTATATTTTCATTGAGAAATAAGAAAATTATTATGTGGATACCCCTCTTGTCTGGAACTATGTATTCATATTAGCTCGAATAATTTATATCAATAATTATCGTTTTATAGGAGCTATTAAATTATAATCAACCAAGTAAAATCATATTATTGCAAAAAAAAAAAAAAAAAAAAAAAAAAATGCAGTGGGTGTATTGTTGAACAATAATCCCATCTTATGTGACTGGGAAATTACAGAGCAGCTTGGATCGAAAACTTAATATAAATACAATGTATCTACCAATATTTGTATTGTGTCGAATAAATAATAAATAATAACAATGTTAGTCCTATAACAAACAAACACGCATAAACTTAATTCTGACTGCCAGGCAGGTTTGGTTGCCCCAGGAGACAGCACAAGGTACCCAGTGCGCACATGACGTTTATACATACAACGTCGCATTGACGTCAATGCAACATCACGGCGTTGCATCGACGTAAATGCGACGTTGTGTATAAAAGTCATGTGCCCACTGGACGTTATTACACGTTGCATCGACGTTGATGCTACGTTGTATAATGTGCCCGCTTGGTATAGTTCTCGGACACCTGCTATCGTCCGCCAATACAAAAACGTAATACCGAATGGTAAGTTTGAAAACGTTCGCGAAATTTTTATCTGAACAAAGACCAAACTGCAGGGGTTTGGAACAAAAAAGTTGTCAACTCGAAAGTAGGCAACAGAATAAATGAGCCGCAACGTGAGAAAATGTATCTTGTGATAATCCCAGTAAACAAACAATGTCGCAACAACGTCGAAATGACGATGTTGCGACGTTCTATGGTAAGTGCATGTGTGTACATCTAGGTACCAGAAGTGGATATCCAAGGTTCTAAGACGGAGACTTTAATCAGACGGTGCACAGGTTGGTCTAAGTCTTCGCGGGCAGATTTTCTAAAGTTGCGGAACACCCAAACGGGCTTATGACATTTATGCAACGCCACATTAACGTCAGTGCAGCAACATGACGTTTAAGAAATAACTTTTCTCTATTGTGAATTATCGCGAATACCGTATGATGTTTGAGGGCAGATTCGTGCGAAGTATTAATTTACGTCGGCGAAGCCGGAGTGAATTAATATTCTTGCATAAAATCCTATGAACATAGCTGTTTGAAGCTATTCTTGAATGAACCAGAAGCCGTGTTCAAACAACAAAACCCATGTTCAAATCATGAACACTGCTGTTTGAACATAGATTTTGAACTGATGAGCCTTGCTTTGTTTACGCTACGTTGAGCGATGTAACATTATCGCCCTGAACGTAGCATTTTAGAATTTTATGATGACGTCAGAGGATCACTGCGCAACTGGCGTCATTGTAAACAACATTCTAAACTAGCCGCCATGTTGGTTTGCCGTCGCATTTGAAGTGTTTATATGGAGTTTACATGGCGCTTTGGGGCGTTTTCGTCAAAATTTGCCGTGGGAATCGTAAGTTATGGAAGAACAACGATCATCCATGGTTATTTCATTGCAATAACATTTGCGGGGTCCCTCGGAAGATATTTGAACACTCAGCCTAGCGGCCTCGTGTTCAAACATTTTCCTCTGGACGCGGCAAATGTTAATGCATGAAAAACCATGGGTGATCCATATATTCACACCTGCCCGACAACACCATACGTCAGTCGCGATAATTCACAGTAGAGAAAAATTATTTCGATTCTAACATGATACAGAAAGGAAAATCGATATTGTTGCAATGTTTTCCAAAGAACTCTATCGCAGCGGACGTCGCGAGAAGTACATGTTTACATGCGACGTCATCAAACTGACGCGCCCCTTTGCACGCACTACATTGACGACGTGAATTATTGTAGTTTGATCACGGTGACATTTCCATTAGGCTCAAATGAAAAAACATTAACGTCATGTCAGAATTATACATAACAACGGTCGATTTAACTTAGCTATAACGTCATGACGTTTTAATATGTCACATTAACGTCGATGCAACGTCGTGACATTGCATCGATGCTAATGGGACGTTGTATAAACGCCAAGTGCCCGCTGGGATATGTCTCGTAAACATAAGATGGAATGGCTGCTCGAGCTTTTTCAAAAGATAGACTTGTACATCAGTAGGGTCCAAAGTTCGCCGTACTATTTTTAGAATTCTGATGGCACACCTCCACACAAAACGAAGGTTATCCATTTCCACATAGAAAACACGGTATAATTATAAATCCCCACAACATTACCCTCTTTATGCCTAGGCGTTATGCTGTAACGATCTAAACTCTCATTATCATTTAAATCTTACTATTGTTATAAATACCTGTAGTAGACACTGGAGTACGGCGTGTCACTGAAAGCAAAACTATTCGTACGCGTTTCTTCTTCTTTTTTTTTTTTTTTTTTTTTTTTTTTTTCTTTTGTGTGTGTGTGTGTTTTGCCAGGTTTACGCTTCTTTTCTTTTAAGTACATACCTTTTTGTTTCGTGCTACTTTGTGACAGGTTGCCATATATTCCTGGATCAGATGGAAAACTGAACTGTGTTGTATGGATGTCCTTTTTATAGCTTTGGAATTCCCCCACGTTATTTTTAGACCTAAGAAACAAGCTTAGCTTTTAAAAAATTGGGACATTTTATACTGACGCTTTCAGTCCTGCAGGCTGACGCAATTACCTAACCAAACAGTGTAGATCCTTATGAGATGGCTCATAATAAGCCATCTCATTAAGATCTAGACTGTTTGCCATTATATTTTTACTTATGGACCGAAACCCAGTGTTACAATGGACATGCCCGAATGGAGACAATTTGCATGAAATATCAAAAACCTGTTTTCTGGGGAAAATAAGACAAAAAATTTTTATCACCAATTCGTCGTCTGCTGAATTAGCCAAGGGAGTAGTAAATTAAATCCAGTATAACTTGTACAAAGAATTAAGCAGTTACAGCTTATTTGTAGATTTACTGGTATGGCAGTAAGATAATGAATGTGGAATTCTACTTTATTCGAATAGTCACCCCTAGAATAGATAACTGGCAACACATCGCTTCCTATGAATATTCATGAACCCTTTCATCCCTAAGTTTCTGAAGTGAACTCTTCAGTTTTTGAATGTGGTCAGAATCATAGTTCCAAATAGGGATCTCATTAAAGAAAACCTAAACAGAATGGCAAACAGAACAGATCCAGGTGAAAAAGGGTTAAAAAGAAAAGAACGATAACCTTAGCAACCAAGCTGACGTCATGTAAACAATGGCATTTTGTTAAAAAAAAATGTGGGCTGCAGGAGCATCCCAGCTAGCATTCTTAGCCGTTATCGACCCGTTAGCTACCCTGGCGGGCCGATAACAGCCCGCCATAGATTTATGTCATTATGAAACCTCGCCTCAAATATATTGAAAATTTTACAACCAAAAAAACGAGAATTTTCAGATAAAAAAAATCTGATATTTTTCATATTTCTGCTCAAAACATAGATTGTGGGTACTCGTTAGAAACACCTCGCCGAGGCGGTTCTAACGAGTACCCACAATCTATGTTTTTGAGCAGAAATAAGGAAACTAATGTATACCCCTGTAAACCCCAGTTTTACTATAGTAAAGTGGGGTTTAAGGGGGTCAAAACTATATAGGCGTGTTTTCGTGATGTAGAATGCTTACTGAGGTTGTGGCCTTTCTTGGGTACCTCCATACTTACGTTTTCATGGTAGAACCATGCCGTCATTCTTCAAAGCTTAACAACGTGGCTACGTAATATTATTTTGAAATTCATTTACAAGATTTCTGTTGCCAAAAACCCTCTCGACATTACAGTTTAACTAAATTTGTTCTTGCATTTCCGCTGCTGTCGATAAACTTAGATAGGGCTATGTGGTCACAAAATCAAAATCCAATTTTTAAACCTTTACCATAAATACTGAGCTAAATACAGACTATGATACAAGATACAAGATATTTATTACGAATTTTCGGCTCACATAGAGCATATACAGATGCATCAAAATGTACTATCAAATGAAAAATCAAGGAAAGAGTTCCAAATGACAGAAAATAATTACTAAGAAAGAAAGACAGAAACAATGGAACAAAAAAACAACAACAAACAAACAAAAAAACACACACACAAAAAAAAAAAACAAAAAAAAAAAAAAAAAAACATATTATGATCTATATGATATAGTAAATGTTTTCTATTGTTAATCTATATACCCTATTCTCCAAAATGGGTCCGCTGGTGCATGCCTCTCAGCAAAGATGCCCACCAAAAACACCGGAACAGAGTGATCCAGAGCATGTGATCAAGCAAGCCTTTTCCCAGATAAGATTAAATTAATTTTCACCGCTAAAACACTGCCTTAAAGGCTCCGTATTCCTCAAAAATAGATTTTTTTTTCAAGACAGGTTTAATAAATTGACATTGCATTAATACGATCATAAAATGTGGCATCTGACAGCCTGTAAAATTTTAGTTAGTCAATCGATTTTGAATTAGACAAAAATGAAATGATGTTTTATCATGTCTCTGAATTAATCTTGGCAACATTAATTCAAAAACTATGATGAAAAATCATTTCATTTTTGATCCGGTTCAAGAATGAGACACTTACTGAAATTTTATAGGCTGTCAGGTGCCACATTTTATGATTGCATTAATACCATATATCAATTTATTAAATCTTTCTTGGATAATAAAATGTCTGTTTTGAGGAATATGGAGCCTTTAACCAATCAGAATTCACTCTATGACCTTTTCAATAAACGTTGCCCTTGGAAACTAAGAACAATTGAAAAATAAAAAAAAGAAAGAAAATCGGAATTTCGGTCTAATTGAATCTTCATATGATAGCGCTGTAATCTGCAGGGTTACATACGTCCCCTAGCATCGGTTTAACCCATAAAAGACTGAATAAACTCTCCCTCACTATATATTGGAAGAGTCCATTTTCGATTTTAGGTATGTCAGGTTATATGATATAGATAATCCCAAAGAAAAATGGTTGAACTGTATGCAAACAGTGGATACCCTGATCAGACGCCGCGTTTTGCGGCGTCTGATCTGGATCTGCACTGTTTGCCAAGTACCCTTTTAGGGGTCTCGATGCGGCCCATATAATGTTGCCTTGAAAGAACAAGAGGACCGCGGTGGTCCTTAACGCTCACCTGTACTGAAAAGTAGGCCAAAGTCACTCAATATCTACAACATTCATTAATCTGGAGGTCATAACTCTTAACAAATCAACGGCCCCCTTGTCTGCAAGTTTAAGGAAGATCCAGTTAAACGGATAAAGCTATGTAGCAAACAAGGTTAATTATAGGCATCTTTATCAATCAAGGGACATAACTCTATAATATCAGATTGTGCAGGGGGTAATTGTGGTATGGGTGTGCGAGCCAGTATTTCAAAACCTACCCCATTCATATACCTGGCCTTTGAAAAAAACGGACCCATTCATATACTTGATCGTCCGAAATGTTGACCTATTCATATACTGACCTATGATTTTTTGTACCCATTTATTGCTGGGATTTAGACAAATATCGCAGTCAATTCATTGAATACCAAGAGAACACGCAGCCTCGAAAAATCTCTGAGCAAAAAATATGTGCATATACCAGGATGTCAGAAAAGTGGGGCCTTTCACATAGGAATCCAGAAAAATCGGATCATTCGTTTACTTTTGGTTGAAAAAAGGGGGCCAATCATATACCTGGCAGCGCTGAAAAAGGGGGCTATTCGGCACGCACATCCGTACTATGCCATATATAGGAAGTTACCCTCACCCCCCCCCCCCCCCCCACACCCCCCCCCCCCACGAGGGTAAGATTAAAGAGCCAGTCTGGTCAGTTTTAGAACTCATACGAGATTTCCTCCATGTCCACATTATCTGCAAATTTTTATTTTATTTTATTTATACATTGTTTTAAGAGGGTAACACAAATTAGCTTAAAAGCTTTTCTACCTTGCGGCCCTCTATAAAATAACTATATACATATATATACAAATATCAAAACACAGGCACAAAATTCATATAAAACACAAATAATGGCACATTTTTGAGACTTAAAAGGCAAGCAGTTCTAAAATCATGAGACATATCACATTTGCATTATTTAAAAGGGATAAAAACTCTATGAGTATACGTAAAATCGTAGTTCATCCAATAAGATAATGCATCATATGAAAAATAGCTTTAGAACGAGCGTATAAAACTTCTAAAAAGGTATGGTCTAGATACACGTAATAAAGTATTCGCCGAATCGCATGTAAAATCATAAGAGTGGTCATGTAACCTATTCTTAAGCTCAATGCTGCACGGAGCCTTGAATCTGTTCCGCGGGAAAATTGCGCTTAATTATATGCACCGTAGAGCAGGGAGCCCGTGGCAGACCCAATGTCTAGACAGCGAGCCCGTGCTACGGTAACATATTGCACGATTTAACTCGGCAGTGTCTGAAAGGCTCTATGATTCAACATACATACATTAAAATAATTTAGGTATACAATGACGATTATAAATTGATTCACAAGCATATATCATCAGTTAAAATCTACAATATGGATTTAAGACATTTTTTAAAACAGTTTAGGGAATCTGCCTCCCTTACAGATTGAGGAAGAGTATTCCATAGTCTAGGAGCTGAACAAGAAAACGAACCACTGTGTAAAGATGTACGTGATTTAGGCACATACAACGAACCGTTTTCCGATGATCTTAGGCTTAGGGAATGCACTTGTGACATCGGTTGCAATAACTGACTTATATATTCTGGGGTGAGATTATTCAGTGCCCTGTAAGTAAGTACAGCTTTGTTGTACTTAATTCTGTTCGGTACTGATTACCAACCAAGTTCTTTGAACATCCGTTCTGATGGTGTATGAAAATCAGCGCATAGTATTATCCGAGCAGCACGTTTTTGTAATTTGGTCAGGCGTTCAATATTCGATGCTGATGCAGAGCCCCATGTCACAGAACCATAATCAAAGAAGGGGAGGATGTAACCTTGATAAAATTTCTTAAATATCTCGACTGGCACATATTCAGATAAATGTCGAAGAAGTGATATCTTTGTCGTAATGTGCGAACATAAGTAGTCAATATGTGATGACCACGACAAGTTTTCATCAATATAAATGCCAAGAAGTTTTTGTTTTGATACATTCTGAATCGAGATATCACCTACCTGGATATTTAATTTGCGGGACGTGTTAAGTTTTTGTCTAGTTCCAGCAAGCATGCATGTGGTTTTACCGAAGTGAAGTTGCATTTTATTAGGTATACCCCATTCAATAGCATTTTTCAGATCACATATCACATTACGTTCGATGTTGTTTACGTTACTATCTTTTGTATGCACAGTAGTGTCGTCAGCGTAGAGATCAGAAGAACAATGCTTAAAACAAAGCGGTAGATCATTAATAAAGATGAGAAATAAGGTGGGACCTAGAATAGATCCCTGCGGGACACCTGAAAGTACATTAGAAAAGCCAGTGAGTCCTTTGTCACATTCTATGGTTTGCTGACGATCACTAAGATAGGATTTAAACCACTTTAGAGCTGAAGAACTAAATTTATATAAAGAGAGTTTTTTTACCAGTATAGAGTGGTCAACTAGATCAAACGCTTTACGAAAGTCAAGGAACAAGGCACCAATCATATCACCTCTGTCAATACATTCAGTCCAACTATCGATTAGTTTAACTAATGCAGTTTGACAGCTGTGTTTATGACGGAAACCTGACTGACTCTCATGAAGAAGTTTGTATTTATTAAGAAAACCCATGAGGTGCGTGTTAATATGTTTTTCAAATATTTTGGATACTGTCGGTAAGATGGAGATCGGCCGATAGTTTGACGGGTCTGACTTTGTTCCTCCTTTATAGACTGGGAGGACTTTAGCTTGCTTGAGCTGAGCTGGAAATATTCCGGTAGCTATGCTTTTGTTAATGAGCAAAGTAATCGATGGGGAAATAACAGAAGCCGCCATTTTCAATACCCTTGGGCCTAGGCCGTCTAGACCGGTTGCCTTGGACGGTTCCAACTTATCAATGTATGTTGAAACTTGCTCTGTTGTTATGAAAGGGATATTAAAGTATGTTTCAATTGGTATCTTATTTTCTGCAAAGTTTCTAATTTTTTCGGTGTTCAGGGCGGATGTATCGTTATCATTTCCATTCAAGATGTCGGCTATCGAAGTGAAATATTGATTTAATTTCTGAGCTACATCTTCAGATTTTGTAACGCGTTCATTATCGATGATTAATTCATCGGGGAGTTGTTTGCCAGAGGGCTTGGAGTCTCCGTTGACCGTACGCAAATGTGCCCAAATATGTTTGGTATCTTTTGAATTAGCAACTGATTCAGAAAAGTATTTACATTTCGCAGCTCGGATTAACTGCCTAGTTTTATTTCTATTTCAGGAAGATCCAAACAAAACTGAATGAGTTATGCTGATGACAAAGTCGAACAGAGGCTTTTTGAGCAATCAAGTGGACGTAACTCTAAGACAAATAAACTGATATGGACAGTTTGCGATATCTTTCGAGATTTCATCCATGTCCACCTTATCCACAAATTTCAAAAAGATTTGATTAAAACTGAACGAGTTATGCTGATAGCAAAGTCGAACAGAGGCAATCAAGGGGATATAACGCTAAGGTTAATAAGCCAATCTGGCCAGGTTTCCAGCTCATCCGAGATTTCCGCCATGTCCACCTTATCTGCAAGTTTCAGGAAGAACCGATTAAACTGAACGAGTTAAACGTATGACAAAGTCAAACAGAGGCTTTTCGTCAATCAAGGGGACGTAACTGAGACAAAAGAGCCGATCTGGCCAGTCCGAGATTTCATCCATGTTCACCTTGTCTGCAAGTTTCAGAAAGATCTAATCAAAACTGAACGACTTATGCTGATGACAAGATCAAACAGAGGCGTTTTTTTTTTTTTTTTTTTTTTTTTTTTTTTTTTTTTTTGCAGCAGCAGCAGTCAAGGAGGGTGCTATTCTAAGATTATTGATCCAATCTGTCCAGGTTTCAAACTCATCCGAGATTTTATCCATGTCCACCTTATCTGCAAGTTTCAGGAAGATCCGATCAAAACACTAAACGAGTTTTGCTGAATACAGTCAAACAGAAGCTTTTTCAGCAATCCGGGGGATGTCTCTAAGACAAATGATCCGATCTGGCCAGGTTTCAAACTCATCCGAGATTTCATCCATGTCCACCTTATCTGCAAGTTTCAGGAAGATCCGATCAAAACTGAAGGAGTTCTGCTGATGACAAGCATTTTCCTGTCGTGAGTTTATAGGACCTTGTGGTTACCATAACTTCCAAAGTTTCATGAAAGGCTTAGGTCGTCAGTCCCCCACTAGAGGCATGCTACAGATGAGGAATGATTGAGATCAGCTTTCAGACTGCGGAAGTATAACTTGTCAAAGGAGCTGACGGACGGACGACGGATGGCCTACCCCAGCGGGCACACGACGTTTATACAACGTCGGCTCAACATCGATGCAACGTCATGACGTCGACGTTTAGGCGACGTTGTATTAACGTCATGTGCCTGCTGGGACCATTCTATAAGCTCCCCTGGAGCCTTCGGCCCGTGTGAGCTAAAAACTTTTTCAGCTGGGTCTACCGCAACCCGAGTTCTATGACAATTTACGTTACAAAATCAGAAGAGTTTGGTTGTGTTTTTTTTTTTTTTTTTAAAAAAAACAAACAAAACATTATTAGTCGCTATAAAAGGGTAGGATAAAATGTAGATGTTATACGACAGACTGCATGCTTAGTGGTTAACCCAGTCACGGTTAACAACTTTGCTGCCCTCTTTAATTGCACAACGGTGGCTCGGGCCGCAGACTCGTTGACGGCTTAGTCTTAAACCTTTTCTAGACAATTAATGTGAGGGTCATACTCGTCTGTGGTCAAGCTCACTGTGGTTCTACAAATCGTTTTCTTTTGCTCTGACTTCCAGTTTGCAGTCGAGCCTGGCTTATCCTTTTTCATCAAAGTACTGAAAAGTTAATTGATAAGTTTTCTGTGTTGAGCCACTGATGATTTAACGCTTAGCACTATGGGTAAAAATTTCAGCAGACGACATACTGAAATATTTTCTTATTTTCCTCGGACAACAGGATTTGGCATTTCAAAGGAGACAATTTGAATGTCGATTTTTATGAAATTCCGAAATACGATTGTGCTTCAATTCATATCCGGTGCCTTAGGAGGGCTGTGTTACGTGATCGTGGCTTTTCCTGGGTATCTTTACCCTTGCCATGCTGAATAAATTAAGATGACACGCTCACTTCTAATTTTCAGCCAATTAGATTACTTGATCAAGGGTGTTGATGCAAATGCACATATTTAATGACAAACAGTAAAGATCCAGATCTGTTGGCGTCTGAAGGAGCCAACTGATATGGACCTACACTGTTTGCAAAGGCAGGGTATATCCGGATTCAGCAGGACCAGGGTTAAGAATTAAATACTATTCTACACGCAGGTCTGAACATTCAGTAAGAAACGTTGAATCTTGTCTCATCTTATCTCTTGAATCTTAACCCTTAAAATTTGCTGCAGACGGCATTATTTTATTATTATTATAATTATCATTATTATTATTATTATTATTATTTTTTACATTATACATATTACGGTTGTTTCCGTAAGTGTGGAAATTTTGTGCAGTCAACACCCTCAGAGTCAACACCAAAGGCATACAAACCGTGTTATATTCAAACTTTGGCTTAAATCCATCATAATAGGCAATAATCACTGTTACAGGCATAACGGTGTCTGTCTGCTGAAATTTGCATTCTAAAAACCTATTAGATTAATTCCAATCAATTAGTTAATAGTTTATCATAGTGTCACACATCAAAATAAAACATTATATATACATATATATATATATATATATATATATATATATATATATATATATATATATATATATATATATATATATATATATATATATATATATATATATATATATATAAAGCAACAGCATTTGACGTCCAGCTAGACATGGCTTATGAGACTTTAAACATGTTTATACATAATCACACATAAAATAGCTCATTTATGGCTTTGGAATTTTCTTAACTGTTATAGCCACCTTATTGTTAACGGACGGAATACAATACTTTAAAATACGAACAGAAGTATGTACATTTAAGACACAGCAACAATACAGTGTCAACATTTTTTAAATCCAAAGATATCGTTGTGTTCTTTGTCATTAAAGATGCATGTTATGTTTCATGAAGACTAGAAATCGAGGGTTGAGCGCAATACTGGCGTAAGTCAGATGGTTGTTTTTCCCCAAACCTAATCTCCTCACCATGAAGGCGTTATGAAGATTACAACATTTCTTTCTGTAAACAATGAAAATTTAGGTGCCATTGCTCGTATGAGCAATGGCACCTAAACTTGCATTGTTTACAAAGGGGTCCAAGTTGCCCCTAAACAAGGGTTTCAAAAATATGTTTGTGTTACTATAGTCTTGCGCTCAACCCTCTAAATAGCCATTAGGGGACGAGACATTGCATTATTAGATCCAGCGACGCTGCCTCAGATCAAACTGCCTGCGCAGTTTTAGTGTCTCCGTTACCTGTATATGGCCATTTTTTTTCATGTTGCACATCGCGCATATATAGGCATATGAGGCGGGGCACAGCAATTCCTTCGATTCTATATGTGCGCACAGCTACGACTCGGATCAGCCTGTGCATCATAGTCTGAACAGTCTTCATTGATCACATGAAGATGGTCCTTAGCTATCCATGTGCGCCCAGTGAAAACTCACATCATCCTGCTCATCCACCCAGGCTGATCAGTCTTCGCTGTTTGCCTGAAAAAGTTTTAGATCCTTGGTAATTCAAAGAGTGCCCTAGGAAGACTCTGGTCAGATTGCGCGGATGTGCAGGCTGATCTGAACATGAAAATTTCTCTGCTTAATAAATATGAAAATGTCAACTATTGTTGGCATTTTCATATCTATTAGCAGAGAAAATTTCATGTTCGGTAGAGTTGAGCATGAAAAAAGTTTCTCTCTCTCTCTCTCTCTCTCTCTCTCTCTCTCTAGAGAGAGAGAGAGAGAGAGAGAGAGAGAGAGAGAGAGAGAGAGAGAGAGAGAGAGAGAGACTTACTTGCAGTTAAGGCACATTTTGTGTGTGTGTGTGTGTGTGTGTGTGTGTGCACTTTATATTTCACTTTTTACACCTCAATAGAGCAGATACTAGGGGCATTCATAATTGTGAGACCATGATATAGAGCAATGCATATTACGTGTAGTTAGAGGTTAAAATAAGATAAAAAAAAAATAAATGTAATAATTATTGTCCTTAGAAATTAGAAAACATAGATATATTGCTACATGTATGTGGCTTTTTACATTAACTTTGAATTGAGGCCAGATATCTTGGAATTTAAGACTATATAAACGAAGTATGGCAAGTTATTGCAAATATACCATTTTTTGTCATTGTTTTGCTTTTAGATAACAGCTAGACCGCAAAATTCTAACGCAGTTAACAAAACCAATTTAATGTTATCCGGCATTATTAGAAAACAATTTTACTTCAGTTCAGTTCTAAGTCGTTACAGGATAGTCTCTTCTGTGCTTCTATTCAAAGTACTTTTGATGTCGCTCGGGTATTTTTTTCTCACTGTACTGAGGCCTTCCTATGGGTTTTAGGGAACATGCCCATTTATTTTCAGGGAACAAGGGAACATTGACAAATATTTTAAGGGAACGAGCGATAAAAAGACTGGGGAACAGGGAATATGGAATTTTGAAAATCATTTCTAGAAAACAAGGCCGACTATTTTATGGGAACAAGGATCCTCCCCCTCCCCCTGGGATGGCCTCTGTACTTACTTCTTCGGTTATCTTTTTTAAAAGATATTTCTTGTTTAATGAAGATGAATATTGATTACCTTAGGATAAATAATTGCGGTAACTGTTTACCCTTGCGCCGAAACCTTGGAGAACTGCATGAAGACCCCGTATTCAAGTCATAACACATTCAAGATGGCGGAGAGTACGAGAAATCGAAATTTGTCTGTCTGAGCGAGTTTGCCGATAGATTGTTTGAATTCATCAACTTTATGTCCGATCCGTTGTTTTTTTATTAACTCAAAAGTCATTTACATACACAGCTTTCATAAACGAAAGCAAATGACTCAGTGTTGAAATATTCTTTGTTTATTTTCTATTTTTAAAAGTCGGCTCGTCGAGATTTTGAGCGAGAATTTGATTGATTACATTGACATGAGAAGAGTAAACAAAATTTGTAAATAAACTTTCAAAGAAACTTTTTGACAAAAAATTAAAATGGCTGATTCAAGTACAAGGCGTCGTGTTAAGTTGTATATGTTGAATGAGGATCGTCAGTGGGATGACAGGGGAACCGGTCATGTGGCATCGACGTACGTTGAGAGGCTTAAAGGAATGTCACTTATCGTTAGATCTGAAACTGATGGTAAGCATATTAGCATGTTGAAAGGATTTCATTAGGGTCCTGCTGAAAATATTGGGTAACAAGTTCAACAGTATTCACTGCTAAAGATCCCAGGTTTGATCCCTTCTTTGTGATGTATTCAGGGTTCTCACTTGGTCACTAATAAGGTGATTGGCGGGACTGTCAGCCTGGTTAGATCAGTTGGTAGAGCACCTGATTGCAAGCAGAGGGTCACCAATTCGCCCCGCATCAGGAATGCTTTCTCCTCCTTAGTTTACTTTAATGGCACCCAAAGTGAATAACCCACGTGTTTGGTGTTGATAAATGCTTGTAGAGGTTAGAAACTGC
Source organism: Anodontia alba (assembly GCA_964016985.1). Lineage (NCBI taxonomy): Eukaryota > Metazoa > Mollusca > Bivalvia > Lucinida > Lucinidae > Anodontia > Anodontia alba. Next base: position 105,752,217 of record OZ024823.1, read on the forward strand.
TAATATGTTCAGTTGATGCCCGGCGCTTAAAAGGTAAAAGTGGTAGAGCACCTGACTTCCAAAAATAAAAGAGTCCCACTCCCCAAAAATGAGTTGCATTTTTTTCATTACTGTCCTTAAGTAACGAACATGCCCCGTGTAACGTCATTTCTATACTTGGCTGATCGAGAACCAGTTTCCTCATTATACATACTTTTTTTTTGTGTGTATGATTTTTTCCAGTTGGTTTTGGTCTCAGCTTTATGTTTTATTACTTTTCCAAGTGGTTTTGGTCTCCGCTTTATGTTTGATTGCGAGCAATGTGTGTAACCTACTGGTAGCAGAGTCCCAGTTTCGCTGCGTATTTTCTTAATTCATGTAAATAAGAAAGGCAGGTACGCATGCCATTTGATTTCATTGTGTGACATTCATGCATACAATTTGCCATTTACCTGTATACACAGTAAGTCCAATATCTATTGAGAATAATTTCCCATTTACGCAATAAGTCGAATTACCAAGTTTTTTTTTTCAGCGCAAAAGAAGACAGTGTCGCCATATTGTTTAGTCTGTTTAGCTAAACCCTTGCTTTTGCTGTACAATTAATCAGTGCTTGCACTTACTGTCAAAATCAGGAAATCCCAGGACTTCCTAGCTCGAATATCTGGAAGTCCTGGTGATCAAATTTTTTCACTCACTTTCAGAAATTCAACCTCAATATTCTTAAACTCTCTTTTATGGAGTAAAACCACCATTCTTAAGCTAAATAACACATAAATTCATTCTAAATGTTTGCTATAAATGACTAAATATCTTTAAAATTTGGGAGTCCCAGACTTCCTGGCATTGATTTTTGGAAGTCCCAGGGAAATTTTTGGGAGTCTCTGTCCCAGACTTCCCTTAATACATGCTTACTCAGTTTTACTCATTTCTTAAATACTCAAAAGCTAAAAAAAATTATCTAGGGCACTGTGGTAGTCATTATTACACATCATGATTTAGCTTTTTATACCCCCGGCATACGAAGTATGTTGAAGGGTATATAGTTTTCGTCTTTCCGTTCATCCGTGTATGCGTCCGTTAACATTTTGCGTCCAAGTTTTGCGTGAAGTTTTTTCCTGTTGCATATATTTTGAAAGCTTACATTTTAGGATGTTGATGTGTGGTTAGTGTTACTACTAGATGATTACAGAATAGCTGACATCATTCTGCTAATGTTGCTGACCCAAGGTCAAGGTCACAGACTTAGAAAATAGTGTGATGTTTACATCAGAGTTTTACGTGTTTTTGTCTTTGGTTATAACTCTGCAGCCACTGATCAAAAACATTTCATATTTGGTATGGAGGTATCTGGGAGGGTTCTCTTCCATTCTACATCTATGGACCCCTGGGTTGTGCCCCAGGGTGGGGCTAGGACACCTCCCAATAAAGTAGTATATTGCAGTTTGTTTATACAAACAACCTCTTTTTTGGCCTTAATATCTTTTAGATTATTTAATGGACTAACGTCATAGTTGGTATAATGTGTCAGTGTGACCATCAGATTAATTTCTTAAGTATGTGTAGGTCAGTGACCTATATTTTATGGCCCAGCAAATTTGCTTCATGTCTTGAAGACTATTTACTTGGGATGATGGATCAGTGTCACTCAGAGACTTGACATTGTAAACTGTATCTTGCCTTATATCATTGTCATTAACTTTAAAATATTTTATTAGTAAGAAATGGCGCCGGCCGGGGGTATTCGTGACCCTCTGGGCACTTGCTCTAGTTGTTTCAGTGATAACAATATTTGAACCCTTCCATCATTTGCTGCAAGTAAAGCAGATATTATTATTTTATGGTTTCTCAAGAAATATGAACCAGTCCTCCCTTTGGCACCCCTATTTCATTGTTTTTCAGTTGAATTCAGTACCCCACCCCACCCTAAAAAAGTTTGTCACTGTCTGTATTAAGTGTTAATGAGTGTTATGGATATTTTAAAAAGTGAAACATACTATAATCAAAACCAATTAAAGCTCTGGTATATGTTATTGCAAACTTATATATCCGCGCATTCTGATCATGGACATCTCGGTTGACCTCCTCGCAAAAGTCATTTCATTGTTTACATTTGCACTGTGCTGTGATCAAAACACGCTATGAAAAATGTCCAGACTTGTTTACTTGCCGAAGTTTCGACCAATTTCGACCTAAGTACTGTTTTGATTCACGGAAAATATAGTAATACATATAGTTTCTTTTTCTTACAAAGCGGTTTCCTGCCATGCCGTCATATGACGCTACCGTTATGAGCACGCGCTTTCTGCCTATAAGTGGGAGCAATGGAAAATTAAACTTCCACTAGAGATGTGAGCAGTCCAGAATTGTGTACCGTTGTCTGGGATGCATCTGAGCAGTCCCATTAGACTGTACAAAGGGTTTACGGGATAGATTCGGTGGGACTTACAAACTATTTTTAGTGGCCAGCAGGAATAACCATTTTGAAAGGCAGGCTGATATCTTGCAAAGGGATAAGGTACTATTTTGCTTGTGGGCGCTTGTATTTCAATACAAAATTGTATTAGGGTGCATCGCTGATGTCAGTGACGAAAATTCACTGTCCGAAAATTTTGTTTTTTATTGAAAAAAAAAAACATATCAGTTAACAAAAAACAACAACAAAAAAAACCCCCAAAAACTGCCAGTCTCAAGGGATGAAAGATCATGACACCCTCTTGTGCATTTTCGATGAATCAGTCGCTCGGTACAGGCAATACACAATGAAAGGAGCAGGTGCATAACGGTGTCTGTCGCATGCTTTAATTGCTCGACCAGATAAGGATCGCAGAAATGAACTGCCAACACCTGTTTAACTACCACTTGCTTATCAAGTAAATAATGTTACTGTCGCAGGTGTGAAAAACACATGGCGGATTATTACTGCTCTTTTAAGATGCTGCCGACGGTACGAATAATACATGGTGGACTTCAGACTTCAGTCAAATAATCTGATTATAAATGATAATGAGTAGTTGTCCAGCGTGAAGAAAAAAACAAGAAAAAAACATTCTCCTGCGGACTTGGCTTCAGAAAATTTTAGGTGTCGGGACCCTGCTTTATGCATCCCATTACACAGGATTCTGGTGTCAATCTTGAAACTCTTCAGACAACATCAGATTCTAAATTGCTTAAGGCAGTCTGATCTGATAGTGGAGATGGCCACCTTGGCACAATTCAACATACATGTATATGATGAATGATGATCAGCTTAATCCAGGTGCGCGATTCTGGTCCACTTGGGCCTCTAGTCCTTAAGTTTGGATAAGTAAGGAATTCAATTTACTTGTGCTGTTACAAGGAATTCATTGCTCTAGATAAAGGAGTGATACATGTAGATGGATATTTTTTTCTGCTTTCTCCATTAATAAAAAATATGTTGTAACTTGCAGGTACTCAGCTAAGCACTTTTAATGAGTAACCATAACATCTGTTCAGGGAGACATAAGAAACATATCCATTCATACAAGTAAATTTTGTTTGAATAAGGTGGATTTTGGTCATTTACAAGTGATAAATTCTTATTTTTCAGTAGGCATGTTTGTTGAATATAAAAATTTGCAGGCCAGTTTTATAGAATTTCCTTTCTATTGTTCTTGCTCCTTCAAAGTCACACCTCATTTTTCACAAGTTCAGCTATATTTTTGTGAACAAAATATCTAAAAAAAAAAAAAAAAAATATTTGAGCTATTTTCTTGGTGCATGTGTTTAGTATAGAGGTTCAACATAAAACGCCCCATTTTAGTTTAATTTTAGGATTGTTTACAGCAGGGGTCATCCTAGAGGGCGATTTGGGAGAAAAAGTCTCCCCAAGCTGGCTGACTTCTCCCTATCTTGAGCTGAGGGAGAAGTGAAAATGTATAGAATGTATAGGGTAGTCCAGAATTTGGACCAAAACTTCTCCCTGAAGTCCTGAAATTGTCGCAAAACTTCTCCCTCTCTGAAAGCTCTATGATGACCCCTGTTACAGGGATCAATATTAGCACTTGCTAACTTGCAAAATGCTGGTTAATTTCCTCAAAAAGCTAGCTGCAATTTCCATCACTTGCTAATTCTAGCAAGTTGGAAAGATTCTCTTTAATTGGTGGAACCTGAGGCATTGTTGCTGAAGTTTTGCAATTTCTTTTCCAAAAGCAATGACGATATTTTTCTTATTTTTCCCAGAATACAGGGTTTGACATTAATTGTCTCCTATGGAGACAATTTGCATGTAATGTCAAAACCTGTTTCTGGAGAAATAAGAAAAATATTTTAAAATGTCTGCTGAAATTTTTACCCAGAGTGCTAAGGTTTAAAGCCACATTTAACAGTGTTTATAAGTGTGACAAAGCAAGTTGGCTGAAAGGTTTAGCAAGTAAAAAGTAATGCTACTTGCTAATTTTAGCAAGCTGTCAAAAAAGTTAAATTTGAACCCTGGTTTATGTGGAATATTTTGTTTATTTTAGGCTCCATTCTTCTCGAGTCGAAGATACAACCAGATACTGCCTATCAAAAGCAACAGGTAATTACTGGTACACTGAAGAGGCCAGATGACTCAAGGAGGAATATTTGATGATAATAATTTCTCCTGGGCCCAGTTGTTCAAAGCGTCGTTAGCTTAACAAGCGCGTTAAGGATCATTTCGTTAACTGTTTTAGCAGATTCAATATACAATATTCTGATATTTTTTGCTGAAAAAATGTGAGTAGCTTTTGCACTGCAAAAGCTACTCACATTTTTTCAGCAAAAAATTTCAGCATATTTGCGTATCACTTGATGTAAATTTTAACGAATCGTTAACTAACGAGGTCGTTAGCTTTGAACAACTGGGCCCAGTTCTCCATAGCTCCAGATAGGGTACTTTTTTCAACAGAAAAATATTATTGATATATTCCTTATTTCTCCATAAAAACATATGTTGTGAGTACCCACAACATATGTTTTTGTAGAGAAATAAGAAAAATATTGTGGATACCCCGTCTTATCTGAAGCTAAAGCTCTCCATAAAAGCATAATCCGTAACAAGTTCTCCCTAGAGTCTATTTATAGATTCAGGTAAAAGAGAATATACATGTATATTCAAAGATAATTTGCACCAAGACTTACCTTGTGGTGAGACAACTCCAGTGAGTACCCACGAGATATGTTTTGGTGCATAAGGAATTATAAGGGTAATATTATTCTAAGCTATCAAACTTTTTTTAGTAAGACATATAACTATTTTCGGTTACATCTGTTACATAATTTTGAATTTTATTCACACATTTTAAATACTTTGGCCGAAGGCTGTCTTCAGTCCAGGAGGTTGTGGGTTCGACCCCCGTCGAGGTCGGCAACATTCTTTCGTGGAGATTGATCATGAAATTTTCTACGGCCATTCTCTCCCTTCCGCTGATTCAAGAAGGGCAGGTATCACTTTCTGGCGAAAGAATGTGCACAGTACTGGTTAACTGCCTAGGGGACTAAGCCTGTCCAGTAAACGTGTGGTTAGGTAAACTGACCGCACTCGGCATGACCCCATTGGGTTGGTTTATAGGTATTTTATTTCATTGAAATCACAACACAGTCATACATACATACAATACTCATTAGGATTTGAACGAAAGCATACTACTTATTTAGTTCATCTAGTTCAACCAATTGGGTTGACTGGGCCATAAATCTCAACACAAACAAATCTTCAGTAAAACCAAAATGCACCTAGGCCATCCTTAAAAAATTGTATGTTTGCTGTACCCCGACCCAACCTAATTTAAATGGGTCGGTCGGTAGGTTTTTTTTTTTTTTATTATTATTTATTTTATTTAGGTTTAGTGAAACAAATACTGCTAGAAAAGAAAGGTACTTTTGACAAAACTTCTGATAACTCTGACTTGTTCTCTTATTCAGATCAGGACAATGAGGTAGCCTCCAGTATGTCTGATTTATCAGATTTTGAGTATCTTTGTTATCTGGTAGTATTCATAGTGACATGGTGAAAAAATGAATTTTAATATGCAATCCTACCTTCTGATCATTTCTCCACTAAGCTTCAGCAATGCTGTTTGACAAAGTCAATTTGCTAACATAATTCAGAATAAATGACTAGAGACCTGAACCCATACTGACAGCTGGAATTTAAAGAACCGTTTTCCATCGTCAATGAGGCAAAAACATTTTTCTCAGCTCCCTGTTTTGCAGCCGATTCCTGCTCATTTTCATGGTCACTGCCTGGCAGTTTGATATGGATAGTTGCATACCTGAGAGACTCATCAAAATCTCTCAAAACACTTAATTTTTCGTATGGATCTGGGTAAAACTGTTCTCCGTTCACTGTTGAAGAAACCCCTATAGTTGCTAACTTTTCAAACTTGTCCCACATATCGGTGGGGAAATCATCATCCGACAATCTATCTGTGCAATAATCGAAAAGATCAAAACATGTTGAAGATTTTTCAACACTCCGAATGGCGTTTTTAACGACAACTGTGGTCTTATTTGCAGTTTCTTCGAATACGGACACACTGAACGTGACCTTCTCCGCCATATTGTTGGAAAATCAATAGATGCTTGCTTTTGCTATGACTGAACAAAGCCAAGCCTCTGCATGAGCGAATGGATAATAGCGGATCCGAAAAGGCATAGCAGAACCGAAATTGATGGAAACTCGCGGAAAAAAAAACGATAGCCATGACTGGCCAAAAAAAAAGTTTTGGGTCGGCACTATTTTAGTGAGTCGGTCGGGGTACAGCAAACATACAATTTTTTAAGGATGGCCCTGTATTTACATTTTTTTAAAGAAAACAATGTCTTTTCATAACATAAGTGAATAATGAACGCAACGTCAAAAGTGAACTTGGGGGTAACATCAAAATGGTTTTGCCAAGTTATGCACCAAAATGCAATAAGTAACCTGCAACATGAGAAGGAGAACATTGTGACCAATGAAGACTCCGATCAACCACACATTGGATGTATTGGACATAGTGTCCTCTGTCTCATATTGCAGGTTATTTATTGTATTATGGTGTGTAGTGTTGTAACGATGATCGATTATAATCGATAATCAATGATCGAAAATTCTTTTTGATTCTGCTATCGATTGTGTTTGCTAATAATCAATTATAATCGAAAAGATTCACACCTGACTATTTTGTAAGTTATTATTCTCAAATTGCAACTTTAATGCAAGAAAGATGCAGTTCTAAACTCTTCAGCTTGAAAGTATGTTAGGGAATAAGAAACAAAGTAGTGTTTCTACAACAAATGGAAAGTCTTCAGTACACATCTTAAACATCAAAGCCTATGCAGGGATCATCCTGGAGCTTTCAGAGAGGGAGAAGTTTTGCGACAATATCAGGATTTCAGGGAGAAGTTTTGGTCCAAATTTTGGATTTCCCTATACATTCAATATATTTCCACTTCTCTCTCATCTCAAGATAGGAAGAAGTCAGCCAGCTTAGGGAGACTTTTTCTCGCCCTCTAGGATGACACCTGCTATGATTGTGCTGTGAGGACCTTTTACTTTTGTGGTAAGGTACTGCACATAAATTATGCATGCAAATGACAAGTTAACAAGTTTTCATTAAGTTTTAAGCAGTAAAAGGATACCATTTTATCTTTCTGGGTGATGGGACCTTGTTTGCCTTTCATTTGATAGCTTTCGATTATAATCAATAATCAGTCGAAACCGCCTGTCCGATTATTTTCGATGATCAATTGTAAAAAAATCTCATAATCGGACAACACCAATTGTGCGTAACTTTGCAAATCCATTTTGAGGTCGCATCAAATCAATGTTCATGTTATGTCCACATTCATCAGGCCTTTGCTGCTTGCTTAGTAATACTTACAAAATCAACAAACCCATGACTGTGGACAGAGACTTTTATATATCAATTTTTATTACAGGAGACATTGATTGTATGGTCGGAAGCAGATAACTATGATCTGGCTCTCAGTTTCCAGGAGAAGGCAGGCTGTGATGAGATATGGGAGAAAATATGTAACGTAAGTAATTATACCACAACATATGCGAGAGGGTATTGGTAGCCCTCCGGGCACTTGCTCTACTATCTGATACTTTAATATGATGTTGATTGACTGAGAATTTTATTTCCAGTAATTCATTATTACAGAGATATGCATTGATTGCTCATTTTAAATGATTGCAGTATTAAATGATCAGATGAATGGTGGCTGATGCTCTTTGTTTTATATGCTCCTGTCTGCTGAAGGCAGTGGTGGGGCATTTAGTGTTTTGCCATGATGTTACAGGCGTATGTCACATTCATGACCAGAGTCTAACAAATGTTTAAGTTTATATTCAAATTTACATTGACGTTTACGCCTGTTTTCTCATGAAGGTCATAACTTGAATACCTTCTATGCTAGGAAGTTGAAATTTAGTATGCTACTTACCTAGACCTATACCTTCAGCTCTGTGCTAGAGTTGCCCCATGGGTCTTACTCTGGGTTGGAGCTAGGGGTCAAAATGTATAATGGATCGGATTGAGCATTTGGAAAATAGTTGTTCAAATTTATGTATCCAGATGTTGTTGCGTTATGGGCAAAGACCAAAGGGCAGGGTCATTTAGACACATATAGTTTTTTTGTTTGTTTTTTTTATCTCCGATATTATATATTAATGAAATGAAACTTGTATTGTAAAGGTCACGGAAAGGAAATGCAAAGTGCAAGAACCATAGCATTTTACTTATCAGAGGACTTGTTAAGGAGCATTTTGATGGTAATTCTGGGATAATTTTCTCTAGTTCTCCATAAAAACATAAGTTGTCAGTACTAAGTATAAATTCCTCAGAGTGGTGCTTCAAATAAGTAACTGCATCATGTTTGTATAGAGCAATAAGAAAAATAATCCATCATTATCACACAGTATGTCTCCTTAATAAGCTTTATTGATTATTTATTAGACAAGTGTTTTCCTTTTCTATGCCACTCCACATGATTGTGGTGCAGCGTTGTGTTTTGAAACTGGCTGTCCTCAGGTCCAGCTGTTTTTCTGCCAGTCTGTTCAACCATAAGTTCATACTCTGTAAAAGCTTCATTTAAGTTCTTAGTACTATATGTGCATTGGTAGTAGGAAAACCTCATGCTCATATTATTGTTAACCCTTGTCATGCTGAACCCGGATCTACCCTGCCTTTACAAACAGTGTTGATCCAGATCAGTTGGCTTCTGAAGAAGCCAACTGATCTGGATCTGCACTGTTGCCATAAAGTTTGTGAACTTAGAGCAACCATCTGGATCAAGCAATCTAATTGGCTGAAAATTAGAAGTGTGCTTGGCATCTTAATTTATTCAGCATGACTGGTTAATTTAGTAAATACAGTAAAACCTCAATGACTCGAACACCATTGGCTTGATTACCGTGGCTAACTGGAACTCATTCTTGAGTCCCTAGGAAATTCTTCCGACAGCTCAAGAAAACAGATAATATAGGGATGTTTTAAGAATTTTTCCTATTTCATCATGAAAATGTATGTTGTGTGTACTCATCAGAATCACCTCATTGAGGCAGTTCTAATGAGTATAGTCTACATACCATTATTTTATTGAAGATGGGAAAGACATCTATATATTATTCCCATTTGTCTGCTAACCTGGCGCTATTGTTAACCCTCAATGGCTCGAACTACCCATGGTCCCAAAGATGATCAGGCCATTGAGATTTGACTGTATTATTATCTTGTTAAAAGTTATGACCCCTGATAAGTGTAAAAAAAACAACAACAGCTTGATTTGCATGCCATATAACTTAATTCTGATGAAATTTATTCATTGGTTCAACCCCTGCTGAGGTCGGCAACATTCTTTCGTGGAGATTGATCATGAAATATTTTCTACGGTCATTCTCTCCCTTCTGCTGATTCAAGAAGGTCAGTTGTCAGTTTCTGGCGGAAGAATGTGCACAATACTGGTTAAACATTAGAGGACTAAGTCTGTCCAGTAAACGTGTGGTTAGGTTAACTGACCGTGCTTGACATGACCCCATTGGGTTGACTGGGGCGGGCTGTAAAACCTCAACACAAACAAAACATTCAGTGGCTTAGTGGCAAATAAAAACTAGTTCTGTCTACATGTTGATTCTAGCATTGCCTGAGGTGGCTGGTAATATTTAGATTTGTTTTCTTGCCATCACAATCATAGCTACAGATAAGAGGGGGTATCTACATAATATTTTTCTTATTTCTTGTTGAAAATATACGTTGTGGGTACTCATTAGAAGCGCCTCAGCAAGGCGCTTCTAATGAGTACCCACAACACATGTTTTCATTGAGAAATAAGAAAGATGTCAGCATTTTTCGGATGAAAAAAGCGCCTTATCTGTTGCTATGATAGCAAGTTTCTTTTATCCGCTTTAAATGATTATCATTTGGTGTCTTAAGTTAATGCTACTGCACTGGGACTGGAAAATAGCACCATTCAAAAATGTTTAATATATTCTGAAAGGAGGGATTCTTTGGAAGCAAAAAAAAAAAAAAAACAATAAATAAAAAAAATGAAAATAGCAGTCTCGGCGGTTTTCATTGAGTCTGTTCATGAACAGTAGTGTAATACAACATGACACATTGAAGATGGCATCCAATGAAAACATTTTAGAAGTTTGTCTCCTGTTGTTATGACTGCCAATTTGAGGGTTAAGGTTGGGGAGGGGGGGTGTGATTACATTGACCCTTGTGCTGCTGAACCCAGATATATCCTGCATTTGCAAACAGTGTAGATCCAGGTCAGTTGGCTTCTGAAAAAGCCAGCTGATCTGGATCTGCACTGTTTGCCATTAGTATGTAAATTTACAAATGTATATCACAATCTGGATCAAGTAATCTGATTGGCTGAAAATTAGAAATGGGCATGACATCTTAATTTATTCAGCATGACAAGGGTTAAGTTTCTTTCTAACAAGCTTTTTCTGTTGTAACAGGTGCAGGGTAAAGATCCATCAGTTGAAATTACCCAGGATATAATAGAAGAATCTGAAGATGAAAGGTTTGATGACATGCCAGAAGTAGCACACCCTATAGACTTACCATTGTGTGAACTGAGCAAACTGGAGGAAATCTCAGAACTCTTTTGTAGTGTGCTTAATGTGCCTATACGCAAGGAAAAACTAGCTGTTGCAATAGAGCAAGAGGGATATATTAAAAAATTAATAGATTTGTTTCATATGTGTGAAGATTTAGAAAACATGGAAGGACTTCATCATTTATATGAAATTTTCAAAAGTATCTTTTTGTTGAACAAAAACTCACTGTTTGAAATCCTGTTTCAAGAAGATACAATATTTGACGTTGTTGGTGTACTGGAATATGATCCTGCACTGCCGAAGCCGGCAAAACACCGGGAATATTTACAAGCCACTGCCAAATTTAAGGAAGTTATACCATTCACAAACCAAGAATTAGTGCACAAGATACATCAGACTTACAGAGTACAATATATACAGGATGTAATTTTACCGACACCATCTGTGTTTGAGGAAAATATGCTCTCAACATTGACATCATTCATTTTCTTTAATAAAGTGGAAATAGTTGGAATGGTTCAGGTGAGTAGAAGACATCTTAAACCAAGCCAGGTCAGGTTGCAGAAAGAGACACCAGCTGCAGATCAGCCCATCAGTTCTTGTTAAGGAGGGGCATTTGATGATTTTTCTTATTTCTGCATTAAAACATCTGTTGTGGGGCCCTCATTAGAAGTATCTCAGTACTTCATTTGGTAGAGCGTTCCCTTTGTGACCGGGAGGTTGCCAGTTTGATCCCAGGCCAAGTCATATCAAAGACTTTAAAAATGGTACTAGCCGCTCTGTGGCTTGGCGCTCAGCATTAAGAGAGTCAAGCTAGAATCAGAACTGGTCATCTCGGTGTCCGTAAAATGTGACTGGGTGGAATATCATGTCGTGCCTGGGGCGTGATATTTCTGTGAGGCATAAATCTAAAAGTGAGCATTGAGCTCCCTGCCACATCCAGACACCGTCGTGATATCACTGAAAGATTGTTTAAAGTGACTTTAATCCAGAATAAAACAAAAAACAAAGGTGCTTCTAACGAGTACCCACAACATATGTTTTTATGGAGTCCCATAGACAAATAGAGAAAATTATCCCAGAATTATCTGTCATCAGAAACTCCTCCTTAATAAGTTCTATGGCCTTTGCTTTTTTTTTTTCATGAAAACTTATGTTGTGGATACACATTAGAAGCATCTCAATGAGCTCCTTCTTGTGAGTATCCACAGTAGAAATTTTCATGGAGAAACAAGAAAATATTTCCTTGTTTTCAGGATTTATGTCTGATCTAGGGCTGACTATCATGCCAAATTCACTACCACAGTACTATCACTACCAGAGAAACCCCTATCATGATACTGTTGCTATTAAGGGTCTAATATCATGATCATGATCAATATGATCAACGTCTCCAAATCACACAGTATTTTAATTAATCATAGATTTTATAAAGACCTGACTACCTGTAAAGATACCTAACATTACTGCCCTGTCAAAAATCAGCTTTGGCACCATTTTAACAAACATTTTTGCAAAGCAGATGTCCATTCTGTTCTCATATAGTGTTAATTTACGGTCACACGAATCACCGAAATACCGGACTACTACCGAAATACCGGAATACCCGTGAAAAATATAGGTATACCTGTGAAAGACACCTATTAAAGACACCAATATTGGCTTTAATTAATCTATTAAGTAATATTATGTCAACCTAATGGAAAAGGGATAATACTTTGACCGAAAATAATTTGCAAATTGTCTTTGAAGTGTTTTTTATTTTTTATTTTATTTTTTTATTTGAAAACATTGTTGATAGTCCGCTAAATCAGAGCCGGAATACGACCGGAATACCCGTGAAAAACGTGAATTACCTACACTTCAGACGAAAAGTACATACGGCTTTTTGTATAAAATATTTATCAATTGAGTGAATAATTTGTTCCGATTGATTTAGTTATGTATGATGTATATAAAAAAAAAATATATGGCCAGTAGTAAGTCTCAAACACAACACACCGAAAGTTAATCATTTACACATGTTTGAAAGTTACGCAGATTAAACAACCAATGCAGTCATGATGAGTAACGTCATCCTTACATCCACGGAGCTTGTATGAATATTATTTTAAATATAATATAAATATATTAAAATAAATAATGTGTTCCAGCAGTATGCCTTTATAAATATGAGAATCGTTGCATCAATCTGTATAAATATTACCCCGAATACATCGCGAAATTTTATATATAGCGCTCTCTCCGCAAAAAAACAAAACAAAATACTTTGCAGGTGCTGCTGCCAAGAAAATAGTTTGAAACCCCGAAGCACTGCTGAAAGTTCTAGAGGAGATGTCGATCTAACTGTTTTAGTATTTTACGGTGAAAATTAGGATGAACATTTCTTCTGAATCGTCTGCCCCAGCAGATGATTCACATGTAATATCACGCTTAATTTGCACAGGAAAATAAGAAAAAAAAATTTAAATGCCGTCTGCTGAATATGCTAAGCGCTTCAAGGGTTAAAGTATTGACAAGGGGGACAGAAACGGACACGCTGGACTATATCTACACTGCTCGGATCGAGGCCTGGACGGTTGATTATTGGACCAGGGATACGACTGTCCATTTAAATCACCGTGACTTGGTGTCTTATGCCTCTTTCAACAACAACGGCAAAAAAAAGTCATATTGAGATGATAGAATGCGGCGTCTGATCAGGGTTCACTGTTTGCAAAAACAGTTCCGCCATTTTTCTAGGAATAATCAAATCTCATAGCCATAGCAAACTCTCTCTCTCTCTCTCTCTCTCTCTCTCTCTCTCTCTCTCTCTCTCTCTCTCGCTCTCTCCCTCTTTCTCTCTCTCTGGAAAGCTCTTTCGTTTTACCCTCATATAAATATGACACGTCTTCTTTCGAGCTATAGGTTGTTTGCACTGACTTCATTGGAAAAAATGATATCGCTCCGGCGGGAATCGAACGCGATTCGACCCCCACTTAACATGAAACACATGTATTTGCAACGGTCAATTGCTTCTTCCACTGCTTCAAGATTGGCAGTTACAAGTTTCTCGAGGAAGAGGGTTCAGTGTAATTGGCGCGATTCGTAAAAAAAATGCTGTTCCCCATCCCGTTTCGCATGGGCCAGACTCGTAAAGCAATTGCAGTTAACTCCCTTTTAATAGTCAGTTGCAGTTAGCTTCCTTAAAAGAGTAAAACCCTGCAGTGTGAGGACGTTACCCCGCATTTACCAGGGTACAAATGAATATTGTCATGTTATTCTCGTACTGTATATACATTAATAACATTATCTTTAATGGCTTATAGAGCAATCTTCAAACCTTTCGTTTCCATGTAAAGTGTTTTGTTTTTGTGTCTTCAACATTCGATATGCAAAACCAAGACCGTAATTTATTTAATGAGTAAAAGAGACGCACGTATAAACCTAGCATCGGCGGGAAAGCATCTTCACATAATATTGTCATATGTCTTCGCGGACATTCTAGGCAGCGTCTTCCTGGGTAGAAACCAATACTAAGATACGAGGATAAAGTGTCTTACTCAAAGACACAAAAATTGGTGCTCGCGGGTATCGAATTCAGTAGATGACAAAAAAAAAAAAAAAATAAATAAATAAATAAAATAAAATAAAAAAAATCAAAAAAAAATCGTTATTTGTTTTATTACCAAGAAAATAGGATTTGACATTTCATGCAATGGAGACAATTTGCATGAAATGCAAATCCTGATTTCTTGGAAGAATGATAAAAATATTTCAAGATGTCTGTTGAAAACTTTACCCAGAATGTTAAGCGTTATGGTTTGCAGAAACAAATCGCGCATGGGTCTGTGCATGGTAAAACCTATAATAACTTGTACGAAAAGACGAATTAGCCGGCACACTCTGAGCCGGCACACTCTGAGCCTGCACATCAGTAGTCTGATCAGAGCCTTCGCTAATCGTATGTACCGCCTGCAATCTAAGGGTTTAACAAAACGTCTTGTGCGACGAGCGAAGACTCGGGTCAATCTGCGCAACTGTACATTCTGATCAGAACATTCGCTGATCGTATTTACCTTCGATAGCCGGGCTGTCCAAAGCGGGATAAACAGTGTGACTGTAACATCACATTCTGATCAGATCCTTCGCTGATCGTACAGTAAGCACCTTCTTCGGACTCCGGGCTATCCAAGAAGCTTGCTTTATATAGTGGGTCGATGCACAGACTGACCCGAGTGTTTGCTGGTCGCACGTACATTGTACTATAGTACGTTTTGTCGTCTGGTTCATTGTAAGAACATTGTAAATCATACTAGTACCAGGGATTACCCTGGAAAATTTTGGAGAGGGGCCGAAGGCCCCTCTCCAAAATTTGGAAGGGCCATTTGGCCGGGGGTGTGGGGGCCGCCTAGGCCCCCACTGGGGTCCAGGGGCAACGCCCCGGTAGGGGGTCGAGGGGGGCGAAGCCCCCCGGCCGAAAACGAAATTTAGCATTTTCACATGTCCTAAACCTGCTCTCCTGAAACCAATTTTTGTTAATTTTTCAAAAGCTTTTAAGCTGATTTGGAGGACAGTTGAGCTAGTCTGGCCCAAACATCAAGATTTATAATGATAACTTGTCAAATTTCATTTTTGAATACATTCATGATTCTCAAAGAGCATGTTTATAGGGTCTTATAAAGCCTTATAGGGTCTTTTGAGGAAACCCTGCAAAACCTCTCCTGAAACCACTTGTTTGTGAATTACACAAAAGCTTGCTTTGGATGACAATTGAGCAATTTTAGGGTCTTTTGAGTACCTGCAGCAACTGGGCATTTTTAGTGTCTTAAAAAGACCCTAAAACCTGCCCACTGGCATCTAAAGCACCCTCTGCAGGTGTCCTCCAAAGATCCTAAAAAATTGCTTGATTGTCCTTCAAAGTAACTTCAGGCCTTTCATTTTATGGAGATTAATGGAAAATGTACAGAACAATTTTTTGAAAAAAAAAAGAACAAAAAAAAAACAACAAACAAAAACCAAAAGCACAGATTGGGAAAAGTTTTCTAGGAGCAAATTTAATGCTTTTCTCACCAATCTAAAGCCAATGGTGCTCCTTCAGCCATTTTGTTTGGAACGATTTCATTATCTTTTCATTTTCCACTTCTTCATTTGGGCCTTCCTCATTTGTATCTGATATCGTCGGAACTGTCTGTGTCAGATCGGTATTAATGCCGTTGTTTGTTTGTTTTTTGATGAAGAAGCCATCGAGTTTTTGTTGCTTCGCACTGGAAGCCATTTTGATAGTTGAGATGAATACCGCGAGTATAACGGATACCGATTGGATGTTTCAGCAACAATAAACCAATAGAAACGATTGGCACAACTTACCGGGATAGACGCTTCCGAGTCGAACCGAACCGAACCAAAAAACGTATCCGGCCTTTTCCGGGCGCACCGATGATTTTCTTTCGCGGCATCGAAATTTTCGGTGCGTCAATTCGGCGCACTGCAGAAATTTCGCTGCGGCAATGGAAAATAAATAGCGTCATTGGCGCAAGGGCGCGGTCTAAAGTGATCCCTGTAGTACCGACGTAATTTTGGTTTGAACTGGAGTTAAAAACGGCCCAGTCAACACTATGTAGGTCTTGTCGAGCCCGCACACTTTTCCGGGTGGGCTTATTCATAAGCCATTAATCATTTCAACAGTTCATATACTTTGACGATAGAGCCTACTTTTGGAGTTATGGCCCTTTGAACACAGAAAATATTTTAGTGATTTCTGTAATATATTTTTGTCCACTCTATAACTTGAAAACTATTTGAGACATTTTCTTGAAACAGTATGAAATATTGGGAAATGGTGCCTCGGTGGTGTGTTACAGTGGTAAAGCTGCTCGCTTTGTCTCCCAGGGTCATGGGTTCGATCCCAGGCTTCTCAAGCCTTTAATATGGGACTTTAAACCATGGTCCATATTTCCCTATGACCTATCTGTTACTGGGACGTAAAAAAAAAAAAAAAAAAAAAAAATTCACTCATTCATTTGAATTGTCATTAGCCTCTCTTACCCCTTGTGTGCGTAAAGTGTGTTTTTTTTGTGTGACAGACACCCTTTTCACATGGGTTGTCTTATTGATTCAATGCCTCTTTGATAGCAGAAGCGCCCCTTTAAGTTGATTAATATTGACACGTGCGGTTGCTGCACGCGAGTGAGAATTTCCCGGTCTTTTACCATAGTACGTCATTTATATTGAGCGCGTGCGGTTGTTGCATGGGAAATGGCAGTTTCAGGAATACCAAATATAAATATGTAATTCATCGATTGGGGGCAGATGTTTGATTCTCTTTGTGATTTTTGTGATTTTCATGTGTTTGTTTTGTTTTCTATGGCATATTAAGTAAAAATGACCATGCCGGACCCACTTATGTGGCCGGAGTAGACTAAGCCGAAGAATCCGGGTACTTTTTCATATGGAGCGTTATTGAGGCCCATGGTACGTGCTCAAACAGTGAATGGGGCTACCGGGGTTTTCTTTGGACCTAGGGAGCACCCAAATATATTCAGGGAACAAGGCAGCATTGGTTAATATTTGAAGAAAACAAGGGAACTGACCTAATTTTGGTGGATCGGAATGCGGGAATTTGGAAAACACTTTTGGGATAATAAGACCTTTGCGACCAGCGCAGACTCAGATCAACCTGAGCATCCGCATGAGCGTGGACGATGTTACCTTCATGCAGTCTGTTCTATATGGTGGAAAAATGTCTCCGGGTACAACATTACGATTCCGAGTAACTTCGCACAACTTTGCATAACGCATACTTTGCGCGGACTTGCGAGTGTTGTCCGCCGAATATTACGTATACTCGGTTTGATTCAGAGTGTTTGGGGGAAGTCCGCAAAACGCCGATATTCGGGGTAAAGAGTTGTTTTTTTTTTTTTTTTTTTTGTTTGTTGTTTTTTGTTTGTTTGTTTTTTTGTTCTTTTACCTGAGCTGTACTGAATGTACTTTTCGTTTGAAGTGTAGGTAATTCACGTTTTTCACGGGTATTCCGGTCCTATTCCGGCTCTGTTTTAGCGACTATCAACAATGTTTTCAAATAAAAAAACAAAACAAAAAGAAAAACAAAAAAACAACACTTCACAGACAATTTGCAAATTATTTTAGGTTTAAGTATTATCCCTTTTCCATTAGGTTGACATAATATTACTTAATTGATTAATTAAAGCCAATATTGGTGTCTTTAATAGGTGTCTTTCACAGGTATACCTATATTTTTCATGGGTATTCCGGTATTTCGGTAGTATTCCGGTATTTCGGTGATTCGTGTGACCCTTAATTTAGACTTAAAAAAGGGGTCACACCGAAATACCGAAATACCGGAATACCCGTGAAAATTAGAGCAATACGCTGGTCGTATTTTGAATAATACGCTTAATCCTGAACCAGACACTGAATAATGCGCTGGTCATATTTTGAATAATACCCTGAGAAATACGCTGATACCCTGGACAATTTTGAATAATACGCTGCATCCTGAAGCAGATGCTGAATAATACCCTGGGCATTTTTTAATAATACTCTGAATCCTGAACCAGATACTGAATAATATGCTTGTCATATTTTGAATAATGCCCTGAATGATACGCTGAATCCGGAACCAGGCGCTGAATAATACCCTGGACTTTTTTGATTAATACGCTGAATCCTGAACCTCTGGGCTTTTCAAGATCGTTCTTCGTGTATATGTGTTTCTTAATTAAAGCCAGTATTGTTTTCTTCAGTAGTTATCTTTCACAGGTATTCCTATATTTTTCAAGGGTATTCCAGTATTTCGGTAGTATTCCGGTATTTTTGGTAAGTTGTGTGACCATTAAAAAAAAGCTTCAGAATGGTATTATCTGCTGCTGAAGGAGAAAATCTACAGGGTCAGAAACTATCAAATTTATAGATAGTTGAAGAGACTATCGTGGATAGTTATCGATAGTTGAAAAGGGTTACACAACTTACTGAAATACAGTAACACTAATGAAATACTCATTTTTCATTAATTCATTTTGATATATTATGTCAAAGTATAGGAAGAGGGAAAGTTTTGTACATGTAACTGCATCTAATCTGCAATTTTTCCTTGAAGTATTTTCTCTGAAAATATTGTTAATAGTCCACTATTAAATTCAGAGCCAGAATACCACTGGAAGACCCGTGAAAAATGGGAAAACCAATCACTTCAAACCAAAAATACTAAAACAATTTTGCATTTAACCTACTTCAATTAAATGAAATGAACTTTGGAACAAAATAACAAAAGTACATGTATGTAAATTCATTACTTTTTTAATATACAGGTTTTAAAATCATGAATTATTAATATTTTGCAAAGAAACAAGTGGTGTCTGCAAAAAGCCTCCACACCCTCGGAAAAGTTTACCAACAAAAACAATTTTTGAAATGAAAAGAAAATTGAAATTCATCATAATTTTTGGAAAACCTGTTTCTAAAAAAGTATCCTTGTTCTGGCTGTGCTGTTTACCAACAGGAAAAAGACGCAAAGAAAGTCAAAGTTTAGGTCATTTGCGGTGGTTTTGTTATTTCTCTCTGTGAACAAACATTGTTGCTCGTACTTTTCACGAGGTCTGTCTGTTATTTGTTTGCTGTTGCACGAGTCAGCATCATTTTCCCATAATTTTGTGAAGGACGTGTCTCTTCCGTTTGTGCTAATATGCTTGAATCTGAACATATATTTCATTATATATGCCTGCAAAGTAATTTCAGCATAGTTTATTAAAGAAAATACGTTTTGGGCTTTTTCACCCTTGTATTTTTTTGACGACATAATATATCAATAGTAATGAAATCAAGGGTATCTGCGTATTTACCCAATTCAAAATAATTAAAACCTCAAAGCTGCCAATTGACAATTTCCGCCGAAATTCATGACAAAGTATATCTGGTTCTCCGATTCAGAAATCACAGGCAAACTTGCTGGAAACCAATCTTGATGTTTCCAAAATGGTGTCTTCAGGTCGCGGAGGAAGATAAAGCCATCTCTTGAGCCCCAAACCAATAAAATAACAGACTATCTAAATGCAAAGTTTGATGCAACATTGATTGTTACTGACATTCTTGAAGAGTTGATTGACATGTGCAATCCAGCATTTTGTGCAGCACGCCAAATCTTGAATGAACTCATTACATATTTCGAAACCGAAAGTAGCCATAATTCTCGCGAAAATGTGTCAGAAAAGACAATAAAATCGTGGATGGACCAAAAAGTATCATACATATGATATTCAGTTACATTTTTGGGGGCACTATATATTCTGTAACCCAACCATGAAAAAATCAGTCCACAGAGCTCTACATTAACATGACTACATTGTAGGTACTGCAGCTTCCAGAATGGCTTTAAATATCTTTCAGATATAAAAACCTATTTGTTTACAAAACTTGTTTACAAAACAAAACTTGTTTACAAAACTACCCAGTCAAAATTATTGAATACCTAATGCGTCGGACTAAGAAGTATTAAATACCCAATTTAAAGTCTAATTACCCAATTCAAAGAAAAAATGGTGGGTATTTACCCAATAAGTAAAAAAATTAGCTAAGGTACTGAGGGTTTCTGTGTAATATTCTCGGGTATTACGGTATTTCGGTAGTGTTCGTTAAGTCCTGTGACCGGTTGAAGACACTTAGGCTGGAAAGTCTATTTATACTTAATATTCTGGAGACTGTGACAGACATGCCTTGGCAAAGAGGAGCAGTTTAATATAGTTTACAAAGTTGTTATACTGTATGGGCTTTCAATCTTACCATTTCAACAACATTGATACTTCATACGCAAAATGGTGACTTCATTCTCTACCAGCCACGCAAAAGTGCCCTACCAAGCCAGCACCCCTCAGTCCTCTAGTCCTAGCTAGAGCATTGTTTGTGTCTGTTTTTTTTTTTTTGTTGTTGATTTAGACCTAAAAAAAAAATGTTCTGTTTCTGATTTCATCACCAATTTGCCATAGGGTCGGTAGGTTGGCAACTTATTTTTTTATCTTTTTTTTTTTTTTCCAAGTCAAATTACGGTCAATGAATTGTAATTCTTTTTTATACCCCGCCACACAATAGTGGCGGGGTATTATGGTTTCACTTTGGTCGTCCGTGTGTCTGTCCGTCTGTCGTATGTCCGTCCGTCGATCCATTTTTCGTTTCCGGATGATAACTTGAGTAAACATCAATGGATTTTCACCAAACTTGGTATGTGCATTGATATTGTGGAGATCTGATTTGGGATCGCTAATGGGCAAATTTCGTCAAATTTTTACAGAGTTATCTGCCCGAGACACGCCCATATTTTCGTTTCCGGACTATAACTTCAGTAAATAACAAGCGATTTTCACCAAACTTGCTGTATGCATTGACATTAACGAGATCTGGTTTGGGATTGCTAATGGGCAAATTTCGTCAAATTCTTACGGAGTTATCTGCCCGAGACATGCCCATATTTCGTTTCCGGACGATAACTTGAGTAAATAACAAGGGATTTTCACCAAACTTGCTATATGCATTGACATTAAGCAGGGCTTCCGTTAAGCGGACGTACGACGTATATTACGCCCTAAGATTGCCACCGGACGTCCAAATTGAACTTGAAAGACGTACCGCGGACTTCCGAAATTTCTTTTGTCCGTCCGAAATCGATACCCGAGACGTCCAAAAATTGTCAAAAGGGCCGCCCACTTTTAACCAGTTATATGATGTTTGCCCCGCCTACTTACCGGAAATTCGCTATCTGTGTTGACTGAGCTTTAAGGACGTCCCACTTTCGCTTGCGGGAGTTTTATTGACAGCCGTGTCAAGCGTCACGGCACCCTTTTGATGGCTGCGTGATCACTGCGTGTATTTGTCACGCGTGCAGAGTTGATTAATTGATGCTTTTAGAATTAAATTTTCTACTGCGACCCCGAAAATATTCGTTGAAATTATATGAAGTCATTATTATTTTTTAATATTCACGTCTTAAAATCTTAAATTATTATTTTCCTAAGAACGTGTGTTGTCTGCAACACTTCCGGGAATTGTCGAGTGAAATTCTATAAATAAATAAATAACAATTATGCACAGAACGCAAATTGAAATCTATTCGAATTTAGAAGCTTACGTTTGTCATGACAACAAAAGCAATTTTTCAAATGAAAAGAAAATATATTTTTCGTCAAAATTTTCGAAAAACCCGTTTCTAAATGCGTAACCTTGTTCCGGTTGCGCTGTTTACCAGCGCGGAAAAGACGCAAAGTAAGTCTAAATATAGGCGATTTGCGATGGTTTTGCTTGCTTTTCTCCGCGAACGAACGTTTTTGCTGTTGGTATTTCATCGAGAGCTGCCTTTAATTTTTTTGTTGTTGCACGAGTCGGCGCCGTTTTCCCACAATTTTTGTAAGCAACTCGTACGCTCGTGTTGATCAGCTTCAATCCTAACAAATATTCATTAAATACATTTCTGCAAAATAATTTCAGCATAGTTTATTTTTAAGAAAACATGTTATGGGTGTTTTCTCTCCTGTATTTTCTTTTCTTTTTTCTTTCTCTGGGCTTTGAAACGAATGCGCAGTTGTACCAATGTTGATGCTTTCTCTAAGGTCAGACATACAAGTACAGGCTTTCCAAAAAGATGCGATCGAATTTTAATAAGCGATAAGGACATTTTTTTAAAACACATCTAAGAGAAGCGTATATCATGGTTCTGTGTGACACTGAAATAAGAACCTATGTTCTACTAAAGAAAGGGCAGACCGCTGCAGCACGGAAAAAAAGTGGGACTTCCTAGATTTTCCTGTGGGACTTCCAAATTTGAGGGGTAGGAAGTCTGGGACTTCCTGAGTCTGGAAGTTAATGGAAGCCCTGATTAAGGACATCTGGTTTGGGATTGCTAATGGGCAAATTTCGTCAAATTTTTACGGAGTTATCTGCCCGAGACACGCCCATATTTTCATTTCTGGATGATAACTTGAGTAAATAACAAGGCCTTTTAACCAAACTTGCTATATGCATTGATATTATTAAGATCTGGTTTAGGATTGTTTTCTGTCACTCTGCCATTTTCTTTCCAGACATTTTCTCAACGATTACTTTAATACAAAAGTAACATAAACAAATAATTGCTATGGCGGGGTATTATGCTTGCGGTGCTTTTATTTTTAATGGAATCTAAAATATTTTGACTTCTCTTACCGAACATTTGACTTTTTGAATACCGATGATAAAGGGGCGCTGTGTTAAATGGCTTTTATTTTATTTTAGGCCGAGATGTGGCTGCATGCTTCAAAATAAACTGCACTAATGTTCTCGGTTTGGCTTGAAATGGTGCAGCCATATTGGAAATAAATAAACAAATGATGAAGACCGACAATATCTGAAAATTGGTATGGACAAATTATGTAACAGATGTATATAAAAACAGGGATTTTTTGGGGTAGGTCGCGGATCAATTTTTTTTCTTTGTGTGCAAAAAAAAATTTCAGTTGGCGCATTTTTTTTGACGGTCGGGAAATCGGAAACATAAGATTTTTTTTACGCCTTAAATGATTGTCAGATTTGATTGATACTCGGTGTAAATGTTTGTATTTATCGGAGAATGCTTTCCATCAAATTCACATTAAATTAACTTACTAAAGTGACAACTGTTCTTTGGTAATGGTTGATCAGATTTAATTGTTCCTTGGTGTGCATTGTAAGTATTTGTATTTATAAGAGGACTGTTTCTGCCAAGTGTCATTGGAATTAATCTGATACCATGAGGGGTGGTTGGGTGGTGCAAAGGTGTCCTTTATCTTACGTCACCGGGGCGCCCAACTGATATTGGCTTACAGCTGGGCAAGGCCTGCTATCCTTGTAGCAGGTAAGGGTAGAGGGGGATGTTTTTATTTCTTCTGTTTCTTCACTTTCATTCCTGTTCCTCTTTCTTCCCTGTCCCTCTCTTTCATCTCCTCTACTATCTCTTCTATCTTTTTTCTCCCTTTCTCTGGGAGACGACACAAAATGACCCACAAGGGTTGACGTGTCGTTAAACCTCAACTCAATCAATCAATCAATCTGATACCATCAGAGTTATTTATCTTATTTTGGGGCAGTGCTATATGTGTTCTTTGCATATACTTTACCTTACTTTGCCAGAATGTATCCATACATGCAGGTGTTTTATACCTCAGGAACAAACTGCATGCTTTCTAGCTCCAGATAAGGTGCTTTCTTCATTCGAAAAGTAGTAATATTTTTCTTATTTCAACAAATATATATGGGTATGCATTAGAAGCACCTCATTGAGGCACTTCTAATGAATGCCTACAACATATGTTGTTTTTTTTTGTGGAGAAATAAGAAAAGTATTAGTACCTTTCTGATACTCGGAGGATATCACATCTTTTCTGGCCCCGAGGTTATAGAACTTTTTTCATGCTCAACTCAGCTGAGCATGTAATTTTCTCTGCTAATAAATATGAAAATGCCAACAATAGTTGGCATTTTCATATTTATTAGCAGAGAAATGTTCATGCTCAGCTGTGTTTAGCAAGAAAGAATTTGCAATTGTTAGTAATTTCATATTAGCAGGGCAAATTTCATGCTCAGCTCAGTTTAGCATGAAAAAAGTTTTATAACCTCAGGGCCTCTCTTTGGAGTTCTTGTTTAGTAAATTTGCCATTATTTTACAGGATGATGAGCATTTTTTACAGCAGCTATTTTCACAAATACAAGATGAGAAAGTGGACGACAATCGTAGACGAGACCTTGTCTTCTTTCTCAAAGAATTCTGTACATTCTCACAAACACTTCAACCACAGGGTCGTGAAACATTTTTTAAGGTAAGGAAATGCAAGGAATTTTCATTCAGCAGCTCCCACTCCCAGCAAGTTTATATGTAAAAAGTTGTTCATGTTATAAGAAAAAAAAAAAACAACATAAAAGATGTGCTGGGATCAACATAAGCTAGGAAAAAAAAAGATTGGGTCTTGTTTGGCTGTGAAAGTTTCGATCTTCTTTAATTCACAGAAAAATAATTGGTGTAATTTGATTCTGTTTTTAATATGTGTCTGTTTTGAATGCATTTCTGACAAGAGAAGGCTCTGCAATTTAACATAGTAATAAGTTTGTGTTTCTCAGACACTGATTTTCCTATATGAGTTCACCTGAAATCTCTGTTACGAGCATGCAGTTTCTTTATGCAGGAACAAGTGAAAATGTAACTTTTTAACTTATACCGGAATCGTGAACATCCCAGAGTTGCATACCATCACCCGGTGCGCATCTGAGCAGTACCATGAGAATCTACACAAGGACACATTCTGCGAGATTTAGAAATTGCTTTTAGCCAACAGAAATAACTGTTTTAATGCGCAGACTGCCTAGCAGACTGATATCTTGCATAAGCAATAAGGTACTATTTTGCATGTCATCACTTGCCCTTCAGAAGAAAAAAGTAAACGTTAAAATATAATGGTGCAGATGTAATCAGGTTGACGAAAATTCGGAGTCCGAAAACTTTGAAATGAAAAAAAAAAAAAAAAAAATAACAACCACAAATAAACATTGAAATCTCCTCTACAAATGTTTTGTACAAATAAATGGTAAATACATTTTACCATCAGGCACATTGGAATTTGGAGGCACCTGTCAAAACCTAGGTCATATGGTCTGCAACCAAACAGTTGTAATTTGACAGGATAGTGTCAAATAACTAATGAGTGGAGCTGTCTGCCCACAATCCCAACCTCAAAGGATGAAAGATCATAAAACCTGTGTGTATTTTGGGTGAATTTATCAGTTGGTTTTAGGCAATACACACTGAAAAATCAAAATGACGTCAGCATCGCTTTCCTGTATGAAAAAAGAGACATCTGCAGAAAAAAGGCCCATGTTGCCAGCGAACTTCCTGTATTGTGGGTATTGTGCAACAGATTGCATAGCTAGTCATTAACTCATTAAAGTTTGATAATTTCGCTGTCCTTCAATTCCTTTAATTGCATGAAAGTGGGTCAGGCTGCAGACTGACTGACAGCTTAACTGTAGACCTTTTCTAGAAGATTTATGTCTGATCTAATTGTCTGTGGTTGGCTTCACCAGGGTTTTACTAGTGATTTTCTTTTGTTCTGACCTTGGAACGATTTGTGAGATTCGTTTGAAATGTCAAGCCCTTTTTCAGAAAAAAAATGGTCGCACATATATTTTGTAGCTTTAATATGAGTATTTTTGTATTTCAGACATTATCAGGGTTACACATATTGGAGGCAGTGGAATACATTCTGAGTCTAGATGACAACACAATGAAATCAGCAGCCATTGACATTTTCTCACATATAGTAGAGTTTAGTCCGTCCATAGTTAGAGAATTTATTCTAAAAGAGGGTCAGAAAAATGATGATGTAAGTACAGTGTACTTTAAAGATACTGGAGTCTCATTAATCATTAAAATGCTATTTATTATGATGCCATGGTCTCACTAGGATTACTAAGTACTTTGCAAAAATATGAGTCTCCATTCTAAGTTAAGGAGTCCAGAACTGGAATATTTGGTGATAATTCTGGGATATTTTTGTTTTACTTCTCCATAAAAAACATATGTTTGAGAAAACAATACCAGGAGAAGCATCAGCTACTCCTTAACAAGTCCTCTGAATTAAGAAGAATGGAACATATTGGGTACCATAAGAAAGGTCTGTATAACTCTGCCTGCAAGTCCGTCAGGTTGCAGTTCTATTTTCTGTTCCACCAAGTTTGTTAAAACAGTGGTTACATGAGAATATTTCAGCTGCAGACAGACTCATCATGGTCTGTGCAGCTTACCAGTGGATCAGATCTTTTGCTAGGTATGGCACTCTTTGTATGATCTCACTTAGGTATTAAAAGTGTTCCTTTGTTTCTGAATTGCTGGTTACATCAGATGTGTGTACTCATTAGAAGTGCCTCAACTAGGCATTTCTAATGAGTACCCTCAATATAAGTTTTTATGGGAAAATAAAAAATTTTTTATCGAAAAACCTTCTTAAATAGAGCTCTGACGTTTGTTTAGGGCACTCATTAGAGTCACGTGACAAAGGAGTCTTGAATTCCCATGGCATACTGTAAACTAAAGTATTGTGACAAGTGTGCTTGAGCTAGCAATTTTAACCCAGATCAGATGCCACAGATAATGGTGTCTGATCAGGGTCAGTACAGTTCGCCAAACATCCAACAGTTTTTAGACACTTAAGCAGGTAGTAAAGTGGATGCTTTGTGAGAAATCCTTTAAAAGCTTAATTTTCCTTTAAAATGCTTCAAAAACTTCTAAATTTTCCAGTTTAGAAGGAATGAGAAAAAATATTTTTTCTATGGTTGTTCAACAGTTATCATAGTTCTAGATAAGGGTGTGTATCAGGTAAATATTTTTTTTATTTCTCCACTAAAACATGGGTACTAATCAGAAGTGCCTCACTGAGGTGCTTCTGATGAGTACCAACAACATCGGTTTTCATGGAGAAATAAGAAAAATATCAGTATTTTTGGATAGAAAAAGTGACTGTTCAAGAGCTATGGGTATGAATGGGAAATATCTTAGTGTGATCTTTTTTATAGCAGATTTATCGTTGCTCAAGATACAGTACAGCTCAGGTGGTTTTTCAAAATCCCCCCTGAGCCGGTGGGGAGTGGATTCGGGTGGAAAGGATTAAATTTTAGTATCCCACGGTGGTTTCACCCGGGCCGGTGGATCCGCTGCGTTCCCGTGGTAAAAATCGCCTGATAAAATTACTTTCGAACAGGTAAAATTCGATGCGATTATGACAGGCAATTGAAACAGCCGCGGGGGCCACATGGTGTTTCCGCGATGAAGTGAGAAAGCTATTTCCAAAGGGGCGTGGCTAAAGCCAGTCGTACTTTTTCGGCATGCACGGTTGAATAGGACCAAACTGTCGACCTGATCAAATCAGCCTTTTCAACTGATTGTGTGACAGCAATTAACGAATTTTGATTGTAAGCATTCCCATTCACCATGAGCGTACAGAATTGTTGGTATTTGCGTACACAAAACGTACCGCAAATTCGGTGCATAAATTGAAATATTCGTACGTCCTGCTTGAGTCAGTTTTCGCTCATCAGCATCCTTTTGATTATTAATAAAGCATCGAAACAGTGCGATTGCCGACGGACAATAACAAATGCGTATGGCCAATGCATAGATGAGTTTTCCAAATTGCCACTTTCCGATCCGCCAAAATTAGGTTTATTCCCTTGTTCTCTTGAAATATTAACCAATGTTGCCCTGTTCCTTGAAATATATTTGGGTGTTCCCTTGGTCCATAGAAAACCCCGGTAGCCCCATTCACTGTTCGAGCAGGTAACATGGGCCGCAACAAAGCTCCATATGAAAAAGTACCAGATTCTGTGGCTTAGTTTGGTCCGGCCAACAAGTGGGCACGGCATGGTCATTTTTACTTAATGTGCTGTAAAAAAACAAAACAAACACTCAAAAATCTCATAGAAAATCAAACATCTGCTTCGAATCCACGAATTTCGTATTTATGTTTGGTATTCCTGTAACTACCTTTTCCCATGCAACAACCGCACGTGCATCGACCCACTAGATATAAATGACGTAATGTGGTAAAAGACCGCAAAATTCTCACTCGCGTGCAGCAACCGCACGTGTCAATATATATTTACTTAAAGGGGCGCTTCTGCTATCAAAGAGACATTGAATCAATGAGACAGCCCAAGCAAAAATGGTATCTGTCATACAAAAAACACACGTAACGAACAAGGGGCCACAGAAGTTAATGACAATTCAAATGAGTGAGTGAGTTTTTTAACGTCCCACTAATAGCTAGTTCATACGGAGGTGTGGACCTTGGTTTAAAGTCCCATATGAAAGAAGCCTGGGATCGAACTCATGACCCCTGAGTGACAAGGCGCGCAGCTTTACCACTACACCACTGAGGCACCCTTTCCCAATATTTCAACCCGTTAAATATCTAATAAGAGGGCTGCAGACATTTCACCCTGCCCCACCACTGCACTTACATCAAACAAGTACCATAACTTTGTTAATAAATTAATTGTTTCAAGAAAATATCGCAAACAGTTTTCAAGTTACAGAGCGGACACAAATATATTACAGAAATCACTAAAATAGTTTCGGTGTTCAAAGGACCATAACTCCAAAAGTAGGCTCTATCGTCAAAGTATATGAAAGAAAAGGGCAGTTGTCAGTTTCTGCTGTAATAGCTTATGAATAAGCCCGCCCGGAAAAGTGTGCGGGCTCGATGAATAGTATTAACTGGGCAGTTTAACTCCAGTTCAAACAAAAATTACGTCGGTACAAAGTTCTCATGTCTGAAGTATGATTTACAATGTACGAACTTTGAACTGGATAAAACCTACAATACTACAATGTACGTGCGACCAGCAAAGACTCCGGTTAGTCTGTGCATCGACCCACTAGATAAAGCAAGCTTCTTGCTTATTGTACGATCAGTGAAGGTTCTGAACAGAATGTGCTGTTACAGTCGCACTGTTTATTCCGCTTTGGGCAGCCCGGCTATCGATGGTAAATACGATCAGCGAATGCTCTTATCACAATGTGCAGGCACGTACTGACCCGAGTCTTCGCTCGTCGCACAAGACGTTTTGTTACACCCAGTAATCATAGGGGGTACTTACGATTAGCGAAGGCTCTGATCAGACTACTGAGATCTGCTGATGTGCAGTCTCAGAGTGTGCAGGCTGATCCGTCTCTTCCTTCAAGTTTTATTATAGGTTTTGCCATGCACAGACTCATGCGCGAGTTGTTTGTGCAAACCTTAAAGCTAAGCACCCTGGGTACAATTTTCAGCAGACGACATTTTGAAATACTTTTCTCATTCTTCCAAGAGAACATTATTTGCACTTCATGCAAATTGTCTCCACTGCATGGAACGTCAAATCCTGTTTTCTTGGTAATGAAAAGAAACAAAAAAAAAAAAGAAAACGAATTCAGTCTGTCGTCTGCTGAATTAGCCCAGAAGACGCTTTCCCGCCAATGCGCTAGATTTACACAATGCGTCTCTTTTACTCGTTAAATAAATTACGGTCTTGGTTTTGCATATCGCATATATTGAAACCACAAAAACAGAACACTTTACATGGAAACGAAAGTTCTGAAGATTGCTGTATAAGCCAATAAATATAATGTTAATAATGTATTATACTTTAAGAGAATAACGTAACATAGTAGTCATTTGTACCCTGATAAATGCTGGGTAAGGTACTCACATTGCAGGTTTAACTGATTTAAGGGAGCTAACTGTAACTGACTTACAAGGGAGTTAACTGCAATTGCTTTACGCGTCTGATCTGTGCGAAATGGAATGTTTGTTTGTTTGTGTTGAGGTTTTACGGCCCAGTCAACCCAATGGGGTCATGTCGAGTGCGGTCAGTTTACCTAACCACACGTTTACTGGGCAAGCTTAGTCCTCTAAGCGGTTAACCAGTATTGTGCACATTCTTTCGCAAGAAACTGACAATTGCCCTTCTTGAATCAGCGGAAGGGAGAGAATGACCGTAGACAATATTTCATGACCAATCTCCACGAAAGAATGTTGCCGACCTCGGCGGGGGTTGAACCCGCGACCTCCTGGTCTCCAGTCGGACGGCGCATCTTACTGCGAAATGGAATGGGGAAGAGCATTTTTTATGAATTGCGCCAGCACAGAGGGGCATGCTTATACAATAAGTGGTGAACTAGTACACTGAACTCCCTTCCGCCAGAAACTTGTAACTGCCAATCTTGAAGCAATGGAAGGAGCGAATGACCGTAGCAAATACATGTGTTGCATGATAAATCGCTCAATCTGTGAGGATCGAATGCACGATCCTGACCATCGGAGACTAATGCGTCCGCCTACGTGGCATTACTCGTATTTTTTTTTTTTTTTTTGCCGGAACGATGCTCGTTGGCCTTGCTGAGGCGCTTCTAATGAGTACCCACAACATATGTTTTTATGGAGAACCGGAGAAAATTATCCCATAATTATCACCAAATACTCCTCCTTAACAATTTCTCTGACATTTCTCTTATTTTACAATGACAGCATGTGTTGTGATACTCAGTTGAAGCGCCTCGGTAAGGCACTTCTAATGAGTACATGTGTTTTCATGGAGAAATAAGAAAATAATATTTCTGGATAACCCTCTTATTTGTAGCTATGATTTATCCTCCTGAATGACATCCTTCAGATATCTTCTCTGTCTTTGTAATTTCAGGATGACCTCCTTATCAACCTAGTCATAGAACAAATGATAAATGATTCAGATCCAGGTATGTTACACATACACTTAACTGTTTTGATCCATGTCTTGTACAAAAAATAGCATTGGATAAGGTAGTAAATTTGATGAAAATTGAAAGATATATTTTGCACAAAAGGTTTGTTGTGGGCACTCTTTGGAACTTTGGAATTGTGTGTGAGCCAACAGTTTGTTTTATTTTAAAATCTCAATAACCCCTGTAGTAAGAGCTACATGTATGATACAAAATGTGACTTACTAGAAAGACAGACCCAGGTCAGTCTTCTGTAGCTCTAGATAAGGTGGAATGTCCAGGTCAGTATTTTTTCTTTTCCATTAAAATGTGTTACTCATTAGAAGTACCACTAAAAAGAACCACATGAAGTTTTTGTGGAGAAATACGAATATCAGCATAGGTCTAGATAAGAGTGGGTATCGGGTAAATATTTTTCATATTTCGTCACAAAAACATCAAGGCGCTTCTAATGGGTACCCACAGCATATGTTTTTATGGAAAAATAAGAAAATCTCAATACTTTTGGGTTGGAAAAAAGCAACTTACACACAAGAGCTGTGTATCAGTGTTTTTTTTGTTTTTTTTGCTAAGAAGGAATCCTTACCTAGAGCTATGGAAATTTTCGTATCAGGGACTCTTTAATACATCATTAGTGCATCCAGAGAAGGTCCTGGTCAAGCTGGCAACTTCACCAAATATGGTTTGTTGCAAAACTAACAAAAGGTACCTTTATATCTGGAGCCGTGAGTTTTCATGGCAAATATAGCTCCAGATAAGATGATATTTTGGCAGTCAATTGGATTAATTTTGCAACCAAAAGTGTTAACTTGACCAAGGGTACTTTTAAAGATCACCTTGTTCTGGCCGCCCCAACATTTCTAATTTACAACTAGGAAAAATTCAAAGGATGTATATTTTATTTTCAGAGTTAGGTGGTGCTGTACAGTTGATGGGTATAATGAAATTATTAATAGACCCTGAGAATATGATGGCTACAGCATTGGTGAGTCTTTATCATTATTTGTTTAGTGCTTACAATAGTTACCCTAAATGTTGGGACATCTTATCTCTTTACCATACTTGTCCCGAATTTACACAACTGTCCACTAACTGTCGATAGATCTGAAAACCAGGTTACCCTGATCAGCTGCCTCATTTTGTTCTGTTCTTTATACATAGCAACGGATAAGGCACTTTCTTCATCCGAAAACTGCTGATATCTTTCTTATTTCTCAATAAAAACATATGTTGTTGGTACTCATTAGAAGTGCCTCACCAAGGCACTTCCAATGAGTACCCACAACATATGTTTTCATCAAGAAATAAGAAAACTATTATGTGGATACCCCTCTTATCTGTAGCTATGTTTACAGGTTCATTTTTCATCTGAATACACTGGTTTAAACAAGTAATAGACCTATAAAAGAGAGTGTTTGAATTAAAATATGTAGCGAGAGAAGGAGCAATGAAAATAAGAATATGTTTGGTCATTTATAGGATTAGACTCCAAAATCAATGATCAAATAATGTTATGCTGGAGGAAGCTCTATGGATCCAGACTTATTTATGTCCCATATATAGACGGTCAAAAGCTCTTGAGAGCTTATGTTTCCTATATATTATATATATATGTCATGCTGTCTTAAAATAAATGTTATCTTATCTTATCCCAGTTGAAAGCAAAATACTAAAAAAATAAAGAATGTGTCTGTGAGAGTATCTGCTCCAAGGGACAAGAGGGGTCACAGAACAGAACACATCACAGAAAACTAAAATACTCATTGAAAGTCTTTGTTACTTAAATGTACTTTGTTTCAAATGGATCAATATAATTTCTTGTCACCTGAGCCAAAGGTTCAGGAGCAAAGGAGAAGCTTTTGTGATCTACCTTTGTCTGGCCATTACAACCATTCTTGCTCTGACTGTCCAATCATTGACTTCTCATCCTGTTTCAGAAAACCGAGAAAACCGAGTTTTTAAGTTTCTTCTACAAACACAGCATGCATGTACTGACAGCTCCATTGTTTGCTGTAACAGCTGAGAAGAAAATCAGTAAAGGTGAGTTCATTATACCACCCCCCCCCCCCCCTCCCCCCCGGCAAAGTATATAGGGGGTATATAGTTTTTGTCTTTTCCAAAACAATGTTACTGTGTGTGTCTGTGTGTAAACTTTTTTTCCATCAAAACATTTCTTAGGGACTACTCTAACTAGGATTTTGAAATTTGGTACAAACATTGAGTATGACGTTGTATTGTGTAAGAGAAAATCAGCATCCTCATGCTTATCATTCCTTTTGTATTTGTATGTTTTTCTTTCCAATAAATTTTTTCACCACTGATTTTTCAGCTCCTATATGTTTGTTCAACATGCATTTGATGGCTATGGCCATAGGTAGTGAGCTTTTCTCACTGTCTGCTATATTTGTGGACATGTCTTGGCACTTTAACCTGAAAAGGCCAGTTACAACTGACTGAGATAAAATTTTAGAGTATTTTTTTTTTTATTTTTTAGGGAAAATAAGGCTTAGCATTTCACATGGCACTCAGTATAAAGAAAGTAGAGCAAGGAATAGAAACTGGTCAGCCTAGTGTCAATATAATAAGACTGGGTGAAATATCATGTCATGTGTCTGGGGCGTGATATTTCGGTGAGCACTGAGCTCCCTGCCACATCCAGACTCTGTCACAATTATGACTGTAAAACCCATATAAAACAAACTTCACCTTTGCAGTCTTATAAGATACAGTCTTACTGGGACCTTCTACACATTAGACTAGTGGAAGGTCTGACTTCTATGATCTTGGTGTCAGTGCACAGAAAAAAAAAAAGGCAAACAAAAGAAAACAAGACTTTAACAACCTGTTTATACCTGCTGTCTTGTTGAGGCATTGGTATTGATGCATGATATCCGTACTGTGTAGAAGTTTGAAAAACAAACAGTGAAGTTTTCATAGCTCTTTTTTTTTTGTTGTTTTTGTTTTTATACTTCGCCACACAATAGTGGCGGGGTATTATGGTTTCACGTTGGACGTCCGTGTGTCTGTCCGTCAGTCGTATCTCAGTCCGTCTGTCCGTCCGTTTTTCGTTTCCGGATGATAACTTGAGTAAACATCAATGGATTTTCACAAAACGTGGTATGTGCATTGATATTGTGGAGATCTGGTTTGGGATTGCTAATGGGCAAATTTCGTCAAATTTTTACAGAGTTATATGCCCGAGACACGCCCATAATTTCATTTCCGGACGATAACTCGAGTAAATAACAAGGGAATTTAACCAAACTTGCTATATGCATTGACATTAAGGAGATCTGGTTTGGGAATGCTAATGAGCAAATTTCGTCAAATTTTTACGGAGTTACCTGCCCGTGACACGCCCATATTTTTATTTCTGGACAATAACTTGAGTAAATAACAAGGGATTTTAACCAAACTTGCTATATATATTGACATTAAGGAGATCTGGTATGGAATTGCTAATGGGCAAATTTAGTCAAATTTTTACGGTGTTATCTGCCTGAGACACGCCCATATTTTCGTTTCCAGATGATAACTTGAGTAAATAACAAGGGATTTTGACCAAACTTGCTATATGCATTGACCTTAAGGAGATCTGTTTCGGAATTGCTAATGGGCAAATTTTGTCAAATTTTTATGGAGTTATCTGCCCAAGATACGCCCATATTTTCATTTCCAGACAATAACTTGAGTAAGTAACAAAGCCTTTTAACTAACATTGCTATATGCATTGATATTATCAAGATCTGATTTAGGATTGTTATCTGTTCATTGATTATATCAAGATCTGGTTTAGGATCGTTATCTGTGCCTCCGTCATTTTCTTTCCAGACAATTTCACAACGATAACTTTAATACATAAACAAATATAATTGCTATGGTGGGGTATTATGCTTGCGGTGCTTTTATTTTAAATCTGAAAGTATTAGTATTTTTTTTGTATATTTTCCAAGAAAATGTATGTTGTTGGTACTCTTTAATTATAAGTACCTACAACATATGCTTTTATGGAGAAATAAAAAAAATATCCCAGAATTTTCACCAGATACTCACATAGCAACAGATAAGGTGCTTTTTTCATTCGAAAAATGCTGATAACATTCTTATTTCTCGACGAATACATATGTTGTGGGTACTCATTAGAAGCGCCTCGGCGAAGCGCTTCTAATGAGTACCCATAACACATGTATTCGTCGAGAAATAAGAAAAATATTATGTGGATACCCCCTTGTATCTGTAGCTTTGTACTCATCCTTAACTTATCTGAGCACATGTACAATATACTTTCTTATTTCAGATGATTTCCAGACAGCCCAGCTATTAAGTATACTATTAGATCTTCTGACATTCTGTGTAGAACATCATTCGTACCATATCAAAAATTACATCATCAGCAAAGATGTCATGAGTCGAGTTCTTGTACTTCTCAGGTCTAGACATGCTTTTCTCATACTCTGTAAGTATTACCAAACATTTTCTACCACTAAGTACCATTGTATTATGAAAAAACATACAGTTATTGAAAAAGTATCTATTTAGTTGTTATCAGTTATTAATGCTCTTTACGACTGCCTCGGTGGCTCAGTTGGATGCGCCGTTCGACTGGAGACCAGGAGGTCGCGGGTTCAACCCCCACCGAGGTCGGCAACATTCTTTCGTGGAGATTGATCATGAAATATTTTCTACGGTCATTCTCTCCCTTCCGCTGATTCAAGAAGGGCAGTTGTCAGTTTCTGGCGAAAGAATGTGCACAATACTGGTTAACCGCTTAGAGGACTAAGCCTGCCCAGTAAACGTGTGGTTAGGTAAACTGACCGCGGTCGACATGACCCCATTGGGTTGACTGGGCCGTAAAACCTCAACACAAACAAATGCTCTTTATGGACTCTTTGACAGACAGTGCCTTATGAAGAATACCACAACATTATTATTAGAAGCCCATTCCTAATTAATGCCTGTTCATTGTTCTTGGACAGAAACTTATTTCTTATGAATGCCTTCACCTTATAATTGGACTAGCATAATCCTTATTGATGGCTCTCCCTAATTATTGGACAGAAGCCCATTTTACTACTAACCTCTCTAAGTATGGACAGAATAGTTTACAGAATATTATTGCATATTCCTTACTCTTGGTTAGAACCATATCTTATGAATGCTCCAATTAAGGGGACTGTTGAGCTGACATGTAATGAAGTTATTTGAATACCATATTTACTATAAGTATTGGGACACCTTAACTCATCATACTTGTCCTAAAATTTAAAATAAGTCAGTTGAACTATCTGTTGATGAATCTAAGTTATTGCTGACCGAGTGGCAGACAGTGTAGCCTGATCAGAGCCACATTCTTCAACATCTGATCTGGGTCTGCACTGTTTGTGTCAACCTAGCTTGTCTCAATGCTTAGGGATATTACTGTACTGAAGATTAACCCTTCTCATGCTAAATAAGTTAAGATGCCACACCCATTTCAGCCAGTCAGATTACTTGATCCAGATTGTTAATATAAATTCATATACTGAATGGCAAACAGTGCAGATCCAGATCAGTTGGCTTCTTCAGAAGTCAACTGATCTGGATCTGCACTGTTTGCAAAGGCAGGGTATATCTGGGCTCAGCAGGACAAGGGTTAAGTTTATGCTTCAAGGAGTTTCAGAATATGCAGACAACAAATTTGTGATATTGTAAATACAGTCAAATTTCAATGGCTCATACATCTTCGGGACCATGGAAATTTGTTTAGACATTGTAATTTGGGCCACTGAGGGTTAATCATAGCACCAGGTCAGGAGATGAATGGTGATAATTACGTCCCCCAACCTAAATGGAGGGGGACATATTGTTTTTAGTGTGGATCCTGTTGGTGTCAGCAATGGCATCGGTGTCACACTTTCCTGTCTGCACAATATCTTGCGAACCAGTGTTTGTTTTCTCTGAAAATAATGTTACTAGTTTAGTGATGTCTTTTTGATCTTCTCTTAAATACTGGTATGTTTAGTGTACTCTTTAGAATCGCCTCATGATAAATAAGAACATTTTCCTAAAATATATACCCAATATTTGTTTTCTTGAGCTATTGGAAGAATTTCTAAGGGACTCAGAAACGAGTATGAACGATAAATGAGCCATCGTTTTTTGAGTCACTGAAGTTTTTCTGTACTTTGTATATACAAGATTATTTGCCTTTCATTGCTTGTTATGGTACATTTAAGTAGAAGGAACAGACTTAGAAAGCTATTTTCATTTTCCAGGTGCCTTACGGTTGATGCGGAAAATCATTGGTATGAAAGAGGAATTCTATAACCGTTACATCATCAAACAGAACTTGTTTAAACATATTGTGTCCGCATTTACAGCTAATGGAAACAAATATAATCTCCTTAACTCAGCCATGATTGAACTCTTTGAATTTATCAGACTTGTAAGTATGCTATACTGAAAGTTTATAACCAAAACCAGTTATAATAAATTATAACTTCATAGCTCCAACCAAAACATATTGATATTTTTCTTATTTCTCAAAAAAAAACAACAACAAAAAAAAATATATATATATATATATATATACTCATTAGAAGCATCTCACTGAGGCATTTCTAATGAGAATCCACTACATGGGTTTTTGTGAAGAAATAAGAAAAATATTTTCCTGATACCTACTCTTATCTGGACCTATGATTTATATTTATGGTAAATGCATAATTATTTTACTGGTATACGGTATTATTAGTATGGGCGTTCTTAAGAAATTCTAATTAAGCTTTAAGTATTATTAACAGTGTCGGATAATCGGATAATTTGGTGATACACAAAAATAAACATAAGTTTAGTTCTATATATATATACAGTGTATATATATATATAAAAGAATACTCCTTACAATTGTCTTGATGAGACCCTTCTGAGAGGCACAACATTTGATGAGGCATAACTACATGTCGAGGGTTGATCACAAGACTGTAGCAAGTCAGATGGTTGTTTTTCCCTATATATAATCTCCTCACAATGAAGGCATTATGAAGATTACAACATTTCTTTCTGTAATCAATGGAAATTTAGATGCCATTGCTCGTATGAGCAATGGCACCTAAATTTGCATTGTTTACAAAGGGGTAAAGTTGCCCCTAAACAAGAGTTTCAAAAATATGTTTATTACTACAGTCTTGCGCTCAACCCTGGATTTGTACTTGGAGGAAAAAACTATCTTTGTCTAGAGTTCAACAGAATTGTCTGAAGTTATTCAGTATTGACTATCACTACATAATCACATTAAGAAGAATGGATATACCTGGACATTTTGCCGTCTTTTTAGTGGGAGATAACTTTGCAGACAAGACTGCTTTCCTACTGTTTAAATCTTTTAAATATGGGGGCTACACTTTAACACTTTGCATGCTGGGTAAAAATTTCAGATATTTTTTGTATTTTCCCTAGAAAATTGGATTGACACTTCATGCAAATTGTCAATTTGCATGAAGTGTTGAATCCTATTTTCTGGGAAAAATAAGAAAAATGTCATCAGTTTGTCATCTGCTGAATCTGCCCATAGCATGGTTAGTGTTGAGGAAAGATTTGCTCCTTAAGGGAGGTACCTTCTAGAGTAATCCTTCTGCAAATTGAGGATCTTGGATTGGGACAGTTATTTAGAACTCTAGAATATAAAGAGTTTGTTTGTGAAGAAAGGAATACTCTGATTTAAATCATAATTAGAGTTTGTTACATATTTATTTATTTTTGAAGTTGTTTGAACAGAAATTTAATTTGTGATTTTTATTGTTAAATCATAGCTCCAGATAAGAGGGGTTATCAGGAAAATATTTTTCTCATTTCTCCATGAAAACATATGTTGTGAGAAGTAAGAAAAATATCAGTACTTTTCATGTGAAAGTGTGCCTTATCTAGAGCTATGTTTAATTTAAGATACTGTGTTGCATAGTGCTAGATAAGAAAGGGTACTGTATTTCATAGCCCTAGATAAGAGATAGTATCAGATAAATATTTTTCTTATTTCTGCACGAAAACATATGTTGTGGGTACTCATTAGAAGCGCCTCAAATGAGGCGCTTCTAATGAGTACCCACAACATATGTTTTCGTGCAGAAATAAGAAAAATATCAATACTTTTTTACTGAAAGAAGCATCTTATTAAGAGTTATGGTATTTTGTATTGCAGGAAGGTATAAAGTCATTATGTACTCATATAGTAGAAGAACATATCAAAGAACTGGAAAGTGTAGATTATGTGAATACCTTCAAGTCTCTTAAACATCATTATGAAGAGTTTCAGGATAAACTCAAGGAAAAACCTGGCTTGGAAAGGTTTGTGAATGGCATTTACTTAGCAACAGATAAGGCGCTTTTTTCATCTGAAAAATGCTGATATCTTTCTTATTTCTAAAAAAACAACAACAAATGTTGTGGGTACTTATTAGAAGCGCCTCGGCGGGGCGCTTCTAATGAGTACCCACAACATATGTTTTTGTCAATGAATAAGAAAAATATTATGTGGATACCCCCTCTTATCTGTAGCTATGCATTTAGTAGCTTTATTATGCTCCCCACTAAAAACACTTTGCTGTGTGCTTTCTTTACATCACAATGGTATTATTGACAGAGGAAACTTTGAAAAATGAAGGGATCTTGTAAAATTACTGTTTCCTCATCTCATTAGTAGGAAATCTGTAATGAATTTGAAGCTGGAACCTTTTGTTGAGGTTGCCCACTACAACTTGTCCCTGAACATCTTTTGCTAAAATCAAAAATAAAAAAGTTATTGCAAAAAATCAGTGAAAAAATATAAAAAAAAAGTAGAGTTTAGCAGAGCATGTGCTTTGAGAATTTGAGAGTGTGGATTTGATCTCCAGCCAGGTCATACCAAAGGCTTTCTCAAATTGGTACTAGTTATGCTCTAGCGTGGTGCTCAGCATTAGGAAGAAAAGCTTGAACAAATTGCAACTGTGTCAGTATAACGTGACTGATGAGAGATTCAGGTCAGTGTGTCAAGGGAGTGAATCTGCAGTTCGGTCTATAAAAGGGTATTATTTCCCACCATCACAGCCAGACACCAATACAACATAGTTGAAAGATTGTTGTCATTAACATTAAACCTCAACTTAAAAGAAATCTCGCTGAGACGAATGAAATGGATGTCAGTGAAACTACAACATGTTATCTTGGGAGAATACCTGTCTGTCTCTTATCTCTCTTTCAAATTCAGCAGGAAAAAAAAAAATGTTTCAGATCAAACATGTACATGTACTTCATACATGTTACATAATGCTTTGGTTTCTTTTAGCTTTATTCTAGTGAATGTGCTAATTGCATTCTAATGCTTTTTGTTGAATTAACTTAGTAATAAATAAGTGGTAAATACCTTTTCAATTGTCATGGTTGAAGCAAGTCTTTGTTTGTTTTTCAGCAACACTGCCTCATTATTACGCAACAATCGGTTTCGACGAGACCAGCGAACGCTGGAGGAGGAGGAAGAGATGTGGTTTGCCAATGATGATGAAGTCGATGATGGTGAAAATATTGTGCCAATGTCTGATGTTCTCAAAAACAAGATTGATGCAGACTTCGATCAAATTAACAGATTGTTAGAAAATAGAAGAGGTAAGAAAGAAAGGTTGATGCAGTCAAACCTCATTATACTGACACTCGATACAAGGACAAATTTGTTATAATGTTAATTTGACTGGCACGAAACTTTTGTTCAAGAGATACAGTCATTCTGAAATTATTGAAAATCAGATCAAATTATTTAATACTTCAAGAAACATATGTTTTGGATATTTGTTAGAATTGCCTCACCGAGGCAATTCTAACAAATATCCAAAACATATGTTCCATGAGAAAAGTAAAAATAAATCAAGGCTTTTTTACATATTATTCTGCTGATTAGGGATTTTCTTTACAATTGATTTCATGGCATAATCTTTGGTAACAAATGCTGTCGTTGTAATGAAGGTTCATTGTACTTCAGCTTTTGCAAATTTTTGCAGAGGAACATTTTCCATATTCTGATAGTAAAGACAAACTGAGCCTGCACAATCATGCGGTCTGTCTAGTTGGTTTGTGTTGAGGTTTTATGGCTCAGTCAACCCAATGGGATCATGTCGAGCGCTGTCAGTTTACCTAACCACACGTTTACTGGGCATGCTTAGTCCTCTAAAGCGGTTAACCAGTATTGTGCACATTTTTTCACCAGAAACTGACAAGTGCCCTTCTTGAATCAGTGGAAGGGAGAGAATGACCATAGAAAATATTTCATGATCAGTCTCCACGAAAGAATGTTGCCGATCTCGGTGGGGGTTGAACCCGTGACCTCCTGGTCTCCAGTCGAACGGTGCATCCAACTGAGCCACCGAGGCCGGCTGCAGTGTGTCTAGTGACTGCTAATCACCAACACTCAGTGATCATAGTTCTAGATGAGGCCCTTTTTTCAACAAAAAAATATTTGAGCCAGTACATGATAAAACCTACAATAAGACCTGTGTCACCAGCAAAGACTGATCAGCCTTCACAAGACTTGGCTCAGCCTGTACATCCACTCAGTACGGCAAGGGTTTATTTTCCTGTATAGCTTGGAAGCTGTAGAAGGCACATTCGATCATCCAAGACTGATCAGCATGCACAGATGCTAACGCTGATCTGAGTGTTTGCTGTTCACATGTCTTTTTATACGCCCGTTTGAAAAACGGGACGTATTATGTTACGGGGTATGGCGTCCGTCCGTCCGTAAACTTTTTCGTTTCCGGCTAACTCCTCCTACAATTTACATCCGATCAAGCTGAAACTTGGTATATAGTTAGACCATGATGTGGCGCAGCGCATATTGTTTTGGGGTTACAGTCCACCAAATTTTTGCAGAGTTATGCCCCTTAGAAAATTTCTGTAAACTTTTCATTTCCGGTTAACTCCTCCTACATTTTACACCCGATCAAGCTGAAACTTCATATATAGTTAGACCATGATGTGGAGCAGCGCATATTATTTCGAGGTTACAGTCCACCAAATATTAGCAGAGTTATGCCCCTTTGAAAATTTCAATAGACTTTTTGTTTCCGGCTAACTCCTCCTACAGTTTACATCAGATCAAGCTGAAACTTGGTATATAGTTAGACCATGATGTGGCGCAGCGCATATTGTTTCGGGGTTACAGTCCACCAAATTTTTGCAGAGTTATGCCCCTTAGAAAATTTCTGTAAACTTTTCATTTCCTGTTAACTCCTCCTACATTTTACATCCGATCAAGCTGAAACTTCATGTATAGTTAGACCATGATGTGGAGCAGCGCATATTGTTTCAAGGTTACAGTCCACCAAATATTAGCAGAGTTATGCCTCTTTGAAAATTTCAGTAGACTTTTCGTTCCGGCTAACTCCTCCTACAGTTTACATCCGATCAAGCTGAAACTTCATGTTTAATTAGACCATGATGTGGAGCAGCGCATATTATTTCGAGGTTACAGTCCACCAAATATTAGCTTCTAGTTATACTTCTTTGAAAATTTCGATTAATTTTTATTAATTTTAATTTTAATTAATTTTTAGTTTATGGCTAAATCCTCCTACAGTTTACATCCAATCAAGCTGAAACTTCATGTACAGTTAGACCATAATGTGGAGCAGCGCATATTGTTTCGAGGTTACAGTCCACGAAATATTAGCAGAGTTAAACCCCTTCGAAAATGTCTATTAATTTTTTGTTTCCGGCTAAATCCTCCTACAGTTTACATCCGATCAAGCTGAAACTTGATTTGTAGTAAGACCATGATGTGGAGCAGCGCATATTGTTTCAAGGTTACAGTCCACCAAATATTAGCAGAGTTAAACCCCTTTGAAAATTTCTATTAATTTTTTGTTTCCGGCTAAATCCTCCTACAGTTTACATCCGAAAGCTGAAACTTCATAAATACTTACATGATGATGTGGAGCAGCACATATTATTTTTAGGTTACAGTGCACCAAATATTTGCAGATTTATGCCCCTTTGAAAGTTTTTGTAAACTTTTCACAGCATATTGTTTAGAGGTAATAGTGTGCCAAAGGCTCATATGAGCTTATAATATAGCCATGCTTCTGTGGTGTGTCCTCTGTCAGAAAGCACTTCTCCCTAGAAGCAGCAAACTTCTCCCTTAATTTCTTGGCCAGCTTGGACCCTTAGGTTACAGTTCACCAAATATCAGCAGAGATTATGCCCCAATGAATTTTTTTTAATTTTTTTTTTTTTTGTAATTCCACTTACAGTTTATATCCGGAGCACTGAATTATACAGGAGCCAGTTAATGTGCTGCATCTTATTACTTGCCACGGGCGTATAATGCCCCGCTTGGCGGAGCTCTTGTTGCAGGTTTTGTTGTACGCTGGCTCATTTCTCTTTTTTTCAACACAAAAATGTACATAGTAGATACGAGGGATGACCAAAAAGTTCTCTGGCCCCTTTACTTTGGGTATGACCAAGAGCAGAAATTGTGCCATTATTTCTCAATATTATCTCTCTTTGCCTGGATGCACTTTCTCCAACACTGTTCCAGTTTGCTTATCCCTTCAAAATAGAAGCCTTCCTGGCCATTGAAGTTTGACTAAAAAAAATAAGTATACCACAACTTCCACAGTTTATTAAATCAGGATTTTAGATTTCACTGTAAATATGCAACATCCAAACTGGGTGTAGCTGACAGACAAAGTCACTCAAACCAGGAACAATGAATACCCACTCCTTAAA
Organism: Anodontia alba; assembly: GCA_964016985.1. Taxonomy (NCBI): domain Eukaryota; kingdom Metazoa; phylum Mollusca; class Bivalvia; order Lucinida; family Lucinidae; genus Anodontia; species Anodontia alba. The sequence continues at coordinate 105,796,250 of OZ024823.1, forward strand.
TTGTCTTGGAGAAATAAAAAACCTAAAAAAACAACATTTACCTGCCCTGTCATCTAGAGCTTTGAGTGATTTTGTCTGTCAACTACACCCAGTTTGGATGTTGCATATAACCCATTACGCCGAATAGCCTCTTCAGCCTTAACTGTTTGGACAGGTCTGTTTCCTGTATAAGGGGTGTCTGGTTAGTTTTTATCATTACCATGTTTTGAAGAAACTTCTGAACTTAATGCAAACAGTGCATACCCTGATCAGACACGCATTCTATGGCATCTGATCTGGGTCTACACTGTTTGCCAATGTCCCATTTATGGGACGCTAGGCTTAAATGGGTTGACAGATAATTTTTTCTTCATATTTACAGCCAGTAAAGAACAGTCAGAATTAAAAGAGCCTCCGGTTAGATTTCACAGTAAAAACACCTCTGCAATAAATATCACCTTGAAGTCAAGTCCTCTTACGACGAGTCCCATAAATTCACCAGAGAGACCAAGTAGTCCAGGCAGTCCTGGGTCACCATTGAGAACAGGAACACCATGTCCCACACCAAATTCCTCTCCAACTTCTCCACTTACAAGTAAAGAAGATAAAAGTGCTGCATTACAACCTAAAAGGGTAAGGAAAGCAGAAATTTACTGGGCATAGCTCTAGATAAGACAGTTTTTCAATCAAAAAAAAATCTTACATTTTTCTTATTTTTTCATGAAAACATACGTTAATTATCACGAGTTCCCACAACATATGTTATCATTTAGAAATAATGAAATTGTTTCTCTAGATACCTGTCTTATCTAGAGCTAATTTGATTGAAACCATTTGAGCGGCCTCATGACAAAACCAACAAAATGACGTGGGTCCAACAAAGACTGAGCATCCGCCCAGTCTGATCAGTCTTCGCTGTGTACTCAGTGGGTATCTAAGAACCCAAGCTTTCTTCATGCAGACAGCAAAGACTGAACGGACTGGGTGGATGCCCAGACTGATCTAAGTCTTTGCAATGCGCACATGCCATTTTCTTGGTTTTGTCATGAGGTAGCTCATTATTTTATGAAATGGTTGACACCATTTGAGAACTAGTTGACACGAGTTCAAAACAGGTCTGTGCTAATGTAAAAAAAACATGAATAAACAGTTGTTCTCTGTGAGTAATGGACTTCTCTGCAACATACTTTCTGATGCCAGTTTAATTGCTAGTAGAGGCCACTATTATGATATAGTGAAAAAGATAAAAGCTCAGATTATAATCCTAGTAAGCCTAAGTGCGCCATGACGATGAATGAATGTTTGTTGACGTAACAGATTTTAGCATTGCATGTATGCTATACACAATAGGCACCCTGGGCCCAGTTGTTCAAAGCTAACGATGTCGTTAGTTAACGATTCATTAAAATTTACATCGAATGATACGCAAATATGCTGAAATTTTTTGTGGAAAAAATACATTATTTCAGCTAAAAATATCAGAATATTGTGTATTGAATCTGCTAAAACAGTTAACGAAATGACCCTTAACGAGCTCGTTAACCTAACGATGCTTTGAACAACTGTTTGCTTCTTCATATATAATTTCAGTTCTAAGAAATACTTTATGAGGCTGCTAGGCAGTTATCTAAGTGTTCTATCAGGCAAATGAAATGCATATTAATATTACATTCCTTAATTTAAGCTTCCAGATGGGATGTGAAGAGAAAAACAAATCCTGTCTGCAAATGAATCTGCATATACTTTGCAAAGTAAAAACATTTACCATTTCAGAACAATAATTTCTGTTAGATTTTAATGAGGCTTAAGTTTTATTTAAATTAGTGCTAGCTATTAAAGGCACTTATTATCCCCATGCTTTAGCAATGGGAATATTACGAATGCCCCGTCCGTCAGTCTGTCACTCTATTTCCCCCTAAACCACTGGGCGGAAATAACCAAACTTGCATAATGGTTTCCCTACGTGGTAAGGGTGTGCAAGAACAACATACGACAAGGCGTGGGGATTTTGCGATGACGTGCCATCGACTGCGTGATTAGTTGTTTGTTTTTTTTCTGTCAAAAAGTGTTGATGCTTTTCTCATTAGAAGCAATTGGCCAAGCATTTGTAGGGTGGTAGAGAGAGAGGTCCCGGGTTCTGATCTTGTTAGAGGTGGAATTCAGCTCATGGCTATATAGTGCTTCATTGCACAGAGCCTTTCATTATCATCCATTCATCTTCACAATATGATTTAAGTAATGTTGAAGGTTTATAACATCTACTCATCAACATAGGGTGGTAGAGGGAATAAATTGGGTAATAGCAAAATTATTGGCCTTCACATTTCTAACAAAACTCAAAAAATTGTTAAATAGTTAATTACAGTTAGGATGTTTAATGTTTGTTATTATTTAATTGCCAGACTTTGTAGCCTGACTGCTGCACATAGGTCTAGACAAGAGTGGGTATCAGGTGAGCATTATTCCTATTTCTCCACAAAAACATATGTTTTGGGTACTCATTAGAGGCGCCTTGCTGAGGTGCTTCAAATGAGTACCCACAACATGTTTTTGTAGAGAAATAAGAAAAATATCAATACTTTTGGACTGAAAAAAGCATCTTATCAAGAACTATGCTGCAGATCCATGAGTTGCAAATTCAAATCCCAGCTCGGCCTCATAACTTACATGGAGATTGATCATGAAATCATTTGCACAAGTTCTGGTAAATGGCTTAGAGGACTAAGCCTGCCAGGGAAAACGTGTGAGTAGGATATCTAACCGGCTCCACCTTGTCTTAAAAGTGTTGATTGGGTCTTCAACTCAGTTCTTATCTAATTGATTTTTGTAGCCTGGTTTAGTTGGTCTTGTTGATTATCCTGATGAAGATTCTGATGAAGAAGATGATGAGAATGAGGCACCTTCACCAAAGCGGCCCCGCCTTGTTACTTAGTCCCACCTTGACGATGTCTGCCAGATGGTGGACTTGACTACCCACCTATAAAGATGTGCTCGCCGAGAAATAGGATCATCTCAAGTGCTATATTAAACTGGAAGCAGGAGCCAGGAAAACACACATTATGACATGTGTAACTAAGAAAGACCCAGTCCAGCCTTCTGGAATGTTTCAGATCACTGTAGGAACAGTTTTCTATCTGCACGTTTGCACAGGTTGATCAGAGACATTCTTAAAAATGTCACTTGATGGATAGGCTAACATCAGAGACCTAGACCAGACTGCAGCAAAATGATGCATAGCTCTAGATAAGAGGAGTTTTCAGGAAAATATTTTTCTTATTTTTCCATGAAAACATTGTGGATACTCATTAGAAGCCCCTCAGTGAGGCACTTGTAATGAATACCCACAACATACATTTTTGTGGAGAAATGAGAAAAATACATAGGTCTTGATAAGGCACTTGTTTTTGTCTTATTTCTCGACAAAAACATGCATTATGGGTACTCATTAGAAGCGCCTTGCCGAGGCACTTCTAATGAGTACCCACAACATACGTTTTTATCTGAAAATAAGAAAACTATTAACCTGATACCCAATCTAGACCTGTGAAAATTCAACAATTTTTGATGAGGTTGAAAAAAAAGTGCCTTATCTGGAGCTATGTGATGATTTTCACCAATAGCTCATTTGGACCTGAAAAAGAATGAACCACACCATGCTAAAAGGCGCCTTTGAGGCATACACAATAAAAGCCTAGATCAGCCTGCACATCTGCAGTCTGATCACGGCCTTCACAGTTTGCTAATGTTTCTTGGGTACTGTAGAATTTTTTTATGTATAGCAGTCATTGATGAGACAAGGGCTTTACTGGCTGATCAGGATCATCACTGTCGGCATATGTCCTGAAGATACCTTTTCTCATGGTGCAGCTGAAATAAATGTGCAGACCAGACCACATGTATATCCAGACCATCATGGATCTTGTTACCTGTTTTCATATGCAGGGTTTTGCTTGTTCTCTACTAACTTTTAATCTGAAGTTTCCCAAATTTCCCAAATGGCAGCGCAAAGTTTTGCTTTGTGCAAAGTATAGTTAGGTACATAGTGAGCCTTCTCAGCACTAGATAAGGCAATGTTTGCATTCTTATTTATCCATGAAAACAAGTTGTGTGTACTCATTAGAAGAGCCTCTGATTAGTACTTACAGCATATATCTTAGTGACGAAATAAGACAAATATTTGTTAGAATACCATACTTACCTATGAGCTCCAATGAGCTAAAATTATTACACCACATCCTTTTTATAACACTTTTGCTGGGACCCAAAGCACAAAATGTGTTCGCTAAAAACCTGTTTTGTATCCAAACAAAATGTATAGATAAAATAGGTTTCTGACGAAAGAATGTGCACAATGCTGGTTAACCGCTTTGAGGAGTAAGCCTGCCAAGTAAACGTGTGGCTAGGTAAACTGACTGCGCTCAACATGACCCCATTTCTGACAGAAACACTGAATGCCTGGATAGGCATGCACATTCACCAGTGTTCACTGTGGGAAAATGTTCTTTATGCCATATGCTAACAACAGAGGCCTAGATTAATTTTTAGCATATGTATGGCAAGAAGTTACAGTGTCCAAATATGGTAATTATGATAATGGTTCATTTGATGACTGTAATACCTGTAATGTTATTTTGTTAATGTGATGAAAACAAATTTTTAACCCATTTTGTTTCCACTTTGAAATTATGAATATTAATTCTACAACAGGGAAATGTTGTTCTTATTTAAAGTGTTTTATCTAAGATTGGTTCTGTGTGGTAAACTTTTACTTTTGGTGCTTCTCATATTAGAGCTTTGAAATATTAATCCTAGTCCAGCTGAACCCGGATAGGTTCTGCCTTTGCAAACAGTGTATTTCCAGATCATTTGGCTTCTGAAGAAGCCAACTGGTCTGGATCTGCACTGTTTGCCATAAAGTATGGGAATTTATATCAGCAATCTGGATCAAGTAATCTGATTGGCTGAAAATTAGAAATGGGAGTGGCATCTTAATTTATTCAGCAGGACAAGGGTTAACCCTTAAAACACCAGTCACAACTGCAGCAGACAACTTTCTAAAATATGTAAGGCTACACATTTTGTGTGAATCATCTGCCTACCAGAGGACTCGTATGAAATGTCATGCTTTAATTTTTAATTGAAAAAAAAAAAAAAAAATAATAATAATAATGGTGCTTTAAGGGTTTATTATTATTATGTAAGCCATCTTTTGGGCTTGTATGGACAGCAATGGCACAGGCTGGCCTGCTTTTTAACTGTCTTAATCCTTTCAGCCCAACAGATCAAAACAGGTACCTGTAGATCCAGATGAGACTGCATGTAACAAGCCATCTTATCAGGATCTACACTGTTTCCATTCTGATTTTGATTTTAGACAAACTCTTATTTTCAACAATGAACATGTCCAATTTCAAAAGAAGAAAGAGTCCACTTCAGGAGCTCAGGGGTGAAAGGGTTAAGAATGCAATCAGAATATGGGCCCAAGTGTCTTGTAGGATTGTAAGCCTCCATAATGGTTCTTTTGTGATGCATCTTTTGTGATAACATAGCTACAGATATAGTGGATATCCACATAATATTTCTTATTTCTCCACAAAAGCATATGTTTTTGGTACTCATTAGAAGCGCCTTGGTGCTTCTAATGAGTTTCCACAACATATGTTTTTGTGAAAAGAAAAAATATCAGTACTTTTCGGTTGAGAAAAACGCCTTATCTGGAGCTATGTTGATAACCATGTTTTCTATGAAATACTGTATTTGATCTAAGTACAGCACTGCGCTTTTTAAAAAAAATACCGGGAAAACTTGTGGTAAAATATTTACCTAGCTATACTAAGGGTGCTTTTTAAAAAAAGATCAGCAGAGGGTTTCTCAAATGATGCTTATGCGATGTTTTTGTGTGTGTTTTTTTATTTTCTTAATAAAATCATATGTTTTGGGTACTCATTTGAATTGCACCGAAAAGTTTATGCAATTCAAATGGGTACCACATCATATGCCTTTATAAAGAAGACAAAAAGTACACAGACTGTAATCTGACGAGTACAGAATTGCTTGACAATGTGCTTATAGGGGTATGTGCGGTAATTAGGTCGAATATGGTAATTGGAAAAGTACAAACTTACTGTTCAGGAAGGTAAACATAGCTCTATATAAGGGATGTAGCCAGATTAATGTTTTTCTTATTTACACATGAAAATACACATTGTGGGTGCTCATTGGAATGGCCTTGGTGAGTCGAGTCCATTTAGTATCCACAACCTTAGTTTCTTGTTTTTTTTTTTTTTTTTTTTTTCTTGAGAAGTTAAAAACCCATACCCTTTTTGTTGAAAAAGTCATATATGTAGCTGTGAGAAAAAGTATCTCTCTTGAATCCCATGGAGACAGGTGTTTGCCAAAATTTGGTGATTACATAATACTGTGATAGAAATAATTTTGTTAGCTCTGTGTAAGAGGGGTAACCAGATAAATAGTTTTCTTATTTCTTCATAAGAACATAGACTGTGCATACTTAGCAGAAGCAGCTTTATGAGGCATATCTAATGAGAACTCACAACAGGTTTTTTTATTTATTTTTTTTTTATTGTTTTTGCTTTTTATTTATTTTTTTTATTTATTTATTTATTTTTTTTGAGAAATCAGAAAAATATCGTCAATACTTTATTTTCATTATAAAAAAGCACCTTTTCTGGAGTTATGCTTTGTAGGGCACTTGCTTTTTGCTTGGATTTACTTACCTGCTTGCAAATGCATTGAGGTGAATGGATGCACATAACGGAAAGGCAACTCTTGTCAGAATTATTGCTGCCTCCGTTCTGAAAAGGGGTCTACTCAAAAGGAAAGAACTTGCTTAAGGGGGAAGCATTCAGATGACTAAGTTGTTAGCTTTCTTGACTTCAGATCACGAGGTCCCGGTTTCCAATCCCAGTGGCAGCCTGCCCCGGTGGCTCAGTCAGACGCGCTTCTGACTGGTGATCAGGTTGCGGGTTCGATCCCTGCCAGATCAGGCAACATTCTTTTGTGGGGATTGATCATGAAATATTTTCTATGGTCATTCTCTCCCTCCTGCTGATTCAAGAAGAGCAATTGTCAGTTTCTGGCCAAAGAATGTGCTGATTAACCGTTTAGAGGACTAAGCCTGCCCAGGAAAAGTGTGGTTTTGTAAACTGACTGGCTTGACATGACCGTAATCGTGTTGACTGGACCATTAAACTCAAAACCAACCAACCCATCCTGCTGGTGGCTGAATTCAGCTCATGACTATGGCACTTCATTGCTGAGAGCCTTTCATTATCATCCTCCCATTATCTCAATATATATATTGACTTGGGTAATCTTGAAAGGGATGTAAAATGCCAAATCATCAAACCTTCTCAAGGGGGAACGATTTCGTTCGCAGGGGAGTAAATTCCTTTTAGAGCATACACCTTTTCCTTAGGAGCTTGATGTATAGGAAAGCAAACAGGAAGGGATAAAAAATGTGTACCATAATAACCCTAAGTATTGAGACAGCTAGCCATTGCAAACTGTAGACACAGATCAGATGCCACTGAAAGAGGCATCTGATCAAGGTTTACACTGTTTTCCATACATACAGCAATGTTTTATACACTCAAGCGGTAGAAGAATAGACTATTTCAAATTACAGGACAATATGGTATCTTGGGGGAAAAATGGTGGAAAAATTATCAAGTATATCCAGTTATCTTAAGCCCTCCTGTTTGCTTGACTTGTTTTGAAAAGTATTCTCTTCATGTGCTGGAGTTTATTTATGTAGTTGAGTAAGGCTAATAAAAGAAAAACCAGCCCATGTCCATATGTGAATAGCAGAGACCAGGATTACAGGTAGCTGTTAATCGTCTCAATAATGACTACCAGACTCTAGATAAGAAAGGTGTCCAGATACAGTTGACTCTCGTTATCTGGACTTCGCCTATCTCGAATAACTGTTTATCATGAGGTGAAAATCTAGTCCCTGTTTTAACATGGAAATCTGACAGCAGGTAACAAAACATTGTGGGAAAGAGGAGAAATTGCTCCTGAGGAGCAATTTCTCCTCTTTTCCACAATATTTTCAATGTATCTCTTAGTTCAGGAGTCAGATTACATATTCATTTGTTAAATGTGGTTGTTTGATTTATATTTTCCTCAATTTTGCAAATCTGATATGACCAGGTACCGATATCTCTAAGTATTCCAGAGAGAGTCCCTTGGACTTCAAGATAACGAGAGTCTACTCTAACTATGTTTCTCATTTCTTTACAAAAACAAATATTTTGAGTACTCTGTAGAAGCAATTCATCGAAACGCTTATAATGAGCACCCACAACATACATTTTTGTGGAGAAATAAGTAAAAATATTGAACATTTTTTTTTTTATTGTTAAAAGAATGCCTCACTCAAATTATGCTTAGTCATTTTAAATCCATTTGGACTTCATTTGGTATAATAGTGAACCATAGAACAGGAGTATCCAGATTATATTTTTATTATTTCTCCTCAAAAAACATAGTGGGTTCGCATTAGAATCACATGGCCAAAATGCTTCTAATGAGTACTTACTATATATGGAATGAGAACAATATCGATATTTTTTGGTTAAATAAAATGCCTTTAATATCTAGAGTTATGGTAAGAGGCTGGTCAGCTTTGGGATTTGTATCTTCACAGTTTCTGTATAACATGAGAAACTTCCTCACTACAGAGAAGGTCTAGATCAGGCTATCCGCTCCTGCTGTCTGATTAGTGCCTTTGAATTCATTGCCAACTTACAGAAACAGTGGTTGCTATGACATTTGTTGAGAAACAGTAAATTCTTGTCAGGCTTTGTGGATGTACAGGCTGAGCTGGACCTTCATTATTCACACATGACTTAAGCCTGTACCCTGATATTGCAAACAGTGCAGATCCAGATCAGTTGGCTTCTGAAGAAGCCAACTGATCTGGATCTGCACTGTTTGTTAATACTGTCATTAAGTATGTGAATTTGTATTAATAATCTGGATCAAGTAATCTGATTGGCTGAAAATTAGAAGCGGGCATGGCATCTTAATTTATTCAACAGGACATGGGTTAATGGTTCTTCCACTGCTTATTGTATGGGTTATGTTGTTCCCATGACAACAGACATCATGCGATTTATGTGAGTTTTCTTAGAAACAGAATCATGATCTCAGTTGTTCGGTAATCTTGGCTGTTTCTGTAACTGTTCATTAACATGCAATGATTTTAACCCTTAAAATGCCAGTCACAATAGCAACAGACAATGTTTTATAAAAACTTTTTTGTTCATTTTTCCAAGATATAAGGCTTAATATTTCATGTGAATTGTCTACTAGGTAGATGATTCACATAAAATATCAAGCCTTATTTTCTCAGAAAAATTATTAGAATGCAGTCTGCTATGATTTTAAATTGGGCCTTATGGGTCAATGAAATAAAAGTTATACATTTGTAAATGTTTGTTCAACACTAGACAAACTCATGATACATGTGATTTCCTTTATTGTTAGACATAAGTGGTTGACATCAAGTAAACAAAATGGGTCATGTCTTAGCAATTAGGGTCCAGTTGTTCAAAGCTAACGATGTCATTAGTTAACGATTCGTTAAAATTTACATCAAGTGATACGCAAATCTGCTGAAATTTTTTGCAGTGCAAAAGCTACTCACATTTTTTCAGCAAAAAATATCAGAATATTGTATATTGAATCCGCTAAAACAGTTAACGAAATGACCCTTAACGAGCTCGTTAAGCTAACGACGCTTTGAACAACTGGGCCCTGAACACTGAAGATCCGGCTCAGCTTGAACTGGGTCTTTGATGTTGGACTATGCCGTGAAGCCTTTCGCCTATCAGGTGCATTTCAGGTAAAATTTCATAGTATAAGTCGAGGGTTGAGCGCAAGACTGGCGTAAGTCAGATGGTTGTTTTTCCCCAAACCTAATCTCCTCACCATGAAGGCGTTATGAAGATTACAACATTTCTTTCTGTAAACAATGAAAATTCAGGTGCCATTGCTCGTATGAGCAATGGCACCTAAATTTGCATTGTTTACAAAGGGTCCAAGTTGCCCCTAAACAAGGGTTTCAAAAATATGTTTGAGTTACTATATTCTTGCGCTCAACCCTCGAAGTGTAGAATTCACATTTTATTTCATTTGTGTGAAGTCTTATGATAATACATACAGTAATTTCCAATGATCTCTGAATACTGTGGTACAGTTTTTATTTGTGGGAGTTTATATTTCGTGAATACTGGCAGGAGAGCTTACTAGCAAATTTGAAAGTTACACAATGTTATACATGTTATATAGTTTAACCATTATATGGGCCGCACTGTAGAAAATTGGTTCTTCGGGCATATGCGTAAAGAAAAGTCCCAGATCAGCCTGCACATCAGAATCATTGGATACTACAGAATGATCTGAACTGCTTCTGGCGCATGTTTGAAGGCACTTTTTTTTTGCTTGACGCAGCCCACACATAAAGACAACCATTACAGTTTTCTTTAGCCAGTGCCAAAACAAGTTTACGAAAAAACATTTACGAGGAAAACCTGTGCCAGAGTATTCAAATTTGTATTGCAGTCAGATAAGGTGCACAGTTTCGCTGTACTGAAATTACATCGGTTCATTAGAAGATGTTATTCATAAATGAAAGATTTTTTTGTACTGTCAGTTATAAATGAAAGATGCCAAAATAAACCTAAGTATTGGGACAGACAGGGCTTTGCAAACAGTGTAGACCCAGATCAGATGCTGCTGAATGCTCCATCTGATCAGGTTCTATACTGTTTGCCATACATATGGCAATATTTTACACACATCAATGAGTAGTAGAATGGACTATTTCAAAATTTAGGACAAGTATGGAAAGTAGATAAGATGTCCCAGTACTTACGGAAAATACGGTATTTTTTGTTTCATTCTTTTGTCATTTTTCTTTAGCTTTATTTAGATTATCTGGTAGACCTTGCTTTTATTATAAGATACTAGAATGGTAAGGCCCATTATAGAGGATAAAGTTAAACTACAGAATTCTGGACACAAAATCCTGTATTCAGTTAATATTCCATCAAAACATATCTTATTGGTACTCACTGGAATCGCTGAGTACTCACAAGATAGGTTTTGGTCCAGTAATAAGTTAACCAAAAAAAAAAAAATTTGCAGGGTTACCAATCCTGCAATTGGGTTAACAACCCTGGAACTGTTGTTCGTAGTATAACCCTGTTTACTACTAGTAGTGGGACACCTTAACTGCATACATAACCTTCCCTAAAATTTTCACGTCATGTCAAAACAGTGTTAACCTTGATCCGATGCTACATTGATTAGCATGTGATTTGGGTCTACACTTTGCATAGGGTTTCTTTCCCAGTACTTTGGGTCATTACAGTAACTGAATACAGGAAGTTTTGCATTAACTTATTTTAGTCTTGAGATCTCAAAAAGGGTAATTGGCAAACAGTGCAGACCCAGATCAGATGCCACATAATGCATCTGATCAGGGTTCTCCCTGTTTGCAAATAATTAGCCATTTTTGTCTAGGAATATGTAAATCACTTAGCCTGATGTACCTAAAATTGAAATTGGACATATCTAGTATATAGTATGTGTGGATTTTATTATGTCCCCTGTCCTTAAGGGAGGGGGGCATATCGTTTTTGGTGCATCAATTTTGGCTTTGACCTCACTCTTTCTTGTCTGCACAATATCTTGAGAACCAGTGGTTGGATTATTATATTTTCATGGGTATATAATTGGGACATTACAAAGAACTGATTAGATTTTGGTGACCTTTGACCTAATTTTCAAGGTCACAGCGGTAGAAAAACTGAAAATTCACAGTGAAAATACTGTTAATTATTCAGTCTAAAATAGGTTAATGTACTGTATTTATTTTTGTTTCTTTGGGCAGATTTCATTTGATTTACCATGCTTAAGTTATCACCCTTGATAAAGGTTTCTGAGTACATTTGTATTTCAACATATAATATAAACTTCCACAGCAAACTTGTATTATAGTTTTATATCTGCTTTTCTAGGATTTAGTGGATCATTGGAAGGGGGGTGATTAAGTATATGCATCTTTATTTTGAAGGTATTTTCAACAACAGAAAAAAAAAAGTTGATATTATTCTTATTTCTTCCAGAAGACATGTTGTGCATACACAACATGTTTTTAATGAAGAAACAGTTGGCCTCGGTGGCTCATTTGGATGCGTGTCTGACTGGAGATCAGCAGGTCGCAGGTTCAATCCCCACTGGGTCCTGCAACATTATTTTGTGAGGTTCATCATGAAATATTTTCTATAGTCATTCTCTCCCTTCAGCTGATTTAAGAAGGGCAGTTGTCATTTTCTTGGGAAACAAAGTGCACGAGCACTTGTTAACTGCTTGGAGAACTAAGCCTGCCCAGCAAAAAGAATGGTTAGGTAAACCAACTGCACATGACTTGACCCCAGTGGGTTGACTGGGTCGTAAAACCTCAACACAAATAAGAAGTTACATTTATCTAGCTACTCCTTGTATCTAGACTGCTTGAGTACACAAATTACTGTGCAACTTCAGTATGATATGGACCAGCGCACGACAAAACATACAATAAGACCTGTGTGACCAGCAAAGACTCAGATTAGCCTGTACATCCACCAAGTTTCACAATTCCTCTTTGGATAGCCTGGAGACTGTAGAAGGCAAATGCAATCAGCGAAGACTGATCAGACTGCAAGGATGCACAGGCTGATTGAGTCTTGGCTGGTCGCACATGTCTTATTGTAGGTTTTGTTGTGGCTAATATTTTTCTTTGGTGCAGACTAGATAGTCATTTATCCATAAGCTTCCAAACTGTCCCATGGCAAAAGGTACTTTTAACCCATTGTAGTCTGGAGACCTCTAAAAGGGTAATTTGCAAACAGTGCAGACCCAGATCAGCCACCGCAGAAAGCGGCGTCTGATCAGGGTCTCCACTGTTTGCAAACAGTACACCCATTTTTCACTAAGAATACATGTATCTTAATCACATAGCCTGACATACCTAAAATTGAAATTAGAATCTTCCAATATATAGTGTGGGGGGAATTCATTCAGTCTTCAGTGGGTTAAGGCACATTTGAATACCAAAGAATCATAGCTCCAGATAAGCAGAGTATTCAGAAAATCATTTTTCTTTTTTCTGCCAAATAAAATCTGTTGTTGTATTTATTAGATGTGCCTCAGTGAGGCACTTCTAATGAGTACTCATGACATTTTTTTATTTGGAGAAAGAGAAATAATATTCCCCTGATACTTGCTATTATCTAGAACTATCAGATCAGATAGTCATATTTTTCTTTGTGCTTACAATATGTCCCATTTCAAAAGGTACCGATGGGGCGCATTTGAACACCAAAGCCATTAGCTCTTAATGGACATTTTTTTGTTATTTATTTTCCACCTTCACCCCACCAAAATTTATTGATACCTCTGTATCAGATTGCACAAATGGAGATTATGGAAAAGATGCCCGAGGCCTTTGCAGACAGCGAAGGATCTTATTAGCCCTCTTACACACCCATCAGGGCCTTCCTCCCACTCCATATATGCCCCAAAGACATATTTTCTTATGACATGGCTCTAATTTATATGCTTCATTTTTTTGACATTAGCGCTACTGTATTTTCTGTGAATATTCTGGCCCCAGTTGTTCAAAGCTAACGATGTCGTTAACAGTTCGTTAAAATTTACATCGAGTAACAGCAAATATGCTGAATTTTTTTGCTGAAAAAGTTTGAGTAGCTTTTGCAGCTACTCACATTTTTTCAGCGAAAAATATCAGAATATTGTATATTGAATCTGCTAAAACAGTTAATGAAAAGACCCCTAACAAGCTCGTTAAGCTAACAACGCTTTGAACAACTGGGCCCAGGCAGTTCTGAAGTTTCAGTAAGTCCTCTAACTTACATCACTGGGGCGTCCAACTGATATTGGCGTACAGTTGGGCAAGGCCTGCTATCCTTGTAGTTGGTAAGGGTAGAGGGGGAATGTTTTTATTTCTTCTGTTTCTTCACTTTCATTCCTGTTCCTCTTTCTTCCCTGTCCCTCTCTTTCATCTCCTCTACTCTCTCTTCTATCTCTTTTCTCCCTTTCTCTGGGAGACGACACAAAATGACCCTCAAGGGTTGACGTGTCGTTAAACCCCAACACAATCAATCAAATCAAAAACTTGTAAGTTATCAAAAATGTTGTAGTGAAATGGCAAACAGTGTAAACTCTGATGAAATTGCCAGATTAGAGGAGTTAGGTCTGTATCTGCTAAAGAAAATTTGGGGTAAAGACAGGAATTTTTCTTCAGCAGGTGCTAGATTATATTCCAGTCGAGATGTACTGTAAATGTTCTAATACTTTTACACCAGAATTGCCATTAAAATGGCACCATTAAAATAGCATATGCAAACAGTGCAAACCCTGAATGAACATATCAGGATCTACACTATTTACCATCCCATTAAGTATTAAGAAGTAACTACATAAAAAGCAAAATTTAGGTCAAAAAGGTATGGAATAAAATGTCTGAAATTTTAGGACATTTATGGTAAGGGAAATATTAGATTTTTTTTCCAAATAGAAAAGAAAGAGGTTTCTGTCATGTGTTTATGTAATGGGGGATAGCAACAAAAAGCTAAAAAGCAAGTAAAATTTGTATGATTCTTACCATGGAAAAAAGGGCTATAACATATTCGAGGTAGGAACAAAGCTCAGCACTGCACATGCTAAGTGAATCATAGCCAACAGATAGGGAAAGGATTCATGAGTTTGGGAAGCAAATTCTTTCCTAATAAATTTGTCTGTTTTAGAAGGGGAAGCAGTAACTTTCAGTTTAGAGAGCTTTGTTATTTCCACTCACCCGCACCCCCACCCCACCCCATTCCCACCCCCACCCCACCCCTGCCCCCCTAAATTGCTGCCTGCAGATTTATTTAAATTTTCTGCTTCAGTAAAGTAGTAAAGTTGGGTAATTTACCCTTAAAATGCCAATCACAGCAGCAGACAACTTTTTTTTAGGAAAAAAAAAGGCACAACGTTTCATGTGGATTGGGCAGAGTAGACAGTCCACATGAAAAGTCAAGCCTTATTTTCTTAGAAAAAAATTAGAATGCCATCTGCTATAATTTTGAATGACACCTTAAGGCATAACTCGATAGTGCTTTCTGTCCAAGTGATCAAGATATTTATGTTTTTGCCTAGTTTTATATGCATGTACACATTGTCTCTTGCTCAGAAAATAATTTGAAGTGTCAGCTTCCTTCACCTATATGTATAAAGATTGAATCAAAACTATATATATATAGATGTAAAATCATGTTTTATGTTAACTTATTTTATTTGTACAGTGTTTTAAAGATTAAGTTCATGCTTCAGATTTATTTTCTGCTGGTATTAACTCTATTAGTTCCATTCAAAATTGCAGCAGACGACATTCTTATTTTTTTTTTTCTGAGAAATTAACCCTTGTCCTGCTGAACCTGGATATTCCCTGCCTTTGCAAACAGTGTAGGTCCAAATCACTTGGCTTCTGAAGAAGCCAACTGATCTGGATCTGCACTGTTTGCCGTTAAGTATGTGAATTTATATCAACAATTTGGATCAGGTGATCTGATTGGCTGAAAATTGGAAGTGGGCGTGGCATTCTAATTTATTCAGCAGGACAAGGGTAAAGGATTGGCATTTCATGTTAACTGTCTGCTATGTAGACAATTTAAAAGGAATGCAAGCCTTTATTTTTTTCAGAGGACTTGTTCAGGAAGTTTTGATGAATATTCAGGGATATTTTTTCTTTCATACTTCACCATTAAAACTTAAGTTGAAGGACTTTAATGAGTACCCACAACTTGTTTTTATGGTGGAGAAAATTATCCTAGAATTATCCTCAAATACTCCTCAATAACAAGTCCTGATTTCGAAAAGAATAACAAAAAAAGGTCATCTTCTGCTGTTTTGACGGACAATTTAAGGTTCAATGAATGATTCTTATCATGAATAACTCTTGCCATATGCCATAGGCAAACAGTGAGTGCACTGACCATCCTGTGCAGCCATGCTCTCTTGGGCCATTGCTAATCAAAGTCTGTCTTATTTACCCTAAATATTTGGACAGACCCGCTTGAAAACATGTAGCTCCAGATCAAACTGTCCCGAGCAGTTTAACTGGGGTCATGTACCATTTGCCATTCTGTTAGACACTGGCCCAGTCAGCTTCTGATGAAGGAATATGCACAAGTACTGGTTAACTGCGTGGGAGGACAGCTTGCCCAGAAAGTGTAGTTGGGTAAACTGACAGCACTCAACATGACCCTAATGGGTTGACTGGGCCATAAAACCCCAACTCAAACAAAAATAAACACTGGCCAAGTTGTTAGATACTCCAGAGGACTTATTAAGGAAGAGTGTTTGGTGATAGTTTTGGGATAAGTTCCTGCATGAAAATAAAACATGATGTTGGTACTCTTGATGTTAGAAGCACCTCACTGAGGGATATCTAATGAGCACCCACAACATATAGTTTTAATAAGCATATAAGCAAAATCACCAAATACTCCTTAACAAGACCTGATAAACTAAACAAATTTAGGAAAAGTAAGTTAGGAGTTAATAATGTTTAAATATTTAGGATAATTACCTTGTATTCAGCAAATGCCTGTGGAGAATGGAAATTTTATCACCATTTTATCAAAGGGAGAAAACTTTTGCATGTGGAAACTTTACCATACTAATATTTGAATGCCAAGACAACTTCTGCAGACAGGAGTTTGTCTCTGTACTATATGAAGGTGTCCAAAAATGGAGTTGCTATTAAAGGAGAGAATTTGCTCCCATAAGGAGGAAATTCTTTCCTTTTAGAGTAGCCTACAGTGAGAAGGGAGGTAAATATTTCCATGTCAGTTGAAAGTGGATCCATTCCCCTTAAACACTGAGGGTGGATCTGGTTAGAACTATTTGCAGGTGAGAAAAGGCAGACTCTTTCATGATACGAATCAGATACTAGAAATTTGTAGTTTTGGAAAGCTCATTTTCACTATCATCAGCACATCACTGGCAATGCAAGTGTTTGTTAAAAAGTTATTCATCTTCATAGATATGAATCATCATCATTTTGATCATTCTGAAAGAAATGTAATCATGCAATATTTTCCTGTCTAATAAAGTAGGTATCAGAATTTTATGTCTGTTTTTGGATTCTTTTATATTTCCTGAGCATTCAGCAAGTCACTGTTTTCATAATTACACCCTAGGATACCAAGGAATGACTCTCTCTCTCTCTATCTCTCTTTCTGTGTATGTGTGTGTTTGTTTGTTTGTGTGTAGAAAGCTCCTTTCTTTATCTTTGGATAATTGTTGCTGTGTGTGTGCATAGACAGTTCTGTCTTGCTGGACAATTGTTGCTGTGTGTGCATAGTTCTCTATCTCCCTGTCTCTCTCTCTGGACAGTTGTTGCCGTGTATGCGTATAGAGTTTTCTGCCTCTAGTGCTCTCTCTGGACAACTGTTGCCATGTGTGTGCATAGTTTATCTGTCTCTGGAGAATGGATGCTGTGTGTGTGCGTACAGTTCTCTATCTCTCTTTCTCTCTGGACAAGTGCTGTGTGTGTACAGTTCTCTATCTCTTTCTCTGTCTCCTTTCTCTCTGGACAATTGTTGCTCTGTGTGTGTGTGTGTGTGTGTGTGTGTGTGTGTGTGTGTGTGTGTGTGTACTTCTGTTTCTATGGACAATTGTTGTGTGTGTGCATAGACAGTTCTCATCTCTCTCTCTCTGGACAATCGTTGTGTGTGTGTGCTTAGACAGAGACAGTTCTCTATATCTCTTTCTCTCTGGGGGTTTGTTGCTGTGTGTGTGCAGTAGGCAGTTCTCTCTCTCTCCACACACACACAGAGCATTATCTCTGGTCCGCGCTCGACATGACCCCATTGGGTTGACTGGGCCGTAAAACCTCAACACAAACAAACATCTCTGGATAATTTGTTGCTGTGTTTGTTGACAGTTCTCTATGGGTGCAGGATAACTCGACCCAAAGACAAAGACAACTCACCCCACATAAAACGCCCCCCCCCCCCCCCCCCACACACACACACACACACATTCATAAGACAACTCCACCCAATTAGAAGGCAACTCGCCCCAAGCTGATAATAGCACATAATGTGATATGACAAACAGAAAAGAATGTAAAGCGTTATGAAACTTCTGTGATGATTTCTGACTTGTGTGCTGTTGCTGAAATGATGACCATATGCACTGTGCCCAGCATTTACCAGCACAAATGTTATGTGCTTTTCGGTCTGGTCTCAATCCGAAAAAAAAAAACAAAACAAAAAAAAAACAAAACAAAAAAAAAACATGAGATTCGTTTCCTTTTCACAGAGCTTTGCTCAAATTAAGGAAAAAAAAAAACCCACCTTGTCTGAGTGGAGGACTTCTGTTGCTTCTTCTGCTACCTGTGTGTGAAATGTTTAATAACAATTATCAACCAGCTTTATTAGGCTGTCATCAGATTTCTCTCTTAATCTCTCAAATGGGCAGCACAGCAAAACCTATCTGTGCATACAGCAAAGACTCAGATCAGCCTGTGTGTCTGCACGATTAAAGCCCAAGTTTCCACTGTCCGCCTGAAGAAACTTTGAATATTAACCCTTAAACTGCCAATCACAACAATTGTCGTCTGCTTTGTCTTCTGCTTGTGATTTTAAAAGTCATTTCTGCAAACAGTGTGGACCCAGATCAGACTGCTGCTTTAGGAGCAGTCTGATCAGGGTCCACACTGTTTGTCTGTTCGCAAAAATAGGTTTGAAAAGTTTGCAAGAATATTCAGCAGACGACATAAACAGACGACATTTTCAGATGCAGTTTTTCTTGGCGCTTTAAGGGTTAAGATTAATAAGATTTGTTGAGGCATCAATGAGAAGCTGAAAAAGGAACCTTGCCACGACCTGGGCTGTGAGTGGGTGGACGGACATTGACAAAAACATCGAATACCCAAAGCACTAATATATATACAGAAGAGCAATAGGGTGGTTTGAAAGTTATGCAGCTGGTGATTAAAAGATGCTTCGATCAGTTTTTATATGCCCAAGTGACACCTTAGCACTAATGTGGCCCTTTTAAGGGTCTAAAAATACACCATGAAAAAATACCTTTTTGTATGGTCATTCTATAGTAATCACTTATTTGTCGTTTTAGTTTCCTTTGAAGGTAAACCGCTACCACATCAAAAGCAACAAAACAGTTTGATATATCTTAGTGTTGAGGGTACATGTAATTGGCCAACACAAGTATAATTAATGTAATGATTACAACATTGGATACAGTTGCGCAATGCAATTTGTTGCATAATGTTTTAAGATTTTCTTCAGTTTTATTGAGTTGAACAGGCTTATGAGTACTTGGTCGACTATAGGAGGGGGTCAAGCGACTTTGTGGGGCGAGTTGTCTTATTAATGTGGGGCAAGTTGTCTTATGAGTAGGGGGCAAGTTGTCTTGGGCAAAATTTATGTGGGGCGACTCCTCTTGGGGCAAGTTGTTTGTAATTGTAATTCTTTTTTATCTCTTTCACTCTGGATAATTGTTGCTGTGTGTGTGTCGACAGTTCTCTCTCTCTCACCCTCTCTCTCTGGACAGTTGTTGCTCTGTGTGTGTGTGATTGTGTGTGTGTGTGTGGACAAGTGTTGCTGTGTGAGTGTAGACACTTCTGTTTCTCTGGACAATTGTTGCTGTGTGTAGACAGTTCTCCCTTTCTGTGGACAATTGTTACTGTGCCTGTTCGTAGACAGATCTCTGTCTCTTTCTCTCTCTGGACAATTGTTGCTGTATTTGTGTTTTTAGACGGTTCTCTATCTCTCTTTCACCCTGGATAATTGTTGCTGTGTGCATGCGTAGACTATTCTTTATCTCTTTCTCCAGACAATCATAGCTCTGTGTGTGCATAGACAGTTCTCTCTTTCTCTCTCTGGACAGGTGCGTGTGTGTGTGTGTAGACATTTTTCTGTCTCTGTCTGGACAATTGTTGCTGTATGTGTGTGGAAGATGACTTTCTCTCTCTGGATGTGTGTAGACAGTTTTCTATCTCTTTCTGTGTGTGTTGACAGTTTCTCTCTCTGGACAATTGTTGCTCTGTGTATGTGTGTACGAGGGATGTTCGAAATGAATTGCTTATTGTCCTCTAGCTCGATATCCACGTGGGTCACGATAAAAACCAATACATACCTGTATAGGGCTATTCAATATCTACACAATGGTGTATAAATGTAGATGTTAGACTTAGTGTAAGACATAAAATTTGCCATTTGAATACACGCAGTCATTGACCACTGCAGTAAAAATGGTTGGTAGAAGCGTCAACAAAAAAGATAAAATACGGGCTTACATCAAAGCTCGCTCAAAACTTGGTTGTTCTTTGAAGAAGCTGATGACTGAAATTTCTACTGCTTTTGGACCTTCTTGTGTGTCTTGTGACACAGTTCGGCAGTGGAAAAAGAAATTTAAGTCTGGTGTAGAGTCCATCAAAAATGCACCGGAATCAGGTAGGCCAAAATCTGCATCTCGTAAAGAAATCGTTTCCAAAATAAAGGAAATCATTGAAGGAGATGCCAGATTTACAGTTCGTGATATTGCACGTAAGGTAGGCATATCACTGTCAACGGTTCATTTTATTTTGAAGAAGCATTTGAAAGTCAGAAAGATTTCTGCTAGATGGGTGCCACATCTGTTGACTGACGAGCAAAAGAGGCAATGGGTTAAAGTGGCCAAAAAGCTGCTTCAAATGTTTCCAAAATATGACAAAAAGCAGTTTGCCAATGTCGTCACAGGTGATGAAAGCTGGGTCCATTATTTTGAGCCCGTCAGAAAGGTTAGCAGTAAGATCTGGGCCACTAAACACAGCAAACGCCCAATAATTGCCAAACATTCTTTGAGTACAAAGAAGGTTTTGTATGCAATCTTCTTCTCTGGTGAAGGAGTCGCAATAAAAGTGCCAGTGAAAAAGGGCAAAAGCATCACCGGAAAGTACTACAAAGACGTATTACTGAAGAAACTGAAAAAGTATTATCAGAAACGACGCCCTGCCACTGGTTTTAAACATGTCCGTCTTCTACATGACAATGCCCCAGCTCATACCTCCGCAATAGTTACGGCGTTTTTGAAGAAAGAAAAAGTAACTGTTTTGCCTCACCCCCCGTATTCCCCAGACCTTACCCCATGTGATTTCTTTTTGTTTCCGAAATTGAAAGCATTCCTTGCTGGGCGGAAATACCAGTCCCGACAGGCACTTGGATCTGCCATTCATCAGTACCTTATTACTTTGCCCAAATCAGCGTACCGTGACACCTTCAAGAAGTGGATACATTGGCTGAAACTTTGCATTTCTAGCCACGGGGAGTACTTCGAGGGCATGAAATGAGTACTTTTGGGCTAATTTGAAGTCTCCAGATAGAAATAAGCAATTCATTTCGAACATCCCTTGTGTGTGTGTGTGTGTGTGTGTGTGTGTGTGTGTGTGTGTGTGTGTGTGTGTATACTTCTCTTTCTCTTGCTGTGGACAATTGTTACTATATATGGGACAATTGTTACTGTATATGTGTGTGTGTGTGTGTAGACCTCTTTCTGTCTCTGGAAAATTTTTGCTGTATGTGTGTGTGTGTACGTAGATAGTTTTCCATCTATTTCTCTCTCTCTCTCTCTGGACAATTGTTGCTGTGTTTGTGCCTAGACAGTTCTCTATCTCACTCTCTCTCTGGACAACTGTTGCCGTATGTCATAGACAGTTCTCTCCTATATCCGTCTTTAGCTCACCTGAGCTATGCTCATGATGAGCTATAGTGATCACTTTTTGTCCACCATCTGTGCGTGCGTCCCTCCGTTAACAACTCCTCCAAAGCCATTGATGCGATTTGTCCCTAATTTGTTAAGAATGTTGCTTAGGTAGGGGAATTTAAAAAAAAAAAGCTAAAATTATGGTGATCTGGCACTTGGTTTGGTTGCCATGGCAGCAGAAAGCTCCCATAGACTTATAATGGGAAAATGGTTAAATTGCATTTTCTCCATAACCACTGATGAGTGTCTACCCAGTTTATGTGTTTTATGACCAGCAGCCATTTTGTTTGGTTACCATGGCAACATTCAATTTTGAAAAAGGAATTTTATGACAACTCCTCCAAAATCACTGAAGCAGTATGACTAATATGGTACAAATGTTGCTTGGGTAAGGGCAATCCAAAATAGCTAAAATTATGGTGATCTGCCTCTTGGTTTGGTTGCCATGGCAACAGAAATCACCCATATACTTATAATGGAAAAACGGTAAAATTGCATTTTCTCCATAACCACTGAAGTGATGTGAAAGATATTTGGCAGTTATGATCATCTGATGATTGTCTACCCAGTTTATGTGTTTGATAACCAGTGGGCATTTTGTTTGGTTGCCATAGCAACATTAAATTTCAAAAAGGAATTTTTAAATGACAACTCCTTCAAAACCACTGAAGCAGTATGGCTCTCATTTGGTTCAAATGTTTGGGTAAGGGATATTCAAAATAGCTAAAATTATGGTGATCTGCCTCTTGGTTTGGTTGCCATGGCAATAGAAAGCTCCCATAGACTTTTAATGGGAAAATAGTTAATTTGTATTTTCTCCATAACCCATAACAATGAAGTGATGTGAACCATATTTGGCATTTATGATCATTTGATGATTGTCTACCCAGTTTATGTGTTTTATGACCAGTGGCCATTTTGTTTGTTTGCCATGGCAACATTAAATTTTGAAAATGGAGTTTTTTAAATGACAACTCCTTCAAAACCACTGAAGCAGTATGACTCTAATTTGGTACAAATGTTGCTTGGGTAAGGGCAATTCAAAATAGCTAAAATTGTGGTGATCTGCCCCTTGGTTTGGTTGCCATGGCAATAGAAAGCTCGCATAGACTTATAATGGAAAAATGATTAAATTGCACTTTCTCCATAACCAGTGAAGTGATTTGAGCCATATTTGGCAGTTAAAATCATCTGATGATTGTCTACCCAGGTTTTATGTTTTATGACCGGTGGCCATTTTGTTTGGTTGCCATGGCAACATTCCTTTTTTGGAAAAGGACTTTTTCAAATGACAACTTTGAAACCACTGAAGCAGTAGGACTCTAATTTGGTACAAAAGTTGCTTGGGTAAGGGCAATTCAAAATAGCTATAATTATGGTGGTCTGCCTCTTGGTTGGGTTGCCATGGCAACAGAAAGCTCCCATTGACTTATAATGGGAAAATGGTTGAATTGCATTTTTATGCCCTGCCACAAAAAATAGCAAGTCTATTATGTTATACAGTCCAAAGTTTTGAGAGTGCGTTCATCTGTCCAGGTGAACATACAAGGTTTAGGAGCTATTTTTGGGCTATTTTGGACATAATTATGAGGTATTTTGAGGTTTATTCTATTTAAAATGCATAAGCTATCCCCTAAACCAAAAAATATTAATTTGACGAACAAGAATGTATAAAAAACACATTCTTCTTCAAAACCAAGAACTGTTTAAATGATGACCCTTTTATTAGTTGCAATGACATTGAAAAAATGTTGCATAATAAATGCATATTTGCAGTGGCTATTTCACTCAGGTGAGCAAGCCATGGCCCGTGGGCCTCTTATTTTTTTCTTGCTGTGTGTGTGCATAGTCAGTTCTCTATATTTCTTTCTCTCTTTGGACAATTGTTGTATGTGTGCAGACAGTTCTCTCTCTCTCTCTCCTTCTGGAGAATTGATGTTGTTGTGTGTACTTAGTTCTCTCTCTTTCTCTCTCTGGACAATTGTTGCTGTGTGTGTATGTAGCTAGTTCTCTATCCCTCTCTTTCTCACTGGACAATTGTTGCAGTGTTTGTGACGACAGTTGTTTTTGTCCACAATGCGTGTTCTTTGAGCCAGTTCACTATCAACGGTTCATTTTATTTTGAAGAAGCATTTGAAAGTCAGAAAGATTTCTGCTAGATGGGTGCCACATCTGTTGACTGACGAGCAAAAGAGGCAATGGGTTAAAGTGGCCAAAAGCTGCTTCAAATGTTTCCAAAATATGACAAAAATCAGTTTGCCAATGTCGTCACAGGTGATGAAAGCTGGGTCCATTATTTTGAGCCCGTCAGAAAGGTTAGCAGTAAGATCTGGGCCACTAAACACAGCAAACGCCCAATAATTGCCAAACATTCTTTGAGTACAAAGAAGGTTTTGTATGCAATCTTCTTCTCTGGTGAAGGAGTCGCAATAAAAGTGCCAGTGAAAAAGGGCAAAAGCATCACCGGAAAGTACTACAAAGACGTATTACTGAAGAAACTGAAAAAGTATTATCAGAAACGACGCCCTGCCACTGGTTTTAAACATGTCCGTCTTCTACATGACAATGCCCCAGCTCATACCTCCGCAATAGTTACGGCGTTTTTGAAGAAAGAAAAAGTAACTGTTTTGCCTCACCCCCCGTATTCCCCAGACCTTGCCCCATGTGATTTCTTTTTGTTTCCGAAATTGAAAGCATTCCTTGCTGGGCGGAAATACCAGTCCCGACAGGCACTTGGATCTGCCATTCATCAGTACCTTATTACTGTGCCCAAATCAGCGTACCGTGACACCTTCAAGAAGTGGATACATCGGCTGAAACTTTGCATTTCTAGCCACGGGGAGTACTTCGAGGGCATGAAATGAGTACTTTTGGGCTAATTTGAAGTCTCCAGATAGAAATAAGCAATTCATTTCGAACATCCCTTGTATGTGTGTGTGTGTGTGTGTGTGTGTGTGTGTGTGTGTGTGTGTGTGTATGTAGACTTCTCTTTCTCTTGCTGTGGACAATTGTTACTATATATGGGACAATTGTTACTGTATATGTGTGTGTGTGTGTGTAGACCTCTTTCTGTCTCTGGAAAATTTTTGCTGTATGTGTGTGTGTGTACGTAGATAGTTTTCCATCTATTTCTCTCTCTCTCTCTCTGGACAATTGTTGCTGTGTTTGTGCCTAGACAGTTCTCTATCTCACTCTCTCTCTGGACAACTGTTGCCGTATGTCATAGACAGTTCTCTCCTATATCCGTCTTTAGCTCACCTGAGCTATGCTCATGATGAGCTATAGTGATCACTTTTTGTCCACCATCTGTGCGTGCGTCCCTCCGTTAACAACTCCTCCAAAGCCATTGATGCGATTTGTCCCTAATTTGTTAAGAATGTTGCTTAGGTAGGGGAATTTAAAAAAAAAAGCTAAAATTATGGTGATCTGGCACTTGGTTTGGTTGCCATGGCAGCAGAAAGCTCCCATAGACTTATAATGGGAAAATGGTTAAATTGCATTTTCTCCATAACCACTGATGAGTGTCTACCCAGTTTATGTGTTTTATGACCAGCAGCCATTTTGTTTGGTTACCATGGCAACATTCAATTTTGAAAAAGGAATTTTATGACAACTCCTCCAAAATCACTGAAGCAGTATGACTAATATGGTACAAATGTTGCTTGGGTAAGGGCAATCCAAAATAGCTAAAATTATGGTGATCTGCCTCTTGGTTTGGTTGCCATGGCAACAGAAATCACCCATATACTTATAATGGAAAAACGGTAAAATTGCATTTTCTCCATAACCACTGAAGTGATGTGAAAGATATTTGGCAGTTATGATCATCTGATGATTGTCTACCCAGTTTATGTGTTTGATAACCAGTGGGCATTTTGTTTGGTTGCCATAGCAACATTAAATTTCAAAAAGGAATTTTTAAATGACAACTCCTTCAAAACCACTGAAGCAGTATGGCTCTCATTTGGTTCAAATGTTGTTTGGGTAAGGGATATTCAAAATAGCTAAAATTATGGTGATCTGCCTCTTGGTTTGGTTGCCATGGCAATAGAAAGCTCCCATAGACTTTTAATGGGAAAATAGTTAATTTGTATTTTCTCCATAACCCATAACAATGAAGTGATGTGAACCATATTTGGCATTTATGATCATCTGATGATTGTCTACCCAGTTTATGTGTTTTATGACCAGTGGCCATTTTGTTTGTTTGCCATGGCAACATTAAATTTTGAAAATGGAGTTTTTTAAATGACAACTCCTTCAAAACCACTGAAGCAGTATGACTCTAATTTGGTACAAATGTTGCTTGGGTAAGGGCAATTCAAAATAGCTAAAATTGTGGTGATCTGCCCCTTGGTTTGGTTGCCATGGCAATAGAAAGCTCGCATAGACTTATAATGGAAAAATGATTAAATTGCACTTTCTCCATAACCAGTGAAGTGATTTGAGCCATATTTGGCAGTTAAAATCATCTGATGATTGTCTACCCAGGTTTTATGTTTTATGACCGGTGGCCATTTTGTTTGGTTGCCATGGCAACATTCCTTTTTTGGAAAAGGACTTTTTCAAATGACAACTTTGAAACCACTGAAGCAGTAGGACTCTAATTTGGTACAAAAGTTGCTTGGGTAAGGGCAATTCAAAATAGCTATAATTATGGTGGTCTGCCTCTTGGTTGGGTTGCCATGGCAACAGAAAGCTCCCATTGACTTATAATGGGAAAATGGTTGAATTGCATTTTTATGCCCTGCCACAAAAAATAGCAAGTCTATTATGTTATACAGTCCAAAGTTTTGAGAGTGCGTTCATCTGTCCAGGTGAACATACAAGGTTTAGGAGCTATTTTTGGGCTATTTTGGACATAATTATGAGGTATTTTGAGGTTTATTCTATTTAAAATGCATAAGCTATCCCCTAAACCAAAAAATATTAATTTGACGAACAAGAATGTATAAAAAACACATTCTTCTTCAAAACCAAGAACTGTTTAAATGATGACCCTTTTATTAGTTGCAATGACATTGAAAAAATGTTGCATAATAAATGCATATTTGCAGTGGCTATTTCACTCAGGTGAGCAAGCCATGGCCCGTGGGCCTCTTATTTTTTTCTTGCTGTGTGTGTGCATAGTCAGTTCTCTATCTTTCTTTCTCTCTTTGGACAATTGTTGTATGTGTGCAGACAGTTCTCTCTCTCTCTCTCCTTCTGGAGAATTGATGTTGTTGTGTGTACTTAGTTCTCTCTCTTTCTCTCTCTGGACAATTGTTGCTGTGTGTGTATGTAGCTAGTTCTCTATCCCTCTCTTTCTCACTGGACAATTGTTGCAGTGTTTGTGACGACAGTTGTTTTTGTCCACAATGCGTGTTCTTTGAGCCAGTTCACTATCAACGGTTCATTTTATTTTGAAGAAGCATTTGAAAGTCAGAAAGATTTCTGCTAGATGGGTGCCACATCTGTTGACTGACGAGCAAAAGAGGCAATGGGTTAAAGTGGCCAAAAAGCTGCTTCAAATGTTTCCAAAATATGACAAAAATCAGTTTGCCAATGTCGTCACAGGTGATGAAAGCTGGGTCCATTATTTTGAGCTCGTCAGAAAGGTTAGCAGTAAGATCTGGGCCACTAAACACAGCAAACGCCCAATAATTGCCAAACATTCTTTGAGTACAAAGAAGGTTTTGTATGCAATCTTCTTCTCTGGTGAAGGAGTCGCAATAAAAGTGCCAGTGAAAAAGGGCAAAAGCATCACCGGAAAGTACTACAAAGACGTATTACTGAAGAAACTGAAAAAGTATTATCAGAAACGACGCCCTGCCACTGGTTTTAAACATGTCAGTCTTCTACATGACAATGCCCCAGCTCATACCTCCGCAATAGTTACGGCGTTTTTGAAGAAAGAAAAAGTAACTGTTTTGCCTCACCCCCCGTATTCCCCAGACCTTGCCCCATGTGATTTCTTTTTGTTTCCGAAATTGAAAGCATTCCTTGCTGGGCGGAAATACCAGTCCCGACAGGCACTTGGATCTGCCATTCATCAGTACCTTATTACTGTGCCCAAATCAGCGTACCGTGACACCTTCAAGAAGTGGATACATCGGCTGAAACTTTGCATTTCTAGCCACGGGGAGTACTTCGAGGGCATGAAATGAGTACTTTTGGGCTAATTTGAAGTCTCCAGATAGAAATAAGCAATTCATTTCGAACATCCCTTGTATGTGTGTGTGTGTGTGTGTGTGTGTGTGTGTGTGTGTGTGTGTATGTAGACTTCTCTTTCTCTTGCTGTGGACAATTGTTACTATATATGGGACAATTGTTACTGTATATGTGTGTGTGTGTGTGTAGACCTCTTTCTGTCTCTGGAAAATTTTTGCTGTATGTGTGTGTGTGTACGTAGATAGTTTTCCATCTATTTCTCTCTCTCTCTCTCTGGACAATTGTTGCTGTGTTTGTGCCTAGACAGTTCTCTATCTCACTCTCTCTCTGGACAACTGTTGCCGTATGTCATAGACAGTTCTCTCCTATATCCGTCTTTAGCTCACCTGAGCTATGCTCATGATGAGCTATAGTGATCACTTTTTGTCCACCATCTGTGTGTGCGTCCCTCCGTTAACAACTCCTCCAAAGCCATTGATGCGATTTGTCCCTAATTTGTTAAGAATGTTGCTAAGGTAGGGGAATTTAAAAAAAAAAGCTAAAATTATGGTGATCTGGCACTTGGTTTGGTTGCCATGGCAGCAGAAAGCTCCCATAGACTTATAATGGGAAAATGGTTAAATTGCATTTTCTCCATAACCACTGATGAGTGTCTACCCAGTTTATGTGTTTTATGACCAGCAGCCATTTTGTTTGGTTACCATGGCAACATTCAATTTTGAAAAAGGAATTTTATGACAACTCCTCCAAAATCACTGAAGCAGTATGACTAATATGGTACAAATGTTGCTTGGGTAAGGGCAATCCAAAATAGCTAAAATTATGGTGATCTGCCTCTTGGTTTGGTTGCCATGGCAACAGAAATCACCCATATACTTATAATGGAAAAACGGTAAAATTGCATTTTCTCCATAACCACTGAAGTGATGTGAAAGATATTTGGCAGTTATGATCATCTGATGATTGTCTACCCAGTTTATGTGTTTGATAACCAGTGGGCATTTTGTTTGGTTGCCATAGCAACATTAAATTTCAAAAAGGAATTTTTAAATGACAACTCCTTCAAAACCACTGAAGCAGTATGGCTCTCATTTGGTTCAAATGTTGTTTGGGTAAGGGATATTCAAAATAGCTAAAATTATGGTGATCTGCCTCTTGGTTTGGTTGCCATGGCAATAGAAAGCTCCCATAGACTTTTAATGGGAAAATAGTTAATTTGTATTTTCTCCATAACCCATAACAATGAAGTGATGTGAACCATATTTGGCATTTATGATCATTTGATGATTGTCTACCCAGTTTATGTGTTTTATGACCAGTGGCCATTTTGTTTGTTTGCCATGGCAACATTAAATTTTGAAAATGGAGTTTTTTAAATGACAACTCCTTCAAAACCACTGAAGCAGTATGACTCTAATTTGGTACAAATGTTGCTTGGGTAAGGGCAATTCAAAATAGCTAAAATTGTGGTGATCTGCCCCTTGGTTTGGTTGCCATGGCAATAGAAAGCTCGCATAGACTTATAATGGAAAAATGATTAAATTGCACTTTCTCCATAACCAGTGAAGTGATTTGAGCCATATTTGGCAGTTAAAATCATCTGATGATTGTCTACCCAGGTTTTATGTTTTATGACCGGTGGCCATTTTGTTTGGTTGCCATGGCAACATTCCTTTTTTGGAAAAGGACTTTTTCAAATGACAACTTTGAAACCACTGAAGCAGTAGGACTCTAATTTGGTACAAAAGTTGCTTGGGTAAGGGCAATTCAAAATAGCTATAATTATGGTGGTCTGCCTCTTGGTTGGGTTGCCATGGCAACAGAAAGCTCCCATTGACTTATAATGGGAAAATGGTTGAATTGCATTTTTATGCCCTGCCACAAAAAATAGCAAGTCTATTATGTTATACAGTCCAAAGTTTTGAGAGTGCGTTCATCTGTCCAGGTGAACATACAAGGTTTAGGAGCTATTTTTGGGCTATTTTGGACATAATTATGAGGTATTTTGAGGTTTATTCTATTTAAAATGCATAAGCTATCCCCTAAACCAAAAAATATTAATTTGACGAACAAGAATGTATAAAAAACACATTCTTCTTCAAAACCAAGAACTGTTTAAATGATGACCCTTTTATTAGTTGCAATGACATTGAAAAAATGTTGCATAATAAATGCATATTTGCAGTGGCTATTTCACTCAGGTGAGCAAGCCATGGCCCGTGGGCCTCTTATTTTTTTCTTGCTGTGTGTGTGCATAGTCAGTTCTCTATCTTTCTTTCTCTCTTTGGACAATTGTTGTATGTGTGCAGACAGTTCTCTCTCTCTCTCTCCTTCTGGAGAATTGATGTTGTTGTGTGTACTTAGTTCTCTCTCTTTCTCTCTCTGGACAATTGTTGCTGTGTGTGTATGTAGCTAGTTCTCTATCCCTCTCTTTCTCACTGGACAATTGTTGCAGTGTTTGTGACGACAGTTGTTTTTGTCCACAATGCGTGTTCTTTGAGCCAGTTCAAATGGAATTTGTTAGTGGTATGCCATAGGCAAATATTGAGTACCCATAGCCTCTTGGGTTGAGCTTTCTATGCAAAACAAAGTTAACCCATGTCCTGCTGAATAAATTAAGATGCCATGCCCACTTCTAATTTTAAGCCAATCAGATTACTTGATTCAGGTTATTGATACAAATTCATATGCTTAATGACAAACAGTGCAGATCCAGATCAGTTGGCTTCTTCAGAAGCCAACTGATCTGGATCTACACTGTTTGTAAAGACAGGGTATATCCGGGTTCAGCAGGACAAGGGTTAAAACCAAAATATAATATTGAAGTAAAGAAATAAGAAACTAGTGTATAAGTCTGGCAGTAACAATTTATTTACTTGGGTATCACAGACAGTCACTGGTACTACATCATCATCTAACAGAAACACAGCCACCAGACAAAGATAGGTTATCAACCGAGCTTCAGGCCAGTTGTACCTTATCATGTATGATGTGCAAGATAGGAAAAGAGCTCTTATATCACAAGTGCAAGATAGGGAAAGGACCCTTATCATGTGCAAAGCAAGAAAAGAGAGCTTTTCACATATGTGCAAGGTAGGAAAAGGACCCTTATAACATACACAAGGAAGGAAAAGGACCCTTATTACATACACAGGCCTTTGCTGTTTGCATATACCCTTGTCCTGCTGAACCCAGATATGTCCTGCCCTTGCAAACAGTGTAGACCCAGATCAGATGGCTTCCAAAGACGCCAACTGATCTGGATCTGCACTGTTTGCCATTCAGAATTTGAATTTGCATCAACAACCAGGAACAAGTAATCTGATTGGCTGCAAATTAGAAGTGGGCGTGGCATCTTAATTTATTCAGTAGGACAAGCATTAAATTGTGAATCATATAGGAATAGTGAACTAGCTCCAGATAAGATGTTTTTTGGTTTTTTTTTCCCACCAAACTACTGATAGTTTTCAATTTCTCTATGAAAACACACACTATAGTACTCATCAACCACAATATACAGTGAGCCCTAATTACAAGGACATCATTTGTATCCAAAAATGCTGCATTTAAAACAAATTAGCTACTGTAAAGAATTTCTAATGAGCAGAATGATATGAAAGGCATTCTTTTATTCTTGTTTTCTCATAAAACGTATATTTTGGATATTTGTTAGAATCGCCTGAGGCGATTCTAACAAATATTCAAAATATATGCTTCTTGATGTATTCAATGCAATTTTCTTGCATAATTTCTGATTAACTGTCACCTCTTGAGTGAAAGTTTTGTGCCAGTCAAATTGATATTATAACATTATATCGTTGTATCGAGCATTGGTATAAAGAGGGCCGACTGTATGCTCCCAAGGAGAGATAAGAAAAATATTAAGCAGGCTACCTCTCTTATCTAGAGCTGTGATGAATACATATATCACCCTGTGTATCTAGCTCTCTTTTTCTTGCTGATGGCAGCATCAGTTATTACAGAATATACAGCAAAGGGTGAAAACCCATATCAAACAGTGTTAAAGGTACATTGAACTGAGTTGTTACTATTCCTACATCATCAGGTACAGTGTTTTGGCCCATAGCTCCAATAGTCTAAAGACATTATTGAGGTATTTATAAGTTACTGCAAACATCTGTCACTACTTAGAGAAATTCATAAATCATGATGATTTGGTGTTTTACGTCCCTTTCAACATTACTTAAATTATATGGAGACAATGGAAGGGTGACAATGAAAGGCTTTATGTAATGAAGCACCATACAGACATGAGCTGATCTGTCTCCAGCAGGATTCGAGCCTGGCACCTCTCGATCAGAAGTAAGGCGCACTAACCACTCAGCCACTTGGATGCTTAAGAAATTCATATTATCTCCATTTGAACAAACTGCCAAGACCTAGGAAAAACAAGAAATGATTCTCATATGTCCTCACTTTGCTCAAGACTGCTCAAAATTTTGGTTTTAATTAAAAAAAATTGCCCATAATCAGACATATAAAGATGTAAGAAACTGTCATAAAAAATAAGCCAGTGAATATAATAAGAAATATCAATGTCAAACTCACAGTCAAGGCCCACACTGACATTTCATAGCACTTTTTCCAAACAAAAAAATATTGACAATAATTTTCTTATTTCTGCATGAAAACATACTGCTCTGGGTACTCGTTAGAACTATCTCGCTGTGACATTCTCATAAGTACCAACAACATGTTACAACATATGGAGAAATAAGAAAAAACATTTAGACACCATTCATCTCTAAAGCTGTGATGTACCCTAAAAGTGGCAACCACGACTGCAGCAGACAGCATTTTGTGATACTTTTTAAAATTAATTTTCAGAGAAAATAAGGTCTGACATTTCATGTCAAATGTCCAGAATAATTTTCTCTGAACATTAAGAAAACAAAATTAGAATCTACTCTGCTCCAATTCTGCTTGGCTCTTTAATAGTTATGAATTTGCACATTACCTCTATGCAGTATTGTACTGCCAACAGTCATTTAGATTGCTTTTTCATACAATATTCTGTAGGTCTGAGTTTACTCTGGCTTAAAAATATTGGTAAAATTTAGCAGACAGCATTTTGAAAGTTTTTGTTGCTTTTTTTTTTTTTTTTTCCAGAAAATATGATTTTAAATATGATTTGCAAATCGCCTCCAAAAAATAAAAAAAATCTTTTTACCCAGCATGACGAGCCTTACATGTATTCCTATTCTTTTTAGTATATTATATATAAAAATATCAAGACATGTTTACTCAAAATAGCTACTGCTAGTAACATTCACAATGACATACAAAGATGAAATATTCAAATTAATATTATGAAATATATGATATCATACACTTACCCTTTCATCCCTATAGACCAATAGAGATACCTTTGAAAACATTGCAGAACGATGAAATGGCTCATAATGAGCCATCTCACCAGGATCTACAATGTTTGGCATTCTGTTGTTGATTTTAGACTGAAACCCCTATTGCAACAATGGATATGTGCTCAAATTCAGAGATGGAAGAATCCATATCAGAAACTTGGGGGTGAAAGGGTTAAATATAAAAAAAAAAAAAAAAATGATCCCTGAAGAAAGCCTAGAAAGTTATTGCTGGTTTTTCTTGTACATGAGCTTGGGTAGAAAATCTGCCTTATATGGGCAGCAATGATCCAATATGGTATATTTACCTAATTATTCTGACATCTGAATCTGGTCCTGCTGAACTTGCAAAAAGTGTAGATCCAGATCAGTTGGCTTCTGATGAAGCCAACTGATCTGGATCTGCACTGTTTGTCATTCAGTATGTGAATTTTTATATCAACTATCTGGATTAAGTAATCTGATTGGCTGACAATTAGAAGTGAGCATGGCATTTTAATTGATTCATACCTGCCATAAAATTGGAACAAGTCCATATTACTACCATATTTACCTGAACAATTTGGACAACCATAACTCCTTACCACACTAATTCTAAATTTTGAACAAAGCCATTTTGCTACCTTTTCTTATGTCTGAAAATTGCAGCATGCATGCAACCAGTGTAGACCCTCCTAATCAGATGACACATTCTGCAGCAGCTGACCTGGGTCTACACTACTTGCTCAGGCCTATTTGTCCAAGTACTTAGGGTAAATATGGTATTTGCTGACATGTCTAAAACTTATTTGCTGAGTGGCAAAGTCCGATACGGTAAAATGTCCTAAAAATTACAAACATTTTATTGGCTTAAAACTTTGCGGTTGTTTCTTAAAATACCTAGTGAAATGGCAAACAGTATAGATCCTGATCAAACTGCTCCTTCAGATGCTGTCTGATTATGGTCTGCACTGCTTGCTTGTGCCATTTTGTCAGAAACTTTGGAGTACGAAATTTTAGGACAATTACCATATATGATAAAGAAGTTAACAACAAATGTTAAAACGGACAGTGTCAAATTACAAGGACTTTATGCCATACATGACTCAGATCAGCTTGCACATGACCTACAGTGGTAGCAGCATGTTGAGTCATTCAAAATTTTACAAAAGAAAATTTAGATCTTGATCAGACTGCATGGATGCACATCACGGTCCCATATCATCACGAAAACATGCCTATATAATTTTGACTCCTTTAAACCCCACTTTTATATAGTAAAACTGGGGTTTACAGGGATATACATTATTTTTCTTATTTCTGTTCGAAAACATAGATTGTGGGTACTCGTTAGAACCGCCTCACCAAGGCAGTTCTAATGAGTACCCACAATCTATGTTTTGAGTGGAAATATGAAAAATATCTGAGTTTTTTATCTGAAACTTTTCAGTTTTTGGAGGAAAAATTTTCTACATATTTGAATAGGCGTGTTTTCATAATGTGTCATAAGCATAGCTCCATATAAGAGGAGTACTCAGATTATATTTTTCTTATTTCTCCATGAAAACATATTTTGGGTACTCAGGTGCTTCTATTAATGAGTACCCATAACATGTTTTTGTGGGGAAATAAGAAAAAATATCAACACTTTTGGGTGAAAAAAGTGCCTTATTGAGATTTATGTCTTAAGACCTTTATGTTTGACATGACTCACAATAACAAATGGAACAAAATTGTGACAAAAGACCCTTAGAGCTTCATAGTATACAGCTTGCTTGAAAGTTGAAGCTTACAGCCTCTTTTTGATCAATGCAGTTGTTGGTTGGATCACAAAAGGACCACCGTAGCATATATGCCATTCTCTGTCTGCCAACACATGCATGCACCCCTACCTGAAACGCTCCCTCTCCATCACCCATACACACAAACATACACACAGGTACATGCATACATAGAGGCTCTATCATAAATCAAACAAATGTGGGACTGTTACAAATACATTATGGCAAAATCTGCAGTGACAAAGTTTTTATACATAAATGTCATTATAAGCACACCATCACAGAAGAATGAGTTGTCTTATACAGCCTACGTAATTAGACATCCCTGTTTAACTTTAATTATATGCAATCGCTTGCTGAAATAATAAATATGAATTTCAAATGAGCATTGCCATTTGAATGGGGTGTATTTACTGTTGATGGGGGTTTGGAAGAGGCCTAGAATACCTGCAAATGCTTGCAGCCAGGTAAGTCTAAATCTAATTTCAGATTCTGTACATAAGCTCTGACGACCCCTTCTCAGAAGCTGAAACCCAAAACTTGATTTAGACATTTCAAATTATGAGCTGAAATACATCATGCATACACTTAAGGCCTATGCAGCCTGGCTATGAACTTCCATGTTAACAGAATGAAACATACTGTTAATTTATAAGCCAAAGTTTATATACGGCAAAGTAAATAAAAAGGCACATTTTTTATTCCTCTGAGCAATAAGTCTCTTTTACATATAGTATGTAATGGAATAATTCTTGCTTGAGCTTTGCTAACATGCAGTACTTTATGCATGCTAGGTGAAAAAATGTTTTTAAATACATGTCAAGGGCTAAATTAAAATGTGCCCATGACAACAAAATTTACTTCCCCTAATTAACAGTTTGTTAAAGATCTACACCCACAGCTCTAGATAAGGATTTTTTTAACCAAACAGTATTGATATTTTCTTATTTCACCATAAAAACCTATATTATGGGTACTCATTAGAAGTGCCTCACAGAGGCACTTCTAATGAGTACCCAAAACAAGATTTTGCAGAGAAATAAACTTATTATGTCCCCCCACACCAACTGGGAGGGGGGCATATTGTTTTTAGTGCGGAGCCTGTTGGCGTCAGCACTGGCATTGGCATCACACTTTCTTGTCTGCATAATAC
The DNA here is from genome assembly GCA_964016985.1 of Anodontia alba. NCBI lineage: Eukaryota > Metazoa > Mollusca > Bivalvia > Lucinida > Lucinidae > Anodontia > Anodontia alba. The sequence goes on from OZ024823.1 coordinate 105,832,522, forward strand.
CTTGTGACCCAGTGGTTGTATTCTTACTAAATTTTCATGGATATATAATTAGGACATAACAAAGAACTGGTTAGATTTTGGTGACCTTGACCTAGTTTTCAAGGTCAGAGCCATAGAAAAACTGGAAATACAGTGTGGGGACATCTGTTTTCTCTGAAAACACTGTTACTAGTTTGTGTAGCTACTCCTTTCTAGAGCTCTGTTGAGGAACATCAAATGAGCATAAAAGATATCAAGGGTTTTGAATAGTGTTTTTCAAACAGCCAAACCAGTGGCAATAGTTTGCAAAGTTCTGTAAAAGGAAATTTTCAAACTGTCAGGCTAATATCTGACATTTGTAAAATTGTATATATCAACAGCCACCGGGGTGTTCAAAATTATCATGGAGCAGTGTGTATTTCAAGACACAATTAAGATCATACAACCTTTAAATGAATTCATAACAGAACAAGAACAAGCTAATACAAGCATAAAAAATATCCAGTATGACTACAAATACCAAATACATGTATATGGAATTCAAAATTTCTTTCAAGAAGAGACATTATTACTATATTTAAATAAATAAAATGATGAAAAGATCTATTAAAGGGTAGGTATATACAAAAATGGCAACTACTTTTTTGTAACAAAAACAGACATCTAATATATACCAGTACTTTCTAACCTCAAATAAAACTGAAGTAAAGGTCATAAGCCTGCCACAGAGGACAGTAAATAGGCAACAGATGTGCGATACTTTCTCATAATATAGGGATTAGTATTTCAATTACAGTCATAACAGAAAATATGAATGAAATTCTAAGCCGTATTTTTTCAAGGAAAAATAATAAAAAAAAAATGGCAAATAAAAGGTCATTTTTCAATATAATCTATACATTTTTGTTTGGATATAACACGGTTGTTTAACTAGCACGGTTTATGCAATGGACCCAAACAATAGTGTTATAAAGAGGTTGTGGTGTATTGATGCTTTTTGGTGGAAAAGAAACAACTTTATATTTATCTAGAGCTAGAATCTGAGCATTTGCAACTACAAACTTAGTTCCAGCCTTAACCCATTTGTGCCAAGTGGACTCTTCTTTCACTTTGGACAGGTTCATTTACAATTTAAGGCTGCGGTTCTGTGGCATCTGATCTGAGTCTACACTGTTTACCTATGTACGCTAGGCATAAATGGGTTAAATATTGTCGTTACAAGTTTTTGAAAGGGTATTTTCTGAATACTTTATGAATTCCCTGGAATTATAAAATTCATCAGATCATTATGATCTGATAAATTTATAATTCCAGAGATTTTTTGGAACTAGTAACAATTTTGGATCATACACTGTTTTGTTTTGAAATGTCAAAAATCAGAAGGAAAACACAAAACAAAAAAAAAAAAAAAATAATAATAATAAAAAAAAAAAAAATAAAATAAACAGAGCAAGATTGGTGGTGTGTTGTAGTTCAAATGGGTTCCATACAAATGAATGGAATGTAAATGCTTACAAATGAGAATATAAAAAGTTTAATATATTTATAAAATGCCTCCTGTAAGGATATACATGATATGAACATACAATATTTCATCTCGCTTCTAAATCTCACCACAGTGCATTCCATTATTCTGATAAAAACTTCTTCTCTACATTAAAAACCTTTCTAGTCTACTAGATTATCAGTTTGAAAAAAAAAAAAGAATGTTGAACTTAGATTGAGTAAATGTCATTAAATTTTGTACACCAAAGTTTCTGGCAAAATGGTATATCAAAACTGTGCAGACCAAGATCAGCTGCTCCTGAAGGAACAGTCTGATCTGGGTCTACACTGTTTGCCATTCCACTAAGTATTATACTAACAATATAACTGTATAAAAAGCAAAATTTAGGCCAAAATGGTATGGAATAAAGTTTTCAAAATTTTAGGACATTTAACATAATTTAGTGATTGTTAGCACTATTCTGCAAAAATTGCAACGAATCTTTACCCTTTAGTATGTTTAGCAAGCAGGAGTTAATTATCTGATCAGCAGATTACGTTCTGAAATATTTATTCACAAGAATAGCTGGAGAAGAGTGGGAGAGGAGAGGGGAGAGAATTTTTTTATTAAATTCAAATCATTTTGAGCTGAAGGAAAAGTGAAGCACTATATTTTAAAATCTGCTGACAGCTATTATGCAGGCCTCAATTGTATAATTTACATAAAAAACTGAACCAGTACTTGGGACATGAAGTGTGTGTTATTTTAGTAAAAAAGCATATGTTGTGGGTATTCATTAGAAGGGCCTCGCTGAGGCATTTCTAATGAGTACCCACAATGTATGTTTTTGTGGAGAAATAATAAAGATAACATTTTCAATAGAAAAAAAAGTTCCTTTAGCAGAGCTATGACTTAGTATGGCCTGTATTTATTCAGCCAGTAACTATACTGGTACTTTTGCTGCCTACAGTGTTTGTCTGCATTGACAGTGCAGGGCTGTAAAATTCCACTCACCCCCTTGCATTTGCGAGTAAACTTTAAGGCAGGGTAAGTGAGATTTTCAGAATTTCTTGTTTTTCTTCATTTTTTGTATCTAAATCAAAATTGAGACTATAAGGATAAGTAAGTTTCAAAGAACTTTTACACCTCTGCAGTGAGCTGAAACTGACAGGGAATACTCCTCTCAGTGTCATTTCTACTGCACTAGAAGTTAGTGTTACAGAGGGAAAGAACTGCTAGAAGGACTATAAGTCTATTTATCACAATGCCTACAAGGGAACACTTCAGATCCATAGCTCCATATAATGTGCTTTTTTCATCTGAAAAGTACTGATATTTTTCTTATTTCTATATGAAAACATACATTGTGGGTACTCATGAGAAGTGCCTCAGGGAGGCACTTCTCATGAGTGCACATAATATTTTCTTTTGTGAAGAAATGACAAAAATATCAATACAGTAGAACCTCGATAATTCAAACTCCAATAATTCAAAATTCTCAATAATTCAAAATTATTTTGAAGTCCCAACTTAAATATATGTATGCATTTTAACCCTCAATTATTCAAAGTCTCAATAATTCAAACAAACTGTTTTGTCCCCTGGATTTTGAATTATCGAGGTTCCACTGTATTTCTTAACTGAAAAAAAGTTCCTGTTGTAGTGCTTTGACAGTGAGGCCTGTATTCATTCAGCCAATAACTATCCTTTTGCTGACTACAGTATTTGCCTGCAATGCCAGCGAGCTCTCCTCTTAGTATACAATGTATATCATTTCTACTGCACTAGAAGTTAGTGTTACAGTGTGAAAGAACTCTATTCTGCTACATAGAAGAACAGGACTATTAGTCTATTATCACAATCCCCCGGGGGAATATTTCATTTCAGATCAATACACTTTTGGATTAATTCTTCTTATAGGAGACATTGAACGAGCCCTAGCTTTTGCTGCCTTACGCTTCACTCGCTCCCTTGATCGGCGAATATTTTGCGACTCTGATGCTCCTATCGTATTTTTGTATTCTTCGTATCCGCTGACGAACCCATCTTCCACTTTAGCCAGCGCTTCTTCCAGACTCATTGTTGTAAATGTGTGGCTATGGTGAGCATTGATGAGTTTTTCTAAGCGTGAGATGATTTCATAATCGGGCACAGCTAACGTATTGATGTCTAGACCAAGCATCCTTGCAACCACAAGTCGGAAATCAACCAGCTGCAATTTATAAAGCAGATATTAAAAAGTGTGAACAAGTTTATTACAAATGAATACATGTATATATGAAACTGAGAGCATCCTAAGCAAACTCTTTCCTGATAGAATGGTCTCCCTTTGAAAAGGGAGGCCATTCTAACAGAGTCCTTACAATGCAGGGCCCACTTGTTCGAAACCAAGAATGTCTTTAGTTAACGTATCGTTAAAACCTTGATCATAAAATATGGCATATGGGCTAATATTTTTGCTGAAAAATACCTGTGAATTAGATATTGTACTTATTAGAATAGTTAATATTTTTACCACTAATGAGCTCGTTAAGCTAAAGACGCTTTGAACAACTGGGCCCTGATGTTTATATTTGTACTGCACCCAATTACAGGGCCCAGTTGTTCAAAGGGTCATTAGCTAAACGAGCTCGTTAAGGGTCATTTCGTTAACTATTTTAGCGGATTCAATATACAATATTCTGATATGTTTTGCTGAAAAAATGTGAGTAGCTTTTGCACTGCAAAAGCTACTCACATTTTTTCAGCAAAAACTTTCAGCATATTTGCGTATCACTCGATCTAAATTTTAACGAATCGTTAACTAACGACATTGTTAGCTTTGAACAACTGGGCCCTGATTTTTTTTTTTTTTTTTACCAATAAAACCGCTAAGGATACCAATTTTCAGTAGCAGATTATGCTTTAAACATCCAATAAATAAGTTTTAACCCACCATAAGTCTGAAGCTATTTCTAGTAATTTCTGTGGGAAACATAAGTCATATATTCCTTGGATGAAATAATTTCTTTTACAGTATGCTTTCATGTAATGTGATGGGTGAAAATGATGTCATTATGCAAAACTTATTGATGTAATTTGAAAATGCTGAAAAAAATATAAACAAAATCTGAAGAAAAAAATCTTTCACATGTAATATGTTCATGTTCAAATGTAATATATGTTAATCCAACTCGAGGTTAAAATACAGAAAACATTTTCCTTGAGACTTGCAAATCTTATAAACAACCATGTGCTAATACACTCTTTTGTCTATTGGATTTGCAAACATCTCAGGAAATATTTCCTGTGTTTCAAACTGAAGGTGCATTAACCTCTATATATTTGTGGGATAAGTAAGGCAGTAGCTTATCTTATGTGGCCACATCAAACAAAAAAGTGTTTTTGAACAGGTGCATAATGCAAAGATTCAAATCACCCTGCACATGTGCAGTCTCATCAGGGCCTTTGTTCTCCATAGGTACATTTTATAGAATCCAATGATTCTGTTAGCAGACAGTGAAGGCCCAGATCAGACTGTGCATGTTAGCAGACAGTGAAGGCCCAGATCAGACTGCGCATGTTAGCAGACAGTGAAGGCCCAGATCAGACTGCACATGTTAGCAGACAGTGAAGGCCCAGATCAGTCTGCGCATGTTAGCAGACAGTGAAGGCCCAGATCAGACTGCACATGTTAGCAGACAGTGAAGGCCCAGATCAGAATGCGCAGATGTACTTGCTGTCTGCACATCTGTGCAGCCTGATCTGGGCCTTGGCTGTCTGCACAAGCCTTGACGGCACATATTTGCTTTGTGCGGCTCATGAAGTACATATCCGGTGAGCAAGATAACAATGACCATAAATTTGAATTTTGGGAACTTTAACCCTTGTCCTGCTGAATAAATTAAGATGCCATGCCAACGTCTAATTTTCAGCCAATCAGATTACTTGATTCAGATTGTTGCTATAAATTCATATACTTAATAGGAAACAGTGCAGATCCAGATCAGTTGGCTTCTTCAGAAGCCAACTGATCTGGATCTTCATTATTTGCAAAGGCAGGGTATATCCGGGTTCAGCAGGACAAGGGTTAACTTTCATAATTTTGAAGGGAAAACTAAATGAAATTTTACATACTGCTTTCTCTCTGTTCTGTATAGCTATTAAAGCAGCCTTGGTTGTTCTAAGCTCACCGCTCAAAGCCTGTACAGCATTGTCGGCAACAATACGGCCTTCCTGAGATGTGTGTTGGGTGCTATCAACTTCCGTTTTCAGGTCATGTATTTTGCGTGCCTGTTTCTTACGGAGCTGTTCTAATTCGGAAACCTGAGCCACAAGTTCCTCTATTTCTTTGCGTTGTTCTAGTGTCCTAACCTATACAAAGGGGATAAAAACAGAATAATGAGATAACGTAGGAAGATTACCAATATCAACATTATTCCAACAGTAAAATGCCCATAAATTGTAGTCTGCTTTGTCATCTGCTTGTGACTTTAAAAATCATTTTTGCAAATAGTGTGGACCCAGATTAATCTGAGTCTATGATGGTGACATGATATGTCAATTTCAACTTAAATAAGAGCACACTGCCATTTTCTAGAGAGAAAAAAATTGCTCTTGCACCATAAGAATTGTTTTGCAGTTTTGATTTTCAAAACAAATTGATGCTAGATTCTGTTTTCAAAGCAGACATAAATGATTCGGATATGAATGACATCCAGGGCCCAGTTACTCAAAGCATCGTTAGCTTAACGAGCTCGTTAGTGGTCAAAATGCTAACTGTTCTAGTAAGTATGATACCAAATTTACAGATATTTTTGCTGAAAAAATGTGAGTAGCTTTTGCACATGCAAAAGCTACTCACATTTTTTCAGCAATAATATTAGCATATATGCCATATATAATGATCAAAGTTTTAACAATATGTTAACTAACAACATCGTTAGTTTTGAACAACCGGGCCCTGGTATATAATTCTGTTTTCAAAGCAGACATAAATAATCTGGATATGAATGGCATCCAGGTACATGTATATATTTTTTCTCACTTCTTCACCAAAACATATGCTGTTGCATCCTATTAGAATTATCTCAGCTATACTAGATGGGTATTCAAATACAGTTGACTCTCGTTATCTCGACCTCGCTTATCTCGAATAACCGCTTATCTCGAAGTGAAAATCTGGTCCCTGTCTATACATGAAAACCTAACAACAGATGGAAAATATTGTAGAAAAGAGGAGAAATTGCTCATAAGGAGCAATTTCTCCTCTTTTCCACAATATTTTCAATATATCTCTTAACTTCAAAAGTCCAATTACCTATCAGTTTGTTAAATGTGGTTAATCAAATTATTTTTTCCTCAATTCTGCAAACCTGATATGTCGAACTACGGATATCTCGAAGTATTTCAGAGAGTCCCTTGGAATTCGAGATAACGAGAGTCGACTGTATTTATTTTCTTATTTCTCCACAAAAATATTTATTGTGGGTGCTCATTTAAGCTGTCTCAGCAAGCAATGAGTATTAAAATAGTACGGTAAATGTCCTAAAATTTCTAACACTTTATACCCTTTTTGCCTAAATTTTGCTTTTTATACAGTTATTTCTTAAAATACTTAGTGGAAAGGCAAACAGTGTAGACTGTAGACTGAAGGAGCAGACTGATCTTGGTCTGCACTGTTCGCATTTGCCATTTTGCTGGCAATTCTGGCCTTTGAAATTTTAGGACATTTACTGTATATTTTCATGAAAAAATCAGAAAAAAATATCAATACATTTGGTTGAAAAAATAGAACTTTCTTAAGTTTGTGTCGCATGTGCATACTAACCAAACGAGCAACAGCTGTCATTCTTGTTTAGCTCAGTGAGATAAAACAATCAGTAAAGTTAAACTAACTGTAAAGTTTTACAGTTTGTAGACTTCTTTTTGGGTGAACACTTGGGTGGATGAAGGATGCAGGTAAGTACACAGAGAACTTGTTAAGGAGGAGTATTTGGTGATAATTATGGGATAATTTTTTTCTTATTTCTCCATAAAAACATATGTTGTGGGTACTCATGAGTACCCACAACATATGTTTTTATGGAGAAATGGAGAAAATTATCCCAGAATTATCACCAAATGCTCCTCCTTAACAATTCCTCTGGTACATCTATAAATGGACAGAAACTTGCAATGCTTAAGTTGCCCATGCTAACGCAGGTGCAACAGAAAGAGGACAGCAAGGTGCATGCTTCTCATGAGTACCACATCATATGTTTTAGTACAGAAATATGTAAAATATTAATACTTTTTAGTTGAGAAAAGCATTTTATCTAGAGCTCTAAATATGTTTCATTAAGCTGCCATACCATATATTTATGGAAAAATACATGCAAAATAAAATACATGTATCAGTATTTTTGTTTGTTCTAAACATCTTATTCAGAGACAGATAGAAACTCTGCTACATTTCAGACATGAAAGTAGTGAAAACACAGCCTCAGATAAGGTTAAAGCAGCGACTGCACTCTTAACTCTAGATAAGTGGGGTAGCCACATCAATAGTTTTCTTACTTCTGTATCACGAAAACATGCCTATATAATTTTGACCCCTTAAACCCCACTTTTATATATTAAAACTGGAGTTTACAGGGGTACACATTATTTTTCATATTTCTGCTCAAAACATAGATTGTGGGTACTCGTTAGAACTGCCTCGGCAAGGTGGTTCGAACAAGTATCACAATCTATGTTTTGAGCAGAAATATGAAAAATATCAGAATTTTTATCTGGAAACTCAGTTTTTGGTGGTAAAATTTTCAACATATATGAATAGGCAAGTTTTCGTAATGTGCATGAAAACATATGTTGTGGGTACAAATTAGAGACGCCTGATCAGGCATTTCATTACCAACAGCATAACTTACCTTAATTTCACTTGAGCCCAACAACTGTGCTTTAAGGTTAGTTATCTCCTGTCTAGCATCTTCAAGTTTTATCTTGTATTTCTCTACCAACTTCTCAACCTTTCTGATCCTCAAAGTTTCTGCATCTCTTTCTCGTTCAAGGGTTGATTTCCCTAACAATTTCTCCTCCATTGCTGTAATCTTCTTCCTCAACAAATCTATATGCAGATCTTTACTTTCCAGCTGTTCTTTGTGGGACTTCACCTTGCGTTGGAGATTATAGATTTGTGTGCTGCGGTCGGCCAAGGCATCTCTTTCCAGTTTAACAAGTTGCTGAGCTCGTGCAAATAGGGCATCAACTGTCATGTCCATACCAAGATCTAAGGAAATTCTGTCCATCTTCATGGCTTCACCGAGCTGTTGTAAGCACCTCATATACTGAAAAACAAGAATAAAAATAAAATATATAGAAAGTAAAAAAAAAAAGGAAAATAGAAAACTGTGTCTGAAAGACAGATATGAAATTACCCTAGTGTCCTGCCTTTGCTAAATAAACAACCATATTTACCCTAAATATTGGGACTACCTAATTTATTACCATACTTGTCTTATTATTTGAACAAGTCCATTTACTACCTGCTGATTGCCTAAAACTGCTGGATAAGTGGCAAACAGTGTAGACTCTAATCAGATGATGTATTCTTAGCATATGATTGGGCTAACATGGTTTGCTCGGACCTTTCCGTCCCAAAATTTTAAGTAAATACGTTACTTGGAATGTTAGCAAGTTTAAAAACCTGCAGTTTCATGAAAAATATTTAACCATCAAAAAGTCACATGAACATTGTTGCAGTGATACATATGTAAAGTGCCATAAGGAATCCTTGAAATTAGCAGCAGCCAAATGCATAAATCTTGTTGCCTAAAATGTAAAATTCTCAGAAATGTCTGAGTTTAAAATGCTGAAATTTTGTCAAAAATTATTATCTAATCATCAAAAAGTTACAACTCAACATTCATTGTACATAATGTATCAGCAATATACATTAATTCAAAGTTCCAAATTATTTCCTCAAAACTGATTCTGCAGATGATGGTGCAACTAGTGTTTAACCCTGGTCCTGCTGAACCCAGATATGCCCTGCCTTTGCAAACAGTGTAGATCCAGATCAGTTGGCATCATCAGATGCCAACTGATTTGGATCTGCACTGTTTGTCATTAAGTATGTGATTTTGTATCAACAACCTGGATAAAGTCATCTGATTGGCTGGAAATTAGGAGGAGTGACATATTTAATTTATTCAGCATGGCAAGGTTAAAAGCCCCTTTTCTGTTTGATATGGCTATCTAATAAATAGCATTATGTCCTCAGACACTACTAACCTGTTCCTTGTCAGATCTGAATCCGTCTCTAAGAACATCGCCTGCTGCAAGTTCACCTTCAGTTGAACGTAATCGTTCTTTGTACTCGTGAGCATTGGTCTCAGCCACTCTGGCTCTGTGTGCTGCATTCTTGTGTAGTTCATACTGGGCTTCGAGTTGTTCAGTCAATGTTCTCACTCTGTCTTCCAAAGCCTCCACTTTCTACAAACATTATACAATCTTTATGCTCAGCATGCTGCTTAAAAATTTCAGCAGATGACATTTTGAAATATTTATCTTATTTTTCCCAGAAATTAGGCTTTGAAATTTCATGCAAATTGTCTCCTTAAGTGACAATTTGCATGAAATGTCAAAGCATATTTTCTCGAAACAAAAAAAAATAAATAAAAAAAAAATAAATAAAAAAAAAATAAAATAAATAATTAAATAAATAAATAAAATAAAACAAAAAATAAAAATATCATCAGTTTGTCATTTTCTGAATTTGCCCATGGAGTGGTAAAGCTTGCCTGCTTATGAAAAGACGTTGTTTGTGTTGTTTGTATGCTGAAGTTTTACAGCCCAGTCAACCCAATGGGGTCATATCGAGTATGGTCAGTAATTACCTAACCACACTTTAATGGGCAGGCTTAGTCCTATAAGCAGTTAAACAGTATTGCGCACAGTCTTTAGCCAGAAACTGACAACTGCCCTTCAGCAGATGGAAGAGAATGGCTGTAGAAAATATTTCTTGATCAAATGTCCAAGAAAAAATGTTGTCGACCAGACAGGAGTCAAACACGCAACCTCCTGATCACCAGTCGGATGTGCATCCAAATGAGCCTGCTGAAAAGAGGTTGAGAGAAGGTAATAATTTTAGTGATAATTATTTAGAAACATGAGAATATTTACCTCCCTTTTTTTTGTGGATTATTAAAAGGAAATAATTTGATCCTATAACTTCCTTTGGAGTAACACCCCACCCCACTTCCACTCCACTTCCACTCCAATTATTTTTGAAAGGCTTTAAAGACTAGAGAAGCAATACCTGTCTGCAAAAAGTTGTCTCCCTTTGAAAAATGACAGCAAAATCTAGGTGTATACATTCATTTTAACGTGTTCACTTCTTATTATGTTAAATGTTCTAAGATTTCATACACCAATGATTCTGACAAAATGGCATATGCAAACAGTGTAGACCCAGAACAGACAGAAACTACTGCATAAAAAGCAAAACTGATGCTAAAAAGGTATGGAATAAAGTGTTTAACATTTTAGGACATCTATAATATGCAAATTTCATTTACAATATAATTGTAAATAGAGTTTGGTAACTTACCCCTCTGTAGTCTCTATTAATCAACACAATATTTTCAATCTTGCGTCTAAGGTCGTCCTCTGAAGCATAACCACTACCATCCAAGTCACTCAAGAGTCTTGAAAGCTGCTCTCTGAACAAAGTGTGCTGTGTACTTTGGTTGTGAACACTGTGTACACTAGTGCGGATTTCTCTTTCTAGCTCAGAGAGTCTGCTGTCACGGAGACTGAGTTCTGATTGTGTTGCCTCCAAGGCTCGCTGAGAACCATCCAGCCTCTCTTTCAGAACCTCGATTTCTCTTTCCAGTTCATGTCTGGCAGACCGTTCAACATCTCTCTCCTGTATTAAAAAAAAAATGTGCATTTACAAATCTACTTTTTATACAGTACAGTGAAACCTGTGTAAGAGAGCCACCTTTAAGATTGATTTTAGTGGTTGGTGTGGAAAGGTGGCTGCCTTATAAAGGTACATGTCATGTAATTTTGCTAGCAAAATTACATGACATGTACCTTTATAAGACAGAAACATTTTCCACATCAACCACTATTTAAAGTCAGTCTCAAAGGTGGCTCTCTTACACAGGTTACAGTAACTGTTGAAGTTTGTTTTACAGAGCTCCAGCTAAGGTAGGGTATCAGGTAGATATATTGCATTTTTTTTAACCCTTGTCATGCTGAACAAATTAAGATGCCATGCCCATTTCTAATTTTCAGCCAATCAGACTACTTGATCCAGGTTGTTGATACAAATTCACATAATGACACAGTGCAGATCCAGATCAGTATGCTTCTTATGAAGCCAACTTGTCTAGACCTACATTGTTTGCAAAGACAGGGCATATCCCTGTTAAGCAGAACCAGGGTTAACTATCAGAGCTGGACCACTTGCATTGTTTGAGTATGTCTGAGTTATTGTTTTATGATACAGCAACCCTTGTTGGTAATTTTGTGTTGTCTCCCAGAGGAAAGGGAAAAAGTTATGTAACAAAAATAAGACCTCTTTATTGAGGCATAAATGAGCTTAGATTTTGGTGATAATCAGTTTAGGATATAGTGTCTTTAGATTGGTTTTACCTCTTGATAACCTGTGGTAATTTTTACAGGTGAAACAGAAAATCAGTTAACCCTTGTCCTGTAGAATAAATTAAGATGCCACACCTCCTACGAACTGAAAGCCAATCAGATTACTTGATCTAGGTTGTTGATACAAATTCACATACTGAATGGCAAACAGTGCAGATCCAGAACTGTTGGATTCTTCAGACGCCAACTGATCTGGATCTACACTGTTTGCAAAAGGCATGTCCTGGTTCAGTAGGACCAGGGCTAATCAACTTATCCAATACAGGGTGGATATGGAAAGGATAGTCAGACATACATTTTTGCTAGACATGCTAGTGTATTGGTTTTGCTTTACATTACAAAAACACACCTTTTCAAATATACTGAGAATTTTACCAGCAAAAAATGAAAACTTCCAGATGAAAAATTCTGGTAGTTTTCATATTTCTACTTAAAACATAGATTGTGGGTACTAGTTAGAACTGCCTCAGCGAGGCAGTTCTTACGAGTACCCACAATCTATGTTTTTGAGCAGAAATAAGGAAATTAATGTATAACCCTGTAAACCCCAGATTTACTGTATAAAAGTGGGAGTTAAGGGGGTCAAAACTATATAGGCGTGTTTTCGTGATGTATTGAAAGTTAAAGGTAAGGGATAGACTTGGTAGAATTTTGGCCATCTGTTACAATGGAGACAACTTTTGTGACTTCCTGTTTACTTTTCTGTGCACCAAGCACCTTTTGAAAAGGGCCGGGTCTGTTGGAAAAACATTTGTTCCCCTTGGAGCACATTTTTTCAAGTAGACCTCTTCAGAAGGGAGGCAGAATGATTTTGATAGATGTCTCCCCTGAAACAATATTCATTTTGGTTAAGCTTTATTCAATAAATGACGTGCAATGTGCAAAAAAGCCTCCTTTTGCCATATATGCAGGGTCTGATCAGTAGTTTAAAAAGATGCCTTTTACACAGTAAATACCTCTGGAAAATACAGTTATCTACTGATTTTATATAACAGCAAACCCAGTCCATTCACCAGCCTTCCCCAAACCTGCAACACACTATGGACAGTGATGGTGAGGTGAAAGTGTCATTCATGCAAGCTGTGCCAGAATGTGGATAACTTGTTTTGATGTACACCTGTACATCACAGCAATAAATGTTTTATTATCTGGTACAAAATAAAAGAAGTGGAAATATTCTTATACCATCACCAATGTTTTCTTCACTTATCATGCAATCTGCATCTCCCATTTTAGACTTAATTACCACCCCCACCCACCACACACACTATATATATATTGGAAAAGTCCAGTTTCAATATTTAGTATGTCAGGCTATGTAACTTAGATATTCCCAGAGTTAACAGTGGAGACCCTGATCAACTGCCACATTTTGGTGGAGCCCTGATCAGACGTCGAATTTTGACAGAGTTGCTTCCCCAGTATGTGTATCAATGTCCCTTAAGAAGCAAAGTGGGGCCTGACTATAACAATGTATAAGGTGTATGTGTGCAAGTTCTAGAAATTACTCAGCTACTGTCATTAGTTCTAGAATAGAGGAGTTATATTATCAAAGAAAGAAAACATTCACACAGTTCCAGACAAGAGAAGTATCTGTAAAATTATTTTTCTTATTTCTCCATGAAAACAATTTTGTGGGTACTCATTAGAAGTGCCTTGCAAAGGCATAGCAACAGATAAGGCATTTTTTTTTCATCCGAAAAATGCTGATATCTTTCTTATTTCTCCATGATAACATATGTTGTGGGTACTCATTAGAAGTGCCTCATCAAGGCACTTCTAATGAGTACCCACAACATATGTTTTTGTGGAGAAATAAAAAAAATATTATGTGGATACACCCTCTTATCTGTAGCTATGAAAGGCCATTCTAATGAGTACCCATAACATATGTTTTTGTGGAGAAATGATGAGACACTTCTAATGAGTACCCACTTTTTGTGGAGAAATAAGAAAAAATGTCTATTTTTTTTTGGTTAAAAAAAGCATCTTTCTAGTCATACACTCTGTTATGCAATAAGCTGAAATGCAAGTTAGCAAAAATATTGACATAACCATAGCAACAGAAAATCTGTTATCTTTCTTATTTCTCCACAAAAACATATGTTGTGGGTACTCATCAGAAGCACTTCAGTGAGGCACTTCTAATGAGTACCCACAATGTATGTTTTCGTGGAGAAATAAGAAAAATATTATGTGGATACCCCCTCTTATCTGTAGCTATGACATAAATAGGGGAACTTGTTCAATAAAATTATGCATAGTCACAGTATTTAGCCAGAAAGTAAAGATATGGGTAGTCTCTTTTCTCAACCTACCCTAGAACGGCTACGTTCACGGTAGTGTGGTGATAGGCTACGTTCCCTATATCGTGATGGTGAGAGGCTGCGTTCCCTGGTGCGTGCTGGGGATTTCAGTGATGATCGTAAATATCTGCCTTGTGATCGCTCCCTGCTCCTGCTCCTCTTTAATAACATAATAAAACAGTATATTTAACCAAGACTGAGCTAAAGGAAATATGACTTGGCCCATCAGTTTCAAAGCAAGCTGCTTACATATAAAATGTAGATATTTTGGGTAGGTTTTTTTGTGCATTTAAAAAAAAAAAAAAAAAAAAATAATTTTGATAACTTCTCTTTTCAAACTGAAGTTTTTGCATCTCATTTCATTAACATTGACACTAAATAAACTTTGTAACTTCATATTCAGTCTTATTACCACACACATTCCTATAATTGCATAGTCAGGCAATTTCTGAGAGTTCAGTTTACCATTCTTGTAATTTTATCCTGTTCTCAATAAAAGCACATGTTTGTTGCGGGTACCCATTAGTACCCAAAACATTAACAGTTAATAGTATTCTTGATAGGGGCCATGGGTCATATCAGTGTTAGAAATTAACTTTTTTCGCAAGTAGCAAGTAGTTGCTACCTGGTCTGAAAGTAGGTAGCAAAATGCATCTACGTGGCAGCAAAAGGTGTAACAATGCCCCCGTGCCATGGGTTAACCCTTAAAATGGCAAGAAAACCTGCATCTTAAAATGTTGTCTGTTTATGACATCTGATGAATATTCTTGCACACTTTTCTAACCTATATTTCACATCCAGACACGGTCGCGATATGACTGAAAGATTGTTGAAAGCGACGTTAAGCCCAAATCAAACAAACTAACCTATATTTGCATACAGCAAACAGTGTGGACCAAGATCAGACTGCTCCTAAAGGAGCAGTCTGATCTGGGTCCACACTGTTTTTAGAAATGACTTTTAAAATCACAAGCAGATGACAAAGCAGACGACAATTGTTGTGATTGGCAGTTTAAGGGTTAAACCTTCAAGCACTAAGCATATTTAGCAGACAGCATTTTCAAAGTATTTTTTTCTTATTTCAGCAAAAATGAGGCTTGACATTACATGTGAATCGTCTGCATGGCAGATGATTCTTATGAAATGTCAAGTCTAATTTGCACTGAAGACATTCACAACACAAAGTTGATAGTGTTTGGGGCACTATACCAGGTAGCACCTTTTTGCTACTAACAGTCTGACCAGGTAGCAAACTGAATTTTCAAGTAGCAAATTTGCTACTTGCTACTGTTAATTTCGAACCCTGCATATTCCGTGCCTGAGAATTATGTTCATCCGAATAGTTCTATGAGAGTGAATATATTTCTGAATTAGGAATATGAGCCCATATCCCTTGTCAAAAATCCAAATAACAAATTTGTTATACTGCTAAGCTTTTATGGAGCATTTTTGAAAATTATTAGTTGCAGTGTTAAAGATCCCTGATTAAACAACATGAAACAGCATGCAAAGTCATTAACCCTTGTCATGTTGAATAAATTAAGATGCCACACCCATATCTAATATTCAGCCAATCAGATTACTTGATCCAAGAATTTGATACAAATATACATATTTAATGACAAACAGTGCAAATCCAGATCAGCTGGCTTCTTCAGAAGCCAGCTGATCTGGATCTACATTGTTTGCCAAGACTGGGTTTATCCGAGTTCAGCTGGACAGGGGTTAAAATAAGTTTATAACATCATGAAACAACAATGATGATGTTTCTAAGGCAGCTTGTACTGCAGTTAGTATGGCAGACACTCACTGGCTGAAAAGATGAACTATAACTGCTTTTAGGAGGACTTGGAAGTGGGTCAAGATTTCTTTCTTGCATACAAATGATGGGAAAATAATGCTTGTGTAAATTTAATTAAACTGCAAAAAGATTTAAATAAAAGATGAAAATGTGAGCTTTTGTTGGGGTTCGTCATTGATAATTTGAAATAAAAATGATGGCCACCAAAGTTTTAGAATGGAGAAATGTACATGGGATATTCATACAGCCTATTATCCAATCAAATGCCTGGAAATATTTTTGCAGTATAACAAATTCTTTTATTAAGAAATCAGAAAAATATGGCACAAGTAAAATATTGCCTGCAAAAAGTTCCCTGTAGATTTTTCTTTGAAGTGTGTCAATATAAAGCGGACATTTTACCACAAGATTTTCCAAAACATAACCATAGTATGGTAATTAGGTTGAATATGGTGCATATCATTCTTACTCATCTTGTCTAATCTTTTAAAACAGATATGAAAAGCAGGGTCCTGAAGCTCACACTAAGCTATAAAACAACATGCAGCAGAAGCATAGCTCCAGATAAAGCAATTTCTTAAAAGAATGTTGATATTTTCTTATGAGTCACTTCTAAAGAGTACCTACAACATATGTTTTCACAGAGGAATAGGAAAAAATATTTATCCTGAAACCCACTTATCTAGAGCTATGAGACAAATAAGATATCTTATATGGTAAATAAGATATCTTATATGTGGAAATAAATATCTAATATGATATATCAGATATCTTATATAGGATATAAGATATCTTATATAGGATATAAGATATCTGAATTAGTATATCAGATATCTTATATCCTATATTAGATATCTTATATCCTATATAAGATATCTGATATAATGCATAATAAATAGTAAAATGGTTGCCAGCAAGCAGTTTTACTATTTACTCTATAAATCAGATATCTGATTAAATATATCAGATATCTTATATAATACATAAGTATCTGATATATTATATTAGATGTCTTATATAAATAAGATGTCTTATATGTCAATTAAGATATCTTTTATGCTATATAAGATAGCTTATATGCTACATAAGATATCTTTACTGACATATAAGATTTCTAATATGCTATATAAGATATCTGATATTCTATATTAGATATCTTTTATAGGATATAAGATATCTTATTTACGAAAGAAGATATCTCATTTATTCAAGAAAGCAAGATATCTCATTTAGTATATCAGATAGCTTATTTAGTATATCAGACATCTATATTAATATATAAGATATCATACTTAACAAATATGATATCTTATATGGTAAATTAAATATCTTATATGTGTAATTAAAAAAGATATCTCATATATTATATCAGATATCTTATATAGGATAAAAATATCTAATATTGGATATAAGATATCTGAATTATTATATCAGATATCTTATATCCTACATTAGATATCTTATATACAATATAAGATATCTAATATATTATATAAGATAATTATTTTGCATAATAAATAGTAAAACATCTTGCCATAGTTCTGTCTCCAATATATTTATTCTTGAGCTTAAATTATCTTATCTTTTCATATAAAATAGTCCTATTTTTATATGAATTCAGGAATTAAAAATATAATCAAGAACATACAATGATTTAAGTTTTCAAATTTAGTTTTTTCCATAAAAATTTTACAAAAGTTCTATAAAAATTCATGTGAACATAGAAATCTATATCATTAGGAACTAATATGCTCTTTTAAATTATCATAATGCCATTTGCCATTCTTTTTACTTTTTTCTCTGATTTTTTTTTTTTTTTTTTTTTCTAAAAGCCCTTTTTGAACAGTAGATGCATAGCTCCAGATAAGGCACTTTTTTCAACCGAAAAGTACTGATATTTTTCTTATTTCTCCACCAAAACATATGTTGTGGGTACTCATTAAAAGTTTTTGTGGAGAAATAAAAAAACTATTATGTGGATACCCCCTTTATCTGGAGCTTTGAGTGGATGCATCCTAATTGAAAGTGTTATTAACCCTAGTCCTGCTGAACCCGGATATACCCTGCCTTTGCAAACAGTGTAGATCCAGATCAGTTGGCTTCTGAAGAAGCCAACTGATCTGGATCTGCACTGTTTGCCATTAAGTATGTGAATTTATAGCAACAATCCGGATGAAGAAGCCAACTGATCTGGATCTGCACTGTTTGCCATTAAGTATGTGAATTTATAGCAACAATCTGGATCAAGTAATCTGACTGGCTGAAAATTAGAAGTGGGCGTGGCCATTTTATTTATTCAGCAGGACAAGGGTTAAGTGTTAAAGGGTTAAAAGAACAATAGGGATTAAAAATGCTTCAGGAAAACATAGTCTCTAGGATAACTACCACAATAACCCTAAGTATTGGGACAGACATATCTGAGCAAACAGTGTAGACCAAGATCATGTGCCACTGAATGCAGCATCTGATCAGTGTCTACACTATTTGTCACTAATCCAGCAATCTTTAAACAAATCAACCGGCTGTAAAATGATTTTTTTTTTTCAAATTTTAGGACAAGTATGGTAAGGAGTTAAGATGTCCCAATATTCAAGGTATATGTAAATGAAGTACAGTGAACCCTCGTTATAAAGACAGCATTTGTTCCAAAAGACATTGACATTAAAATGAATTTGCTGTTGTAAAGAATCTTTAATAAGCAGATTGATATGTAAGAAAGGTCTTGTTTTATTCTTATTTCTTCATAGAACACATGTTTTGGATATTTGTTAGAATTGCCTCGCTGAGGCAATTTTAACAAATATCCAAACATACGTTTCTTTAAAATATTAAATACAATATTCTTGCATAATTTCTGACTAATTGTAACCTCTTAAGCGAAGATTTCATGACAGTCAAATTGTCATTATAACGAACTTTGTCATTGTATTGAGTGTCGCTATAAAGAGGGTTGTCTGTATTTATTGAATCATCTCACCAAGGTATAGTTATTGACTTTCCAAGACGTATGTTTTACAGTAAATGTCCTAAAATTTCGAATGCCACAGTGTCTGACAAAATGACATATACATTTGGAAGGAGCCGTCTGATCAGGGTCAAAACTTTTTGCCATTCCACTAAGTATTTTAAGCAACAAGTGCATATTAAGCAACTTTAGGCCAAAATAGTATGGAATAAAGTGTTCAAAATTTTAAGACATTTACAGTACTACCTAGGGACAACTGCTCAAAATACAAACTACCACAGAATAAAGAGGAGCTGAGAATAAAAGCAATCTTTACAGTATTTACCCTAAATATTCAAATGCCTAGGAAAATGGATACAATTTCAAGGGAGGCAACTCTTTCAAAATTGTTTTGGCTCCTTTCTGAAAAGGGGTCGACTTTAAAAGGAACAAGGTGCTTCCACTGAGTACCAACAACATATGTTTTTGTGGAGAAATCAGAAAAATATCACCATACATGTATTTTAGCTCAAAAAGTATCATATCTGTAGCTCTGATATGCTTATAGCATCATATTCACTTGGTATAGCCTATATTTAATGTAAAAAAACCCCAAAACTTCTTAGGATGTAATCAACGTGAAAGGCTAATGCCCATTTTCTTGGACAAATGAAAGTACATGTATTTTAAAGAGTATTATACCATAGCACTTGATAAGATGTTTTTTTCAATAAAAGAGCATTGGTATTTTTCTTACTTCTCCATGAAAACATATGTTGTTATACTCATTAGAAAATTCACTCTGTTAGGAATAAGCTGTGGCTTTAGAGCAACAAAGAACCTGACAAGACAATATACATGCAGGGGCCCAGGCTGCATAACTCCTGATGAGTATTCTGATAATTACACCACAACTCTTTATAACACGATTGCTGGGATCCAAGATGAACACCGCGTTAGCTAAATAACTGTGTTGTATCCAAATATGAATGTATAGATTATATAGAAAAATGACCATTTATGGTCATTTTTCTATATAATCTATACATTCATATTTGGATACAACATTTTTGTAGTCCACCTTTAAACCATCTTATATCCAAACCTTCTTATAACGAATCATCTTATAAAGAGCTTACAGTGTATATATTTCATTATTCCATAAAAACGTTTTCATTGGCAGTCACCATGGTAACACAATTCAAATGAGTGCCAACATATGTTTCCAGGCAGAAATAAGAAATATACAGAATAAACTCCACTAATGGTCACCTCACAAGAACACCCTAGAACGACTACTTTTAGTGCATTCTTACTAAATATTTAACTGCTCTATAAGCCACCATCCTTATAAAAAGCTACCGTATTCGACCTAATTACCGCACTGTGCGCTTAGGTTTTTCAAACTTACAGGACACACTCATTTGTGGTCAAATATGTATCTATCTACTAAGGATACACTATAAAAAAGATCAGAAAAGGACTTATTTAATGATGACTATGCGATTTTTTCTGACTTCCTTTACAAAGGCATATGTTGTGGGTACTCATTTGAATTGCATCGACTTGTCGATGCAATTCAAATGAGTACCCACAACATATGCCTTTGTAAAGAAGTAAAGAAAAAAGTACACTGGTTGTAATCTGAAGACTACGGAATTTCTTGACTGTGCCCTTATTAGGTCGAATACGGTAGTTTTATTTCTTTTGAAGGGTGGCTACTGAAGAGATATTGCCAGAGGGTCTTGTTAAGGACGAATACTTGATGACAATTCTGGAATATTATTTTTTTCAATTTCTCCATAAAAAAAAAAAAAAAACATATGTTATGGGTACTCAGAAGTAACTCACTGTAGCATTTCTAATGAGTACTCACAACATATGTTTTTATGAAGAAATAAGAAAAAAAATATCCCAGAATTACATTGTATTATCAAATACTCCTCAATAACAAGTCCTCTGAACTGCATGGTATCATGGTTGAAATGAGTCTCATATCAAGAGTTATGTGACTCCTCTTTAGAATTTATATCGTGAGAAAAACAGTCTACAGGGTATGTGTAAAGAGTGAAAGCCTAGATTAGTCTGTGCCTGATATTTTTCTTATCTCTCTATGGAAACATATGTTGTGGGTGCTCATATGAAGCGCCTTATGTTTCCATGAAAACAAACATTGTGGGTACTCGTTAGAAGTGCCTCGAACAGGTGCTTTTAATGAGCACCTGCAATGTATGTTTTTGTTAGACATAGCAAGAAAATATCAATACTTTTTGGTTAGAAAAAGTACTTCAACTTGAGCTATGATGCAGGTGATTGGGACTTTGCTGCCGCTTTGCCAATATACCATAATTACCCTAAATATATGGGCCCAGTTGTTCAAAGCGTCGTTAACTTAACAAGCTTGTTAATGGTCATTTTGTTAACTGTTTTAGCGGATTCAATATACAATATTCTGAAATGTTTTGCTGAAAAAATGTGAGTAGCTTTTGCACTGCAAAAGCTACTCACATTTTTTCAGCAAAAAAGTTTAGCACTCGATGTAAATTTTAACAAATCGTTAACTAAAGATGTCATTAGCTTTGAACAACTGGGCCCTGGATACCATAATCTACTGTATTTATCCCAACTATTAAGATACCTTAACTTCTTACCATACTTGTCCTAAAATTTGAATTAGTCCATTCTACTAACTCTTGATGTGTCTAAAATATTGCTGTATGTATGGCAAACAGTGTAGAACCTAATCAGATGCCGCATTCTGCGGCATCTGATCTGGGTCTACACTGTTTGCTTAGGCCTATATATCCCAATACTTAAGGTTATTACAGTATCCTACAACCATAGCCTGGATCAAGTTTCGCCTAAAACAACTGATCTGGAGCTACACTGTTGGCGTGTTTAAATTTTTGGCTAAATTTGGTAAAATGTTTTGATGTCCAAATTTAAGGTAAATACAGTAAATGGAATGGAGCAGAGCAAAAATTGAAAATTTGTGTCAGTAAAAGAAACATTTAGGACATTGAATACTACATCAGAACTCTGCAGAACTGAGGGTTCACACATGGTTTCAGGAAAAACGAGATCTCTTACCGATCGAAGGGCATCCATCTCCATCACACTTTTTTCGTAGTCTTTCTGTTCTTTGCCAACCTCTGAGACGAGCCTCATGATAGTTTCCCTACTGGCCTTTGTCTCTAGTTCTGTGTTGTTCAAAGTTTCTGTCAGTGTGAGAATTTTACCTTTTAGCATTGCATTTTCTTGTGAGGCTTCAGTCAGCTGTAAGGGAAAAGACCACAACTATTAAGGACTTGTTAAGGAGGAGTATTTGGTGATAATTCTGGGATAATTTTTCTTATTTCTCCATAAAAAAATATGCTGTGGGTACTCATTAGAGTATCCACAAGAGTACCCACAACATATGTTTTTATGGGGAACAGGAGAAAATTACCGCAGAAATCACTTAATCCTCCTCCTTAACAAGTCCTCTGGAACTTAAATTTCTTATGCCTCAAATTAAACTTTACATATAAGAGCCTTCTTTTTTTAAACAAAAAAATGTCTAATATTTCTAAGTGTTCTATGAAAATATATTATGGTGGTGTGAAATAGATATAGAGTTAAAGCATAAAAGAAACAGAAAATTTGATTGTTTTTAGTGTAAGATCGAATCTTACTTCAGCAAATGAAAACCAAATGTAGTACATGTACTTTCACGAGTGGTGATAGCCACGAGTGAAAATACAAGTTTTGGTGTTCATGAGTGAAATAAAATTCAATCTTACACTGAAAAAAACATTTCCCAGCCATTTCAGGTCAATTTTGTCTTGTTCAGCGTGTTCAGGGGCATAATATTGGGTAAAAATATAGTTTTGTACCTTAAAAATGAGGCCAAAGTAATTTTAAACCAATATAACCTAAGAAACTGACACAAAGAAAATACCACAGCAGGTGATAGTCCACCTGACGTTGTGTGCAGAAAAAGCCTTACGTCAGAGCAGTAAGTGACATCAGCAGTTCTAATGCAAAACATTAACCTCTTTACATAATTTCAGACAAGTATACTACGTCGTAAACCTTTTGGCTATGTTTTTTACCCAGAATTCATGAGGAAATTGATTTGCAAGAAAAAACAAGAGCTCCGCCAAGCGGGGCATTATACGCCCGTGGCAAGTAATAAGATGTAGCACATAAACTGGCTCCTGTATAATTCAGTGCTCCGGATATAAACTGTAAGTGGAATTACATAAAAAAAAAAAATAAAGAAAATAAAAAAAATTTCATTGGGGCATATCTCTGCTGATATTTGGTGAACTGTAACCTAAGGGTCCAAGCTGGCCCAGAAATTAAGGGAGAAGTGACTTCTCCCTCCTGGGAAAATAGGGAGAAGTTTGCTGCTTCTAGGGAGGTGCTGTCTGATGGAGGACATACCACAGAAGCATGGCTATATTATAAACCTTTCCTTGCAAATCTAATAAAAGAAGATGTTAAAAAAAAAAAAAACAAAAAAAAAAACAATATCTTGCCCATATGACCAAACCTTTAGTTATTTGCTAAAAATATACCTATTACAAAATAAAATTATAAAATTTGCACACTATTACCTCTAAACAATATGCTGCGAAAAGTTTACAAAAACTTTCAAAGGGGCATATATCTGCAAATATTTGGTGCACTGTAATCTTGAAATTATATGTGCTGCTCCACATCATCGTGTAACTATTTATGAAGTTTCAGCTTGATTGGATGTAAACTGTAGGAGGATTTAGCCGGAAACAAAAAATTAATAGAAATTTTCAAAGGGGTTTAACTCTGCTAATATTTGGTGGACTGTAACCTTGAAATAATATGCGCTGCTCCACATCATGGTCTAACTACAAATCAAGTTTCAGCTTGATAGGATGTAAACTGTAGGAGGATTTAAACAGAAACGAAAAGTTTACTGAAATTTTCAAAGAGGCATAACTCTGCTAATATTTGGTGGACTGCAACCTCGAAACAATATGCACTGCTCCACATCATGGTCTAACTGATCATGAAGTTTCAGCTTGGTTGGATGTAAACTGTAGGAGGATTTAGCCAGAAATGAAAAATTAATAGAAATTTTCAAAGGGGTATAACTCTGCATATATTTAGTGGACTGTAACCTTAAAATAAAATGCACTGCTCCACATCATGGTCTAACTTCAAATCAAGTTTCAGCTTGACCGGATGTAAACTGCAGGAGGAGTTAGCCAGAAACGAAAAGTCTACTGAAATTTTCAAAGGGGCATAACTCTGCTAATATTTGGTGGACTGTAACCTTGAAACTATATGCACTGCTCCACATCATGGTCTAACTATACATGAAGTTTCAGCTTGATCGGATGTAAAATGTAGGAGAATCGGAAATGAAAAGTTTACAGAAATTTTCAAAGGGGCATAACTCTGCAAACATTTGGTGGACTGTAACCCTGAAACAATATGCGCTACGCCACATCATGGTCTAACTATATACCAAGTTTCAGCTTGATCAGATGTAAGCTGTAGGAGGAGTTAGCCAGAAACGAAAAAGTTTACGGACGGATGCCATACCCCGTAACATAATACGTCCCCGTTTTTCAAACGGGCGTATAAAAAGTAGTCCCAAACAGTGAATATTTGAAAACTGTATTGTCACTGTTTCAAACAGTGAAAATACTGAATTTGATTTCATTGAGAAATCTCTATATTTCATTGAAAAGCATACCGTATTCGATCTAATTACCGCACTGTGCACATAGGTTTTTCAGAATTACTGGGAACACTCATTTGTGGTAAAATATGTATCTATCTACTAAGGATACACTATAAAAAAGATCAGAAAAGGATTTGATGATGATTATGCGATTTTTTATGGTTTTCTTTATAAAGGCATATGTTATGGGTATTCAAGTTGATGCAATTCAAATGAGTACCCACAACATATGCCCTTATAAAGAAGAAGACAAAAAGTACACTGGCTGTAACCTTAAGACTATGAAATTTCTCGACTGTGCGCTTATAGGGGTATGTGCCGTAATTAGATTGAATACGGTAAAAGCCATTATAAAAGTGTAACCATTCACCTTAAGTGTTATTTCTTCTACTGTTGGTATTCCTGATCCTGAAAATGTCTCCAGATGAAGCATACTGCCGAGCTGTGAGAGAAGCTCTTTGTGTTTTCTGTCAAGACTTTCTAATCGAGCTTGTGCCTCCTCTCTCTCCTCTAATTGTTTCCTGAAATTTTTAGCAATAGTATTCCGTATAATTGTAAACTGTCAGAGCACCAGCAAAATTTGTAGCAGATGACATTCTAATTTTTTTTTTAATTTTCAGAGAAAATATTTCTTGTCATTTCATGTGAATTGTCTGCTTGGCAAAACAGAAAAAAATCAAAATGTTGTGCTGCAGTAGTGACTGGCACTTTTTAAGGGTCAAAGTGGTATTAGTCCAAGTAATTTACATAGTTGTAGATAAGGCAATATTTTCAACTAGAAAGTGATGATATTTTTCTAATTTCTCCACAGTGAAGTACTTCTAATAAGTACACACCTTAGCTCCAGATAAAAGTAGGTATCAGATATTTTTTTTTTATTATTATTTCTCCAGGAAACAAATATGTTGTGGTATCAATGCACTTCTAATGAATACCCTCTGGGGCTGCATGGGAGAAATAAGCAACAAGCAAATACCCTGATCAGACTGCAGATGCTCAGACTAATCTGATTCTTCTCTGGGATCATATCATAAAGGAAATTTTCTCATGTTGAGGCACATATGTATTAAATATTAAGACACCAAAATGTCCAAAAAATGAACATAAATGTAGGTTTTAACCCTTGTCCTGCTGAATCCTGATATACACGCCTTTGCAAACAGTGTAGATCCAGATCAGTTGGCTTCTATGAAGCCAACTGATCTGGATCTGCACTGTTTGCTATTCAGTATGTGAATTTATATCAACAATCTGGATCAAGTAATCTGATTGGCTGAAAATTTGAAAAAGGTGTGGCATCTTAATTTATTCAGCAGGACAAGGGTTAAGACACTGAAAGCAGCCAGAACTACAAATAAGACCCTCTCTAGGACCAGTACTTTTATCATTGTCTTTTTTTTTTCACCTCTGAGAAAGTGGGTTGTCTTCTTGGCACTTTAGTCAAAAGAGTAAATTGCAAAAAATCTGTCATAAATTTATTCTAATTTTGTTCTATCTGCAATACATCACAACTTTTTCAAATACTGCAATACTTACTACATGTGCTTGACTGGATACTTAACAATACTTTTCACAATAAAATAATCAACAATAGCACTGCATTTTTACTTGTTTGTATTTGTGATTTCAGCTTGCCACCTCTGAAAAAGGGAGTTATGGTAATTCCTTCCTTTTTTAAAGAAGACCTTTTTCAGAAGGGGCATGGTATGTTAGAAAGCAAAAAGGAAGCCAGTAAAGTTGTATTCTTTATAAAAATGTTATAAAAATGGCAGAAAATCTACTAAGTCTACCGGTATGCAGTCCATTTACCAGGGCCCAGCTGTTCAAAACTAACAATGTAGTTAGTATTAAATATTGCATATATGCTTATATTTTTTTCTGAAAAAAAAAATGTAAGTAGCTTTTGCACATGCAAAGCTACTCACATTTTTTTCAGCAATAATACCTGCCAATCTGACATTGTACTTACTAGAACAGTAACATTTTGACCACTAACAAGCTGGTTCAGCTAGCGATGCTTTGAACAAATGGGCCCAGCTGTTTAACGTTGCGAGTCAATTAATAAAGGTAGTTCTCAAAGCATGTTTCACTATACCTTAATCTGGACTCCAATTCAACAATTCTCTCCTGAGATTCTTTATTTTCCTTCTGGAGTGCAGCAACAGTGAACTCACTCCTGCCTGCTACAGACTCAAATGCACCAGCTCTGCCCTCTAGGTCGGTAATCTGACACCTTAGTGATTCAACGAGGCTCTGAAGTCTTCCTTCATTCTCACGACTTGTCTCTGTCATCAGTTTCATCTCTTTTATTTTAACATCTCTGATGTCTAGTTCATTCTCAAGCTCTTTATTCTGCAGAAATACAGTTCTTACTCTAAATATTGTGATATCTTAAACATAGCTCCAGAATAAAGGGGTATCAGGTCAATAATACATATGTTGTGGGTACTTATTAGAAGCACCTCAGTAAGGTGCTTCTAATGAGTACCACAACAATTGTTTTCATAGAGAAATAAGAAATATACATGTACCAATACTTTTTGGTTGAAATAAAGTCCCTTATCAAGAGCTATAGTTAACTCCTAATCGTATCAGTACTAGAATGTAAACAAGTTCATAGTGGGGCAACAGGTGTAGACCCTGATCAAATGCCCTAATCTGTGGCATCTGATCAGGTTCTATACTGTTTGCTCAGGCCTCTCTCTTAATCTCTGAATACTTAGGGTAAATATCACAATAAAAATACATTTCTTTTATAATAAAAAAAGTTCAACATTTTCCTTTAATATTGCATAAATGGATAATGAAGGCACAGATCAGCTTGTACATCCTTTCAGCCTGATCAGAACCTTTATTTTATGTTAACATATTCTACAGTATCAAGGAAACCGTAAGCAAACACCAAAGACCCTGATTAAACTGCACGAATATGCTGGTTGATCTGAGCCTTCAGTATATGCATATACAATATAAACCATTCTTCGTGAAAACTTTGAAGTGTTTCAGGACAGCTGTCAGTTAGACAGAAATTTTCTCCAGGACAGAAGGAAAATCTACAGGACAGACAAATTTTGGTTTCAACTGACAACAACTTAGCATTTAAAAGAAAATATCATTTTAGTGCTCAGATGATACTGATTTAGTGCCTTTTTACCAAAAAATGTGAATGAAATTTTTTAAAAATGAAAAAAATGTCTATTATTAAAATTTGGCAATTGAAAATTTGCAGGACAGCTGTCAGACAGGTTGAAAATTTTTGCAGGACAAAACAAAAAGTCTTTGGTTTTGTCAGACAGTCCTGCAGTTTTTGCAAAGACTGTATAGACCTTTTCCTGATGACAAGCTGTCCTGCAGTTTTTGCAAAGACTGTATAGACCTTTTCCTCATGACAAGTCTAAAAAGCTGGATATGGCCACACACACCAAGCCTTGAAATACTCAGTCTACACAGACACAGCTCCAGATAAGGCACTTTTTTTCTGCCTAAAAATAATAATACTCTTCTTATTACTCTATGAAAATATATGTTGTGATACTCATTAGAAGTGCCTCAGCAAGGTGTTTCTTTCTAATGAGTACCCACAACATATGTTTTCATAGAGAAATGAGAAAAACATTATGTGAATATCCCCTCTTATCTGGACCTATATTAGCCTTTTGAATATGCCTGACAATGCCTTAATTTCATTTGATACCCTAATATGCAAGCCATCATATGGGCTTTCTCATAATTTCTAACCCTGCTGATTCTCCCTTTTTAACCCTTGTCATGCTGAATAAATTAAGATACCATGCCCACTTCTAACTGTCAGCAAATCAGATTATTTGATCTGGGTTGTTTATACAAATTCACATACTGAATGACAAACAGTGCAGACTACAGAAGCCAAGTGATCTGGATCAACACTGTTTGCAAAGGCTGCCTGATATCCGGGTTCAGCAGGACTATGGTTAATATATAAAGTGGTGATACAAGGTGGCGGATGGAGCAGGGTGTAATTCAGGATGAATTATGAATAAATGATGCCTTCCTTCTTATGCTTGTGTTTAAAACTTCAGAAATAATTTATAAAACATTTTAATTTCTTAATTTGACATTAATTTGTCAAACCGCCCACTATTAAGGCCTGGAATCTAAATGTGAGCAGGCACATTTGAGAGGTTCAAAAATTAGCCTAAATAGTGCCAAAGCTTCAGTGAACACAAGTCTGAACATGTAATGCTGCAAAAATACTGAGCAGCATGTACAGCAAAGAAATCTGGTCCTGTTCACTGATGGTCATTGTAGAGTACTGTGAAACAAATCAAGCTTTATTGTCCTGTGAAAGGTTGTAAATAACTTGAATGAGTTACATTTGTAAATAATAAATAAATATAACTTGAAACAGTTACACTCCAGGTTGTCTACTGAAGCATGTTTTTGGTATTCATCAGAAATGCCCCAGCAAGGCAATTCCAATTAGTACCACAACATGTTCAAATGAAGAAAAATGAAAAAAGAAACAGCAACAAAATATTGTTATCTAAAGCTGTGTCATCATTACGAAAACATGCCTATTCAAATATACTGAAAAGTTAATCACCGAAAAATTGAAAATTTTCAGACAAAAAAATCAAATATTTTTCATATTTCTGCTCAAAACATAGATTGTGGGTACTCGTTAGAACCGCCTCGCAGAGGGTTCTAACGAATACCCACAATCTATGTTTTTGAGCAGAAATAAGAAAAATAATGTATACCCCTATAAACCCCAGTTTTACTATATAAAAGTGGGGTTTAAGGGGGTCAAAATTATATAGGCGTGTTTTCGTGATGTAAAGGCCCTTTTTTCAACAGGAAAGTAATGATTTTTTTTATTAATTCTCCACAAAAACATATGTTGTGGTTCCCATTAGAAGCGCATCTGTGATGCGCTTCTAATGAGTACCCACAGCATATGTTTTTGTGGAGAATTAAAATATTATATTGATACCCTCTTATCAGGAGCTATTTAAATATACATGAAAGTACCTTCTCAAAGTTTCCATATTTATGCATCAAATATACATACCTTGGTAAGTAGTTTTTCACACTTCACCTGCACAGCTGCCAATTCACTTCGAGCTGCATCCAAACTCTGTCTATCCCCAAGGTAGAGACTCTCCAACTGTCAATGATTCAAATTCAGAATGGTTTGAAATAAAATATACCATTATTAGCTCCAGGCAAGGCATGTTTTTCAACCAAAAATTGTTGATATTTTTTTTATTTCTCCACAAAAACATACGCTACACAACATATGAAAAGGGTTCTTATGCAATTTGCCAACAATGTAGGCCCTGATCAACCTGCACATTTGCCTTGGCTGAACGGGGCCTTTGTTGTCCACTTACAGAATAAATGGATACATGTCAACAAACAGAGAATGTCCAGATAAGTCTGCACCTGAAGCACATGCTCATCTAGGCCTTTTCTGTTTGCATATGGCATAAGGGCCTTTTTCTCATGTTCAGCATCGTATGTTGAGGTACTCATTAGAAGCACCTCAGCAAAATAGTTTTTTGCAGGGAAATAAGAACAAAATTTTCCTGATACCCTCTCTTAACTAGAGCTACATTATACCGTAAAGATATCTTAAACCCTTACCATACTTATCCTAAACCTTGAACAAATTCATTCTGCAACTGATGTGTCTAAAAAACTGCTGGATGATTGAGAAACAGTAGACGCTGATCAGACCAGCATTCTGGCAATTGCAACATCTAAGTTTAAACTACTTGCCTAGGCCTGTCCCGGTACTTAGGGTAAATATGGTATCAAATTTAGATCAAAAGAAACATTCAGTTCACAGTATCCAGATAAACATAAAAAATATTTCTTATTTCTTCATAAAAAAAATGATATGAGTACTCATTATTTTCATTACAATTGCCTTGCTAATGCAAGTTTTTAAAGAAACAAGGTATACATATAGATAAACTTTTTGGTTGAAAAACTGTCTTAAAGGAGCAGTCTGATCTGGGTCCACACTGTTTGCAAAAATGACTTTTAAAATCACAAGCAGATGACAAAGCAGGCGACAATAGTTGTGACTGGCGCTTTAAGGGTTAAATTACATGAATTAAACTACAGTCGAACCTCGATGGCTCGAACACCAATGGCTCGTTTACCATGGCTAATTCGAACTCATTTTCGAGTCCCTACGAAATTCTTCCGATAGCTCAAGAAAACAAATATTTAAGGAAATTTTCTTATTTTATCATGAAATTGTATGTTGTGTGTACTCATTAGAATTGCCTCATTGAGGCAATTCTAATGAGTACACTCAACATACAATCATTGTGTAGAAAATCGAAAAGATTTCCCTAAATTATTGCTATTTGCTTCCTGAACTGGTGCTATGATTAACCCTCAATGGCTCGAACTACCCATGTCTCGAACGAATTTCCATGGTCCCAAAGATGTTCCACCCATTGAAGTTTGACTGTATCATGCACAAACTATTTATGTAAAAGAATATTTTGAATGTTTTAAATACAGTTCACTGAGTACAGGGTAATAAAATGCCAGAACAAGAGGCCCACGGGCCACGATTCGCTCACCTGAGTGACATAGCCACTGCAGACATGCAGATGTTATGCATCATTTATCCAATCCTATCATCGCAACTAATGAAAATATCATCATTTGAGCAGTTTTTAGTTTTGAAGAAGAATATATGGGCCTGACAGTCAATGGAGCATGATCATGAATAAACTATCAATCACATTTCAACAGAAGGATCAATGTGAAATTTGGTGGAAATTGGCTAAGTGGTTTCTGAAGAATCGTGATTTTATACATGTAAACAGCACAGTGGCAGGGACATATTATAAATATAAACCAGATGATGGCCATCTTAGATTTCCAATCAGAACAATTTTAACTACTGTTGATCTACAAGTCACTTCGATACTTTCAATATAAATGTATATGGCCCATACAAATAGGGAAGCAAATTTGACCTTGGAGGTAAAAAGGTCAAATGTCAACATAAACCATCATTTGAGCAATTTTGGTAGATCTCCTGTCCCCTATAATTTGTGCAAAGATTAGGACCCAGGGCTTATTTAGTTATGGAGAAGAAGATTTTTGAAGGTTTTTACCATATATTGGCATGGCAGCCATTTTGATCAATGGACCATACCCATTTTAGCAATCTTTCATTCTCCTGCCCACAGAGGCTCCGCATGAAATTTGAGCAACACTGGCCCGGAGGCTTCAGAGGAAAAGCCATTTGAAATTATCAACATTTTTTCCATACAAATGTATGGCGCCCATACAAATGCATACAGAAGCAAACTTGACCTCGCCGTAAAAAGGTTAAATGTCAATGTATGACAATTATTTTAGCAACTTTGGTAGACCGCCCGTTCCAGATGATATATGCAAAGATTCAGCCACAAGCCATCCTCGGTTTTGGAGAATAAGATTTTTAAATGTTTTTTCCCATGCAAATGCATAAGGAAGCAACTTGACCTTGCCGTAAAAAGGTCAAATGTCAATGTATGACCATTATTTTAGCAACTTTGGTAGACCCCCTGTCCCCGATGATTTATGCAAATATTCAGCCCCAAAGCATCCTCTGTTCTAGAGAAGAAGATTTATAAAGGTTTTTACCATATATGGGCATGGCACCCATCTTGGTCAATGAACCGTGACCATTTTAGCAATCTTTTGTTCCCCCTACCTAAGGAGGCTCCATATGAAATTTGAGCAAAATTGGCCCAGAGGCTCCAGAGAAGAAGTTGTTTGAAATTCTGAACATTTTTCCCATACAAATGCATAAGGAAGCAAAATTGACCTTAACGTAAAAAGGTCAAATGTCAATGTACGACCATTATTTTAGCAATTTTGGTAGCCCTCTTGTTCCCGAAGATATATGCAAAGATTCAGCCATAAGGCATGCTCAGTTTTGGAGAAGAAGATTTTTAAAGGTTTTTCCCATACAAATGCACAGGGAAGCAAACTTGACCTTGCCGTAAAAAGGTCAAACGTCAACGTACGACAATTCTTTTAGCAATGTTGGTAGACCTCCCGTCCTCGATGATTCCTGCCAAGGTTCAGCCCAAAGGCATTCTCGGTTCTGAAGGAGAAGATTTTTAAAGGTTTTTACCATATATGGGCGTGGCGGCCATCTTGGTCAATGGACCGTGACCATTTGAGCAATTTTTCGTTCCCCCACCCTAAGGAGGCTCCATATGAAATTTGAGCAAAATTGGCCCAGAGGCTCCAGAGCAGAAGTTGTTTGAAATTCTGGTCATTTTTCCCATACAAATGCATAAGGAAGCAAAATTGACCTTAACGTAAAAAGGTCAAATGTCAATGTACGACCATTATTTTAGCAATTTTGGTAGCTCTCCTGTTCCCAAAGGTATATGCAAAGATTCAGCCATAAGGCATGCTCTGTTTTGGAGAAGAAGATTTTTAAAGGTTTTTCCCATACAAATACATAGGGAAGCAAACTTGACCTTGCCGTAAAAAGGTCAAACGTCAACGTACGACAATTCTTTTAGCAATTTTGGTAGACCTCCCGTCCCCAATGATTCCTGCAAAGGTTCAGCCCCAAGGCATTCTCGGTTCTGGAGAAGAAGATTTTTAAAGGTTTTTACCATATATGGGCGTGGCGGCCATCTTGGTCAACGAACCGCGACCATTTTAGCAATTTTTCGTTCCCCCACCCTAAGGAGGCTCCATATGAAATTTGAGCAAAATTGGCTCAGCGGTTTCAGAGGAGAAGTCGTTTGAAAATGTTAACGGACGGACGCACGGACGGACGGACGGACGGACGGACGGACGGACGGACGGACGGACGGACGACGGACGAAAAGTGATCACAATAGCTCATCCTGAGCAGAGCTCAGGTGAGCTAATAAACTAAAGCAAGAGATGCATTATTGTTGTGGCTATGGCTGGCACGATTAATCGGATAATCGATTAATTGATCGATAAATTCCACAAAAATGACTTTCATTACAGATTTGCTAATAATCGATCATTTCATTTCTGCGTTTGTTACTTTACCGTATTTACCCTTAGTATTCAGACACCTCAACTCCTTTTCACACTTTATCTAAAATTTGAACAAGTCCAAAATACTACCCACTGTTATGTCTAAAATAGCTGTGTTAGTGACAAACAGTGTAAACCCTGATGAGATGCCGCATTTGCGGCGTCTCATCAGGGTCTACACTGTTTGCTCAATACATGTATAACATATGAAAGGGTCATAGGTAAAATTAAGGTAAAATCTTCAGCCATTACTAATCGATTATCAATCACAATGGCAGGACTGATAATCAATTATCTTTTCAGCTCTGATTAGCCAGCCCTAGTTGTGGCATCATCTGTCTTTCAAAAGATTGTAGAACCCCACTGACAGCTCCCGATAAAGTGTTTGTTTTTTTTGTTTTGTTTTTTCAATCAAAAAGTTCTGATATTTTTCTTATTTCTCCACAAAAACATATCTTGTGGGTTCTCTTTAGAAGTGCCTTGGCAAGGTGCTTTTAAACATTACACACAACATGAATATTTTTCTTACTTCTTCACAAAACATATGTTGTGGTACTCTTTAGAAGCGCCTTGGCAAGGCATTTCTAAAGAGTACCCATAACTTACGTTTTTGTAGAGAAAAAAGAAAAATATTACATAGATAGTATATAGATACCCCCTCGTATCATGCTTATCTGGAGCTATGCCATTCTGCAGAGCTTGATACTTTATCAAATGGAAACTGAATGTCCAGATAATTTAACACTGCATGCTGGGTAAAAATTTCAGCAGACAACATTTTGAAGTATTTCCCTTATTATTCATACAAAATAGGATTTGAACTGCTTGCAAACTGTCTACAAGCAGACATTTTGCAAGAAGTGTCAGATCCTATTTTCTAGGAAAAACAAGACAAGAGGCCCACGGGCCACGATTCGCTCACCTGAGTGACATAGCCACTGCAGGCATGCAGATGTTCCCAATAATATATGCAAAGATTCAGCCATAAGGCATCCTCGGTTTTGGAGAATAAGATTTTTAAATGTTTTTCCCCATACAAATGCATAGGGAAGCAAACTTGTACGATCATTATTTTAGCAACTTTGGTAGACCCCCTGTCCCCTATGATTTAAGCAAAGATTCAGCCCCAAGACATCCTCAGTTCTGGAGGAGATTTTTATAGGTTTTTACCATATATGGGCATGGCAGCCATCTTGGTCAATGAACCACGACCATTTTAGCAATCTTTCATTCCCCCAACCTAAGGAGGCTCCATATGAAATTTGTGCAAAATTGGCCCAGAGGCTCCAGAGGAGAAGTCGTTTGAAATTCTGAATATTTTTCCCATACAAATGCATAATGAAGCAAAATTGACCTCATGGTAAGAAGGTCAAATGTCAATGTACAACCATTATTTTAGCAACTTTGGTAGACCTCCAGTTTCCGATG
Source organism: Anodontia alba (assembly GCA_964016985.1). Classification (NCBI taxonomy): domain Eukaryota; kingdom Metazoa; phylum Mollusca; class Bivalvia; order Lucinida; family Lucinidae; genus Anodontia; species Anodontia alba. The sequence goes on from OZ024823.1 coordinate 105,867,841, forward strand.
ATATATGTAAAGATTCAGCCACAAGGCATCCTCGGTTTTGGAGAACAAGATTTTTAAAGGTTTTTCCCATACAAATGCATAGGGAAGCAAACTTGACCTTGCCATAAAAAGGTCAAATGTCAATATACAACATTTATTTTAGTAATTTTGGTAGACCTCCCGTCCCCAATGATTTAAGCAAAGATTCAGCCCCAAGGCATCCTCAGATCTGGAGAAGAAGATTTTTAAAGGTTTTTACCATATATGGGCAAGGCTGCCACCTTGGTCAATAAACTGCAACCATTTTAGCAATCTTTCATTCCCCCAACCTAAGGAGGCTCCATATGAAATTTGTGCAAAATTGGCCCAGAGGCTCCAGAGAAGAAGTCGTTTGAAATTCTGAATATTTTTCCCATACAAATGCATAAGAAAGTAAAATTGACCTCACGGTAAAAAGGTCAAATGTCAACCATTATTTTAGCAACTTTGGTAGATCTCCAGTTTCCCATGATATATGTAAAGATTCAGCCACAAGGCATCCTCAGTTTTGGAGAACAAGATTTTTAAAGGTTTTTCCCATACAAATGCATAGGGAAGCAAACTTGATCTTGCCATAAAAAGGTCAAATGTCAATATACAACATTTATTTTAGCAATTTTGGTAGACCTCCTGTCCCCAATGACTTATGCAAAGATTCAGCCCCAAGGCATCCTCGGTTCTGGAGAAGAAGACTTTTAAAGGTTTTTACCATATATGGGCACGGCGGCCATCTTGGTCAACTAACTGCAACCATTTTAGCAATCTTTCATTCCCCCAACCTAAGGAGGCTCCATATGAAATTTGAGCAAAATTGGCCCAGAGCCTCCAGAGAAGAAGTCGTTTGAAATTCTGAACATTTTTCCCATACAAATGCATAAGGAAGCAAAATTGACCTTACCATAAAAAGGTCAAATGTCAATGTACGACCATTATTTTAGCAACTTTGGTAGACCTCCAGTTTCCGATGATATATATAAAGGTTCAATCATAAGGCATCCTCGGTTTTGGAGAACAAGATGTTTAAAGGTTTTTCCCATACAAATGCATAGGGAAGCAAACTTGACCTTGCCGTAAAAAGGTCAAATGTCAATATACGACATTTATTTTAGCAATTTTGGTAGACCTCCCGTCCCCGATGACTTATGCAAAAATTCAGCCCCAAGGCATCCTCAGTTCTAGAGAAGAAGAATTTTAAAGGTTTTTACCATATATGGGCATGGCGGCCATCTTGGTCAATGGACCGCGACGATTTTAGCAATTTTTCGTTCCCCCAACCTAAGGAGGCTCCATATGAAATTTGAGCAAACTTGGCTCAGGGGCTTCAGAGGAGAAGTCGTTTGAAAATGTTAACGGACGGACAGACGGACGACGGACGAAAAGTGATCACAATAGCTCATCCTGAGCACAGCTCAGGTGAGCTAAAAATATCATCAGTTTGTTGTCTGCTGAATTTACCTATAGCGTGGTAAGAGTTACAGGAGAATGATGTAATAACTGTTTAAAGTACTTTCTGAAACTGTTAACTTACTCTCACTGAATCTGCTTGACTTCTAACATTCACTTTAGGTATAGAATCCATACTGCAAAAAGAAAGCGTGTCAATAGTATATACAAAAGAGTGTCAATAGTATATACAAAAGAGTAGTTTGAAAAGCCCCAAAAGGCTAGCTGGCAAACAGTGCAGACCCAGATCAGATGCCACACAATGTGGCATTTGATCAGGGTCTCCACTGTTTGCAAATTGATAGTTTAGCCATTTTTCTCTGATAATCTACCGGTAAATCAAATAGCTTGACATACCTATAATTGAAATTGAAGTCTTCCAATCTATAGTGTTTATAGGGAGTATTTTATTCAGTCTAAAATGGGTTAAGGTACCATATAAAACATTTCCTGTATTTTTCAGACCAAATAAAGACTTCAAAGCCGCTTGACATATTCCACACTGATTGTCTGCTAGACAGTTGATTCAGATGAAATGCCAACAGTAAAATCTACTAAGGTTGTCTTTGGAAACACACAAAAAAATGAAAATTGGAGACTGTTTTATTAAATCTTTTCATATTTAGCAATGTAATTTACAATTAAGGCTGCATACCCCGCCACCCTACAGCACCAGCTTATGAGGTATTCTAGTTTCAAAGTAACCAGATGAGCTCAATGATCCCAAAGGATATAATAATGTAATCTGCACTATGGTGAAGCCTTATTTTCAAAGAAAGACAACAACAACAAAAAAAAAAAAAAAAAACAAACACCAAGAGGGCCAAGATGGCTTCCTATCAAGTTTCAAGACAACTGGCCTTTTATTTTCAGGAGAAGAAGCCAACATTAGATTTTCAAGATGGTGGCCAATTCTTCCTACCAAGTTTCAAGTTAAGTGGCCTTTCGTTTCAGGAGAAGAAGTGAAGAATAGATTTTCAAGATGGTGGCCATGGCAGCCACCTTGGATTTCCGATAGGACTGATTTTTGCTATTTTTGCGCAAAAAAACCACCCTGATACTTCATACCAAGTTTCAAGCCAATTGGCTTTTTGGTTCAGGAGAAGAAACAAAAAATAGATATTCAAGATAGCAGCCATGGTGGCCATCTTGGATTTCCAATCAGAACTATTTAGCTATTTTTGATGTACAAGTCACCCTGATGCTTCTTACCAAGATCCAAGTTAATTGGCCTTTTGGTTCAGGAGAAGAAGCGAATGATAGATTTTCAAGATGGCAGCCACGCCAGCCATCTTGGATTTCTGATCAGAATGATTTCAGCTATTTTTTATCTACAAGTCACCCCGATGCTTCCTACTGAGTTTCAATTGGCCTATTGGTTCGGGAGAAGAAGAGAAAAACAGATCTTCAAGATGATGGCACAGTGGCCATCTTGGATTTTTGATCAGAACCATTTTAGCTGATTTTGATCTACAAGCCATCCCGATGCTTCTTATCTAGTTTCAAATCAATTGGCCCTTCAGCACCAGAGAAGAAACGAAAAATAGATTTTCAAGATGGCCACCACGGAGGCCATCTTAGATTTTTGATTGGAACGATTTTAGCTATTTTTAATTTACAAGTTCACCCTGATGCTTCTTACCAAGTTTCAAGACAGCTGGCCTTTTGGTTCAGAAGAAGTGAAAAAAAGATTTTCATGGATGGTTGCCATCTTGGATTTCCGATTGGAACTATATTTTAGCTATTTTTGATCTACAAGTCATCCCGATGCTTCTTACCAAGTTTTGAGTCATTTGGCCCAGGGGTTTAGGAGGAGTAGGCTTTTAAAGCAAATTGTTGACGCCACATGCGGGATGACGGACATTGACCGATCACTATAGCTCAACTTGAGCACTGCTCAGGTGAGCTAAAAGCAACAACAACGAAAAACAAACAAACAAAAAATCAGAATGCTGTCTGCTGCTACTGTGACGGGCATTTTAAACTCTTTGTCCGCTGAACGAGGAATTAGCAGAAGACTAACTATTTTTCTTATTTTCCTCCTAGAAAAACAAAAAACAAGGCTTCACATTTCATACCCACTGCTTCCTGAGAAGACAATTTACAATTTGGTCTTGTTTTCTGAGAATTTTTTTTTTTTTTTTAGTTGAGATTTTATGGCCCAGAGAACCCATTAGAGTCATGTTGAGCCAGTCAGTTTACCTAACCACACTTTTCCTTGGCAGGCGTAGTCCTCTAAGGGTTAATTAATACTTGTGCACATTCTTTTGCCAGAAACTGACAAATGCTCTTCTTGAATCAGTGGGAGAGTGAGAAAAACAGTTTAACCTCTAAAACTCCAATCACAAATGCAGAAGATGCCACTTTGAAATAAATGTATAAAGCCTTAAAGGAGTAAATGATCATACCAGGCAGTGGTGAAACTAGCCTAGCAGACAATGTGCTTGAAATTTCATGTCTTATTTCTTTCTTTCTTTCTTGACATGTATAATGACATATGCCTGTGAGTTCATTCTAGGCATGTTACCTCTGAAAATAATCAAATATATATTTTAAAAGGTCAACTGCTGAAAATGTGATGGGTGCTTTAAGGGTAATCAGTATGGACACATTTAAAGTCTGATAAGCATCTTTGTATTATCTTGGACCAGACTTGAACGATATGCTATGTGTAGAATCACAATCAGTTTTATAATGAACTACAATTAATTAATCTACCATACTTACCATAAATATTCAGATGCAGTGGTCTGAAAACACAAAACAGTGTACAGTATTTAACCTAAATATTTGGATAAACAGGCCTGAGCAAACAGTGTAAACCCAGATTATAGACTGGTGAATATGGTATCAAAACTTACCTGACCAATTGTTGAATCAGAGCATCTTTTTTCTGTAATTCTTCTCTGAATACTTTCATTTGGTCTTGCATCTGTGTGGTGAAAAGAAAATCAATAACTTCATGAAAACGAGTTGAGAGAAAACGGTAACAGAAAAATTGCATTGCAATTTTGGTTTTAAAACCTTAACACTTAATTTACAACCATCAAAAATAACAGCAGCTAAAACAATATATTTTATCTTTAACAAGGACAATTACAGACAGATATGATACAATCTGCATTATGTCTTAGAGCATACTTAACTTATAAAAGTACCATTGTATTTTGAAGACATCACATCACACACACACACACACACACACACACACACACACACACACACACACACACACACACACACACACACACACACACACACATGCCCGCACGCACACAAAGATGCATTCCATTTTCCATTTTGTCAACATCCAATGGTTTGAGTTGAGACAAGACTATTGATGTAAGACTTGTATATACCACTTTTTTTCAACTACTTTTTATCGTTGTAATTAAGCATTAATAACAATGCTACTGATCACAGTCATTCAATCATCATTTCTGAACTGACTTAACCCATGTCCTGCTGAACCCGGATATACCCTGCCTTAGCAAACAGTGCAGATCCAGATCAGTTGGCTTCTGAAGAAGCCAACTGATCTGGATCTGTACTGTTTGCCATTAAGTATGTGAATTTATAGCAACAATTAGGATCCAGTAATCTGATTGGCTGAAAATTAGAAGTGGGAATGGCATCTTAATTTATTCAGCTGGACAAGGGTTAATTTGCACAGTCTGGCGTTAGTGGAAATTCTATAAGACCTGCGGGCAACACTGACCCAAGACAAGGTTGGCTTCAACTACCTGTGCCTCTATGGCTGCTAGGCTATGAGACACCCATGTTTTCTGGCTCTGACTGGTAAGCTGTAGTCCCAAGGCTGACATCTACATGTGCAGATCAGAAGACAGACATAAGAGAGGCAAGTATTTTGATTTCATACAAAGCTATATATGTATGTGACATTAAGTAACCCTGACATTAACACTGGCGCTGAAAACAAATAAAATCTGTGTTTCATATGTTATCAGCCTATTTGTTATGCACCAGTCACTAGTATCCATAATCTGAGTCTTCTCTGATGTTTTAGTGGCTTTTCTTTGTATTGATACTTGCCACTAAGTGGTAAATATCAAAATAAAGAAAAGCCACTTAAACATCAGAGAAGACTCGGACTATAGTATCCACTGCCCACCTTGCCCAACCACAGGGAATAGCGGTCAACAACTTTCAGTCAACCACAGGGAATAGTGGTCAACAACTTTCAGTCAATCACTGCTGAGCTAAATACATTGTATTGCGGGAAAAACTGGACAGATAGAGCCCAGCTATTTTTGCTCCCTCCGGCTCCACTCCTGAAGACAATGAAAAATAAGAATTGGGTAAATATAAAATTTTAGGTCTACTGATTTCTACTGAATCTCCCAGCAATCAATTGCTGATTATTAATGGGTCACCGTTAGTTTTGTGCAAAATCACAATCCCAGTATTTTCCCTGCACTGTGGGTGCGTTCAAAAGTTCAGAGCTCACAGCCCCGCAAATTAGCCCAGTCACCCAGTGGGGCTTTGGATACAAATGACTGCTGCATTAAAAATTAAACCAAACTAGTTGATACATGATTCCCGCCTTTTTTTCAGTTTGTACAGATATAAAATTAGATTTAAGATGAATACACATACTTCTTGAAATTGCCTCCTGCCTGCAGCCGGAGAGGGTGGTCTTGGCTGAAATCCTGGGGTTTCAGACGTATGCACATGAAAGGCAGGTGATCTTCTGTCATCCTCAAATGCCACTCTTCTCGTGTTCTCCAGCAGACTTGATGATGTCCTAATTGCTGGAAGACCGTCCCCTATCTCTTTTAAATATGTAGCCATGATGGCAGATGATAATTTCAATGTATTCCTTTTATTATTGTTCAATCTGCCTCCTTCTTCCTGTATCTAGTGTATTTGGTAGCTGTGATAAACGATGACAGTTTCTGTTGTCAACCTAGCAACATGCAAACACCTGTTGGTCTCGCAGTACTCGGGAAAATACGAGACTTCCGGTAGAGTAGGTCATTTCCGTCGGGAAATCAAGGTCAAAATTATTGTTGGTTGTCGACCAAGATCCGAGCATGTTTTACAAATACAATCCGTTTACTGGCCGCGTAAGTCCATCAACCCAGCTGTCAGCATACCTTCCTCAAGTTAGTTACGACAGTTGATAATTGATACTTACCTTTGAAACTTCCAATGAAAATAAGTTGATACGTGACCCGGTGTATGTTTATTTTTGCATTTCAAAAGTGGGTGGGGTATTTGTATTTGGTTTGATATTTGTATCGATCTGTCGATACCGAGTCGATCGTCCGACCTCTATAGTACAGATCAAGGGGTGGTCACGAGTTTCAATCTCTGCTCGGCCACATAACTACCGTGGAGACCTTCTTCCTGTTAAAGAATTGGGATCTTTCTACGGAATCGAGACAGTTTATCGACAAGACAACTCATCGACACGGTTTTTGGAGACAATTCATCGACACAATTGAAGACAACTCATCGACACTTTTTGAAGACAATTCATCGACACATTTGTTTGAATATAATTTGCAATCATAGGTAATCAAGGGTAATTATGGATGAGTGCTTCATTATATTTGATTGATCATACCTGTGAATAGCTAGCCTACCTTTCAGAGAACAGTCTCAGAATCAAGTATTGTGCTCAGAATGTGGAAAGGTTTTTAATTTGCAGCATTTATGATGCAGCTGCTGACGAATGCTCGCTCAGCGCGGCCGCTGTCATCAGGTAAAAACCCATATGTGATTTTTACCCCCTCGAGCCCCACTATTATATAGTAAAACTGGGGTTTGCAGGGGTATTCGAAATTTCCTTATTTCTACTCTAAAACATAGATTGTGGGCACGTATCGCCTCATTGAGGCGGTTCAAACGTGTACCCATTATCGATATTTTGAATAGAAATAAGAAAAATATCAAACTGGATCATCAAATTGAAATCTCAGAGCTTATATACCACCCAGAACACTCAATATGAAAGCTGACACACAAGCTGAGTTATAACTGACATCAAAGTAGTCATGCCAGTCAAGTCACCTAATTAACTAATGAGCGTGTACAAGCTCTACAGCTTCATGGTAGTCATGTCAGTCAAGTATCTTAACTGATGCGCGTGTACAAAAGCTCATCAACTTTGCTACATGACACTTATGTATTGATTGAAAGTTTAATTCATATTATTATTATAATTCGAACATCAAAAAGTTAGGAAATAAATGACAAAATAACTCATAAACGAATATCCAGCTTCACTTTCCACCTACTTTTGTTTTAATTAAGAAAGTTTTTAAAAAGTCCCATGTATATCATACATTAAATATACAATGCGTAAGTTTATTTGCGCCAGCCGTTGTATGCGGTTTAAATGGTATCTGAAATTGTATCAAAAACCAAAAATATGGAATTAATATCCTAAATTAGTTATTTTGATCATAAACGTGATAATGTATCACATTAATGCTAAAACATTGTCTTCATTTTATCAGCTTGGGTATAATTGCAAGATAATAATGTGTCGATGAATTGTCTTCAAAAAGTGTCGATGAGTTGTCTTCAATTGTGTCGATGAATTGTCTCCAAAAAGCCGTGTCGATGAGTTGTCTTGTCGATGAATTGTCTTGTTCCCCTTTCTACTGTCCTTACAATATCACTCTGAAAGAATTTTGCTTGGCATTTTATTTTTAATGAAAATATATTGTTCTGATTGACCAAATCTTATCAGAAACCATTTATTTTTTTTCTGTTTCTGTGTTTTGTTCTCAAAAATTTGCCCTAAAATTAAATTTATGCCCAAAAATTGGTCTGACCTATGCAATTCCTGTTGTCAAATAGTAAAGTTATTTTTTTAAATTTTTGTATAAGAAAATATTTTTTACTATTCTTTGCTGAATTTAAATTATTAATGTTTCAAAACATTATTGTGAAAATTTGAGAAAAATTGGACCAGCGGAACTTGTTGAAAAATGGGACAGAGACAGTTCAACAACAAGACAGTTCACCGACAAAATTGAGGGCAGTTCGCACATATATCTGAAGATAGTTCACCAACAAACACATTATTCCATATGATTTGATGTAGACAATAAATGGGTTTATTGGAGATAAATCCGCAATAATTTCAAAACAAAATGAAAATAAATGTCTAAAACTATTTGTTCTTTGTCGTTCACTTTTCAAAGTTTCGGGGATACCGAAACCAGATATGACCATTAATTACAGGGACAACTAATTAAAGCAGGTAACTTCCCAGCATATTCAGATAGCAATGGCCCAGATCAGCCTGCAAATATGGATAATCTGACCAAAGTCTATCTACATGTATTTCGGCTATTGAAACCGTGTAAAGTTGGTCAATCTGCAGGCGCAATACTATAGCAGTCAGATAATGCCGATGTGTATGTTAAAACTGAACCTTTGATGTTCAGTATGAAGACAAATTTTCGAATAGGGCAGCTCAAATAAGGAATTACTGGTGTATACATAATAACAAGAGGCCCACGGGCCACTGCTCGCTCACCTGAGTGACATAACCACTGCTGATATATGCAGATGTTATGCAACATTTTTCCAATCCTATCATCACAACAGTAGGATCAATGCGAAATTTGGGGGAAATTGGCTAAGTGGTTTCTGAAGAATCATGTTTTTATACATGTAAACAGCACAGTGGCAGGGAAATATAATATAATAAATATTAACAAGATGACGGCCATCTTAGATTTCAAATCAGAAGAATTTTAACTACTGTTGATCTACAAGTCACTTTGATACTTTCAATATAAATGTATATGGCCCATACAAATGCATGGGGAAGCAAATTTGACCTTTGAGGTAAAAAGGACAAATGTCAACTTAGAACCATTATATTGGAAATTTTGGTAGATCTCCTGTCCCCCATAATTTGTGCAAAGATTAGGGCCCAGGGCTTATTTGGTTATGGAGAAGATTTTTAAAGGTTTTTACCATATATGGGCATGTCAGCCATTTTGATCAATGAACCGTGCCCATTTTAGCAATCTTTCATTCTCCTGCCCAAGAAGGTTCCGCATGAAATTTGAACAACACTGGCCCAGAGACTTCAGAGGAAAAATCACTTGAAATTATTAACATTTTTTCCATACAAATGTATGGGGCCCATACAAATGCACACAGAAGCAAACTTGAGCTCGCTGTAAAAAGGTCAGATGTCAATGTATGACAATTATTTTATCAAATTTGGTAGACCGCCCATTCCCGATGATATATGCAAAGATTCAGTCACAAGGCATCCTCGGTTTTGGAGAATAAGATTTTTAAATGTTTTTCCCCATACAAATGCATAGGGAAGCAAACTTGACCTTGCCATAAAAAGGTCAAATGTCAGTGTACAACCATTATTTTAGCATCTTTAGTAGACCCCCGGTCCCCGATGATTTAAGCAAAGATTCAGTCCCAAGGCATCCTAGGTTCTGGAGAAGAAGATTTTTAAAGATTTTTACCAAATATGGGCATGGCGGCCATCTTGGTCAACAAACCGTGACCATTTTAGCAATCTTTCATTCCCCCAACCTAAGGAGGCTCCATATGAAATTTGAGCAAAACTGGCCCAGAGGCTCCAGAGGTTTGAAATTCTGAACATTTTTCCCATACAAATGCATGAGGAAGCAAAATTGACCTTACCATAAAAAGGTCAAATGTCAATGTACGACCATTATTTTAGCAACTTTGGTAGACCTCCTGTTTCCAATGATATATGCAAAGATTCAGCCACAAAGCATCCTCAGTTTTGGATAAGAAGATTTTTAAAGGTTTTTCCCATACAAATGCATAGAGAAGCAAACTTGACCTTGCCGTAAAAGGTCAAATGTCAATATATGACCTTTATTTTAGTAATTTTGGTAGACCCCCATCCCCGATGATTTAAGCAAAGATTTAGCCCCAAGGCATCCTCGGTTCTGGGGAAGAAGATTTTTAAAGTTTTTTTACATATATGGGCATGGCGGCCATCTTGTCAATGGACCACGACCATTTTATCAATCTTTCATTCCCCCAACCTAAGGAGGCTCCATATGAAATTTGAGCAAAATTGGCCCAGAGGCTCCAGAGGAGAAGTTGTTTGAAATTCTGAACATTTTTCCCATACAAATGCATAAGGAAGCAAAATTGACCTTACCGTAAAAAGGTCAATGTACGACCATTATTTTAGCAACTTTGATAGACCTCCAGTTTCCGATGTAATATGCAAAGACTCAGCCACAAGGCATCCTCGGTTTTTGAGAAGAAGATTTTTAAAGGTTTTTCCCATACAAATGCATAGGGAAGCAAACTTGACCTTGCTGTAAAAAGGTCAAATGTCAATATACAACCTTTATTTTAGCAATTTTGGTAGACCTCCCATCCCTGGTGATTTATCCAAAGATTCAGCCCCAAGGCATCCTCGGTTTTGGAGAAGAAGATTTTTAAAGGTTTTTACCATATATGGGCATGGCGGCCATCTTGGTCAATGGACCGCAACCATTTTAGCAATTTTTGGTTCCCCCAACCTAAGAAGGCTCCATATGAAATTTGAGTAAAATTGGCTCAAGGGCTTCAGAGAAGTCGTTTGAAAATGTTAACAGACGAAAAGTGATCACAATAGCTCATCCTGAGCATAGCTCAGGTGAGCTAAAAATTATATGACTGAAAACGTTCCATTGGTATTTGTTTCATTATAAAGGAATATTTAAATACACTTCATTTTGTTGTCTTTTTTTTTTTTTTTTTTTTTTTTTTCGAATCCCATATCGTATTTACCCTAAGTAGAGGAACTTATTTGTCAGAGCACACAGCATAGATAGCACAGACTCAGATCAAACTACTCCTAAAAGTACTTTGATCAGATCAGTCTTCACTTTTCTTTGTCACTGAGCGCTTTTAGCCATAATCAGGTGGACCTTCAAATTTAAGGATAAGTACAATGAGTTGATGTGTCTAAATATTTTGGGTAGCTGCAGAAGACATAACCCCGCGTCTGGACTGCATGGGCCAAAAAGACATTTCCACATGAGAATACCTTCATCGTCCGTCAGGTCATGACATTTCTCTTTTATGGATGTTTAGCAATATAAATCTACCAGTCTATCCTTATTTTTGCTATTCCCAGATATTATTTTGTCGGTGAACTGTCTTCAGATATGTCGGTGAAGTGTCTCCAAAGTACGTGTCGATGAATTGCCTCGCATGTTACCTACTCTACAGATTACAGATTTCTGTATAGTTTGCATTGGTTTTTAATATGGGGAAAAGTGAAAATATTTGATTTTTTGAAAACCAATGACTAGAAAAAAACTATTTATGCCTAGGTAGTTACTACAAATGGATTTGCATTAAATCATGACAAAAATTTGCAAATTTACTTCTTCTGTGTGAAGCACCAAACAAAAAACGACTTTCTGGAAGATGTTGAAAGCAGAGTAGATTGAAGTAGCTCTGCAGGACAAGGTAGGGTGATGGTGTAGAAAATGCCTCAAGGACTATGTACATCTTTAAAGTTTAAAAGTCTGGTAAAACTATGTACACTGATGTCTCTGGTGTAGTTGTGAAGCAGTCAGGCCTGAAGGAGGAACCTGAATTCCTCCATTGAGACTGACGACACTACTCTTGATGGGAGTCTGTTCCAATCTCTCACAGTCTTCTGAAAGAAGGAGTTAGAGTAGGTGGAGTCTGTTATCCTCTCCTGGTAGAGCTTGGATGGTCCTTATGTGCAGGTACGTAAGACTCTTTGCAGATGACAAGGTCATGTACTTGAAGTTGGCAGCTAGATACTTCTCTTGCAGCTGCCTGACAACAAAGATTGCATCTGCTGTGCCTCTGCCTGGGACGAAGCCAAACTGGGAATTGTCGATTGATACCAACTGTCTGACAAGGTCCACAGTCCTCTCCAGGACTTTCATGACCTACTCTGTCAGCTTGAGACCACGATAGGTGCCCCTTTCCAATGCATCCCCCTTACCCTTGTAGAGGCAGACAGTGAAACTCTGCTCACAGCCATCGCTAATGATTGCAGCTGCGAGGTCACGGATCATGGAGGCACCCTTGTCACTAGCTGCTCATATCATCTCCACCACTATGCCTGATAGGCCCGGTGCTTTGCCCTCCTTCATCTGAGAGAAAGTCCACAACTACATGTAGTTTTGTGTGTGGAGAAATAAAAAGGAAATATTAAAGAATTTTTACCAAATACTTCTGCCGGCCTCGGTGGCTCAGTTGGATGCGCCGTCCGACTGGAGACCAGGAGGTCGCGGGTTCAACCCCCACGAGGTCGGCAACATTCTTTCGTAGAGATTGATCATGAAATATTTTCTACAGTCATTCTCTCCCTTCCGCTGATTCAAGAAGGGCAGTTGTCAGTTTCTGGCGAAAGAATGTGCACAATACTGGTTAACCGCTTAGAGGACTAAGCCTGCCCAGTAAACGTGTGGTTAGGTAAACTGACCGCGCTCGACATGACCCCATTGGGCTGACTGGGCCATAAAACTTCAACACAAACAAACCAAATACTTCCTGTTAATTCGTCCTATGAAATTTACTCTTTTTTTTTTTCATAAAAGACAGGTGCTCACATTAGGATTGCCTCATCAGGACAGATCTGATGAGTACATGTTTTGAGAAGGAAATCAGCCTTGTCATTAGCAGGTAGTGGGAGGCTAAATTGCCCTACTCTTTTTAAGCACAGTCTTTTATTTTGAGATCTTTTTGGACTAATCCTACGCAATCTGAAGGGGAACATCAAAAATAGTTTTGTCTCTCGTATCAACAGGGGTGTACTCTCAAACGAAAGAATTTGCTTCTGAGGAACCAATTCTTTCCTTTAACCCTTGTCCTGCTGAACCCGGATATATCCTGCCTTTGCAAACAGTGTAGATCCAGATCAGTTGGCTTCTGAAGAAGCCAACTGATCTGGATCTGCACTGTTTGTCATTAAGTATATGAATTTGTATCAGCAGGCTGGATCAAGTAATCTGATTGGCTGAAAATTCAAAGTGGGCATGGCATCTTAATTTATTCAGCATGACAAGGGTTAAGAGTAGGACTCCATTTCCATTAATGCCTGCTGCCTTTTGCTTTCAGATTCTAGCTGTCTGGTAAATAAGATAACCCTCTTACTAGGAGTTGTATGTAAATGCATGTAAATATTAACACTCATTGCTTTGGGCAAATTCAGCAGACAACAAATTTAATTGGTGATATTTTTCTTATACAGGATTTGACATTTCATGCAAATTGTCTCAATTTTGTCTGAATAGAAGATAATTCGATATTTGTTTGCATGAAATATCAAAATCTGTTTTGGAAAAAAAAAATCAAAATGTTGTCTGCTGAAATTTTTACCCAGAATGCTAATCATTAAATATGACTTTGCAGGGGATGCAGCCTGAGGTACCTGTGATTAAGTTACCAAAGAAGCCTGCACCTGAGCCAGCAAGAAATATGACCTCAATTCCTATTACCCAGAAGAAAGCAGCGCCAGGCCTAGATCTTGGACGTGTACCCATAAAACCAGAATATCAAAAGTTACAGAATGCACAGGCCTGGTTTCAGGTACTCACTACTTTGTATGTACTTACTCCTATGTACATTGTATGTACATGTACCACATGGGTAGAGGACTTGTTAAGAAGTATTTGGTGACAATTCTAGGATCATTGTTCCATCCTTAAATTTTGGCATGTCCGCTTGATGCAAATAGGGATTTCACAGAGGAATTGTTAAGGAGGAGTATTTGGTGATAATTCTGGAATAATTATTCTTATTTCTCCATAAAACATAATGTTGAGGATATTCATTAGGCCTCTCTGAGGCACTTCTAATGAATGGATAGGCACTTTTAATGAGTACCCGCAACATATGTTTTTGTTTCATAGCTACAGATAAGAGGGGGTATCCACATATTATTTTTTTATTTCTCGATAAAAAACATATGTTGTGGGTACTCATTAGAAGCATATGTTTTCGTCGAAAAATAAGAAAGATATCAGCATTTTTCGGATGAAAAAAGCGCCTTATCTGTTGCTGTGTTGTTTTTTAACATAGGTGTATCTCCCAGTTCCATCAGCATTATAATTTGGTACTTGCACTGTTTGATACTGGTTAGAAGCTTATCTTGTACAAACCCTGCCCCTTCGATGAAAGTTAACTCATAGTCTTAGAAATTTAATAGTTCACTTAATGGATTAAGTTTTTTTGACCTTGGCCCAGTGTTTGCTGTATTAGGTTTGTTGTACTTGGACTGATATTAGATACTGTTTTTTATTGCACCTGCATTAGCATGGGTGACTTAGGTGTGCAAGTTTCCGTCTGTTCATTCGTCTGTGTATTTCTGTCCACCCTAGAGCCTACCTTAAAGGAAGTCTACAAACTGTAAAACTTTATGGTTAGTTTCACTTCACTGATTGTTTCATCACTCTGATGCTGGCCTCGGTGGCTCAGTTGGATGCACCGTCGGACTGGAGACCAGGAGGTCGTGGGTTCAACCCCGCCGAGGTCGGCAACATTCTTTCGTGGAGATTGATCATGAAATATTTTCTACGGTCATTCTCTCCCTTCCGCTGATTCAAGAAGGGTAGTTGTCAGTTTCTGGCAAAAGAATGTGCACAATACTGGAGTGCTTAGAGGACTAAGCCTGCCCAGTAAACGTGTGGTTAGGTAAACTGACCGTGCTCAACATGACTCCATTGGGTTGACTGGGCCGTAAAACCTCAACACAAACAAAATCATCACTCTGAGCTAAAGAAGGATGACAGCTCTAACTCCTTCCTTTGGTGCTTGTTTTCACATGCAGGGAAGACATGAACTTCAACAAAGTTCTTTATTATTATCATCCATTACAGGCTTTATCCCCCCATCCCTCCTACCTCTGATTGCACCATTGACGGCTGGCCTTGATGGCTCAGTTATATGCGCATCCGACTGGTGATCAGGAGGTTGTGAGTTTGACCCCCGCCGGGTTGGCAACATTCTTTGTATTATGAACTATTTTATACGGCCATTCTCTCCCTTCCACTGATTCAAAAAGGGCAGTTGTCAGTTTCTGGCGAAAAAATTTGTACAATACTGGTTAACTGCTTAGAGGACAAAGCCTGTCCAGCAAACATATGGTTATGTAAACTGACAACGCTTGACATGACCCCAACCATGTAAACTGACAGCGCTTGACATGACCCCATTGGGTTGACTGGGCTGTAAAACCTCAACACATAGGTCTAGATAAGGGAGGATATCCGGTAAATATTTTTCTTATTTCTCCACAAAAACATATGTTGTGGGTACTCATTAGAAGCGCCTCAGCGAGGCGCTTCTAATGAGTACCCACAACATATTTTTTGTGGAGAAATAAGACAAATATCAATACTTTTGGACTGAAAAAAAGCGCCTTAACTAGTGCTATGCTCAACACAAAAAAATTAACCAATAATGGACAAGCTGCTATTCAGACAAGCTACACTGTCAATCAGACAGCTCTTTTTGTTTTCTTTATTTTTGCAGGCCAATGAACATATTGATGTGAATGTGGCGACACTCAGAGGAAAATTTTCTACCTATGTGTCGATTCCTCTTTGTATAGCCGTGGTAGCTTTTACCTTGTATACAGTTACAGAAAAAGCTTACAGGAAGTAAAAAGACCAAGGTTTGTTTAAGTGTTGTGCTTTGTCCTCTGCATGCCCCAGCAAGCATATGGTAAAAGAATAGAGCTTTCCGCCTGAAGGGGAATGGCTGCACTTTTAGGCAAGACAACTCTGTCAAAAATGTTTCTATCTAAAAAGGGGTCTACTTTTAAAGAAAGATTTTGCATCCCTTGGAAGTAAATTCTTTCCTTTTAGAGTGGACCACTTTACAGCTTAGCATTCTGGGTAAAATTTTCAGGAGACCACTTTCAGAAATATTTTTCTTATTTGTCCCAGAAAACAGGTTTTGAAATTTCATGCAAATTGTCTCCTAAGGAGACAATTTGCATGAAATGTCAAAGCCTATTTTCTGGGAAAAATATAATCAATTTGTTGTCTGCTGAATTTGCCCAGAGAGTGGGTAAAGGCTAAAAAAGGGGTTCATATGCAGGAGAGCAAAAAGGAAGACACAAAAGTGGTCTCCCTTTTACAAAATGGTGGTGTATCAGATCCCTTTCTCTATTTGTCCTCAACTACTGATTGGGAGGGAGATGTTGGCTTTGGTGTCTGTAACACTGATGATTACCGTATATGGATGTGTTAAGAGAAAAAGTGCCTCTGAGTGTGTGCTAAATGTGCAAATTCACATCTGACATCTTGCACGTGTGCAAGGCTACTAACAAAAACTAGCTTTAGAAAAGGAGAACAAACAAGTTTTAAAAAGCCATTTGTCATTTTTGCAACAAAACGACACAAGGTACTTTGTTATCCACTATTGTTATACCCCGCCACTATATAGTGGCGGGGTATTATGGTTTCACGTTGGACGTCCCTGTGTCTGTCTGTCTCACATTTATTGTCCCCTAAAGATAATATTGCAATATCCCATGATGGATATTTCCATATAAAATATAGACATCTAAGACAGAACGTAATCGATAGCGTTATAAGACTGGACTCTCTCAAAAATTATAATGGATCTCTTATACGATTAAGTTGTCCATTTAAGGAAGTTCTGTATTGTATTTACGTTTTACTGTTGGATCTTCCTAGTTTTGTTCCAGCAATTTCAGAATGTACCTTAATTTGTAAATTTTCTCATATTGCAAATGGGTGTTATCATTATGAATTTACATTAATGGATCATTATTGAATTATTTGACAGTAATTGAAGATATTATTTGCGATATGAAAAGATCTATCTTCATAGTGTCATTAATCATTTTAAGTTGAGAGTTGATTTCTACCGTTAGATTTTGACCTATTTACGTTCGTTGTATAGGTATTAAAATCTTGTTGATACATTTATATATTGAACTAATTTTAGTATTGATTCATACTTCAACGTAATTATTGACTCAGATTTTAATGCAATCAATTATGTCTGATTAGTCACTTGGGAACTAGTATATGTTACTGGGATTATCTAATCGCAGTAGTGACAAACTTCCAGTTTATGTCAGTGGATATACTCCTATTGCTCAGTTTAGGGATCATACATCCACTAGGTTCCAATAAATATTGTATTTTCATCGATACAATCATTATCGATAGAGAACTCATTTTCTATCTTTGAACAGAGGAAGAATGAGTTTCCAGTCTTACATTGCGGATGGAAGATCTATCTTTAAACAAGTATTGTATAGAATTTGGTGAATAAAAAAGCCATACAATACATCTTCACCCTTGTGTTGAGAATTGATAACACAACTGGATATAAGTCTCCCAATCTATGCTTAGAAATATGGAAGTACCTTTTCCTTTCTGAAATGCGATTAAAGTCTCGAAAATAGTTGTATTACAGAAAGTTTTTCAGCTACTAAGAAATTTGTCTTAAAACAACTTAATGTTCAAGACTAATTTCTGTATACATGTATATAACAAATGGATTGTTTATCATTATATACAATCATTACAGTTATATGATACTTATAACCAGTTTCCTTGGATAATCTTTCTGTCACGATAAATGATTCATCCATAAACTGGAACATCTTATAGATTATTATGAAGTGATATATCATAAACCAAATTTCTATCCACCTTGGATAAATTAGTTACAACAAACGAATTATCTTGCTATCATTTATATATTGTAAATGATAAAATCATCTGTTCTCACTATTCCAGATATATATGTGCAGAATAGTTAATTATGTCCCTGAACCGCTTCGCCTTTGGTTGTCAGAAATATTAAAATTAGTTCAAGTTTGACTCGTCCTGTATACTTATAAACTCTACCATGGTTAGTGGAAGTTTGTATAATAAACTTCCTAATTCTTGTCTCATGGAGGAAGTTGTAGCATTACTGGAATCAGAATTTACACTATTGTAATTATGTCATAGAAGAAGGTTGAATCGGTATTGGCTTCTCTTTCCATCGTAGTCAAATTACTGATATACCTTCGCATTTTGACTAGATCTGGTAACAGAATCGATTCTAGCCAGTTCTTCTTAAATTAGCAAGAGCTTTTATCAATATGGTAAGATCTTTTTAGTAAGGAGGCTGTTATACAGTAAGCTAGGTTATCAGCCTTTCCTCTTATTAGAAATTTTACAGCTGCCTAACTCTACACTATGATGTTAGCAGTCTTTCGTTTTTTATTAACTTTACCAAGGATACAAACGTTCCCTAAATCTCCTCTGGTAGAAGTTTAGTGTTAACCCTTAAAGCACCAATCACAACAATTGTTGTCTGCTTTGTCTTCTGCCGGTTACTTTAAAAGTCATTGTTGCAAACAGTGTGGACCCAGATCAGACTGCTCCTTTATGCAAAATGTAAGTTTGAAAAGTTTGCAAGAAGATGCAGCAGACAACATAAGCAGATGACATTTTCAGATGCAGATTTTCTTGGCGCTTTAAGGGTTGAAAATTTATTCAGGTTGTCCATGTTCATATGAAGAAATAGACAATATCTTTCTAATATCTATTGCCCTGACTAAGATTCGTTATCACAATCTCTGACTGGCAATAGATAAGATATATAAAATTATCAATCATGTATTTGCTATCATTGATGGATAAACTGGGTATTCGGCAAGAATTAGATTAGTCCATTTACCCAGGTTATTATTATTATTCCTGTTCAGCTTGAAATGCAAAGGAATAATTGCAGAGTCTTACGATTGTTTCAGTATTATGATCTGGTTATTGGCAACAGTTAATTTGGTCTAATTAGCCAGATTCCAATTATTTAATATTTTTAAATAGTTTAGACTATTTAATAACTTAGATAATCATTACATTTCTAGGATTTATAATTAAACCTCCAGATATGTAGGTTATCTACAGGAAACTCATACGAGAAGACATTTCCTTATTTTATTTTTGTCTTTCAAAGATAGACAGCTATTTTTGTGAGCATCTTTCTGTCTCAATGACTCAATAATTCTTCTTTGGATCATCTGTTGTAACCCTAAAAGAAAAAAGGTGGGAGGCCAGGAATTCAGACCTATGAGGCTTGAGAAACTGGCAGCCTCCAGAGTCTACTATTAACATATAAGGTATTAACACCTTAAAGATATGATATTAATGTTTGGAACTGGCTCATTCTTAGGACTTATATCAAGAATGATCTTATTCCAAGAGTTTCCAGAGCCTTAATCCAGAAGTGGAAGGATCTAATTAATTTGTGTTTAAATAGGGAGCTCCTTCCCACCTAATATGCAAATTCTAGCTCATTATCTATAGGTTAATAATGTATTGTGCAGTTATAATGAAGTTTTTAAAAGTAAAACTTATTTTAACAAGCAATACTTAACCTATAGATAAGACAATCCCCCCTCCCTATCCCCGCTTAGCTCTACTTTTAGGGTCTTTATCATCAAAGAAATTGACACGTGATCAAAAGAGCGGGAAGAGTGACGTCACATAGGTGACTGCCTAAGGGGCCTTCTGAATTAACTCTTTAAGACGACTGAATGGTCGTTTTTTTCTGTGGAAGGTGTGAAAACAGAATAGAATAGCACGTTATCTATAGGTTAAGTATTGCTTGTCAAAATATGTTTTACTTTAAAAAACTTCATTTTACAGTCATTTTCTGTCAATACATTGTATACTGTGGTGCCGGCCTCGGTGGCTCATTTGGATGTGCTGTCCGTCTGGAGACCAAGAGGTCGCGGGTTCAACCCCCTCCGAGGTCGGCAACATTCTTTCGTGGAGATTGATCATGAAATATTTTCTACGGTCATTCTCTCCCTTCTGCTGATTCAAGAAGGGCTGTTATCAGTTTCTGGCGAAAGAATGTGCACAATACTGGTTAACGCTTAGACGACTAAGCCTGCCCAGTAAACGTGTGGTTAGGTAAACTGACCATGCTCGACATGACCCCATTGGGTTGACTGGGCCGTAAAACCTCAACACAAACAATTGTATACTGCGGCATTGTTTTGATCCTAAGCATAGCTCCTGATAAGAGGGGGTATCAGGTAAATATACTGAAAGGAAAAAGAAATGCAGGGTAAATTTTATTCCTAAATTTCATTCAAGTTTGAAAAAGTTTGTTAAATATTTTACTATGATTACATAACGGTACATGTATGGAACAAAAGTTCCAAATTTCATTGGTTTGTGATCAACAAGTCTCGAGTTATTGAAGTTCATTGGTAGCTACCCCCCAAATCTTGAAATCAAAATCAAACTGAAAATCAATATCGGGTGTGCCCCCCTCTTGCTGCCGTTACTGCCCTAATTCTCCTTTGGATAGAGTTAACCAAAGCATTGACAGTTCGCATCGGGATGTTATTCCATTCATTGATCAACGCATTCCTTAGTTGTGCGAGAGTTGCGGGGGGATTTCGGCGCTTCCTAACCCTTCTGTCCAGCTCATCCCACATGTGCTCTATTGGGGTCAAATCTGGACTGTACGGTGGCCATGCTAGTGGTGCGATGTTATTGTTTGCCAGGAAATCCTGACAAACTCGAGCAACATGTGGTCGGGCATTGTCCTGCTGCAGAATCAGATTACGTTGTTGCACAAGCGGGACTGCAACAGGACGCAAGATCTCATCCCTATACCTTACTGCAGTCATATTGCCCGCAACAATAATCAACTGTGATTTTATCCCGTGAGCAATGCCTCCCCAGACCATAACGGAGCCACCCCCAAACCGATCCCGTTCGACAACACAGGCGTCGGCAAAGCGTTCTCCGCGACGTCGGTACACACGACGTCGACCATCTGCGCAATAGAGAGTGAACCTAGACTCGTCCGTAAAAAGAACTCGTCTCCACTACCTCATCGGAAATAGTCTGGGCGCATGCGCCGTCAACCACGCCATACGACGCAACCTACGTGCCTGGGTCAGAGGCAGACCAACGTATGGACGACGAGCTCGAAGACCAATCTCACGCAATCGACTTCCAACAGTCTTCGGTGAAATTTGTCGATTATGCGTACCTACTGTATTAAGGGCAGTTTCGGTAGCAGTGAGATGACGATTCCGCAAATGTGCCAGACGGATTGTCCTGTCTTGACGTCGCGACGTCACGCGTGGACGCCCAGACCGCGGTCGGTCTGTTAAATGCCCTGTCTCCCTTAAACGTCTAACAAGACGTTCAATTGTTGAGACGTTAACCCCAAAATGATTGGCAACTTGCTGTTGCCTCTGACCCTGCATCAGCAACGCAATTGCCCTACCCCTCTGAACATCAGTCAATCGTACCATGATTGAAAAAAAGTTCAAAGTAGCGTAAAAATGAAAAGAAAAATTGGTAAAAGAATCAAAGAGCGTTGTGTATCGTTGAAGTGTACCAAATGGTGTGAGGAAATCTTGTGCTGAAGGTTTAAACATGCTTGTTTTGCACGTAATTTTGGCTTTCCGTATTGTCCGATATTGATTTTCAGTTTGATTTTGATTTCAAGATTTGGGGGGTAGCTACCAATGAACTTCAATAACTCGAGACTTGTTGATCACAAACCAATGAAATTTGGAACTTTTGTTCCATACATGTACCGTTTTGTAATCATAGTAAAATATTTAACAAACTTTTTCAAACTTGAATGAAATTTAGGAATAAAATTTACCCTGCGTTTCTTTTTCCTTTCAGTATAGTTATATTAACATCTGGGTGGCCAAGTGGTTAGTGTTCCCGACTTTGGATCGCAAACTCTCCTGGTTGACTCTTGGTTTAGGCGGATAGCAGTTCGTGACTGTACAGTGCTTCTTGGAACATAGCCTTTCAGTATCACCCTTCCATTGTTTTGATAGGACTTATATGTACCGTATTCAACCTGATTACTGCACATACCCCTATAAGCTCACAGTCAAGCAATTCCGTAGTCTTCAGATTACATCCAGTGTACTTTTTGTCTACTTTTTTATAAAGGCATATATTGTGGGTACTCATTTGAATTGCATAGACTTGTCGATGCAATTCAAATGAGTACCCACAGTATATGCCTTTATGAAGAAAATCAGAAAAAAATCGCATAATCATCATCAAATAAGTCTTTGTCTGATTTTTTTTATAGTGTATCCTTAGTAAGTCGATACATATTTTACCACAAATGAGTGTTCCCAGTAATTTTGAAAAACCTAAGTGCACAGTGCGGTAATTAGGTCAAATACGGTATTTAAGTTAGTCTGTCAATTCTGACAATGAAAGATCCTAATCAAATGCATGAAGTGTTATTATTTGTGTGTTCTACGATGGCTGATAAGACTTAAATAATGATGAAAGGGACATGAACACCAAATCATCAAAAAAACTATTAGTTAATTTTTAATTTTGCAGTGTTACAGACTATAAATTAAAAAAATAACCTTTATGCTGCTTAAAAGCTGCGTTTTCTTTACACCAGTGGTTAAAATCCTGTTAGAAAACCCTATTTAACCCTTAAATTGGTTAAGCAGATTCTGGCAGAAGGCATTCAAAAATTGTCATTGGCGTCGCATTTTTTTACAGAAAAAAGCCAAAAAAAAGACAAAAAAACAACAACAACCATATTTCATGGGAATCATCTGCTAGTCAGACTATATGCTTGAAATGTTAGCTTAATTTTCTCTTAAAATGTATCAAAATGTCATCTGCTGTAGTTGCATTTCCTGGGTTAAGTAAGTAAAATTTTGGATTATGACAATAAACACTATCATTTAGTTTGAGCATACAACCATTTACTATATAGTTGCTATCATTTTATTAGATATTCTTTCCTTGTAAAAGAAACAACTAATCAGTGGTGGCAAAACAAAAGTACTAGTATTCTGATAGCCTTCAGGGAAAACTGGGACCAGTTAACATAATGTAACCATCATATCATTCTTGTCAGAATTTTGTTACTTTTGTTTCATTGGCATTGTCAGATTAATTATTTAAGTTATAAGTTTTACAATATTGTCTAGTTATTTCTTTTATAAGGAATCAGAATCTAATAAAATAACCGTCACTATAGTCAGTGTTTTGTACACACAAACTAGGCCCACCATGTTAAATTTAAATATTGGGACACCATAACTCCTTACCGTACTTGTTCTAAAATTTGAAATAGTCCACTCTACTACCTGTTGATGTGTCTAAAATATTGCTGTATATATGGCAAACAGTGTAGACCCTGATCAGATGCTGTGTTTTGTGGCATCTGATCAGGGCTTACACTGTTTGCTCAGGCCTGTCTGTCCCAATACTTAGGGTTATTACGATATATATGTTGGCGTCTGACAACTCTTCTTTCTTTATATTTCAGAGTTATACTTGTGATAGGAATGGAAGATTTTCATATCTAGGTGATTTTCAGACATGTAAAACACAGTTTATAACTAAAAGACTGAGATTTCTCATCTGACACAGAGACCTGTAGGAGACTTATTTGCAAATATGTCATAATAAACAGGAAACTATATTCTAAAAGAAAAATAAAGGAATTTGTCTGTTGTTTTTTTTTGTTTTTTTTTTATTTGTTTATATTACCATGGTGCCAAGTAGCAGATTTCTTTTGGGGAAGTACAATATTACCCTAAATATTGGAACACCTTCACACCCTGCCATACTTGTCCTTGAATTTGAACAGCTCCATTTTACCTCACTGTAGTGTAAATCAGATGCCATGTTCTGTAGCATCTGATCTGGGTCTACACTGTTTGCTTGAGCATTTCAGTCCCAATATTTAGGGTAAATGTTGTAAAAACTTATCTGATGTCCAAAAAAAATGAGACTATTCAGATGATTTTTGCACTGAAACGTATCTTGGACTATCAGTGTCCTTAAAAATTTGTTTGCTTATATGCAACCAACCCACCAAAAATGATTAACCAAAAAAGATTTTTGCCCGAGTTTTTCTGGTGATCCCATAACTGTACACCTTCATGTGCGATAATAATGCATTAATTATTACGATTATACAGACATTGTTAAATTTAATACAGATATAGCGGTATTCAGAAGTACTGAAAGGAAACCTTTTTTCAAATTACAAACAAAAAAAATGAGCTACCTACCTACCTCATTAAAATGGTGAGTCAGGTGACAGCAAACAATTGCTAAGGATGGCCTTGGGGTTTCCACTATGAGACAATTCCAATAACATGATGGGTACCACAATATCTGTTTTGGTGCAAAAATAATGAGTTATCCAAGATCTTGATATCAATTACCACTTTGTCTGGAGCTATGACATTTTATCTGGGCCCAGTTGTTCAAAACTAACGATGTTGTTAGTTATCATATCGTTAAAACTTTGATCTTTAAATATGGCATATACGCTAATATTTTTGCTGAAAAAATACCTGTGAATTAGATACTGTACTTACTGGAAGGATTAACATTTTGACCACTAACGAGCTCATTAAGCTTAGGATGCTTTGAACTGGGCCCTGGTTGCCATTTTAGCAATCAGTACTCTTTACAATGGCTAAACCTCCAGGTAACAAAAACCTGATAACGTGATCTTTTGACCCTGAAAGCATGTATTGCTAAATCTTAAAGCGCTAAGCTATATTGTAGCAGATAGCATTGTAATTTTTTTATGCCCCTGCCTGCTGAAGGCAGCAGTGGGGCATATAGCATTTTGCCAT
The DNA here is from genome assembly GCA_964016985.1 of Anodontia alba. Taxonomy (NCBI): domain Eukaryota; kingdom Metazoa; phylum Mollusca; class Bivalvia; order Lucinida; family Lucinidae; genus Anodontia; species Anodontia alba. The sequence continues at coordinate 105,892,934 of OZ024823.1, forward strand.
GGTGTTACATCCATATGTGACCATGTCATGCAGCCAGAGTCTAACAAATGTTTAAGTTTGTTCAAGTTGACATTGATGTTAAGGCTGGCACGATTAATCAGATAATCAATCAGTCGATAAATTCCACAAAAATGATTATCGTCACTAATTTGCTAATAATCAATTGTTTGATATATGTGTCCTATTTCAGTGCTTGCATTAAGGGAAGTCTGGGAGTCAGAGACTCCCAAAAATTGCCTTGGGACTTCCAAAAATCAATGCCAGGAAGTCTGGGACTCCCAACTTTTAAAGATATTTAGTCATTTATAACAAAAATTTAGAATGAATTTATGTGTTATTTAGTTTAAGAATGGCGGTTTTACTCCATAAATGAGAGTTTAAGAATATTGAGGCTGAATTTCTGAAAGTGAGTGAAAAAATTTGATCACCAGGACTTCCAGATATTGGAGCTAAGAAGTCCTGAGACTTCCTGATTTTGACAGTTAGTGCACGCACTGCAGTATTTACAATGTACCCTAAGTATTCGGACACCTCAGCTTTCTAAAATTTGAACAAGAGAAATTTACTACCCAATATTGTGTCTTAAAATAGCTGGAGGGGTGGCAAACAGTATAGACCCTGATTAGATGCTGCATGCTGCAGCATCTCATCTGGGTCTACACTGTTTGCTCAGGCCTGTCTGTCTATGTATGGTAAAGTATACCCTTTGGTATAAGTCATGCTCAGACGGTAAGCTAGAAAGGTAAAAATATGACCAAATCTTCAGTGATTACTTATCGATTATCGATCACAATGGCTGGACTGATAAACAATTATCTTTTCAGCTCTGGTTAGCCAGCCCTAATTGACGTCTGCATTTCTCTTGGTGGTCATAACTTGGGTACCTTTTATGCTAGGAATTTAACTTTGGTTAACTTTGGTATGCTACTTACCCAGACCTAAACCTTCAACTTTTTGCTAGAGTTGCCCTTGAGTCATGCCCTGGGGTGGGGCTAAGGAGCTGGGGCATTAGTGTCTAGTTTTGCCAGCTCCAGGTCAGCTTATGCAATGGCCTGTTGTCTGTCCGTCATTAGCTTTTCACATTTTTGACATCTCCTCCAGAACCATAAGTTGGATTGAGCTGAAACTTGTATTGTGGTAACATGGAGATTCAGAATTGCTAAAATCATTCTGTTCAAATGTCCAAGATGGTCGCCATCTTGAAATTCTTCAAACGATATCTCCTCCCAAACCCTAAGTCAGATTGAGCTGAAGCTTGATGGCAGGCATCACAGTGACACAGAGATTCAAAATTGCTGAAATCATTCCGTTCCAATATCCAAGATGGCCAGCGGCCATCTTGAAATTCTTCAAACAGCATCTCCTATGCACTAAGTCTGATTTAGCTGAAACTTGATGGGAGGCATCACAGTGACACAGAGATTCAAAATTGCTAAAATCGTTCCATTCCGATATCATAGATGGCTGCTGTGGTGGCCATCTTGAAATTCTTCAAATGACATCTCCCAAACCCTATGTCCGATTGAGCTGAAATTTGATGGGAGGCATCACAGTGACCCAGAGATTCAAAATTGCTAAAATCGTTCCATTCCGATATACAAAATGGCCGCCTTGAAATTCTTTAAACGACATCTCCTCCTAAACCCTAAGTCCGATTGATCTGAAACTTGATGGGAGGCATCACAGTGACACAGAGATTCAGAATTGCTAAAATTGTTCTATTCTGATATCCAAGATGGCGCCATGGCGGCCATCTTGAAATTCTTCAAATGACATCTCCTCCTAAACCATAAGTCAGATTGAGTCAAAACTTGATGGGAGGCATCACAGTGACAGTTGTGAGTGATTCAGAATTGCTAAATGTGTTCCGTTCCGATATCCAAGATGGCTGCCATGGCGAAAGTTGGATTGAGCTAAAACTTGATCCATGCTATTTTCACGTTCCTTCGTGCTTGCAACTATCATGGGGCACGAGGATTCTTCCTGCTACACTATAATTCCATGTTCCTCACACGTCTCGTGTTACTTCTTGTCCACGGGTGCGTGCTGTTGAATAAATTACTGTACATTGTTAAAACTGATACACGCAAATTTGTAATTACTGCTGAAACAGATGTTAAAAAATGGTCATGCCCTTATCTAGGCAGTGCCTCAGTTTATATGCACTAATAATCAAATCAAATTTTATTATATTTTGAAAGATGGATTGTTCAAAGTTTTATCCCAAAAAACGAAATCAGGTTCGCAAAGTGAGTAGTTATTTCCATAGCGTGCCACCATTGGCAAAATGGCTGTTGTGACTTTATGATGGTAGCTGAATTTGAATATTAATTTAAAATCATCCAATCGTGCTAGGCCTAATATTTTCAAATGAGGCTACTGTTAATAAATATAGAAATGCTTTCATTATAAATATTCTGATGTATTCGGCTGTCAACAAGGTCAAAATCTGGTTTGAGGATTGGTCAGCTTTGAGGTCAGATATATCGGTAATTTACAGAGGACCTCGTAGGACCTATTTCTAGCGATTCTCAAGGGCATCCCCAACAATGTGAGTGTATAAATTAGCCCAAAATATGCATGCCCGTTTTAGCGGCGGCGCTATTTTATAGGCAAATACATGGCGAGTAAGGGAAAATGGCCGACTATCGAGGTTGTTGTGTATTGGGTCCAATGTTTGTCAACCTCCTTTTTTCAACTCTTTACAACTTTTTATTCCTTGATAGATTTTGATGATTTAAACAAAAAAGAAAAAAAAAAAAAAACGATGCTCAACCATCATGATTCATTGTCTCTTGCAAAAAGGATATAATCTTTTTTGCGTTTACTGTTAATCTTCACCAGAATGCTTGATGACCTGGGTTGGCGATTATTGAAAGTAGTTGCGCAACAATCATGGTACCTAAGCCGTAATCCAAACTCATAAATCCATAAACGAATGACGGATCAGAATTTTCAGACCAGCAGACATGGACCCCAGAATAAAGGATGTAATCAGGCGTCCGACCGACAGATGCACGCCTTATGTTTCATAGAGTCATATATGGCTATGTAGCCATCCAAGTACCTTCATATTTTGAGAGACCTAAGATCCTCATTCGTCACATGCACCTTCTTGCCTTCAGACGTATTCATTTCTATGCCTCATATTATCAGTATTCATTCTATCCAGCAGCAATAGTACTTTGGAATAAGCTCAATCCATAGCCCTCATCAGTGATCCTAAATCCTTCAAGGAGATGGTCAGGGAAATCTCCCATCCGTCACCCTAAGCACCAAACATTGTTTTTAAACCCGCTTTTAAACTTCATTCTTTCTGCACTAACACTTTTATTCTTTTTATCATGTCTCACTTTTACACTTTTTTCCCCTCCTACAATGGAGGTGGTCGGGTGGTGCGAAGGTGTTGTGTATCTCACGTCACAGGGGTGTCCAACTGATACTGGCTTACATTTGGGCAAGGCTTGCTTACCTTGTAGCAGGTAAGGGTTGAGGGGGAATGTTTTTATTATGCCCCTGCCATTTTCAATGGGGGGCATATAGTATCACTGCTGTCCGTACGTATGTCCGTCCATCGGTCCCCTTACATAACACTCTTGGTTTCCGTGTGATATCTTTTGAAAGGATTGGTGTATTGGATTGAAATTTTATACACAGGTATATAATCATAAAATGTAGGTCAAGTTCGATTTAGAGTAAAAGCCGCCAATTATTTTGGGAGTTATGGCCCTTTACAACTTTGAAAAATTTTCAACTGAAAAATGGTTTCCGTGCGATATTTTTTGAAAGGGTTGGTGTATTGGACTGAAATTTTGTACACAGGTATATAATCATAAATGCAGGTCAGGTTCGATTTAGAGTAAAATCCATCTATTATTTTGGGAGTTATGGCCCTTTTTCGACTTTGAAAAATGGTTTCCTTGCCATAACTTCTGAATAGATTAGTGTACTAGATTCATATTTTTTAATACACAAGCATATAATTATTAAATATAGATCAAGTTCGATTTAGGGTAAAATCCACCAATTATTTTTGGAGTTACAGCCCTTTATCAATTTTGAAAAATGGTTTCCGTTTGATATCTTTTGAAAAGATTAGTGTATTGGATTCAAATTTTATACACAAGTATATAATCATAAAATGTAGGTCAAGTACGATTTAGGGTAAAATCCACCAGTTATTTTTGGAGTTATGGCCCTTTTTCAACTTTGAAAAATGGTGTCCGTTCAATAATACTTTAAAAGATTAGTGAATTGGATTCATATTTTATACACAAGCATATAATTATAAAATATAGGTCAAGTTTGATTTAGGGTAAAATCCTCCAATTTTTTTTGGAGTTATGGCCCTTTGTCAAATTTGAAAAATAGTTCAAAAAATGGTTTCCATTCAATATCTTTCCGTCTGGACCCCCCAGGTTTACCTTTTGATTAACCTTTTTTCAAAGCTGTGTTACTGTTATTCTTCAGCCAATTGCTTTCATACTTGGTAGAGATAGAGAGGACAACCAGTAGGTGTGTCACGTGCAAGAGAGACAGCTCTAGCTAACTCCCAAGTTGTAGAGGACAATGAATAAGTGTGTCACATACAAGAACAACAACTCTAGCTGACTCCCTTTTGGCCCATAACTCTAAAACCCTACAAGTTATTTTCATGATACTTCACGAATAGGTAGAGGACATTGAGCAGGGGTGTGGCGTACAAGAATGACAACTCTAACTGACTGCGTTCTGGAGTTCTCCCATAGTTATGAAATCTCGTGCAGGCTATAACTCAATAACCCTTTGAGATATTATCATGATACTTGATCAAGTTGTAGAGGACATTGAGTAGGTGTGTCAAATAACAAGAACAGCAACTCTGACTCAGTTCTGGAGTTATCTCCCATAGTTGTTAAGTCTTGTGCAGGCCATAACTCTTCAACCTTTTGAGATATTTTTATGATACTTCATCAAGTTGTAGAGGACATTGAGTGGGCATGTCATGTACACAAAAGACAAGTCTGACTCCATTTTTGAGTTATCTCCCATATTTTTTTAATTTGCTGATGGTCATAACTTCCCTACCAGTTGAGATTTTTTGTTGATAATTAATAGGGATGCTTAGAACATCAAGAAGGAGAGTTGCATTTAAAAACTGTAACTATGGGTTACTCATTACTCCATTTATTTTCAATTATCCCCCTGGTTGTAAAATCTTGTGCAGGCCATAACTCTTTAACCAGTGGAGATATTTTAATGATAGTAAGTAGAGATGCTAAGAACATAAACTAGGTGTGTCACAATATGTAAGGACAACTCTGACCTACGGACTGTTGGAGTTATCTCCCTTACTTACACTTTGGATGCAGATTTATCAGCAATGTATGCAGCAGGCTTTATTTTTCTCATTATTTTTGGATTCTTTCTTGAAAATCACTTACTAGCGAACACAAAATTGAGTTTCTCAGACAAATGGCAGAAGATTTACAGGCCTTGCAGGCAAAGGGCCTTATATTTCTCATTATTTTTGGATTCTTTGTTGAAAATCACTTACTAGCGAACACAAAATCCAGTTTCTATGACTTACAGTTTGAGAGTTATAATCTTTGCAGGCAACAGGCCTTATTAGCTCACCTGAGCTATGCTCAGGATGAGCTATTGTGATCACTTTTCGTCCATGCGTCCGTCCGTTAACATTTTCAAACGACTTCTCCTCTGAAGCCCCTGAGCCAATTTTGCTCAAATTTCATATGGAGCCTCCTCAGGTTGGTGGAACGAAAAATTGCTAAAATGGTCGCGGTCAATTGACCAAGATGGCCGCCATGCTCATATATGGTAAAAACCTTTAAAAATCTTCTTCTCCAGAACCGAGGATGCCTTGGCGCTGAATCTTTGCATAAGTCATCGGGGGACAGGAGGTCTACCAAAATTGCTAAAATAAATGTCGATATTGACATTTGACCTTTTTACGGCAAGGTCAAGTTTGCTTCCCTATGCATTTGTATGAGAAAAAACTTTAAACATCTTGTTCTCCAAAACCGAGGATGCCTTGTGGCTGAACCTTTACATATATCATCAGAAACTGGAGGTCTACCAAAGTTGCTAGAATATTGGTCGTACATTGACAATTGACCTTTTTGAGGTAAGGTCAATTTTGCTTCCTTATGCATTTGTATGGGAAAAATGTTCAGAATTTCAAACGACTTCTTCTCTGGAGCCTCTTGGCCAATTTTGCTCACATTTCATATGGAGCCTTCTTAGATTGGGGGAATGAAAGATTGCTAAAATGGTCGCGGTTAGTTGACCAAGATGGCCGCTATGCCCATATGTGGTAAAAACCTTTAAAAATCTTCTTTTCCAAAACCGAGGATGCCTTGGGGCTGAATCTTTGCATAAGTCATTGAGGACAGGAGGGTCTACCAAAATTGCTAAAATAAATGTTGTATATTGACATTTGACCTTTTTATGGCAAGGTCAAGTTTGCTTCCCTATGCATTTGTATGGGAAAAACCTTTAAAAATCTTGTTCTCCAAAACTGAGGATGCCTTGTGGCTGAATCTTTACATATATCATCAGAAACTGGAGGTCTCCCAAAGTTGCTAAAATAATGGTCGTACATTGACATTTGACCTTTTTACCACGAGGTCAATTTTGCTTCCTTATGCATTTGTATAGGAAAAACATTCAGAATTTCAAACGACTTCTCCTCTGGAGCCTCTGGGCCAATTTTGCTCAAATTTCATATGGAGCCTCTTTAGGTTGGGGGAATGAAAGATTGCTAAAATGGTCGCAGTTCATTGACCAAGATGGCCACCATGCCCATATATGGTAAAAACCTTTAAAAGTCTTCTTCTCCAAACCGAGGACGCCTTGGGGCTGAATCTTTGCATAAGTAATTGTGGACGGGAGGTCTACCAAAATTGATAAAATAAATGTTGTATATTGACATTTGACCTTTTTACGGCAAGGTCAAGTTTGCTTCCCTAATCCCGATGCATTTGTATGGGAAAAACCTTTAAAAATCTTGTTCTCCAAAACCGAGGATACCTTGTGGCTGAATCTTTACATATATCATCAGAAACTGGAGGTCTACCAAAGTTGCTAAAATAATTGTCGTACATTGACATTTGACCTTTTTACTGTGAGGTCAATTTTGCTTTCTTATGCATTTGTATGGGAAAAATATTCAGAATTTCAAACGATTTCTCCTCTGGAGCCTCTGGACCAATTTTGCACAAATTTCATATGGATCCTCCTTAGGTTGGGGGAATGAAACTTAGCTAAAATGGTCGCAGTTCATTAACCAAGATGGCCGCCATGGCCATATATGGTAAAAACCTTTAAAAATCTTCTCCTCCAGAACCAAGGACGCCTTGGGGCTGAATCCTTGCTTAAATCATCGGGGACAAGGGGTCTACCAAAGTTGCTAAAATAATGGTCGTACAAGTTTGCTTCCCTATGCATTTTTATGGGAAAAAACATTTAAAAATCTTAATTCTCCAAAACCGTGGATGCCTTATGGCTGAATCTTTGCATATATTATTGGGAACATCTGCATGTCTGCAGTGGCTGTGTCACTCAGTTGAGCGAACGGTGGCCCGTGGGCCTCTTGTTTTTCTCAATATTTTCGGATTCTTTGTTGAAAATCACATGCAAACAAAAAATCCAGTTTCCATGACTTACGGTTTGAGAGTTATAATCATTGCAGGCAACGGGCCTTATTTTTCTCATTATTTTCAGTTTCTTTGTTGAAAAACACAAATTCTAGTTTCCACAACTTATGGTTTTAGAGTTCTGTGTCTGATTCACAGTTGTGGAGTTATCACCCATTGCAGGCTTAAACAGTGTATCCCTTGATAAAATTACATCTCTGATGCCCTCAACTGAAAAAAAGACGACCATTTGCGGTGCAGTCAGGGGATTTGCCATCTCTTTTGATGGCTATTTTTTTTTTCGAGTTAACTCCAACGAATGAATTTCTAAGCCAAATTCTTGTGCACTTCATAACTTTTAAATGGTTTGAAATATTTTGATAATATTTGGAAGAGGCATAGATAAGGACAAGTAGGCATGCCCTGTATAAGAGAGACAACGCTGACTTTCTTTCTTAGGTATCTGAAGCCGAAAGCTTGTGCAGCCAAAATTGAATTTTGGACGGATTTTTCATAAATCTGTCCTTTAAAATAGCGATGTCCTGGCCCATGGGCATTGGGTCTTCCGAGGTTTACCTTTTAATTGACCTTTTGAAAAACCTGTCCATAATGCGTTAGGCATTTTTCTTGTTTTAAAAAAGATTGATATGTGTATTGGATTCATATTTTATACCCAGGTATATAATCATAAAATATGGTCAAGTTTGATTTAGGGTAAAATCTGCCAATTATTATGAGAGTTATGGCCCTTTTTCAACTTCATTTTTTGCAAAATACCTGAGCGTGGGTGAGGATGGCCCTGGGCGGGGGCATCTGTGTCATACTGAAACATTTCTAGTTTCTTCTGTTTCTTGACTTTCATTCCTGTTCTTTCTTCCCTGTCCCTCTCTTTCATCTCTTCTACTGTTTCTTCTATCTCTTTTCTCCCTTTCTCTGGGAAATGACACAAAATGACCCACAAGGGTTGACATGTAAACACCAACACAGTCAGTCAGTCCCACCTACAATCTCACTTTTATTCTTGCACTGACGAGCGAAGGTTTGTTTTCCACGCTTCACGCAAAACTCCCGATAAGTCCATGGAAAAATTCTCGTTCAAACGTCACGTGACATTAGAAATACATCAAGCGCAATGATGAACAACACGGACATTTCGCTGCCTGAACTATAATTTGGATCCAGTGCAAAATTTGTAACATATTATCCTCGGAGGATAAGTTGACAGTGACGTCACTGATTGTTTATATTGTTAGACCAAGTCCATTTTAATAAATAGGTAAACGCCACCAGATAACTACCTTCAATAAATATTATAAGTAGCGATAACATTAAATCCGCAGTAGCTCGGGTAGTTTTCCTGAACTACAAATCTGGACATTGTTGGTTCGAATCCTAGTGTTTGGTTATTTTCTTTTTTCTTTTATACTTTTGAAGAATAAATATAAAAGAAAAATATGACAAGAGGGTCATGATGGTCCTGTAACGCTCACCTGAGCATCATAGCACTTTGAGAACATCAAGGCAAACATTCTGATCAAAATTCAAAATGATTATATTAACAAATAAGACAATGTAGCATGTCTAATAGAATGTGAAATAAAGGTCAAGGTCAAATATGGATGACTGCACTCAAGAGGCCATGCTAAGATGTATGCATGTACTAAGTATCACTAGTTGTAGGAGCAATAGTTACTGAGAAACTGACCTAAACACAAACACTTCACAGGTACCAAATAGCACTCTGTAGGACCAATCATTACTGAGAAACTGACCTAAACGGAAAAACTTAAGAAAGTCACTGGGTAGAAAAATATACACCACCTTGAAATCATCAAGATAAACATTTTGAGCAAGATTCATGATGATCACTTAAAAAATGTGACCTCTAGAGCATCAACAAGGTTTTCCTTCGATTTGGCCAGGTGACCTAGTTTCTGATATCAAGTGACCCAGTTTTAAACTAGACCTAGAAATCATGAAGACGAACATTTTGAGCAATATTTATGATGATTATTTAAAAAAAGTGTTCACAGTTTTCTGCTGATTTGGCCTGTTAACCTAGTTTTTGACCTCATGTGACCCAGTTTCGAACATGACCTAGAAATCGTCACACATTTTGAGCAAGATTCATGATGATTGCTTCAAAACTGTGACCACTAGAGTCTTAACAAAACATTTTCTGCTGTAACGTAGCGAAGTTAGTTCAGTGTTGTCTCTTCTCAAATACGCGTTGTGTTTTCTCTACTTTACTTTCAAAGTCCCAATTTAGAATTTTTAAATAAATTCAACAAGTAATTTCAATAATATATTTTAATTTTTACAACCCGGTTCTAAAACTTCTAACTTCTAACTAAATCAAAAACCAAATCAAAATCCAAACCAAAAACTCTCTCACACACATCCTCTCTTTATATACACAAAGAGTCATGTGATAGCAACTCACGCCAGCGCCCTCTGATCACATGATCCCCATCCAATCAGAGTCCTCCAATAACCCTACAGCGCCACCTAATGCGTGAGTTACTAAAAATAACTACCAATGAGAACAGACCGGAATGACTCATAATCATGTGAACAACGCAATTTCCCAGGCACCAAATATTTGGAAGCTTGCCAAAACCCATTAATCTTTGTCAAGATAACCCCTATCTATTCATATCGCTTGTGCAATAATCCTACATAAAGTAACATCTGTCAACAAGATGCCAAAATGACTAACGGTTTACGTCAATCACTTTCAGATAATTAATAGTTTATGCCAATCATTATTGCACAACCTACACCTGAATAAATACAAACTACAACCAAACAAAATAAACATGTCTTTATACAAATATCAAAGATAACAGATCACATTAATCTTAAATGCCAAGCTCCGCACCTGACACCTGGTATTGCGTAATCGTGGGAAAATAGCAGATAAGGAAACCCACTATTTTACATCCGCCCTGTCCTCAAAGAATTTTACTACATAATATTTAGTAAAATTCACAAAACATTTCTTTCTCACTCTCTCTCCCTATTCATAAATTTACAATTTACATTTTCAACAAATGAATCATTTAAAATATTACCTTAACTACGCACACCCATACACTTCCATAATACCCATACAGAAATGTAGGTGTGTGAAACAACACATATAAGGAAATCAGCCACTTAAATTTCACTATATATAAACGAGACGTTTTCCAATACACCAAATCTACACGTCCACTGATTCCCTTAGACTCACATTTTAATGACAAAATGAAGATGACAACATGAAAGAAACATAAAATACATACATTTATCCAAAATATAAATCTAAAACAACAAACAGTTCAGTCACATATGTATGTACAGCACAGTAAGACCAATATATCCCCGCCGAATTTACCGCCAGTAAATGTCACTGTCTATAAATGTCGATCACGTCAGTTGATCTCCATTGGATCTTCTTTTGTCCCAGTACCCTTGTAAAAGACTTCATCGTCCCCCATTTCACACGTCGGAATCTCCTCCTCTCGAATCACATTTTGTCCAGGCTCATCTAAAGATAAATCCTCGCCGTTGGTGTTGTTATTATCTTCTGGAGTTTTTAGTGGCAGTTTCATCCCCAAATCGATCGATACATTATCATTACTCATAGGCTGGTACCCAATATCTTTTTCTTCAGACTGTTCAACATTATTTTGAATATTGTCACACAGTCTATCCATTCTTCTTTCCAGGTTTGACACCAATTCTAAAGACTGAGAAATGTCCAGAATATAAAACTGTCCTTCAGCACCAAACTCCTCCACTAACTCTCTGCCGGTCACTATACGTATGGCATTCATTTTTTTTTCTTATACTTTGTATTTTAAATAACTTCAGAGAACTTCTTAGTATGAAATCAATTTCGACTTATGACTGTGATGTAAAATCATGGGTATATATAATACTCATATCTGCCAAACTTAAAATTACTAGGTGTTGGCATGTTGTAATAACATTTTATATGTTTAGATAATGTTTATCAGGGTTGATTTACTATGACATTTTATCACCACTCCATAAAATAACTGGCACATGTGATCCATCTGTCAACAACTTTTGGATTTGAACTTCTGTCTGTCATTGAATATGATGATATCTGAAATTTTAACAGTTAGTCCTAGATTTATAGGTATAATAAGCACTCGGGTAGAAAATGTACCTTACTGTGTTATATTTTTCAATACAAATCAAGCAATATTACAACATCAAAAGTCTATATTTACATCTTCACCAACGCTCAACCTTTAGGGTTAAACGCTGGACTTCTACATAAAGTTATTCTTTACAAAAATCAAATATGTCTTCACCACAGCGCTGCCTTGAGGGCAACACCATGGACTTAATATTTTACGCGTACTGTTTTAAACATTTGGCGCCACAGGGACCACTCATTTCCTTGTATCCCTCATCAACGAAGCAATTAATACCCTTGCTTCCTTCTGGTCTGGTGTGGAAGATATCTGCCTCCCAGATTTGTGACTAACAATCTCGTCCGGTTCAGACGACACCGACCTCTTCTCTTCAATGGTCGAGGACCCAGCCACACCATTCTTATCGCTACAACAACCAGCTAACCTCTTATTAAAACTACAACTCATTTTCTTATGAAAATATCTCTTGTACATGAAAATAACCACTGCTAATGCAACACAGGTGCTGAAAATTATTATCACATATGTCCAAACAGACATTGACTTGCTTTGCACATCAACCTTTCTATAATTATGAACGTAATCTATAAAAGACGACATAGAAACCTGTTTTAAATTCTTAAGATCATCCGTAATTTCTACTGAAGTTACATTAGGAAATACAGAACTAAAGTTTCTCCATAAAGAAAACTGAGTAATATTCCTAATTTTCAACAGAGAACCCCATGTATCTGAAATATGACCCTTAACCTCCTTTTCATAGTACGGCGGCAGACGTAAATAATCATTCGCTGCACCACACGTCATATTCAATTTAACTATTCCCAGGGGTGGATAGACAGTAATAACACGCTGCATTTCAGACTGGTCTTGGCATACTATGGTAAATTTCATAGTTTCATACGTTGCTACAACCCATACACCTGAATGTATATACTCTGCAACAGGCAACTGTGAATCAAAATACACTGTACTTTTACAGTATTTTCTTACATTTTCTCCATTTTTCAAAAATAATGCAATAATGCAAGATTTACTTAAATTGATCTGATAAATTGGACTTTTTGGATTACAAAACGGCATATATCGATTATTGCACGCATCAAAGTCATTTGAGGACAATAATGCATATTTAGTCCGCTCTTTGTTAATCATCAATGCCTCTACAGACAAATCATATTTAGCTGTTAGACCTAAATTTTTATCTTTCGAAGTCGACGTCCCATGCTTAGACAATGGTAAGTTGTGTATTTTATAAATCTCATAACTTTCTTTATCATCTAACAAAGGTATGGAAAGAACAATTAAGATTTTATGACCATCAAGATATGCATTACAAGTTATAGTATTATAAAAATACCAAATATTATTCACTGGGTCAGCAGGAAGTTTTATAGATGCAGGTAACTTATTTCTAATATCTAATAATAATTCTCTCAAATTCTTTGGTGAGATTGTGCTTGGTGACAAATGATTTAAAGATAACATGTTTAATTCTGTCCTAAGATTTTCTAAGTAGACAATAGCATTTTGAGTAGACTGTCCTATTTCTTCTAATATAAGTTTGAACTGAAAATAAGTGTTTACGAATTGCTCAAGTCTAGAAAAACGTGTATAAAAAGCACTTTCTAATTCCTTAATTTTATCATCTAATGCTTGTACACATTGCACTAAATCCATGATAGCACGGCGATTCTCAGCTATTTCAACTCTTGATAAATTCAGAATCGTCATACTTTGTTCAAGGTTATGTATTATACTTTCTTGATTTAAAGCAAGATCCTCAACTGATCTTCTGATATTCTCTAAATCTACATCAGAAACTGTCCCAAATAACAGACTCATAGCTTGCCCAATGATTGGTAACAATGAACGTTTTGATCTTCTTTGATCAGATTTCAGAGACTGATTATCTTTAACTGTCTGATAAGTATCATTTAACATACCTATTTCATCATGTAAACTTTCAAATGTGAAAACATACCCTGTAAAATTATTACGTCTATACCAGTCCGTCAACGTTTTCATTATTTCATGTGTCATGTCCAAGTCCTTGTTTATTTTATCAATAAAGACCTCGTAAGGTCGCAAATCATGTATAAAAGTCACTAACCAACGAGCATGACTCGAAGATACTTCATTGGTTTTATGAAAAACTACATTTTCATGTACAACTAAACCTGAGGTATAGCTAATTAATGCACACACGATCAAGAATGTGTAACCCATGTTGTAACTTTGCATCTGTTACAACCTGAAAACACACATAAAGTAAAAATATATAAATATAATACCATAGGAAATATCACCTATTTAAACAATTTGCCAGAATATAATTAAATAACCAACCACCTATGCAAATTGTTTATATTCTGAAGCCTTAATACTTAAAACATATTTGTTATTGCTTGAAGCAATTGTTTAACTTTCTTATTCGAATTATTGGTGTTTATCAATTTCTTTTTCTTTTTCTGTGATTTGTTCGACAATTCTGGAGATGCTTTATCAAAAGTGTCTAATATTTTAATTTCATTCACAGACATAGCATTATCAGCATCTTCATCAAAATAAGTCTCAGTTAGCGAATCAGAATCCGTCGCAGGTTCGAAATCCATTGTTTCTTCTATAACACCCTCAGATTCCTCCGCTCTAGAATCCTCATTTTGTTGCTGTTCCATGGCTTTATTAGCTTTCAGTCGTTTAGACAATTCCATTAAAGCAATGTTGTCCTCATCGTCTGAATCTTCTCTTTCTTTCTGATACTTCTTGGCGAGCTTCTCATACGGACCCTCTTGTTCAGAATCACTACCGTTTTCATCTGAAGGCCGTCCTGGTGGAATAGCATATGCTGTCCTTCGCATTGGTCTTCCATCATGGGTTGTTGGTATATCCCATTCCTCAAGATTAGCAGCTCTTAGCATTTCTGCATGGACCTTACATGTTGATCCATTAAGCTGATTCTTGATCACATAAGTTGCAGGACCTTTTCTCTCAATTATCCTGTAGAAAGGTTTCCATTTACAATCGAGCTTTCCCTTCCTCTGATTGTTCTTATAATATACAGGATCATTTATTTGAAACTCAACCTGCTTTGTTCCTTTATCAGCATATTTGGCTTGTCTTTTCTTCGCTTGCTTCAAGTATCGTCTGACTAAAGTAAACGATTTATGCTGTTCCTGAAGGGCTATCTGATGCAATTCTTCACCCTGATATTTTCTACGAGGTTTCAACAAATTGTCAATGGGCAAAACAACATCTCTGTTGTATAACAAGAAGAAAGGTGAAAATTTTGAAGATACACTAATATTAAACCTTATTGCAGCCAAAGCTTGATTCAGATACAAATCCCAAGTTTGTTGATTTTCAGATAATTTTTTCGATAAGACATCATGAAGTGTCCTATGAAAACGTTCCACTTTAGCGTTGCTTTGAGGATGATATACACTAGTGAGAATGTGATGAATATTTAAAGACTCCAAAGTTTCACGAACAACTTTGTTTACATTTTCCGACCCATTATCCGTCACAATCTGTAATGGACAACCAAACCTAGGGAAAATCTCTTCAATCAACAAGTGGGCAACAGTATCAGCTGTCTTATCAGGGACTGCGAAAGCCTCAGGCCAACCACTAAACCAGTCGACAAAAGCAATAATATACTTATTGTTAGACAACGTTGTTGGATATGGTCCCGACAAATCAAGAGATAACTTTGCCATAGGATACGGTGGAATATCCGTTTCCTGTAAGGGTTGCCTTATTTTCTGCAAAGATCTTGTCTGACAGGTAGTACAACTAGAAACATACTGATATATTTCTTTGAATAAATTTGGCCAAAAATATTTCTGTCGAATGTAGTCAAAAGTCTTTTGTACACCCATATGACCATTATCATCATGATACTGCCTTATAACAACTGCCCTTAAGTGTTTAGGAACATATAACCGCAAAACAGTGTCACCATCAGGATCCGTTAAATAATAAAGCACCTCATCAATCACAAGATACCTTCGCTGAACTTCTTTACTAGGTTCACCATGAACAAGAATTGTCGTAAACTCAACAATCTCATCATCCTTATTCTGTTCATTAACCATATCGAGTCCTGGTAGACATTCGTCTGGCTTCACCAGGGAATCCTCAAAAGGAATCTCGCAGCTTGCGAACTCTTTTGGTTCAAATTGATTAGAATCTATGACGTTAACCTCAAAGGTGTTATCATTAACGTCAAGATCTACCTCATCTGTCAAATCCTCTTGACATTTATCTGCATCATCTGGTTTCCTTGATAGCAGATCAGCACAAGTGTTAGTTGTACCAGCTATGTACTCAATGGTACAATTGTAACCAGCCATACTCAGAGCCCATAATTGTATCTTTTTATTCTGCATGGGTGACTCGAGCAGATACTTTAAAGGTTTATGATCTGTCTTAATCACAAACTGTGCTCCATGTAAATAGTGATCTAGTTTCTGTAAAGCAAAATGGATAGCATAAGCTTCCTTTTCAACAGTTGACCACTTACACTGCGTTCTACTCAATTTATGAGACAGATAGTAGATGGGCTTTTCATTATTAACATTTGGTAGAGTATCATCTACCTCCTCACAAGACTGTGTAAGGCAGGCACCAATACATGTTCCACTAGCATCTGTATAAAGCGTATATGGCTTATTAGGATCAGGATAAGCCAATAATGGAACAACCGAAAGACTATCTTTTAAATATTGGAAAGCCTTATCATGCTTTTCTGACCATTTGTAATGTGCATGTTTCTTTGTCAAAGCTATGATAGGTTCTGCAATTTCCGAAAAGTTTGGAATGAATCTACGATAGTATGAACTCATACCAATGAATGACCTAACCTCTCTAACACAAGTGGGAACAGGTAGAGATCTTATAGCCACCACTTTCTTAGGATCAGGCTTAATACCTTCACGACCAATAATAAAACCAAGGTAATTTGTCTCAAACTCCAAGAAATTACATTTCTTCAACTTGAGCCTCAAATCATGCTTCCGCAATCTACCAAAGATCACGTCCAAATGTTTCAAATGATCTTCCAACGTCGGACTAAAAACCAAGATATCATCAAGGTAAGCAATAGCAAAATCACCAAGACCTTGCAAAACCACCGACATCAACTCCTGGAACACCGCCGGAGCATTCGAAAGACCGAAAGGCATGACATTGAACTCAAACAGACCTCTATGACAAGCGAAAGCTGTCTTTTCCTTGTCCGCCTCATCCATCAAAACTTGCCAATACCCACTTTTCAAGTCAAGTGAAGTAAAATACTTTGCCTTACCTAACAATGCCAATATGTCATCGATCACTGGGAGAGGATACGAATTTTTCTTAGTAACCTGATTCAGTTTTCTAAAATCAACACAAAATCGCTTAGAGCCATCCTTCTTATCAACAATTACTACTGGAAAACTCCAAGGTGATCGAGATCTTCTAATGATATTTGACTCTAACATTTCATCTATAGTTTCATCAATTACACGTCTATTGTTGAGAGGCGTCCTATAAGGCCTCAATTTTATTGGATTGGCATTCCCAGTGTCAATTTTCATTTTCACAGTATCAGTGTGACCAAGTTCAGTATCCTTACTCGCAAACAAATCTGAATTTCTAACAATAAGGGGTTCAATCTTATCCCTAAATTCTTCGGATACATGTAGATCCTTCAAATCAACCTTTGAATCAAATTTTTGACCCTTCATTACTGAACTAACCTCAGCCATATTTTGATTAACTAAAGATTCAACTTTTGCCAAAACACCATGTCTAAAGATCTTTATAAATTTGTTCGTATTGTTGGTCACCAAAATAGGAATACTTCTGTCTTTCCTTAATTTACTAACAGAGTCTACAACCTGTAAACCTGGTTCTCTATGAACGAAGCCTTTACATACAGCAGAAACCTGATAATCTGTTTTTACTGGAATATCCGGATTTTGCCTAATCTTCCCATAACATATGGTTGCCGAATGAGGTTTCAACAAAGTGGTATACTTTATTCTAGCTACAGAAGAAACATGGATATCCTCCTCTAGATTCGCATAAGTCTTGTTCGCAATTCTGAGACATCCAAGATCATAATAAATTCGGACTCCATGCTGACGTAGCCAGTCTGTACCCAATATTAGATTACGATTCATGTCACGCACGACATAAAATGAATGCTGCATTTCGGTACCACCAATAGTAAAAGTAAGGTTTATGCAACCATCAATTTTTAAAGCATCACCACTTACTGAACTTAAATAAATTTTCTTATGCTGCAATTTAGGTTTTACTTTTAATGAGTCATAAACTCGACGATGCATCAAAGATACTTCTGCACCTGTATCAACAAGAGATCTAAATTTATTTTTACCAATTTTAATAATACAAGAATTTGGACTACCTGCTAAATTAATTTTATAAGTTGGAATATCTTCTGTCATGTTTTTATTCTCACTCTTTGCATCGGCTTCAACATGCAAAGAGCTACCTAGTTTTCCTGCTCTGTTCGTTTGTTTGTTTGTGTTGAGGTTTTACGGCCCAGTCAACCCAATGGGGTCATGTCGAGCGCGGTCAGTTTACCTAACCACACGTTTACTGGGCAGGCTTAGTCCTCTAAGCGGTTAACCAGTATTGTGCACATTCTTTCGCCAGAAACTGACAACTGCCCTTCTTGAATCAGCGGAAGGGAGAGAATGACCGTAGAAAATATTTCATGATCAATCTCCACGAAAGAATGTTGCCGACCTCGGCGGGGGTTGAACCCGCGACCTCCTGGTCTCCAGTCGGACGGCGCATCCAACTGAGCCACCGAGGCCGGCCCCTGCTCTGTTCGTCTTTGTCCATGACCTATGTTAGGTCTTTCAGTCTGTCTGTCATTTTGTCTACAAAATTTTAATATATGTCCTTCTTTACCGCATCCCCAACATCTTCCTTTAAATCTTTTAATATCAGATGCCCCTGTTTTGTCATCAACTGAATTTACATTTTTACAATTCTTTTTTGTATGTCCTGTTTTACGACATTTAAAACATTTTACCGGACGATAATGATCTACCTCCATAAGTTCTTCCCTTCTTTCAGATTTATAAGGTGGGTGAAAAGAACTAGAGAGATTTACACGAGCCCTTAAATTTTGTTCTTTAGTTGCAATAGAGATTGCCCCTTGCAAAGTGTCTGGGTTATCACGTAATATTTTCATTTTCAACTGATCATTATTTACCAGTCCATCTACAAACGTATCAATTAACTGTCTTTCAACAGCATTACCCCCTTGTCCAGCAAAAGCTTCTTCTGCTAAGGACAAAATTCTTTCTGCATATATCTGAATATTTTCCCCTACTTTCTGTCTTACTGATCTTAACAAACTCAGTGCATACTGAGAATCATTTACATCCGAAAACCTCTTTGCCAATTCTCCCCTTAAATCGTTCCACGTATTTTGTGGAAATGCATCCATATACCTCTGAATGTTACCACTAACTGCCCCTTTACCAAGTCAATTGGCCTTTCGGTACCAAATAGCACTCTGTAGGACCAATCATTACTGAGAAACTGACCTAAACGGAAAAACTTAAGAAAGTCACTGGGTAGAAAAATATACACCACCTTGAAATCATCAAGATAAACATTTTGAGCAAGATTCATGATGATCACTTAAAAAATGTGACCTCTAGAGCATCAACAAGGTTTTCCTTCGATTTGGCCAGGTGACCTAGTTTCTGATATCAAGTGACCCAGTTTTAAACTAGACCTAGAAATCATGAAGACGAACATTTTGAGCAATATTTATGATGATTATTTAAAAAAAGTGTTCACAGTTTTCTGCTGATTTGGCCTGTTAACCTAGTTTTTGACCTCATGTGACCCAGTTTCGAACATGACCTAGAAATCGTCACACATTTTGAGCAAGATTCATGATGATTGCTTCAAAACTGTGACCACTAGAGTCTTAACAAAACATTTTCTGCTGTAACGTAGCGAAGTTAGTTCAGTGTTGTCTCTTCTCAAATACGCGTTGTGTTTTCTCTACTTTACTTTCAAAGTCCCAATTTAGAATTTTTAAATAAATTCAACAAGTAATTTCAATAATATATTTTAATTTTTACAACCCGGTTCTAAAACTTCTAACTTCTAACTAAATCAAAAACCAAATCAAAATCCAAACCAAAAACTCTCTCACACACATCCTCTCTTTATATACACAAAGAGTCATGTGATAGCAACTCACGCCAGCGCCCTCTGATCACATGATCCCCATCCAATCAGAGTCCTCCAATAACCCTACAGCGCCACCTAATGCGTGAGTTACTAAAAATAACTACCAATGAGAACAGACCGGAATGACTCATAATCATGTGAACAACGCAATTTCCCAGGCACCAAATATTTGGAAGCTTGCCAAAACCCATTAATCTTTGTCAAGATAACCCCTATCTATTCATATCGCTTGTGCAATAATCCTACATAAAGTAACATCTGTCAACAAGATGCCAAAATGACTAACGGTTTACGTCAATCACTTTCAGATAATTAATAGTTTATGCCAATCATTATTGCACAACCTACACCTGAATAAATACAAACTACAACCAAACAAAATAAACATGTCTTTATACAAATATCAAAGATAACAGATCACATTAATCTTAAATGCCAAGCTCCGCACCTGACACCTGGTATTGCGTAATCGTGGGAAAATAGCAGATAAGGAAACCCACTATTTTACACTGCTGATTTGGCCTGGTGACCTAGTTTTTCACCCCAAGTGACCCAGTTTCGAACTTGACCTAGAACTCATCAAGACAAATACTTTGAGCAAGATTCATGATGATTGCTTCAAAAATGTGACCGCTAGAGTGTTAACAAGGTTTTCGCTGATTTGGCCCGGTGACCTAGTTTTTGATCCCAAGTGATCCAGTTTCAATCTTGACCTAGAAATCATCAAGACAAACATGTTGAGCAAGATTCATTATGATTGCTTGAAAAGTGTGACCTCTAGAGTGTTAAGGTTTTTCGCTGATTTGGCCAGGTGACCTAGTTTTTTACCTCAGGTGACCTAGTTTCGAAATTGACCTAGTAATCATCAAGACAAAAATTTTGAGCAGGATTCATGATGATTGCTTAAAAAATGTGACCGCTAGAGTGTTAACAAAGTTTTCCGCTGATTTGGCCCGATGACCTAGTTTTTGACCCCAAGTGACCCAGTTTCAGTCTTGACCTAGAACTCATGAAGACAAAACAGTTTAAGCAAGATTCATGATGACTGCTTCAAAAATGTGACCGCTAGAGTGTTAACAAGGTTTTAGCTGATTTGGCCAGGTGACATATTTTTTGACCCCAAGTGACCCAGTTTCGAACTTGACCTAAAATCATCAAGACAGACATTTTGAGCAAGATTCATGATGATAGCTTGAAAATGTGACCGCTAGAGTGCTAACAAGGTTTTCCGCTGATTTTGCCACCGTGGTGACCTAGTTTTTGACCCCAGGTGACCCAGTTTCGAACTTAACCTAGAAATCACCAAGAAAAACATTTTGAGCAAGATTCATGATGATTGCTTAAACAAGTCACCCCGATGCTTCTTAGCAAGTTTGGAGTCAATTGGCCTTTCGGTTCAGGAGAAGAAGCAAGAAATAGATTTTTCAAGATGGCTGTCATGGTGGAACGATTTAAGCTTTTTTTTGATCTATAAGTCACCCCAGTGTAGATTTTCAAGATGGCGGCCATCTTGGATTTCCGATCGGCACGATTTTAGCTATTTTTGATCTACAAGTCACCCCGATGCTTCCTAGCAAGTTTGGAGTCAATTGGCCTTTCGGTTCAGGAGAAGAAGCGAAAAATAGATTTTCAAGATGGCGGCCATCTTGGATTTCCGATCGACACGATTTTAGCTATTTTTGATCTATAAGTCACTCTGATGCTTCCTAGCAAGTTTGGAGTCAATTGGCCTTTCGGTTCAGGAAAAAAGCGAAAATTAGATTGTCAAGATGGCGGCCATCTTGAATTTACGATCGGCACGATTTTAGCTGTTTTTGATCTACAAGTCACCCTGATGCTTCCTACCAAGTATCAAGTCAATTGGCCCAGGGGTGTCGGAGGAGTAGGCTTTTAAAGCAATTGTTGACGCCGCATGACGCTCGACAGACGACTGACATTGACTGACCACAATAGCTCAGCATGAACACTTTGTGCTCAGGTGAGCTAATAAGAAAGAAAATGTATTTTGCAATTATCAGTTATGAAACAAATTTTCAGTGTAGCGACATTTTAATTTTCTATTTTGCATATCTTTAAAAGTTAAATAAAGATAAGAAGAAAACCGGTAAGTTTAGTAACTAAACTTTTAGTTTGAATGACAATCCGTGCAAATGCATATGGAGACAAGAACGCTGGAAGCATTCCATTTATGTAAAAATGTCAACAACGCCATAAAGTCTTATAAAATTTTAATTTAAATAATATAATATGTAACATACAAGGCTCAAAAGCGAACTAAAAGTAATTAAAAAAAAAAAAAAAAAAAAAAAAAAAAGGTGCTGAGAGTGTCCCATGTACTAAACAATCATAAATGTTCGTCCAGAGCGCCCCGCTCTCCCGACCGCTATTGCATCATACTAACCAAAATCACACTTAAAGCTGTAAGAGTGTATATTCATAAAATTATTAATAGCGTTTTCTCGATAATTCATGCAAAACCTGCTTTACCCTAGTAGAGTGGTAGCTGCCGTGACGTCACTGTCAAATTATCCTCCGAGCACTTTCCTTTATTCCAAACAAAAATTTTAGATTATATAAAAAAATGACCTGTATTGTTTTTTTTTCTCTAAACCGTTAATCTACACGTTTTGTTCGGATAATTACTTTTTTTTGTTCATCTTTAAAACAAACGTCTATGTAATCCAAAGTCATGCCATGATGAGCTGTGTTATAAAGAGATTCCTGTGTGGTTCACTTCGATACAGGAAGTGTACAGAAACCCCTATTTTATACTAAAATTTCGTACACCAATTGTTCTATAAAGTGGCATATGCAGAGAGTGCTGGCTCAGATCAGACTGCTTCATAAGGAGTAGTCTGATCTGGGTCTACACTTTTTGTGATTCCACCAAGTATTTTTTGAAACAAATGCAGGAAAAATAAACTTTAACAAAAAAACAGGACGGAATAAACATTTGAAATTTTAACATCACGAAAACATGCCAATATAATTTTGGCCCCCTTAAACCCCACTTTTTTTATAGTAAAACTGGGGTTTACAGGGATATACATTATTTTTCTTATTTCTGCTCAAAAACATAGCCCTTATGAAAAAGATTCTGTGCCATAATGTCGCTAGAAGGCAGCGGCATGGTTGCAGCAAAGAAAAACTGTGCCGCTAAACTTTGCCGATCATTGCCGCTAATGGCAATGCTCTGGCAAAGTACCTTACCAGCGGGGGGGGGGGGGGGGGGGGAGGGGGTTGCCAGAACTTTGCCAAAAGATATTGGGGATCAAGGAGCTTGCCAAAAGTTTGCCAGAAAGTTTTCTTTTTTGAGGTAGTTTGCCAGAGATTTGCCATTATCTCTGAATCTGATGATTACTAGAGGTTATTACATTCCACTCAGTTGTTTATTTGGAATTTCAAAATTTATTAGACAAAGATAATTATACTCTAAGCAGCAGACCACCCCAATTTTGATAATTATATTCAAATAAAAAAAAAAACATTCTGAAATGGGGTTAAAAAAATTTGCTACATCAATAATTTTCACCATACATTTGCAAGTTTTTATAACAGCTGAATGTTAACAAATAGATCACTGTGACTGTGATATTATAAAACAACCAAAACTGGGTCTTCAACGGGGATAAAAAACAACAGTCTGCTGACATGATCCATATCAACTCTTTTTTCTGGTCAGACACTTTGAAAATTTTTAAGCTGTTAAGTTCAGTGCAGAAGTGAATTTCTATAACATTATGGCAAGCTTATGGTCAACTTTGCCAGAACATTGCCAGAAAATAATTGTAATTATGCAAAACAGGTTTAGGGAAATATTTATGGCCCTGTTGCCATGACACCAATGTGCTTTTAATTAAGATATCATAAAAGTGGTCAGATAGTTTGCTTTTTAACCAAAAAGTGCAGTCATTTATAGGATAGCACTGAATGAGTAATAAGCTAGAAAGTAAAGGACCTGATAGTGATTTTCTTGTTTTATTGTGGAATATATGTAATTTTGTGTTTAGCTGTATCAGTGTGAATTAATTTTCATTGGAATACTGTTATCTATATGGATTCTTAAATTTAATTTAAAAGGTTATTGAAAATGGTAAGTTTATTTTCTTTGCAATTAAAACCCAAAACTTTCTTAAAGACTGTAATTCCATTTACATTTTACTCAGGATAATAAAGAATCATGCACAGAAATTTAGAAACATAAACCATGAGTTTCATTTTCGATGAACTAAAGATGCATAGAGACTTGATAAGATTCTGCATGGAAACCAGTTATCTAAATGTGCTGAATTAAATACATATAGCAAGCCAAATGAGCATGCTTACTCATATCTGAAATTGTTTTTGTCAAATCTCTTCAACTATGGACTCCTTTAAAAGAAATGTTAGAACCTCTAAACTGGGGATCTGCTAGTAAAGGTTATGAAGCCCAGAGAGGGAGGATGGGGCTCTAAGGAGGGATATCCTATGCAGATGCATATTAAAAGGGACTGTGTCATAGAACGTTAACCTTATACATAAAACATTAGTATCAAATGCTCAAATATCTGTCCAAGATAAAAAAAATATCTGAGCAGAAATCTTACATAGAGTATGTTTTCAGGTGTCTTAAGTGTTTAGGGTGTCTGCATTTTAGAACAACAACATCCCTGAGGGCCTGCGCATGCATATTTTTAGCTTTGTAAAGTCTCTTTTCCCCTAGTACAGTCAAATGTTTGCTGCAATTTTGCAATAGGTCTGCGGCAACCTTATGGCAGACTTCATTTGCATGATAAAACACACACTGCAGCAACCTTGCGGCAATGTTGCTGCATCATTGCGACAACTTGTTCATAACTCTGCAGCAGACCTTGCCACAGGCCCATTTTTTTTCATAAGGGAGATTGTGGGTACTCGTTAGAACCGCCTCACCTAGGCGGTTCTAACGAGTACCCACATTCTATGTTTTGAGCAGAAATATGAAAAAATATCAGAGTTTTTTATCTGACAATTTTCAGTTTTTGGAGGTAAAATTGTCTATAAATTCGAATAGGCGTGTTTTCGTGATAGATATTTACCGTTCACTTCTGAAGTTCAGACCATCCTACATAGTAATGCAAGGCCAGTTCAGGCAATCAGAATACTATAAGAATACATGTTGTGATATATATACTGATTAGAAGTGCTTTGCTGAGACACTTCTAATCAGTAGCCACATGTTTTTTTTTTTGTGGAGAAATAAGAGAAATATTGTAATCGTCAGACTGGCCAGAAATAGCTGTCGACGGTACTGTAAATTAAATCAGTCCTTGTCTTTCACCACTGGTAGCAAAAGACAATGAAGGGATTGGTAAATTAAACTTCTATCACACAGTATAATCACGTAAAACATACTACATGTATGCATTAGGGTGCTCCAGGGAAATAAACAGACACAGTGCGGGCTGAACAGGCTTAGCGGAATCCAACATAGGTGCGCTCACCTTGGAAGAATTCAGTAATTGTGAGTACTTCAAGAATTAAAGTGTCCGTCTCGAGAAAGGAATTTTTGGCAAAAAGTTCCAAAAAAATTTTAGTTTAAGCTTTTTCCATAAAATAAACAAGTGGCAATAAAGCACTAACCTTGCAACTGTACTGGAAACCAACTTTATAGTCTTGTAGTATTTAGGATTTAATTAGGATCTTGAATTCCAAAACGGTCGTGAACAGATTCTGAACGTCGCCCTGATCGTCTGGTATTGTTCACAGAACGCCGCCCCACACCCATTTATATAGAATCTGAGCTTAACGGCACAGGAATACAAAAAACAAAACTGACTAATGGAAACAAAGTTAAGAGCCAATGACGTCAAAGAACGGGGTCCGCTAATGCCTGCTCCTGTCTCGGACGTTAAAAACACGCCGCTGAAACGGTTACCGGGACTTGGATAAAACGGCTCATAACAGTTAAATACATGGAAATTCACTGATGAAAAGACATGAAAACTTTTAGAGACAGCCTCTTTACAAGAATTATCGATGAACAGTACCTGTATTGGACAAACGAACTCGGCTGTCAGCTTTATGCTAAAAATAGATAATCGTCAACAAGAATGAAGTTAGCGGGGAAAATCAAAGTTAACGGATGGAATAACGAATAAAATAATGGCAGATAAGGATGATGCGAGACAAAAACGACTTTATATCCTAAAATAACATGATATGAAAATTTCCCTACAGGTAAGCACAATGAATGATGTCAAATATAATGAAGTTTACACGAAGCGATTGAAAAAAATAATGTTAGCAAAACTTTAACTGAAAAGTCACCGGTTTCCGCAGGTATACAAAAAGGAGAAAATAACATACTGAGCAATAGGAGCACGTTAACACTTCATGTGCACTTAGAAAAATGGAAATTAAACAATTTTACAATATTAATACTTGTACTTTCTGGCTGAAAAACGTGCCTTATCTGAAGATATGAGTAGCCATTGATTTTTGGGTTGGTAGGTCCATCTATCTGAGACTGTGACAAACTACTGTCCTTTCGACATCTCTTGGAAAGATGTTTTTTGCTTGGCGTTTTATTTTAAATGAAAATATTTTGTTCTGAATGACCATATCTTATCAGAAACCATTTGTCTTTTATGTTTCTGTGTTTTATTCTCAAATATTTACACAAAAATTAAAGTTACGGCCAAAAGTTGGTCTGATCTATGCAATTTCTATAGTAAAGTGATTTTTTTTAAATTTTTGTCTTAGAAAATATTTTTTACTTTTCTTTACTGAATTCGAATTATTGGTGTTTTACAACAATATTGTGAAAATTTCAGAAAAATTGAACAAGTGGAACTTGTTGAAAATTTGGCTCCAAGTTACCTACCCTACAGATTTCTGCATGATTTGGCTTCATTTTTACTATGGGAAAAAGTGAAAATATTTGATTTTTTAAAAACCAATGACAAGAATAAACTTTTTTATACATAGGTAGTTACGACAAATGGTTTTGCATTAAATCATGACAAAAATTTGCAAATTTACTTCTTCTGTGTAAAGCGTCAAGCAAAAAACGACTTTCTGAAAGATGTCGAAAGCACAGTAATACAGTTTTTACTAGATTTTAATGAAATTTCAAAGAAATAATTTGACTGATGGTAGTATCACATTTGTGTGACTAATACTGCAGTGAGGAGGCTCTGTAAAAGGATAGAGACTACCATAGATTTTCCTTACGTATTACATGTATTTCTGCAATTGTTCTAGAGCTCATACTTTTTTCGATGTTCTGTATAAGGCGCCAAGCCAAAAACGACTTTCTGAAAGATGTCGGAAGAAGAGTAGGAAGCGCAACCTCAAATCAGCTAACCTGGGTTGCAGTTTAATAACATCATTCATGTATAATTTTTTTTATTATTATTTTGACAACATACGATGCAATATTTCAACAAACTTTGGTGGCTTTTTCACGATTCTTATTTCCTTCGTAATGGTCTGGGCCCGGTTGTTCAAAGCGTCGTTAGCTTAACGAGCTCGTTAAGGGTCATTTCGTTAACTATTTTAGCGGATTCAATATACAATATTCCGATATTTTTTGCTGAAAAAAATGTGAGTAGCTTTTGCACTGCAAAAGCTACTCACATTTTTTCAGCAAAAAATTTCAGCATATTTGCGTATCACTCGTTGTAAATTTTAACGAATCGTTAACTAACGACATCGTTAGTTTTGAACAACTGGGCCCTGATTTTATTTTAAATTCCATAATTCTCTAGTCCGAGATATTAAAATGTAATCTGGCAAAAATAGTAATCATATACAATACAGCCTAAGAAAGGAATGTTTTTGATGACACAGAAAACAATTTACTCGCATTTTCAGCAAAAATAGCATAAATTAGATATTGTACTTACTGAAACATTGACATTTTGTCCACTAACGAGCTCGTTAAGCTAACGATGCTTTGAACAACTGGGCCCAGCTGTACATGCAGCAGGTGGGGGAAGTAGTCATGTTAGTATTTCTTATGTGGCTTCACTTTGCACTGTCATTCGCTTTCCTCATCCTCCCAATATTTCTCTCTTTTCTCTTATCTACTCTCTCTTCTATTCCTTTTCCCTTTCTCTGGGAGATTACACAAAATAACCCACAATGTTGATATGCTGTTAAACAAGATTTTAAATACAATGACATCCTGCTACGCACTGAAAAGGACGGTAAAGAAGAAAGACTGTTACAAGTTAAGTAAATAAATATGAACTAGCAAAATAGAAATGATGAGTTGTCTCCCGTCAAAATCCAAACTTCTAATTCAAAGTTGGTAAATTTCATTCCTAGGCAGTTTATATTGTTTTGGGATGCTTGCCAGACAGTGTTTAGCTATAAAACTAATGCTTGATAGTTTATGAAGTGAGAGATGTAATAATTGATAGCAGAAGTGTTTGAAAATAAGATGGTCTTATTTGAAGTACACAGACAGTCTAAAAATAAAAAAGCAAATAAATGAGTTTATATCATGACAGTTTAAGAGCACACATATATTTTTTTTTATGTTGCGACACAACTTTATGATTTAAATTCCAGTAAACAACAAAACTATTAGACTAAAAGCTTGAAAATGATATACATGTGAAATTTGAACTTGGTTTGTTTTTGTAAGATTACGCTTCTTATTACCAATATACAAGATATTGCATTTGACTGTTAAAAGGAAAACACGAGGGCCCAGTTGTTCAAAACTTAATAAAGTTGTTAGCTAATGTGACGTTAAAATTTCTATCTTTAAATATGGCAAATACATTGATATTTTTTGCTGAAAAAATGTAAAAACGTTTCTCACATATTTGCAACACATCACGAAAACAAGCCTATATAATTTTGACCCCCTTAAACCCCACTTTTATATAGTAAAACTGGGGTTTGCAGGGGTATACATTATTTTTCTTATTTCTGCTCAAAACATAGATTGTGGGTACTCGTTAGAACCGCCTCGGCGAGGCGGTTCTAACGAGTACCCACAATCTATGCTCAAAACATAGATTGTGGGTACTCGTTAGAACCGCCTCGGCGAGGCAGTTCTAACGAGTACCCACAATCTATGTTTTGAGCAGAAATATGAAAAATATCACAGTTTTTTATCTGAAATTTTTAAATTTTTGGAGGAGAAATTTTCTATATATTTGAATAGGTGTGTTTTCGTAATGAAAAATATCAATGTATCTGAAAATACTTTAGCAACAACAATTAACAAGTTGGCCATTAACGAGCTCGTTAAGCTAATGATGCTTTGAACAACTGGGCCCAGCGGTTTAACCTTGAGACAGAAATTAGACATTCCAGTTTGTTCAGTAGGGGGTTCAATGACCTTGACCTTAGAATTTTACCTTTTACCTCAGAAAAAGACAACTGTGTACAAGAAATTGATAAAAAAAAGTTAAGTGATTTTTAAGTTACATAAAATCTGTATATACTTGTGACCAGGGCTATATTTTTCATTTGAGGTTTATTCCGTATTACTAAACATGAGGCCAAGCTGATACACTTACTGATGAACAGATAGGTATTTTCTTTTTGCTGTCATACATAGTGACAGTCCACATTCTATCAGCTACTCACGAAAATATCTTGTGTGACACAGCAAATTTTGACTCTATTACCGCTTTGAAATTAATACCAAATCACATTGTAACTGAACTAAACCAAAGGCATATTTTGTTTTATTTCAGCAATAGTAAGTGACAGATTTTCCCGTCATGATCTTTAATTATGGAAACAAATGCTCTAAGAAAGGTATTACTTTCCCTTGAAAATTTACTACTTAATGACCTCCAATGACCTTGGCCTTTATGACTTTTGTCCTTTAGTTTTGTGACCTGAGCCACTGAGTTCGTTCAGCACTTACATTTTGGTGGTTCGAATTTTCATCAGCAAAACTGGTCTAAATATATACAAAGTGTACTTGCTTTAATTCTAATATGCTAAAGATGTTGTCATTGAAAGGTCTGCCACTCTTGGTAATTTTTGGTAATTTTCCCATAATTTACACTTTTCTTTACAGTAAAGGGGAATAAGAAAGCAAATGTACTGAATCGATGAATTTTTATTATGGGCCTGTTTGGTGGGATAAACCAGTGATGCATAAAATGAAGGGTAGTGTATGCTGTGAATAGATGTACATACATATAATACATATAAATGTTATACACATGCATGAACCTAAATTCTGCTTAGTCTGGTAGATATAAACATGTTAGACTAGGTTATATACTGGGGGAGTGGGGGCTGGGGGGGGGGGTGGGGGGGGGGGTGGAGGCGGGAGCGGGGGACTTCCTATATATAGCATAGTACTTACGGATGTGCGTGCCGAATGGCCTCCTTTTTCAGCAAAAAGGTATATGATTAGCCCCCCTTTTTTCAACAAAAAGTATATGACAGACCCGATTTTTCTGGATTCGTATGTGAAAGACCCCACTTTTCTGACATCCCGGTATATGCGTATATTTTTCGCTCAGAGATTTTTTGAGGCTTCTTGTTCTCTGGGTATACAATGAATTGACCGCGATATTTATCTAAGTAGCAGCAATAAATGGGTAAAAAGTCAAAGGGCAGTATATGAACAGGTCAGCATTTCAAACGATCAAGTATATGAATGGGTCCGTTTTTTCAAAGGCCGGGTATATGAATGGGGTAGGTTTCGAAATACTGGCTTGATCACCTATACCACAACTGCCCCCAAGTTACCCCCCTCCTCCCCCGAGAGGTAATATAGATAAAGCGAAAAGTAATCAAACATAAATGAAAACATATCGTTGATCATCAGTGTTTATTCTCATGGAATTGCCTGGACAAAAAAGTGTCTTTAAATGGCAAAGGAACAGTAAGGTGGTGAGGTATTTTATGAAAAGGTTGACTCTGATAGGACAATAACAGACGAGATTATTTGAAATGATATCAGTTTGACACACAAATATATTTGTTTGATTGCAGACCAAATATGGGCACCCGGATAACAAAAGGGACCTTGCAAAATTTTGCAGTGTTTTGATCAATGTATGTTTTTAAACTGTTCATTACGAAAACATGCCTATTCAACTATATTGAAAATTTTACCACCAAAAAATGAAAAATTTCAGAAAAAAAATTCTGATTTTTTTTCATATTTCTGCACAAAACATGGATTGTTGGTACTCGTTAGAACCGCCTCGACGAGGCGGTTCTAACGAGTACCCACAATCTATGTTTTGAGCGGAAATAAGAAAAATAATGTATACCCCTGTAAACTCCAGTTTTACTATATAAAAGTGGGGTTGAAGGGGGTCAAAATTATATAGGCGTGTTTTCGTGATGTAAAATTGTAATTTTTTCATCATCTTCAAATACTTTTCGTTTAAGAACAATGTATAGTAGCATATCTTATTTTCCAAATTTGGAGACCTTTTGTTCAGAAGTCGCGTGATTGTTGCCATGGCAATCATATTGCTGTGTATCCATATTCATATGTTGCCATAGAAATAAAGCTCCACGACAACAGGCTTTCATTCAGATTCCAGAACTATCCAGCCACATTTATAATGAAAGTATATAGCAATCCATATATTAAAGTTATGACTTCATACAGTCACGTCGTTCCTGTCGTCTTGAAACTAAAGTTGGGAATGTGTTAAGACCTACATTTGCTGAAGTTTCTATATAAAATCGAGGTTCTCAGACTATAACAACTTAAAAGCACATACAGTCGACTCGCGTTATTTCGAATTCCAAGGGACTTTCTCAAATACTTCGAGATATCCGTACCTCGACATATCAGAGTTACAGAATTAAGGAAAAAACAATTCGATTAACCACATTTAACAAATATACATGTAACTGGACTCTTGGATATAGTGAAAATATTGTGGAAAAGAGGAGAAATTGCTCCTTAGGAGATTTTCATGTTTAGGCAGGGACCAGATTTTCACTTCGGGATAAGCAGTTATTCGAGATAAACGAGTTCGAGATAGCGAGAGTCAACTGTATCTCTTATGTTTTATGATAGCTCATTGAAGCTTTCGAAAATGATTCTCTATGAATGAATTTGTCAGAATATATAAAAGTTACAAATTATAAAAAATTGCTGTAAGATCCCTTTTGTCAGACCACGGCACATATACACTTGGTCTGAATTTGCAACTGCTTTATTGTAAGCATGTGATATATCATAGGAATACGGCATATATTTAATTTTCTCCTCTAAAATGACAAATTTATTGTCATTTTAGAAGAGAAAATTCAATACATACTGTATCCCTGTGTGATATACCATATAGGTTTATCAGATTTATATTTTCATGCAAATCCCAAGGAAAAGTAAACAATTTTATGGTTCTTGATAGAAAATATATGCAATTTCATTTAAATGAGAATAAAAACGATAACGGTTGCCCATGGAAACACTGAACACATAAAATAACGAAAATTTGAGTCTTGGTTTTATTTAAGAAATAAATTATTCCGAACCGAGCTCAAATGCCCAAAATAAAGCACAGTTGAGTTTGGGTTGTACCCATTTGAGCACGAGCGAGCGCAGCATTTGAGCACGGTTCGGAATAATTTATTTCTTTTCTAACACCCCTCCTTGAGCGATTTTGTTTGCATAAATGAGATTTTTTTATTGATTATTATTATTATTTTTATTACCTGACCTCCCCTTTGGTAGTTGACAATACCTCTTAAGCAATACGTCACGCGAAGGTTCGATGAATATTCAAAATGGCGGATACCATGCGAATCAGCTGACGATGTGAAATATAAAAACGATGTAAAATATTAAAACTTGTTCTGTGTTCATGAAAGAATTGCAAAAGGTATGAAATTGGAGTGCCGCTTTACACAGTGGAAACAAGAAGTAAAACGAATGTGTTTTGAATGATAACGGTAAACCTGAAGAGGAACTCATCAGGTAAAAAAAAAAGGTCAAAGAACTGCAATGTTCATAGATCATTTTCTTTCTTACTAATATAGTTTATTATGTATATGAATGTTTCGACAATATTGTAAGCTAGCTTCCATAGTTACCAGGGGCGCAATTTTCGCAACAGTAATATGATTGGTTTCCCGTTGATAACGCGCGACGAAATCCCTATGCTCAAACTCCTTAGATAAAACACGGCTAGAAATGTAAAGACAAATAAGGAACAACGCGAGCAGGGGTGTTAAAATTAGACCATATGGCAGCATCATTACGAAAACACGCCTATTCAAATATACTGAAAATTCCACCACCAAAAACTGAAAGTTCAGATAAAAATTCTGATATGTTTCATATTTCTGCTCAAAACATAGATTGTGGGTACTCGTTAGAACCGCCTCGCCAAAACACAATGTGGTACTCGTTAGTACCACCTCGCCGAGGCAGTGCTAACGAGTACCCACAATCTATGTTCTTGAGCAGAAAAAAGTATGTTTTCGTAATGTATAGGTGCAAGGCTGTATATGCCCATTAGCAGCGGCTTAAGCGGAACTTGATTTTCCAAAATGTCAGAATGAGATCAATGATCCCATGGAAAATAAAGTTAAACAACAAAAAAACTGCACTATGATGAAACACAGGGAGACATTTTACGGCTTATAATGAAACACAGGGAGACTTTTTACGGCCGCCATACGACACTCAATGTCAGCCGCAGCGAGTCAAATCCCTCAAATACGCTCATTCCGTTTTTTTTTTGTTTTTTTTTTTTTTTTGTAGCTTTCAGCTTCGCCTGAAGGACATCTATTGGTTACTGGCTGAAAGGTACACTTCTCAGCCGTTTGTCTGAGTCCAACACTTATCTCCAGCACCGGTCGAATGCTCTAAGCAATTCGAGTTCTATACTATACTGAAAAACAACAAAACAAAACAAACACTAAAATTTGGCAATGATCTTGCGCAAACAACAGGGGCAGATCACAGGCACTTGAGCCTCAGAGCTTGAATAAATAGATTGAATACACTATCTGTATATCATTTGAACCTCTAAATGTATGACAACATCGAAAAAAAAAATCAATTTTACAATGATAGTTCCCGTTTCATTAAGTATAAATATGGACGTGCATTGTAAAAATTGTGTGTGTGTGTGTGTGTGTGTGTGTGTGTGTGTGTGTGTGTGTGTGTGTGTGTGTTTGGGTTCATTGATAATAGATGGTGTATCCAATCTGTTTATTCAAGGTTTGAAGCTCAAGTGCCAGTGGGGCAGATCCAGGATTATTTATTCAGATTCATCAGTTCTAATGAGGTTTCGATTTGATCAAATTATCTTAAATATTCAGACAGACAGGCCTGTGCAAACTGTAGACCCAGATCAGACAAAACAGAACTCTGCGTCTGATCAGTGTATAAACGTTTGCCACTCATCCATACTGCATCCAGCAATTTTACTTTAAAAAATTAGAAGTGTGAGGTAAAGAGTAAAGTGTGCGAATATTTAGAGTAACTATGAGGCCTAATCCCAGGTTTTGGGGGAAACAAGGGAACATGCCCATTTATTTTCAGGGAACATTGGCAAATATTTTAAGGGAACAAGGGAAAGACTGGGGGAACATAGAAATATTGAAAATCACTTTTAGGGAACAAGGCCGATTTATTTAGGGAACATGACCATTAGGCACATGGCGTTAATACAACGTCGCCTCAACGTCGATGCAACGTCATGACGTTGCATCGACGTTGAGCCGACATTGTATAAAGGTCATGTGTCTGCTGGGCCGTCAAATACGGTATCCAAAATTTATTTAAAATATCCCATGAAGATAAAAATTGTGAGCTAGAGTTGGATACGACTGACATTCCTGAACCCCCTTTGGATCCGCCCCTGCACTGATGACAATACTGAATAGGCTGTCAGGAAGGATGTAGATCAGCCTCAGATTTACTCATGAGGTAGAGGATCTCTACATCTATAACGACCCTAAGTGGCCGAGTGCCCTAAATGTCCGACTTTTTCTAAGTTTTTATAAGTATTTGTCGCATCATATTTTCGACGTTTCATGCCGGTTTGTGTCACACAAACCGGCATGAAACGTCAAAAGTATGATGCGACAAATACTTTCAGACAAAAACATGCGCTACAAAAAGATTGATACAAATATCAACACAATTGAAAATTTAACCCTTAAACTGCCAATCACAACAATTGTCGTCTGCTTTGTCATCTGCTTGTGATTTTAAAAGTCATTTTTGCAAACAGTGTGGACCCAGATCAGACTGCTCCTCTAGGAGCAGCCTGATCTGGGTCCAGACTGTTTGCCTGTATGTAAAAATAGGTTTGAAAAGTTTGCAAGAATATTCAGCAGACAACATAAACAGACGACATTTTCAGATGCAGGTTTTCTTGGCGTTTTAAGGGTTAAAACCCGCAAAATTCTGGAAATTTGGCTAATAATATTATCCCGCGTACCCATGTCCTCACAATACGGGGACAATGCGGTGTAGAGGTGGGCTTGTTAACAGAAATGAACTTATTTGTATCTACTGCTCGCTTCGTACAATGTCATTTTTGGTGGCGCTCTTCTTTTTTCTGTTCAGCCTATATTTGGGTCGCGATAAGCGAAAATGTGCCATCGAGCATTTGCAAAATATGCAGATTCAGATCATCTTGCGCATGCGCAAAATATTATCTAGTCCAGTGATACGTTTATGGCATCCAGTGATTCTGTTAACGGACAGTGAAGGCCCTTATCAGACCGCGGATACAAAGGCTGATCTGGGCCTTCGCTGCCCGCATATGCCCGAAGATACGTTTTCGAATGGGCGCTGCCCATTTAATCTGGCATCTCTCTTTATTCAGAAATTTCGCCGTTGTTGGTCATTTTGGTCGACACTCAATGTTGTCAGGTGATTGACATCTGGCTATTAGCCTCTCTATAAGACAAATTCAGAAACAGTTATTACGTCATTTGAAAGAATTGGACATCTACGCCTTTTTCCATCAATCAAAGACAATTTAATCAAGGAGAATGAAGAATATAAATGATTGGAACTTTAAAGGCTATGGAAGTTTTTTCTGCTGGTCATGTGTGTTTAGTGGCGTTTGAAAGTGTAATCTACAGCTGCCAGAGGTTGCATTCACCCCAATGAACATTAATACCATCATCAGTTTTTTGTTTTGTTTTTTTTTTTGTTTTTTTTGTTTTTATTTCAGAGACTTGGGATTTAGTGCTGCCGAAGAATCTAAAAGTTCTCACCGTATTTACCCTAAGTATTCGGGCAGATAGGCTCAAGAAAACAGTGTAGACCCAGATCAAACGTTCTGTGGCGTCTGAAGTGAAGTTACTCAAGGAAAGACCGCAATCACAAAATACAGTTGATTCTCGTTATCTCGACCTCGCTTATCTCGAATAATCTCTTATCACGAAGTGATAATCTGGTCCTGCTTAAACATGAAAATCTAACAACAGGTAACAAAATATTGTGGAAAAAGAGGAGAAATTGCTCCCAAGAGCAATTTCTCCTCTTTTCCACAATATTTTCAATATATATTTTCAATATATCTCTTAACTTTAGGAGTCAAATTTCATATACGGTTGTTAAATGTGGCTGTTCGATTCATTTTTTCCTAAATTTAGCAAACCTGATATGTCGAGGTACGGATATCTCGAAGTATTTCAGACAATCCCTTGGAATTCGAGATAACGAGAGTCGACTGTATAATTGTTCTCAATGTAGACAGTCAAGAACAAACATCAAATCACACAGGGACACAATTCCAGCAAAAGGGACATAGATGAACCACAACATGAGAAAACGTACTGTCTTAAATGTGCGCCAAGTGCAGACTCGGATCGACCTGGGCGCAGTTTGACCAATATTCACTGACCACTTGAACCTTGGACCAGCAGGATGGGAAACATGTCTGTAATTTGACAGCTTGGGAAAATGTAAGGGTCTTTGCAAGTTTCAATGTGCAAAGCATTTTTTTTCTGTATATCTGCATAGAGCTGATGAGGGTCTGCGCTGATTGCATATTATCTGAGCAGTAGCCAGTAAAGGTCAAGATCAGTCTGTCAAGCGACACAATCTTATAAAGGCCTTTGCTATACGTCGATAAAGGTTTACAGTATCTGATGAGTGTAACGGACACAGAAGGTCCAGATCGGCCTGCGCATGCGCAGGCCGATCTGGACCTTCTGTGTCCGCATATGTCCAGAAGACACTATTTTACAAGGCGAGACTTAAATGGACCGCGCCAGGTGAAAAAGTGCCTTCGAACATGCGCATAATGCGCAGATTCAGATCGTCCTGCGCATGTGCGAAGAATCACCAGTGCCTTTGCTCTCCATTCATACATTATGAAGTATGCAATGAATCTGTTAGCGGACAGTGAAGGCCCAGATCAGCCTGCGCATCTGCACATATGTCCGTCCAAAGACGCGTTGATATAAAGGCCTTGGCGTTATTTGGAGAAAGTGCAAACGATATATATGCGACAATATATGGGATTGTCATGACCTGGTTGTGTTTTCTTTGAAAATGCTGATTAAAGAGACAGTTGATTAACGCTTAGCATGCTATGTAAAAGTTCAGCCGACGACAGTTTGATCTTTTTCTTCTGCCCAGAAAAGAGGATTTCACATTTTGTGCAAACAAAAGAGAAAATTTCCATGAAATATCAAACCATATGTTCTGGGGAAAAACAAGAAAATGTATCATTGATTTGTAGTCTCTGACTTTGCCCAGAGAGCGATAAAAGTTAAAAACTTTACTCAATTCATATTTCAACTAAAGAATGCATTCTGGAATCCATTTAGAAACGATTCCATGAGAAATAGGTTCTTATTTGATATATGAACACCTAAGGCAGTCTGAGCCCAGTTGTTCAAAGCGTCGTTAGCTTAACGAGCTCGTTAAGGGTCATTTCGTTAACTGTTTTAGCGGATACAATACACAATATTCTGATATTTTTGCACTGCAAAAGCTACTCACATTTTTTCAGCAAAAAAAAAATCAGCATATTTGCGTATCACTCGATTAAAATTTTAACGAATCGTTAACTAACGACATCGTTAGTTTTGAACAACTGGGCCCTGATCTTAGCCATCTCTGTTCGTCGACATACCTCAGAGTATCGAAAGTATCTACAAGAAGACAATCAAGGCCATGATCAGACTGCGTGAATACACAGGCTGATTGGAGACTTCATTGTAACAACAGCGATAAGAACCATTTTCTCATGATGTGGTTCTCATAACAAATATAAAATCATTGTTGGCAATCGAGTTTCTATTTGTAAAATTTCATTGAGATTTTGCAAGTTTCCATTAAAATGGAATCATCTATTTAAAGCGGACATATTTCTTTTTTAAAATACGTTTCCTTTCAATTATCTTGATTTCATGCTTTAGCTTTTTTTTTTTTTAATTTTGGTAACCTTCCGATACATTTGGGCCCGTCAAGCGAAAAAGTGCCTTCGAGCATGCGCAAAATGTGCGGATTCACATCATCCTGCACATGCGCAAGGTCTCATCCGGGCCTTTGCTTTTCATTCATACATTCTGTAGTATCCGATGATTCTGGCAGCTGTCAGCGAAGGCCCTGATGAAACTGTGCACTCATTTGAGCACAACGTGAGAAAAAGGCCAGTCTGTGACAGCCTTTTTCTCGCGACGAGGCTCAGGCGTTGTTCCGACAGTGGCCAGAGATAGTTTAGGAAGAGCCCATTTTTTATTATTTCATAGAACAGAAGATTTTATGTTTGTCTCTCTTGGCGGATAAGGTGTACATGCAGTTGTGGTATATAACGGGTTTATTGGAGCTTTGTCACGAGAAAAAAGTCTCTTCGGACTCTCCGTGAAATAAACCTAGCAGGCACACCACGTTGAGACAACGTCGAATCAACGTCGATGCAACGCCATGACGTTGCATCGACATTGATGCGACATTATCTCAACGTCATTTGCCCGCTGGGCATGCTCTGCCCTTTAGCGAGGCCACATGTATAGTTCTTTGGCCTACCGCCTTTCTGAGAGAACAGCATAGGTTCTGGCGAGACTGGTCCGCGCGGACTCGCCTGAACATTTGCTGCTCAAATATGCTATAACGGCTCCTTTCCCATGACGCGGCTCTCATATATATATATATATATATATATATATATATATATATATATATATATATATATATATATATATATATATATATATATATATATCCCAGCAAGCAGTACCATGAAAGTTTGTTCTAGACATGGGTAGTTCGGGACACTGAGGGTCAATCCTAGCGCCAGGTCAGGCGACAAATGGGGATAATTTAGGGATGTCTATGTTAATTCGATTTTCTATAGAATAATGGTATGTTGTATGTACTCAATAGAATCGCCTAGATGAGGCGATTGTAATGAGTACACACGACATACATTTTCATGATAAAATAGGAATATTTCCCTATATTTACTCTTAATATTTGTTTCTTTTAGTTATCGGAAAA
Organism: Anodontia alba; assembly: GCA_964016985.1. NCBI lineage: Eukaryota > Metazoa > Mollusca > Bivalvia > Lucinida > Lucinidae > Anodontia > Anodontia alba. Next base: position 105,932,368 of record OZ024823.1, read on the forward strand.
CAAGGGACTGAAAAACGAGTTCGAATCAGCCAAGATAAACAAGCCGCATCGATGTTCGAGTCATTGAAGTTTACTGTATCATAATTATAAACAAAAAAAAAAAAGAAAAAAGAAAAGAAAAAAAAAAGAATATCAGATTTTATTATAAAACCTTAAAATTATACTGTCTTTCATGGGCTATGAGCTGTTTTCAGCCCAGTGAATATATCTGATGTTCACTGGCTTGCGTGCGCCTTCCAGTGAATATCAACCTTTAGTGACGTTGACAGAAGTGACGCCGACGTCTACGCGCGCTTTTATATTAAATGGGGTCTGGTGTTGACTATTATTGCCACAGTTATCAAGAAAAAAGGTTCTTATATAATAAAGCAATAATTGACTATTGAGGTAATGGCTATTACGTTGATGTCAACCATTGAACATCAATATTAACCTCGGCTATCTCCTCGGTCTTTATTGGTATTCTATGGAAGATATCACGTCAGATCCAATACCTCAATAGCCAATAACTGTATAATGTTTGATTGAGTCAGATCATGGACAATAAAAACACCAGGGACAGCATCCCTCACTGCAGCGCTTTTCGAACCAATTTTAAGAAAGGGTGGTCGAAGTTTTGGCAGCTTGCTTGAACTTTACTCCTCTCTGGGCTCTTCAGCAGACGACAGATTGACAAGATTTTTCTTATTTTTCCCAGACATTCTGACATTTCATGCAAATTGTTACCTTAGGAGATTATTTCCATGAATTGCCAAAACCTATTTTCTGGTAAAAATAAACTCATTAGGGTACAAAGGCTCAGGACTAATTGCATTGTGTACATTTGGGAGTATATACATGTAGTCGCATACAGAAACAATCGAATAGCACCAACAGTATGAATGCAGGCGGTTGCACCTAAACGCCGTCCAGTTTCCTTGAAAATATGGCTTAAAATCCATCTAAAGAAATGTCAAGCATTATTTTCTAGGTAACAGAATATTTTGTAAATGATTATATTGAAATACAATATTTCAAAGATTGTACTTTAACCTTTACCACTATCTGGGCTATTTCAGCGTACGACAAATTATTGGAATTTTTCTTAGTTTTCCCAGAAAACAGTATTTGATATTCATGCAAGACAACTTGCATAAAATGTCAAGCCTGTTTCCTGGGTGTGAAAATAAGAAAAAAATATTTCAAAATGTGTCTGCTGAATTTTTTACCCAGAGTGCCAAGCGTACACAGGGAAAATGTACATTTAATTGCTGACCTATCCCTAGCAACCAAATGTAAGACAATGATTCCAATGACGTGCAATATTAAATTCGGTCAGGACATATATGAACCGCAACGTGAGAAAACGTACATTTTGAAATGTGCGCTCAACGTTGAACAAATCAGCCTGCGCATTTGCGCAGTCTGATCAGAGTCTTCGTTGTCCGTACGAATAAACTTAATTACGAAGACACGCCTATTCAAATACACTGAAAATTTTACTACCAAAAAAATGAAAATTTTCAGATAAAAAAATCTGATATTTTTCATATTTCTGCTCAAAACATAGATTGTGGGTACTCGTTAGAACCGCCTCGGCGAGGCGGTTCTAACGAATACCCACAATCTATGTTTTTCAACAGAAATAAGAAAAATAGTGTATACCCCTGTAAACCCAAGTTTTACTATACAAAAGTGGGGTTTAAGGGGGTCAAAATAATAAAGGCATGTTTTCGTGATGTGACATCCATGGCTATCCAATATTGCGCCCAGTGAAGATTCTGCTCAGCGGGCTGCTCAGCTGCACGATTGCGGTCTGATCTGAACCCTCGCCGGGCGCAAATGTCCGAATGTACGTTTCCTGACCACATAGCATAATATTACTGTCAAATGAAGGTGTCAGGGTCTCTCATCAAACCGTTCATTGATGTCATTTTGCATCAAAAGCATTTATTTATTTATTTATTTATTTTATTTATTTATTTTTTTTTTTTTTTTTGCTGCAATGTGCTTATCAATTATGTGACAAGTTCTTGTTTGTGTTCCAATATAACAATAAATAGGGTTAAATTATGATGTTTGGATGAATAAATATAGTACATGTATTTTGTGGTAATTATAACTTGTAAATCTGCATGTGTAAAATATTAAAAATAAACCGTTCCTCAGTAAATGTTATATTGGTGTTATATGTTAATAGCCATGTTTTCTTTAACTGACTAATCAAAGACCAAGTATCTCTACGTGTCCAAAGCATATGTATTATATCCTCTTCCATCCGACAAGAATTGCATAATGGGCTTAGAATAGCTTTTATTGTATAAAGCTATTTCTTAGTAGCTAATAATAAAATTATTATGTGTTTTATTCTTACCCGAAGCACTGAAGATTTGTACCTACATCACGAAAACACGCCTATATAATTTTGACCCCCGTAAACCCCACTTTTATATAGTAAAACTGGGGTTTACAGGGGTATACATTATTTTTCCTATTTTACTAAAAAAACATAGATTGTGGGTACTCGTTAGAACCGCCTCGCTGAGGCGGTTCTAACGAGCACCCACAGTCTATGTTTTGAGCAGGAATATGAAAAATATCAGAATTTTTATCCGAAAATTTTCCTTTTTTGGTAGTAAATTTTTCAATAAATTTGAATAGGCGTGTTTTCGTAATGTACATTTAGGAAGAGTATATGTCTTACTATGTATCTTCTTTTATATTACATATATTTTTCCATTTACTTTTGGATGTAGGTTCGTCACTATTTTTATTTACTATATCATGAAATTCATTGCAACCTTTATTAGATATGACAAACATTGTCAGATATGTAGGATGTATGGACTGCTGTAACTTTTTAGTGGCACTTTTTATATTAGCCTTCTGGTCTAAAATTCAGTAATAGACTGTACTATTCAATTAACTTCAAGAAAATGTGCTTTATATACTGCATTTATTTTTCAGCTCTTGCTCAGAGTAAAATTCACCACTGGCATTTATTATGTCTCCAATGTAAGTTATTCTTTTCATGTACCGCTGACTGAAGAAGATGGGTTTATCCCTTGTGAGAATTTTATAATTAAAATAAATAGGTCTTGAAAGGGCAAATTCATCTGTGCTTTGCTGATTAAATTCAAGAATATTTGAGTAAGCTTTGATAACATCTACCCAAAATGGATTACGTATTTGTTTAATTATGGAGTCTGCAGATGCTTTACCAAAATCAAATAGTTTCTTAAAATTAACATTATTATTAATTAGATTTTTTCATTTACTGTCAGTTTTAATCCATCTTCTTATTCATGTTGTTTTCATGCTGCTGATAAAAGCTTGTAGATTAATTATCTTAAGACCGCCTTCAGAATTCTGTTTGGTTACAACTGTTTGCTCTATTTTGGCTGGACAAGAATACGGCGACGGATAAAAAGGCCTTGATCAGAATGTGCGAGGATGTCGTCGCTTTAATGCTTTTTTTTTTTTTATCTCACCTGAGCTATGCTCAGGATGAGCTGTTGTGATCACTTTTCGTCCCTCGTCCGTCCGTGCGTCCGTCCGTTAACATATTCAAACAACTTCTCCTCTGAAGCCGCTGAGCCAATTTTGCTCAAAGTTCATATAAAGCCTCCTTAGGTTGGGGGAAAATTGCTAAAATGGTCGCGGTCCGTTGACCAAGATGGCCGCCATGCCCATATATAGTAAAAACATTTAAAAATCTTCTTCTCCAGAACTGAGGATGCCTTGGGGCTGTCTTTGCCCAAATCATCGGGGACGAGAGGTCTACAAAAATTGCTAAAAGAATTGTTGTAGATTGACGTTTGACCTTTTTACGGCAAGGTCAAGTTTGCTTCCCTATGCATTTGTATGGGCACCAAACATTTGTATAGGAAAAATGTCGAGAATTTCAAACGACTTCTCCTCTGAAGCCTCTGGGCCAATGTTGCTCAAATTTCATGTGGAGCCTCCTTAGATTGGGGAAAGGAAAGATTGCTGAAATGGTAGTGGTCCATTGACCAAGACGTCCGCCATGCCCATATATGGTAAAAAACTTTAAAAATCTTCTTCACCAGAACCAAATAATCTTTGGGGTCTTATCTTTGCAAAAATCCTCGGGGACAGGAGATCTACAAAAATTGTTAAAATGATGGTCCTATGTTGACATTTGACCTTTTTATGGCAAGATCAACTTTGCTTCCCATGCATTTGTATGGGCCCTATACATTTATATGCGAAAAATGTTGAGAATTCATATTTTGGATATCTCCTCTATAATCCAGTTGAATCGAAACTTGATGATGAGCATTAGGGCACTTATGAGACACAAAATAGCTAAATGAGTCGATAGAAAATCCAAGATGGCCACCACAGCCGCCAGCTTGAAAATCAATTTTCGACATCTCTTTCTCAAACCTTAGATCGTTTTGAGCCGAAACTTGCTCTTTAGTAACAAAATGACTTCTGGATCGAAACAAGCTAAAATTGTGTCGATCAAAAATCCAAGATGGCCACAATAGTTCTGCTCCATTGAACAAGATGGCCGCCAGAGATAAAAAAAAATACAAAATCTTCAAAAGACGTCAGAGATTCTCGTCCTTGGCCAATGGCCTGTTTTCAAAATATTTGCACAGAAGTATTCCACCAATGGCCCTCAACCAAAATTACTAAAATGGCTCCGCTTGGCTGAACAAAATGGCGACCAGAGCTAAAAAAAAAAAACAAAAAAAAAAAAACAAAAAAAAACAAAAAACAAACAAACAAACAAACAAAAAAAAACCTTTAAAAGACATCTCTCCGCAGCCAGTGTCCTGATTTCAAAGTAATTTCACAGAAGTGTTCCTCCTATGGCCCTTTACCAAAATTGCTTAAAAGTTCTGCTAGGCCGAACAAAAAGGCCGCCAGAGCTAAAAATAGAAAAAGAAAAACCTTTAAACATCTCCTCCCTGTCCAGTGGCCTGATTTCAAAATGAGTTCAAAGAAATGTTCCTCTCATCCCCACTTTACCAAAATTGCCAAAATGGTTCTTCTCTGCTGAACAAAATGGCAACCAGAGCTAAAAAAAAAATAAAACCTTTAAACGACATCTCCGTGGCCAGTGACAAGATTTCAAAATAATTTCACATCAATGTTCCTCTTATGCCCTTTTGCCAAAATTGCTAAAATGGTTCTGCTCTGCTGAACAAAATGGTTGACAGAGCTAAAAATAGAAAAGAAAACTTTTAAAGGACAGGATAAGTAGATGAACCAAATGACTTCTGAAAAATATCTGAACTTTTTTACTAATGGCATTTTGAAAATTTCAGCATTTTAACCTTGAAATCAAGATATCTCAAAAACTGTTTAAGCCATTGCCTTGCCATAAGAGTATTGGAAAAATGTTGTATGCCATCTGCATACTCGTATCTGCAGTGGCGGTTTCACTCAGGTGAGCGAGTTATGGCCCGTGGGCCTCTTGTTTTAAATACTTTCTTTTGTACAGAGTAAGAACTCAGCCAAAGATAGAAGAGCTAGAAATGGTCGATCCAGTCCCAGATCAATGGGACTTGCGGTAGTATAGTACGAGAGATGTATGACATGCGCTCTCAGGTGGCATACATGTGTATTATATAGATTCTAACCCTTAAAGCGCCAAGAAAAACTGCATGTGAAAATGTCGTCTGATTATGTCGTCTGCTGAATATTCTTGCAAACTTCTCGAAGCTATTTTTTGCATACCGGCAAACAGTGTGGACCCAGATCAGACTCCTCCTAAAGGAGCAGTCTGATCTGGGTCCACACTGTTTGCAAAAATGACTTTTAAAATAACAAGCAGTCGACAAAGCAGACGACAATAGTTGTGACTGGCGCTTTAAGGGCTAATTAACCAAACAGTTTTTTCCTAATCTTTCTTGTTCTTTAGAATAAGCAGTGTGGGACTAGTTTTTAGCACAAACAGCGCGGGTACTGACTAGGTTGTGCAGTTGCGCTTGCCGGCCTGGGTCATATATACATGTATATGGAGAGATAATATATACGGTAAACAAACACGTTTGCAAAACCGCTGGATCCTGGTGAACTTAGGACCATAAATGTAGTACGACAGACTGCATGCATGCTAGTTAACCCAATAACGGTTAATAACTTTGCTTCCCTCTTTGGTTTGCATGCCGGCGGGTCGGGCCTCAGACTCTATGATGGCTCCGACCTAAAAACTTTTAAGTAAGTCGGTTGGTGTCTGATGCTTTGGCTCAGGTCGGGCCCACCGGAGTCCAACTGTTGGGTTTCTTTTGCTTCAGCATTTCAGTTATTTCTTGCTGTTGAGTCCTAATCGTTGTTTCATCTCTGTATTCGTTTGATTTTTATGTTCTCGGAGATGTTGCACTGATGAGTTAGGCACCCTTTACGCGGACTGAACAAATGTCTTGTGTATACCGCAGCAGAACTAAGGACGAGGGTTGTGGCCATGTAAAATCTGTTTAAGCTACCCCACCCCAAAGTAATATTTTTACTGACTGTTCCAAGGCGGTGTTTCTGTTGCTACTATTTCTGTCATTGTATGTCCTTGCATGTATGTTAGTAGTATAGGGTGCTACTTATGTTCTGGTGAAAATCTATTTTTGATAACCGTTTTGCCAATTTTGGGGAAAGAAACTGTCCTTTTGGCTTCCTGCTTGTAGTGTTTTGATTGTCGTACCGTTGCATTTTAAGTGCGTCCTTCTTTCCCTTTGGTGGTTGGGACGGAAGGTTTTAGGTAATTGTATCGATTCCTGATCATTGCCATCCTTTCTATTTAGAACGATAAAAAAGTGGACCAAAACAGAAGAGAATTCTAGACCTATAAAAATTTGCAGTTCTGATTCTTATTCAAGGACAATAAAAACAATTAACATTGCACGTAAACATTATAATATGGGTTTAAAACCTCTTTCATTTTATAAATCTTTATGAGAAATACAAAAAAAAAAAAAAAAAAAAAAAAAAAAAGCATGCATCACTTATCTATATAAAAGGGGTCCGCAAGAAACGTATTTGAATCTGTATTCCGCTACAGAATATGAGATTTACATAATCAGAAACACGTAACAGGCAATGTTAATAAGTAGATATCCTGCTTTTAAGTTAACTGATAATTCTTAACTGTTGATAGTTCAATCCACTGTACAGGAGATCGGAGTTCCTGTCTTCTGGTACATGTGTTGGTTTTCAAGCCCGTAAGACCAACTATAAGTCCACAAAGTCAGGACAAAAGGAGCCAAAATAAATGACACAGACATTTAAAAAAGCACTATTATTCGGTTTATTATATCGTAGAAAAATATTTATGTGTGAATACACTGAAAAAATTTACCAGAAGCCTTTAGTTTCTAATATGAAGCTGAACAATGCTTCTTTCATTCGAAATGTTGGGATTTCCATAAAGAAGAGTGTCTAGCTCTGGGCTACAAAACCAAGAAATAGTAATCAATATGCCATATTTTATATTGTTAAAGAGAATGCATTTAAGAAGAAAATGTTTGCAATCGTCAACTTCCACACATCCACATAGTGGGCTCTGAATAATATTTTTGAGTACAGATGCCCATTGAGAGCTACATCTTGTTCTTAAAGGCTGCATATTCCTAAAAAAATAGACATTTTTTTTTTTATCCAAGAAAGCTTTAATAAATTGTCATATTGTCATTAATACAGTCATAAAATGTGGAACCTGACAGCATATAAAATTTCAGTTAGTCTCTTGTTATTGAAATGAAATGATTTTTATCGTATCTCTGAATTAATGCTAGCACCATTAATTCAGAGATACGATAAAAAAAATCATTTCATTTTTGATCCAGTTCAAAAACATGGAATTTTACAGGCTGCCAGATGCCAAACTTTATGATCGTATTGATACCATATCAATTTATTAAATCTTTCTTGGATAAAGAATGTCTGTTTTTGAGGAATATATATGGCGCCTTTAACCGGTCGTATTATATTTGACCTAGATGTTGCCTGCATTCTAAAAATCAGGTGAAAGGACGATAGTAGCGTTAAGGCGTCTTTTGAATGAAATATATTGAGTGAGTCCCGTGTTTCTTGGGGTCCAGTGATTCTTGGAACAATTCATTCGAACTTCGAATAATTGATAGAAGGAAAGAATGGTAGTATAGCTGGCAATTCGTGTGCACGGTTACAATGTTGCTTGCAGTCCACAAGTTGTATGAAGAATTTGTACCAACTAAAGGAGGTACACGTGATGATAGATAAAAATGAGAAAATTCAGACCTCATCTTAAAGAATTAAAGAATAAAAGTAATTTATGTTTTTGTCTTCTAGAGGTTAACATTTCCCACCATGTTATCGTACGAAGTGGATCAATAGATACAAGCCTGGTTGTCCCCCTTACGATCCGTGGTGAATTTTTTCGGGTACATTAGCCTTATATTGTGTATGGCGCTGTTAGTTTCGCGCTCCCGTGTGCAAAACGTGTTAAAAAGATCCAAATTCATTTTCAACATTAGACATATATGCTCTTTTAGATAAAAGATGTTGCCATTTTTTTTTCTTTTCAGAATTGACGTCATGGTGACGTAACAAAGTAAGTAAGTGAACTCAGGAACTGAGACAATCAGATCCACATCAAGCTCCAAACACCAAAGGGACAGACTGACAAATACAATTAAACAGCCACAAAATGAAAAGATGGCAAGCAGAGTTGGAAATTGCTCCCTGGGACCAAATGAATGGGACAAACGAACATAGGCTACTTGAAACATCACTGACAAAAAAAAGGTAACATTTCAAACCTAGATGGTACAACTAACAAATTGATCATATCTCGGTCTATATTCAATATATATCAAAGTATGTGGAGCCAAATTAAAGAATAGCCACTGCTCTTTAACTTAGTATGAAAATATACAAATTAGCAGATTGATTGCATATGCATGAAATTAGTTAATAGTTATTTATTTTTGCAAAGGAAAAAGTCAGTAAAATTCCAGACGAATAGTCATACTCCAGTCTGTGGACAATATAGGTTTACAAACAAAAATGCGCAGAATAAAAGATTAGACATTGGCCTGTTGCTTCTACTATGTATACGCAAATAAGTTCATTTGCATATGCATGCATATGAACATGAGTGAATGCTTAATTTACAGTGAAAATACAAAAATCTGAAAACTAAGTCGTTTTTAACTTGTTTAATATCTACTTTCTTAATGTATTGAGTAACTCAGCCTAATGATATCTTAACACTATTATGCTTGATAGTAAGGTTGCAGTGCTAATCCAAAAAAGAATGGGGCTAGGTAGCATTACGTACATGTCTTAAAATGAGACTCATTATATATCTTGATTGTGGCATTTCTAGGGAATCTTCACTTAAATTTTTGCCTATCAAAATACAGAACAGTTTATGCATGTTCTATTCCCAGTGATAATTCTGGGTAATTTAGTCTCCTATTTTTTTGCCACAATAAAGCTAATCACTTAGAAATTTCGTGAATCAAACCGTAATGGTATAAGCAATTGTTATATTCACTTATTAGGGGCACATATGGGGTCAACACATCTTCTTGATGACAGAATTCTGCAGTTTTACTTATATTTATTTTATTTTCATTTTTTTTTATTTTAGAGGTTGTATCATTCAAATAATCATTGGTAGCTTTGTAGATTCCCTGTGTCAGAACGGACGTCATATTCCCTAGTGTGGGACCCAGAGGGTAAATATGTCTACTTTTGACAAAAAGTTGTGATTAAAAAGTCATCCTCTGATTGAAATTTTATTTCTGGAGTCTAATTACGTCTAATTAATTTAACTTAAAATTGTAAGCCTAGTAGTTTATAGGTGCCCCTAAAAAATAAGAATTCCTCTTGTTTTATATTCATATATGTTCTATTTTCATTTTTTATTTCTGGAGACTCAGATTTATATTTACTTGAAGTAACTATGCTTAGTGTTTTAGTAGATATCCTGACACAAACCATAACTGGAATCTGTATGGGCATTCCCTAGTAAGGGACCAAGGAGGGGGTAAGTTAATCTTAATTAAATTAAGGGCGATTTACCATAACTTTATATATACAATTTTCTATTTCATTTATTATTTTTATTTCTTTCAATTATCTATGGTTTAGAGTTTCGAAGGTCGCTTTGGATTAGTTCAACCCCGTCCCTTAAGTTTGAAGCTCGTTGGGGGCACCACTGATGATGTTACAACATTTTTCTCTCCACATCACCGTGTCTGGGAGATCAGCTCGTCATGCACTCTGATTGTATCCTGGAACCTGTTGCAAACTTCCAAAATGCTTCACATGGTCTTTGTCGGAGATATTTAGAAATAGAAAGGAAGGCAATGATCAAGAATCGATACAATTACCTAATATCTTCCGTTCCACGACACCTAAGGGAAAGAAGGATACGCTTAAAACGTCTCCGATAGCATCCCGTCTCAAGATCTAGGATTCTATCAAGTTATGCTGTAAGGATCCAGCTCTTACAGGCATAAAGACAGATGGATTATATGAGCGTCCGCATCAGCTTAACTTTAGTAGTAAGCGAGTTGTTCTTGTCCTTCCACGTGACTTTCAGTTTAGAACGAGTTAATTTTTTTTTTAGTAATCCTGGAAGGGATTTCTGGCTTAGACCCCTCGTTAGAGATAAATGATCCCAGATACTTGACAATCTCTACTGCTTCTAGCTTCTGGCATTTTGGAATATACCCTGATTCAAACAAAGATATGGATAAAGACGCACATTCCTTTGTAGGAGCCCATGAGAGGTAAATATGTTATGCCTCTGTTCTAGCAAATAAAGATACTTTTGAAATATTTTCCATTACAAAACGCTTTACTGAGTCACCATCTGATTTCTTTAGAACTATTGTTATATAAGTATGGTAAGTCCCTTGGCTCAAACTAGAAAGATGTCAACAACGATATCCTTTCTTATTTGAGAAAATGTACTTACTTCCTTATAAGCATAATCGTTTCAAATAAATAAAGGTTGAAGCCAATAGAAATATTCATTAATAAAGAATTAAGAAATAAATTATTCCGAACCGTGCTCAAATGCCCAAGATAAAGCACAGTTGAGTTTGGGTTGTACCCATTTGAGCACGAGCGAGCGCAGCGAGCGAGTGTTCAAATGGGTACAACCCAAACTCAACTGTGCTTTATTTGCGGCATTTGAGCACGGTTCAGAATAATTTATTTCTTTTCTAACACCCCTCACTGAGCGAATGTTTTGCATAAATGAGATTTTTATTGATTTTTATGATTATTTTTATTACCTGATTTCCCCATTTGGTAGTTGACGTCAACCGTTAAGCATTACGTCACACGGTTAAGTAGTTACAAGGTTCGATGACGAACATTCAAAATGGCGGATAATTATGCGAAACAGCTGACGATGTAAAATATTAAAACGATGTAAAACATAAAAACTTGTATCCTGTGTTCATGAAAGAATTGCAAATCGAATGAAATTGGAGTGCCGCGATGGATCTATGGAGGACAGATATAAAACAACAAAATAAGAATGTTAACCGACACTTTTGTTTTCGATAATGTCAACAAATACACGATGGCAACAAGGAGTAAAACGAATGTGTTTGAATGGTATAACCTGTAGAGGAACTCTTCAGGTAAAAAAGTCAAAGAACTGCAATATTCGTAAATCATTTTCTCTCTTACTAATATAATTTATTATGTATCTCAGGCTATATGAATGTTTCGATCAATATTGTAAGCTAGCGTCAATAGTTACCAGAGACGCAACTTTCGCAACAGTAATATGATTGGTTTCCCGTTGATGGCGCGCGACAAAATTCCTATGCTCAAATGCCTTAGATAAAGCACGGCTAGAAATGTAAAGACAAATAAGGAACAACACGAGCAGGGGTGTTAGAATGTGAAATAAAATATGTTAGTTTGCCATAAGCAAGATATACTTCTTCCTGGGCCGCATGCTAAAGAATTTGATCCAGCCTATTCCTTTTTTCGTTTGAATCAGACTATCAACCAAACAGCTAGACATTCAATTTCAAGAAATGTGAGGCTTAGGCTTTTGAAATAATAATTGAAACAGACTGTATATGAAAGTTACCATATTTTTTGTCCTTCCACTTGACTTACCATTTTTTACTAGAAAGAAAACATACCGACCCCTTCGTGGCTCCTTATTCGGTGACGTGTCGTAATTTACTTTCATTTTGGTTTGAGGAGTCATGACATCTACTAAACTAAACGATAAAACAAAACAAACACATGAATTATATGAAAACAAGGATTTTGTCACTAGGAAGATATGTTGATCCCTCCTGTTCCCCTTTACCAGGGAATATACCTCTATCTTATTCTACTGATTTTGAGTCAGGGTAGTTACCACAATAATAAGCATAAATACATGTATTTGAAGGAAATTAGAGGCACACACTTCAGAAGTAGCAATTGAAAATAGAAATGTGTATAAAGTTACAATATTTTGAAATAAGGAAGACATATTGACACCTTTCTGGGACCCTTAATAAGGTTTGTGATCCGTCTACCCCTATAACGATTTGTCCTAGGGTATCAACCGAACCAAAAGGCATAGCAAGCTTCATCATATTAACAGCTGGGACTCCAGATATAAATATTGAAAAAGAAGGAGTATAAACATAAGGATTTTGCTATACCGAAAAACATTTTGATCATGTATGGGCATCTTCACGTAAATATGGCCTTTTCGTATGTCATTTTTGTTTGTTGTGAGGTACCAACTTATCATACATGAAGAAAATTACAGACTAAGTCTTCAAAATTGAATCTTGAAAAGGAGAAAAGTCTGTAATTTTACGATATGTATTCCTCATGGACCCCGTAACTATGAATGCGACCCTATCCTGTTTTGAGGCATGGTACCTACCAGATTGTTTCGCATAATTATTTGAAAGAATTGAGAAAAGAAAATATGAATATTTGACATTTGGAAGACATATTAACCCTAAATGGACTCCATAAGGGAATACAACCCATCATTACCCCATTCCTATTTGATTCAAAATAATTTTGTAGTAACAATTATTATTATCTCAAGGAAGTTGGGAGGCAAAGTTACCCAGAACAATAAATGCAAACAAACAAAATGTATAGCATGTTCGGTAACTTGACATAAAAAAGACACATATGTCATTAACAGGCCTGTCATGAGCCCAAATGGAGGCATGTGATGCTAATTAACCCTATTCTTGTTTGCTTTAGGATTTCTCGCTGACTACCAAGTACACTAATTTCTAAAAAATCATAAGCTACTCAAACTACAAAAACAAACAAACAAAAAAAAAAAAAAAAAAAAAAAAAAAAAAATATAGAATTGTACAAGTTTAAAGCGGCCCAGTTTTCTGATTTTTGATGACTTTTCACCAAACACTAAGTATTAATGAATATTCATGAATATGCAAATGACCTTATTGAGATATATGGAGTAGAAACAGAAAGGCAATGTATAAATGTTTATTTGGCACATTTTGATTAATCTATATTGACCACAGGGTGGGTTATAATTAAATTCATTTGTTTTCCCGTAATGTTTCGCCCAAAATCTAATTATTCATTAATACTTATAAATATGCAAATGAGCTAATTTGCATATTTGGATATCAGGTTGTAGGGCAATGAACAATTTACTAAGTGTTCCTAGTCAGTCCAATATGATATTGAAGGTTGTCATGCAAAACGGCAATATTTTATATAGCTCATAGGAGAGTTGTGTTTTTGACTGATTTTTCTCATTCAGTGGATCCCAGTTAACACTTTAGAAAACTGGGCCCAGTTGTTCAAAGCTAACGATGTCGTTAGTTAACGATTCGTTAAAATTTAAATTAAGTGATACGCAAATATGCTGAAATTTTTTGCTGAAAAAATGTGAGTAGCTTTTGCAGTGCAAAAGCTACTCACATTTTTTCAGCAAAAAATATCAGAATATTGTATATTGAATCCACTGAAATAGTTAACGAAATGACCCTTAACGAGCTCGTTAAGCTAACGACGCTTTGAACAACAGGGCCCTGATAATTAGTCATATGGGGCAGTTTGCATGGCAGGCTAACTTAGCCACCAACCAAACGTCCTCTTTGCTTTTATTACGTTTTATGCTTATTTTTGGGTATACTTTCTATGGCGTCATAGAAATTCTAAACTCAAACCCAAAATGGGCAATATCTGTTTTTATACTTCATATGGACCCAATTCACAAAATCAACAAAAAGTTCAATTTTAATAAGCCATGCACACAAACCGTCATACCTGTATTCGAACATATTTCAATACGTCGTCTGCAGAAAATTTAACCCAGCGTTAATGATGCCAGGCTTTAATTCAAATGTGAAGAAAGGAATACGTTTATTTGAGTGGTACTTAGCACAATTTAGCTAATAGTCCTTTGGTATTCTCACTGTGACTACACAGTTTTCATGACTGTCGTACAAATGGAAATTTATTCCAGACGTTTGTATTTATTACTGCCCTATATTAAGTAGTTTGGAAGTGCTCAACATTCGTAATCACTTTAATCGCCTCATTTCAATGACAATTAATGCTGTGCCTGACTACAGAAAAAAAAAAAAAAAAAAAAAAAAAAAAAGGACCAGCAAAAATTCAGGTTTGTCTGTGTAGTTCGATCAATGTCTTCACCATTTGCACTAAGCTACAAACCCATAATGTATCTATAGATCCAACAGTGATGACTTTGATTAAGCTGTACAGAAGCGCAGACTGATCCGGGTATTCTCTGTTTGTGCATGACATATAATTGGGTTTGCTGTGGCCCGGCTTGGCTTTTCTACAGACGGATGTTAATTTCTGCGAAATAACCTTAAAGCGTCGATCACAACTGCAGCAGACGACAGCCTGAAATATATATGAGTCAGCGCACGACAAAACCTACAAAAAGATGTGTAACCAGGAAAGACTCAGATCAGCCTGTACATCCACCCACTGCGGCAAGGATTCTCATTTATCCCTCTTTGGACAGCCTGGAGGCTGTAGAAGGCACATGCGATCAGCGAAGACTTTGATCAGACCGCGCGGATGCACAGGCTGATCTGAGTCTTCGCAGGTCTCACAAGTCTTATTGTAGGTTTTGTCGTGCGCTGGCTCATACAATGTTTTAAAAATTTCCAGAAAAAATAAGGTTTCATATTTTATTTGAATCGTCAGCAAGCGACGATCTCAGCCTTAATTTCTCTAGAAAACAATATGAAAAACCTTTAAAGCATCGTCTGCTTTGCGCTTTAAGAGCCACTACCTGTGTCGTATGACATATGAGCACAGCAAAGACGTAGACCAATCTGCACATTCGTTCAGTCTGATCAGAGTTTTCGTCAGGCACTCTCTGGATGGCCAAAGATAAAATACTAAAGAAGATGTTTAGGAAGAGACACAATCACAGAACATAGTCTACCAATGCCACCAAGAAGAGGAATAAACAAGTTTTCATTACGAAAACATGCATCAATAATTTTGACCCCCTTTTATATAGTAAAACTGGTGTTTACAGGGGTATACATTATTTTTCTTATTTCTACTCAAAACACAGATTGTGGGTACTCGTTAGAACCGCCTCGTCGAGGCGGTTCTAACGAGTACCCACAATCTATGTTTTGAGCAGAAATATGAAAAATATCAAAGTTTTTTTTTTTTTTATCTGAAAATTTTCATTTTTTGGTGGTAACATTTTCGGTATATTTGAAATTCTAACGAGTACCCACAATCTATGTTTTGAGCAGAAATATGAAAAATATCAAAATTTTCATTTTTTGTTGGTAATATTTTCGGTATATTTGAAAAGGCATATTTTCGTAATGATGGCGGATAGCAGACACGTAACAAACCAATGAAATATAAGCAACAATCTCCATCTCCACCAACGAGGTCATCACAATGCTAGACAGGAACCACCTAATACAGTCGAACCTCAAGGGCTCGAACATATTTGGGACCATTGAAATTTGTTCGAGATAAGGGTAGTTCGAGCCACTGAGGGTTTATTATGACGCCAGGTCAGGAAGCAAATGGCGATAATTTAGGGTTTTTTTTTTTCGATCTTCTAAATAATAATGGTATGTTGAGTAGCTTAGAATCGCCTCGATGAGGCGATTCTAATGAGTACACACAACATACAATTTCATGATAAAATAAGAAAATGTCCTTAAATATTTGATTCCTTGAGCTATCGGAAGAATTTCGTAGGGACTCAAAAACGAGTTCGAATTAGCCATGGTAAATGAGCCATCGGTGTTCGAGCTATTGAGGTTCGACTGTATAGCAATAAGACAACGAATAACTTCATGGAAATAATGCCAGAAATTGAACCAAAATTGGTAGAAATATTCTTCAGGTGGTCCTCTATCAAGTTTATGTTATCGTTTGGTCAAAGTGGCATTTTTAATAGTTTCAATGCCGGTAATAATGAAAAAAAATAGTTACGAAATTGAAGAGTTAAAAATGAATGTCATGACTGTTTCACTCTGGTGAGCGAACTGTGACACTTCGACCCTTTATTTTAGTCTTGTTGAATATGAAATTTAACGTTTACTGTGGCCAGGATCAAATATATCTATTCTGTCCCATAATTTCATAGCCAGATGAAGGTTGATACAACGCTCGCTAGACAGAATTAAACTCTTTGTGAACCCTGAGTTTTGAAATAGACTCTTCGATTTTGCATTTAGATACATCCATTTCTGCCAAAAGGGTGACAGTTGTAACTCAAGAACAAAATGGCAAACAGTGTTGATCCTGATGAGACGGCTCATTTTGAACTGTCTCATCTGGATCTATTTTGTTTGCAAAAGTATGATACTTGGTCTGCAGGGCTGAGAGGGTCTCGCACCGGAAATGCCATATTGTCTTTAAAACGTCCACATGTTTCTGTAGGTAAACAGCAATAACTAGCATTAAGTCCATTATGAATGGGAATCCTGCTGATGACAAACAGTGCAAGCTGCAGGCGTTGTCATGCTAGAATATTCACTATGGTAAGACATGTGTACTGGCTGTACTGGCGTGTAGGATGCTGAACGGAAAATCAGCAGACGACATTTTGAAATATTTTCTTATTTTTTCCATAAAAAAGGCTTGACATTTCACGCAAATCGTCTCATAAGAAGACGATTTGCGCGAAATGTCAATCCCTATTTTACAGGAAAATAATACAAAATATTACTTTGTCGTCTGCTGAGTTAACCTGAGGTCAGCAGACGGCAGTTTGAAATATTTTCTTGTTTCCCATAAATAGGGTTGACCTTTCACGCAAATGGTCTCTAAGGAGACGACTTGCGCAAAATGTCAAACATATTTTACAAGAATAATACAAAAAGTATTGATTTGTCGTCTGCTGAGTTTGCCTTTAGTGTGGTTTACCCATCGAAGCCTGCTGTCCAGTAAAAGCGACATTGGCAAACAGCGTAGACTCAGATCAGACCCCACAGAACACGGCATCTGATCAGAGTCAACACTGTTTGCATTAAATATAGAAATTCGTGTAAAAGATGGTAGTAATGAAAACTAACCAGACACCCCGTATATAGGAAACAGACATGGTCAAAGAGACGAGGCAGAAGAGTCCGCTCGGCATAAGTGGGTTAGGTTATGTTATCATTAGGTTCTTTTCATGAGTAAATCCATCAGTCTTAGACTTTAAATCTTTACTGAACTTGTACACACTGTTAATCAAACAAAATGGCTGCACGATATCAATAAGACGTAGGCCTATATCATCGTCACCTGAAATTAAGTTTAAATTCAAAGATCCTAAAATTTCGAACACCAACGTTTCTGACAAAATGCCATATGCAAACAGTGTAGAACCAGGTCAGACTGCCCCTGAAGGGACAGTCTGATCAGGGTCTTCACTGTTTGCCATTCCACTCAGTATTTTAAGAGACAAATGCATAAACAGGAAAATTGAAGCCAAAAAGTATGGAATAAAGTATTCGAAATTTTAGGACATTTACCGTAAACTGGAATTGGATTGTTCCTACCGAATGTATGTCCAGAGCAGTACCAATCGTCTAAGGTGTAGAGAAAATTACTTTAAAAAAATAGTGCTGAGCCTTTCCGATTTTTGCCGAAGTGTATGAATCATTTGAGTCACAATCAGAGAAAAAGTACCTTCGGAGATGTGCGCAGAAGACATTGCGGTTGATAAAATGTAATTGGTGAGAACTGCAGAATCTCCGCGACGGTAACGGTTGCAGTCGAAATTAATGCAATGTTAAACACTGTGATTGACTGAAAACATTTTTTCAGACAGAAGGGAAGTGAAGACGGACATGAGAAATACACACACACACACACAGAGCACAGCCTACCCGATGCATTACAAGAAGGAGAGATGAGGACAAAATAAAGACCAAATAAACGCCACATATGAAACTACCGACGCACAAACAAAAGAAAAACTACAACAGAGCCTCCTTGAGAACACTATTGGTGGGGGTGGGGGATGGGGTTTAAACAAGTTTTACTCACCCCTAACTCTGCTGCAGCTCCAAAGTACAAAGATATGTTCGGTCCGCATAAGGGTCCTTCACCTCATCTGTAAAACATACGTAATCGAAACCACTGTGATGAAACAAAACTAATGTCTCAGTGGCGAACCATACGAAACAGTCTGATGGAAGAACCATCATCTAGTCTGAGGACAGGTTCATAATCATGCAATTAAAGAGGCAATCTAAGTTATCAGCCATAACTGGGTTAACAACTATGCATGCAGTTCGCCGCAGAATATGTAGGTTGTAACCTATCTTTTTATTGTAAGTGACAATCTTTTTCAATTGTTCCGAAAAATCAGACTTGGCAACAGTCTTTCTGAATTTATAGACTAAGTTGCCATAAAATTTAGATTCGGACAGTCCAAGGATTCATTACAGGAACTTTGGCAGACAAACAAAACTGCGTAACTATTTATAAAGCCCTTTAGAGGTATTTCGAACAACAGACCAAACGCATTTACACCATACGTCATGGGGACGTATCTATTGCTATTTTCGTCCCTTAGAAAGGAATCTAAATTGTTTCACATCATGCATTCCGTGCTTTATGTACCGCTGAAAAGCAGTTTAGTCAGCCCAAAATACCATCGTGGGTGTAGAAAGGATGCAGAACACTACAAAGGAACACAGAATAGCTTTTGAACTATACATATTTCGTCTGTGATATTTATAGTATACACTATCCAAATAACTTCTTGTGGTAATGACATTTTATCATTTGCCAAGAACAGAGTATATACGGATAAAGGATCTAGTGGCAACGTATCTATTTGCATGAGCAATTTCATCATTTATCCAATTTTCCACCATTCCAGTTGCTTGAAAAAGTACTCTATATATATGATCAGAGCAGGGTTGGACACAGGGTTATCCAATTATCACACTTACTTACTCTATGTTTTCGGACAGACATGCCTAAGCAAACAGTTTAGACCCAGATTAGACGCCGCGTTACGCGGCGTCTAATCAGGGTCTATACTGTTTGCCACTCATTCTGCAATTTACATACTTTAACAGATAGTGAAAGGGACTTATTGAAATTTTAAAAGTATAAAATACTGTGTAAGGTGAGCGAATATTTATTAGGGTAAATATGCACCAAAAATAAATCAAATTCAAAATTTCAGAAAATGATATTCTGACTCAAACGCGGGTTCGACTGTCGACACGAACCCTCGCCGGATCTGCCCCTGCAGAGACTGACCAAAACAAACCAAACTACAGTCGACTCTCGTTATATCGAATTCCAAGGGACTCCCTGAAATTCTTCGAGATATCCGTACCTCGACATATCAGATTTGCAGAATTGAGGAAAAAATAATTCGCACAACCAAATGTAACTAATATATTTAATTGGACTCTTGAAGTTAGAGATATATTGAAAATATTGTGGAAAAGAGGAGTAATTGCTCCTTAGGAGGAGCAATTTCTCCTCTTTTTCACAATATTTTATTACCTGTTGTTAGATTTTTCATGTTTAGGCAGGGATCAGATTTTCACTTCGAGATAAGCGGTTATTCGAGATAAGCGAGACCGAGATAACGAGAGTCGACTGTAGTTTGAAAACTGACATGAATGGAGATGTAATGGTAAAGAAAGCAAAGTAAGAAACTGTGGCAACTCTCATATCAAGATAAAACACTACTGACATATCGTGTTCCCTTGATAATTGCATAAGGTAGTTCTATCAGGTAATGCACTGAGCTGCATTCAATAAAGCAAATCACTCGCGAGAGTTTTTCCAAAAATATTTTGCATCTTTAAATCCGCCTTGTGTGACCTCAAATTAGAGAGTAGCCGTTACTTTGTTGAAGAGACTTGACGTTACATCGAATAAATTATATCTATAATTATTCATTTTTATAAGGACCGAACGTACGTAGCCTATAATATCAACCAAGTAAACATTTCCATGTTTTATTACGAAGAAGCATACAAAAAGTTGATTCGCCTAGGCCGTCATTTTGGGCTAAAATACAACTTGAGAATAATTTTGGGATACTCGTTTCCGTCCACCGAAAACTGTCACAACTGAACGGAAATTTTTGTTTGCGAGTAACCGTGAACGTTTCATTGTCTGCGCATGTCATATTCTTCGAAGATTGACAGTATTTGAAAAATGCCACCTAGCGGAAGATAATGGTGAACGTTTCGGCTAACTGAACGCAGCCCAGGTTTTGTTTATTATACGAGTGTACAGTTCTATTTCACTCAAACAGAGACCGCAACATTATTGATTAGGAGTCTGCACTGTAAACCAGACTGCTTTTAATACCTCTTACTTATGCAATAAACATAATAGAACGCAACTGATTTTATGGCTTTGTTATTGTTAGGGCCAGTTTAAGAGGGCTGAATACACTTGGTCTTTTTATTGACATTTCATGCAAGGGAGACAACTTTTGTGACTTCCTGTTTGCACAAATCCCTTCTAAAAAGGAGTGTACTCTAAAAGTAAAGAATTTGCTCCCTGCGGGAGCAAATTCTTTCCTTTTAGAGTACACTCCTTTTCAGAATGGGGACAAAACAATTTTGACAAAGTTGCCGCAACCACCCCCGCCCCCCTCTACCCCAACACCCCGCCCCCGATTACACACACACTCCCCTAAAAGTGAATCAATTTTCCTTAATGCTGTTAATGCCCGTAGTTATTCGTGAACCTATGAATATAAATGTGACACAGTTCTTATCCAGTTCATGAACTCAGAAAATCTGGGGTATGCTATATATAAACCACATTATGCAAATAAGACTCCTTTACATATATGCGAGC
Organism: Anodontia alba; assembly: GCA_964016985.1. NCBI lineage: Eukaryota > Metazoa > Mollusca > Bivalvia > Lucinida > Lucinidae > Anodontia > Anodontia alba. The sequence goes on from OZ024823.1 coordinate 105,953,626, forward strand.
AAACATGTGTTCAGGTCAGAGTGTGCTGGTACTCAGGCTTATCAGGACTTAAGGACACTGGATACAATTGCTAGATTTTTAGCCATTTTGTACCTTTGTGACTTTCTGTTTACTTTCCTGCTGGCATAAACCCTTCATTGACTGTAGTTATAATTTACACAACATGAAAATTATTTCTATGTTATGGTGATTTGTTTTGATTTGTTGTAGCAACATATTATCTACTTATTATTGGCAAACGTTATATTTTGTATTTTGTAATTTAGAGGAGTCATACAATATTGCATATCGTATATCGCGCGCGTTAGTCGGTTAGTTGGCATCTGTACTTTAAACCGCGCAATCATTAGATTGTTCAATTATCGTGATGTTAAAACTGAAGTACAATTTGTGTGTATACAAATATTAAAGGCTCAATATACCTCAAAAATAGACATTTTATTATCCAAGAAAAGTTTAATAAATTGATATATGGGATTAATACAGTCATAAAATGTGGCACCTGACACCATGTAAAAGTTCAGTCAGTCTCTCGTTCTTGAAATTAAATGATTTATTTTTATCATATCTCTGATTTCATGGTATCAACATTAATTCAGAAATACGAAAAAAAGACATTTCTTTTTTATTTAGTTCAAAAACAAGAGACTGACTGAAATTTTAGAGGCTGTCAGATGCCACATTTTATGATCGTATTAATACTATATATCAATTTATCAAACCTTTCTTGGATAAAATGTCTATTTTTGAGGAATATGGAGCCTTTAAGTCAAACTGATGACTGAGTTAACTGATTGTTTGAACAGCTGGGCTCTTTATAGGAATAGAATACATTTCTATTTGTGTCGGCGATTTTGTAAATAAACTGGGCAATTTTCTTTTTTTTGTTTTCAGTTTTTTTACGGGTAGCGACTTGGCTACTGGGTTAGTTACATTAACCCTTTCAGCCTTGAGTTTCTGAAACAGACTGTTCCATCCCTGAATTTGGACACATCCATTGTTGCTATTAGGGGGTTAAGTAAAAATCAATGAAAGAACACAGGTGTAGATCTGGATGAGATGGCTCCTCTGGATCCGCGCTGTTTGCAGTTGTATTTGTATTGGTCTGCAGGGAGGAAAGGGTTAATTAATATTGGAGCACTAAAGTATGTATATTCGTAGGTACTGATTGGTCATTCATAAAGATCAAACATGTGCAACGGTTGTTAATTAGAAAACAAAATATCACCTAAATATATATGTGTGTTTTATGACTAGACCACACATTTAAATAATTTCACACACACACACACACACACACACACACACACACACACACACACACACACACACACACACAGCCAACAGGCAGAAACCAGCTAGCATTCTACTTAAATCTATATCAAACCTTTGTCGGCCGAACAGGATTCCTGTCGGTCCGATAACGGTCCAATACAGATTTCAGCAGATTGCAAACTGGGAACAATAATATACCTTTTTGCTCAACAATCAATGTAGATGCCTATTTGCTCAAATATCAATGTAGTAAGATGCCTTTTTGCACAACTATCAATGTATTGAGATGTCTTTTGCTCAACAATCAATGTATTAAGAAGTAGCACGAAGCTTTCTTTGCACAACTATCAATGTAGTAAGATGCCTTTTTGCTCAATAATCAAATTAGTGAGATGCCTCTTTGCTCAATGATCAATTTAGTAAGATCCTTTTTGCTCAACTATCAATGTAGTAAGATGCATTTTTGCTCAACAATCAATGTAGTAGGATGTCTTTCTGCTCAACAATCAATGTAGTAAGATGCCTTTTCGCTCAACTATCAATGCAGTAAGATGCCTTTTTTGCTCAGCTATCAATGTAGTAAGATGTCTTTTTGCTCCACAATCAATGCAGTAAGATGCCTATTTACTCAACAATCAATGTAACAAGATGCATATTTGCTCAATAACCAATGTAGTAAAATGCCGTTTTTGCTCACCAATCAATGCGGTAAGATGCCTATTTGCTCAACAGTCAATGTAGTTAAATATTTGCTCAGCTATCAATGTAGTAAGATGCCTATTTACTGAACTATCAATGTAGTAAGATGCCTATTTGCTCAACTGTCAATGTAGTAAGATGCTTTTTGGCACAACTATCAATGTAGTGAGATGTCTTTTGCTCAACAATCAATGTAGTAAGATTTAGTACGAAGCCTTTTTTTTGCACAACTATCAATGCAGTAAGATGCCTTTTTGCTCAGCTATCAATGTAGTAAGATGCCTTTTTGCTCCTCAGTCAATGTAGTAAGATGCCTATTTGCTCAACAGTCAATGTAGTAAGATGCCTATTTGCTCAACTATTAATGTAGTATGATGCCTATTTGCTCAACAATCAATGTAGTAAGATGCCTATTTGCTCAACTATCAATGTAGTAAGATGCCTTTTTGCACACCTATCAATGCAATGGGATGCAGTTTGCTCAACAATCAATGTAATAAGATGTAGCACGAAGCGTTTTCTGCACAACTATCAATGTAATAAGATGACTTTTTGCTCAACAATCAAGCTAGTGAGATGTCTCTTTGCTCAATGATCAATTTAGTAAGATGCATTTTTGCTCAACTATCAATGTAGTAAGATGCATTTTTGCTCAACAATCAATGTAGTAAGCTGTCTTTTCGCTCAACTATCAGTGTAGGAAGATGCCTTTTTGCTCCTCAATCAATGCAGTAAGATGCCTATTTGCTCAAATATCAATGTAGTAAGATGCCTATTTGCTCAACAGTCAATGTAGTAAGATGCCTATTTGCTCAAATATCAATGTAGTAAGATGCCTATTTGCTCAACAATCTATGTAGTAAGATGCCTGTTTGCTCAACTATCAATGAAGTAAGAGGTCTTTTGCACAACTATCAATGTAGTGAGATGTCGTTTGCTCAACAATCAATGTAATAAGATGCAGCACGAAACTTTCAATGTAGTAAGATACCTTTTTGCTCCACAATCAATCTAGTGAGATGTCTCTTAGCTCAATGATCAATTTAGTAAGATGCATTTTTGCTCAACTATCAATGTAGTAAGATGTCTTTCTGCTCAAGAATCAATGTAGTAAGCTGCCTTTCCGCTCAATTATCAATGTAGTTAGATGCCTTTTTGCTCAAATATCAATGTAGTAAGATGCCTTTTTGCTCCACAATCAATGCAGTAAGATGCCAATTTACTCAACAATCAATCTAGTAAGATGCCTATTTGCAGAACAACCAGTGTAGTAAAATGCCGTTTTTGCTCAACAATCAATGCAGTAAGATGCCTATTTGCTCAACAATCAATGTAGTAAGACGCCTATTTGCTCAACTATCAATGTAGTAAGATGCCTATTTGCTCAACAATCAATGTAGTAAGATGCCTATTGGCTCAACTATCAGTGTAGTAAGATTCGTTTTTGCTCAACAATCAATGTAGTGAGATGCCTTTTTTCCGAAACTAATAATGTAGAAGATGCCTTTTTGCCCAAAGATCAATGTAGTAAGATCCGGGCATTTACTCAACAACCAATGTAGTGAGGTGCCTTTTACTCAGCAATCAATGTAGTTAGATGTTTTTTTTTTTTTTTTTTTTTTTTTTTTTTGCTCAACTATCAATATAGTGAGATGCCTTTTTGCTCAACATGCTTTATTGTTTATCGTGATACAATGCATTAATATCCTTTCGCCATGCACTCAGGGCATGCAATACAGCTTTACATCACCAATATCTAATATTCATGAGGCAATTTATATATAATGGCTCTAGTCTGGAACATCAGCGTGGCCCACAACAAGCGAAAATGTGTCTTCGAACATGCGCAAACAGCCTAGATTCAGATTCATTCTGCACATGCACAAAGTCTTATCCAGGCATTTGCTCTCCAATCATACATACTATTGTGTCAAATAATTCTGTCAGCGGATAGCAAAGGCCAGTAGTCTGATCTGGGCCTTCACTGTCCGCAGATGCCCCAAGACACATTTTTGCATGGCGCGGCACCGAGTATAGCCTTAAGAAAAACCTATTTTAGTCACATGTTTACTACAAAGAGCCACATCAGTAAATTTGCAAACAACAGTAGTTAAAAAATATAGGACTTGAACTGTGTAGGTCCTGAACACACAACAGAAAATGCACTGGCTGGTTTAGGTCCCCTTGTCTTAAAGAGACAATTAATCGTCGTTCGTATATGGCATAAGGTAAGATGTCTCATGATCATTTCAAATATCATACAAGAGAGTGTGGTTTAGACAATATGCAGACTTGTGAGTGCCAACTCTCAGCTCCGGTTTGTAGTTGAGCCCCCTACCCCACCAACCCGCACCCACCCCCACATCCTGGTTTTCTCAAAGCGTTGAAAAGTTCTTTTGCATATATTAATTTCTGTGCTGAACCACTGAATTGAATGTATAAACGTCAGTCATATGACGACTGGAACTGATAAGCTAGGGAACCCCAACGTGGGAAGGAAAGATTTCTGTAGATGGAACTGTTTAAGGGTTAAAGGTTTTGCCTGACGACAACATTATATTAACCCTTGTCATGCTGAATAAATTAAGATGCCATGCCCAAGTCTAATTTCCAGCCAATCAGATTACTTGATTTGGGTTTTTGATAGAAATTCACATATTTAATGACAAACTGTGCTGATCCAGATCAGTTCGCTTCTTCAGAAGCCAACTGATCTGGAGCTACACTGTTTGCTAAGACAGGGTATGTCGTGTTCAGCAAGAGAAGGGTTAAAACATGAAACAGGAACTTCGTAGAACAAACGTATAGTCGAATCTCGTTATCTCGATATCGTTTATCTCGAATATCAGCATATCTCGAAGTGGAAATCTGGTCCCTGTTTTAACATGGAAATCTAACAACAGATAACAAAATATATCCTGAGGAGCAATTTCTCCTTTTTTCGACAATATTTTCAATATATCTCTAACTTCAAGAGTCTAATTACACATTCATTTGTGAAATGCGGTTTTTCAATTTATTTTACCTCAATTCTGCAAATCTGATATTTCGAGATACAGATATCTCGAAGTGTTTCAGAGTGTCCCTTTGGACTTCGACATAACGAGAATCAACTGTATATTTATATACTTCTGCTGATGAGAAGTCTGTAATTGATAAGCACAGTAAACCAATGGATGTTCCATTGTCTCTTTGTAAATAAAACTAAGGTTAAATCTCAATAACCGAAAATTATACCATAACTAGACCATGGGATAATTTTCAGATTTGAAAATTAACCCATGGTTTTATTTATAGATCTCACAGGTGTACTTTAGAATGACTGTCAACTCATCAGTGCACCTTAATCTTTTTCACTCTCTGGGCTAATTCCGCAGGCGATGACAAGTTGATATTCCCCCCCACCCCCCCCCCCCCCCCCCAAAAAAAAAAAACAGGTTTTTGTTTTCTGGGAAAAATAAGAAAAATATTTCAAAATGTTGTATGTTGAATTTTGTTTCAGCAGACATTTTGAACATTTTCGTATTTTTTCCTAGAAAACAGAATTTGACATTTCATGCAAATTGTCTCCAAATGTCAAATGCTTATTGGAAAAAAAATAAACTATCACCAATATTTTGTCTGCTGAAAATGTCCAGAGTGCTAACCATCAATTTTCAGCAGATGACATTTTTTAAATAATTTTCTTATTTTTTTCACAGGTAACTGGATTTGACATTTCATGTACATTGTCTCAACTAGAGACAGTTTGCACGAAATGTCAAATTCTGTTGGCTGGAAAAACTAAGAAAGTATCATTAAATATATTGTCTGCTGATATTATCCAGAGAGTGGTAAAGGTTAGAGGAACTTCAAATTTACTTCTGCACTGAGCAACTTTCTATTTAAAAATGAATTTTTTTGCTGAATAAAACACATCAAACCAGACAGTCTGTCTGGAGTATATCATAATGACCAAAGCTACAGCTGACCAACCAGATTGCAACAAAGTTTGACCAAATTAAGATGCTGATGTAATTTCTTTTGATTGACAAGATTGCAACCAATCAGATTTTAGCAGTAGTGCCTAAGTTAGTTTAATTAAAAAAAGGTGGGGTGTTGCATCCTTTTTAGTACACAAGGTCAATTGGTACAGAATTTCATCAGACTGCCTGTTACCACTTTACCATAAAAAGATAAAAAAAAAAGAGAAATAAAAGTAAAAAAAAATAGAAAAAAGATATACTAAATAAATAAAAGTATAGTTTTATTAAGAAAAAAACAACAAAAACAGTCCCATACAATTGTTAAAACAGATAAACCATGTTATTGTCTCGGTTTTGTGAATAATGTAAATTTATATCATAATTTGGTGACCTTTCACTGTCTGGCCCAAACTCGGCTCCGCCTCGTTTGGGGTCAGACAGTGAAAGGTCACCAAACTATGGTAAAATTTACAGTATACCCAAACCTCGACAATAACCATGGTTTATCTATAACTTACCATATGGCTACCGAGTTTTCAGTAGAGATCAGGTAAAATCAAAACAAAATTCTCACTGTATACTGGTTGTCCAAGCTCCACAAAAGCACGTTTTATTGCCAATTCTAGTTCTTGCACCACTACTGAACTGTCTAAATTGTTAAGTACCTGCCTCACTGCAGTCAAAAATCATGTAACAAAATACAATCGAACCTCGATAGCTCGAACACCGATGGCTCGTTTACCATGGCTAATTTGAACTCGTTTCTGAGTCCCTATGAAGTTCTTCCGATAGCCCAAGAAAACAAATATTTAGGGAAATTTTCTTATTTTATCGTGAAATTGTATGTTGTGTGTACTTATTAGAATCGCCTCATCGAGGCGATTCTAATGAGTACACACAACATACAATTTCACGATAAAATAAGAAAATTTCCCTAAATATTTGTTTGTACACTCAACATACAATTACTGTGTAGAAAATCGAAAAAAATCCATAAATTATTGCAATTTGCTTCCTGACGGCACCATAATTAACCCTCGGTGGCTCGAACCACCCATGTCTCGAACAATTTTCTATGGTCCAAAAGATGTTCGAGCCACCGAAGTTCGACTTTACTGTGAAAAAGTTTGTGAAAGGAATAACAAAAATGTTTTGGTCTATTAATATTTCAGGTCTTGATAAATTGAAATCGAAGAATTTTCGAGCTTCCAGTTTGTCCATGTATAATTTTTCCACAGTTTGTACTTCCTTACCACAAAATCCGGTGAAAGGAAAGCTAACTCAATTGAATGGAAATTTACTCGAAAAGGCACTTTTTATCCGATTCGTTTTTACTTTTCAGGAGCACAAATGTTATAACTTATAGTCTTGTCAAAAAGTTTGTGAATCACACATTTATCTTTTGGTTTAAACAATGTTTATTCAATAGTTGATAATAATATACAACAAATACATATAAGACAATAGAAATAGGACCTGACAATACGTGATGAAGCTTATTTTAGTCGTCTGCTGAAAGGCATTATGTTTATGTGAATGGTAATGAATCTAAACAGATATTACAAAATATGAATATGACAAAGAGAGAGAGAGAGAGAGAGAGAGAGAGAGAGAGAGAGAGAGAGAGAGAGAGAGAGAGAGAGAGAGACGCGCTCCTTTGATCCGTGTCCAAATGTACCAAATATCCCAAACACTCATCTGCGACCGTGTCGTCGCATTGTCTCCGGAACATCAAGACGCCGATGCAACTCCATCGTCACAGGGTTATAAAGTTCCTTGTGAGCACTGGTCAGGGCATGATCAGATGACATCTGGCTGTCGATTTATATTTATTTGTATGTCAAAAGTTCAGCTGGGGCTTGGGCATCTTGCACAAGTCTCCCAGACTTAACAATACAATCCTGCATTTGTAAAAAGAGCAATTCGTTCTTTTTTACATTTGCATGTTGCCTACTAATCATTAACTCAAGCTAACTTTAGACCGTATAATTTTGATAATCGTCAGACAGATACCTTTCGTTAGCATCAGCATAGTTAATGGGACAGACAAAGAAAACGTGGACAATACTTTCAAAGCTACCACATGTAAACGGACATGATGTACTAGAAAATGCTTTTTTCAGTAAAGGTCGGAATTCAAAGCGCTGCGCTGCATTCTGAGTCTGTCGTGAATAATTTTGAATATGATCAGAATTACAGAGATTATAAGCTGTTGTTTCTTGTACTAGACGTGGTACAAGGTCAGAAATAAAAGTGCCAGTACGTGTAGAATTCTATAGAATAAAACTAACTTCCCAGTCAGCATTCTACGTAAATCTATATCGGGCCGTCATCGGCCCGTCAGGGTAGCTGACGGGCCGATGACGGCCCGATGTAGATTTACGTAGAATGCTAGCTGGGTTATGCTTATTTCGACGACTTTGAAGTGATTCCAACCCAAGGCCAGAAAAAAGTTTTTCGATACTACAAAGTTCTGGCCGCCTTAGTATGGATATCATCCAACTTTTGTGTGGCTTCGGATGAACAATTGTCCCATACTGAGTCAATATATTTAAGAAGAGGGTGGATGGATATAGACTATAAACATTCTTCTAATGATTTTTGCTGACTCTAAACTTAGGAGTCTTCAAAAGATTTGAGTTTTGTCTATGCTTTTTCAGACATATTTTTTAAGTGCTATACCCAGTTACAAATAGTTGAAAAAGTAAGACCAACATGTTTGTGACTGACTGTTTCCTTGATCATTATGTCGGTTATAAAGAGATGATGATGTCGAATGGTGTTACGTTTCCGTGGAAAGATCATTGACAACGGTTTGTATGTCACTTTTGTATGTTTGTGCTGTACACATTATATTCAATAAACTATTGTTTAAACCAACGTTTTGTTTGCATTAAAAGCTACAAGCCCATGCAGTAATAGTTCATAGATCAGCACTTAAAACGCTAGCTGATTCCTCGAGACGTTCAATGATACTATATGAACTGATGTCATCAGGAAAAAAAAAACAAAACAAAAAGAAAAACGAACAGAAGCGCCAGCGTGTTTCACAATGCCATTGATAAACAGGAAAATGGGTGAGGGCCAAGAATATATCTTTGTAGAACCCCAACTTGCACTGGATCCCATTCATAAGATTGGCCATTGATAACCACCCTTTGTCTACGCCCTGATAGATAGAAAGAAAATCATTCAGGAACTCGTTCAGAATAGCCAATACCCCGTAAGTTATGAATTAATCCTTTGTGTCAGGCTCTATCGAACGCCTTACTGATACCGCAAAATACTGCTCGGGCTTCTTTACCGTTATCAACTGCTTCACAAAATGTGCGATATGTGTGAAGTAACTGGCAGGTGGTAGAAACTCCTTGGACAATTCCGGTATGGTGGGATTAAAATTTGGTGCTCAAAGACATAATTGTAGAAGTGTTTATGAATCCAACGTTCCGTTATTTTTCCTACAAAACTCAGACGGGAAATTGGTTTGTAGTTACAGCCGTGTAGCCTAATGTGGCGCATCTGCCAATGCTGCTCACTCAAATATTTTCTCCCAAAAATCCCGAAGTATCATTTTGTGGATATATGTGATGAAACATATCAAAAGGTACATGGCCATTACAATTTGCATGGGGAATCAGAGTTTACTTCAAAATAATGAGGGAAATGTTGTTTTCACTAAAACCAAAGGACCCTTTTCTCTGAACGTGAAATATAAAAGGTGGTTTTGTCAGTGTGAACAATGAAAATGGCACAAATATATCTTAAATTGATTAGTGATCATAGCAATGCATCTTTAATCTAAAAACATTCTTTATGCCCAAGGCAACAGGCAAAATTGTAACAGGTGCGCGACATTGGCAGACATTTTTTATGACACACAAACAAGGGGGTAATGAAGTTGAGGGATTATTATCTGCTGAATTTGAAGAAGAAATTAAATGAAAATAAACATGTTTTATTTATAATAAATTATTCTTCGTTCTATTTACATTTAAAAATTAAAACTGGTCTAGCGAACATTTTTTTTTAAATTCAGCTCAAATCCTTAGGTGCGCTGAATAGGCCGACAACAGTGTACTTGGTGATGACTTGTCTTCTTTTTTTTGAAAACATGGGTACGCTTGCATCTTTCAAGACAGGAGGAAAATATCCCTGTTCAAGAGAACGATTGAAGACAATAAATAGACAAAATAAATGCAAGAATGTTAGACCTTCCTTTAACAGACGTGGACTCATTAAATCTGGACCACACGCCTTAGTGACGTACAAATGCTGAAGAACATATTTTACGTCCTGTCTGGAAATTGTGATCGACTCCAAGGTGTGTTGTGCAGGCTGAAGATGTGATAAACTGTTTTTGTTTGCATCATTGAGCTTATCAAAATATTCTTGCTTTGACTTTCTGATATCTTTAACAGCTTTATTTCACATAGTTTTATATTTAATCCAGTTGTTAATGTTATTTGTTTCTTCAGCTGCCGAAAAGTTCGTTTACGTTTCCTAATCAAATTCTTGATATGACATGTTACCCTTGGATGATCGTTTGGTTTGATAGTAACTACCTTACTAAGTATTTACTATCAAACGGAACAAAAAGTGGCTTTCTCGGCCGCTGCATCCGTTATGACCGGAATGTTTCGGTCGACGTTATTGTCATGTCACGTTTATCCACAAGATCATCAGTATCGTTCGATAGTTATCGTTATCGGCCAGCGTGTAGTTCCATACACGTCTGTTCAAGCTGTTTGTGCTTTAGGTAGGCTATGTTCTGTGATTATGGTTATTCTTGAAGACCTTCTTTATTATTTATGGATGATCTTAGGTGTATTTTTTCATTGTACATAAGTTTAGTATAATTTCATCCTCGGTGACTGAATTTTACTATTTTCCTTTCCCACAGAAGGAAAAGCTTGCTTTGCGATTGTAATCTTTCCTGTACAACTCTGTTTCTATTTATGATAGAACAATTATAGGAGGATATCATATTAAGCATAACATACTCCTCAATGAATTAAATAAGTAAAGGAAATTAAATGAAACATATACACATATACGCGTTATGTACAGGAAACAAACACATCTTTGAATCTGGTTTTGTGAAATGAATAAAGAACTCTAGTAAAAGATTACTTTCACATGACTGATAAGAACTTAAAATTGCTTACCTTGCTTTTTAAACCTAAATAGTTATAAAATGATTTAAGTTGCTGGTTAAAACCAATATAGTTATAAAAGGAGTTAATTTGCGTGTTGAAACATATAGTTATGAAGATTTTCTGAAACATATAGTATACCGTAAACAGGTTGGATCTGAGCTATTGGTAGTACAGAATATTTCTTTTGTAAGATAAGATGATGTTTAGACACAAAATGGACACATCACACTGAGGTACATATCAAATAGATCGAGCAGTCCTAACTTTGCTCTCTCTTTTTTTCTTCAAACAGAAGGCATTATCTCGTCGACCAATAACTCTAACAAAATATAGGAACATCGAAACTCTGAACAGTATATACAATGTTTACTCTGATTATTCGTAATTCACAATTCTTGCAAATATTGTATAAACTACAGGTATGATATGGGACTATTTAATGGATATACGAAAATGATGCGAGCTTTCTTCTGACTTCTTAAAAAATAAAAAAAATCGTCTGCACATAATCAAACTCACATTATAGCTTAATTCGCCATTTTTGTGGACATGCATTTCAATGTTGTCCAACAAGTAAACGGATCTCAAGAAAAAAATACCACGAGTAGATAAAATGAAAACATACCGAGTATTTTGAATTTACCTATATTTTTTTCATATTTTCCTTGTATTTTTATAACAGTAAAAAAAATAGGCAAAATGTTTTAGGCTTTTTAATGTTGTAGTCTGGTTCGCTGCCTCAGGAAGACTGTACTTTGTGATTGTAGCCTTTGACTCTTTTAGACACAGGTGAAGCATCATTTGAGCCAAAACGTCATTCCTTCTGACATATGCGCCCATGGAAGATTCAGATCAGGCTGCGCATTCGCGCAGTCTGATCTGAATCTTCACTGGGCGCAGTTTGGCTAGCCAGTGATGCAAAGTTTCTTCGTGCGGACAACGAAGGCTGATCGGACTACAATCACGAAAAAAGGCCTATATAATTTTGACCCCCTTAAACCCCACTTTTATATAGTGAAACTGGGGTTTACAGGGGTATACGTTATTTTTCTTATTTTACTAAAAACATAGATGTGGGTTCTCGTTAGAACCGCCTCGCCGAGGCGGTTCTAACGAGCACCAACAATCTATCGTTTTAGCTGGAATGTAAAAATATCAGATTTTTTTTTTATCTGAAAAATTTCCTTTTTTGGTTGTAAAATTTTCAATATATTTGAGTAGGCATGTTTTTGTAATGACAGGGATGCGTAGGCTGATTTGAGTCATCATTGGGATCACATATCAGAAAGTTCGTTTTTGACGTTGTGGCTCATTTTTGCATTACGTGGTTTCAAAATGGTCAAAATCAAACACCATACTTGTACCGTATGTACTCTTGGTAATCATACCTTTCATACCTAGGTCGACATCTAAACAGGCCTATTGGCCTCTATTGATGTATTCTGGTAGTTGCTTCGTGTTCCTCTATTCAGACAACTTTACCAAAAAATTTGAACTCACTGCTGACTGAGCTGTTTACATACATACTCTGATCAGACACCGCGTTTCCTTCATTTACTACACTCTCTGCTATGCCATGTCTGTTCGAATAATTAGGGTAAATACGGTATTCTAATTAGCTTCGAAGCGGTGTTAAGGGCAAGATTTATCTGGTATGTGCCGCAAAGTGAGACAACGTACCTTCTGAAATATGCACCAAATGAAGACTCAGATTAGTCTATGAATCCGCACATTATTCAAATAAATAGAAAATTTCACCTCCAAAAAACTGAAAATTTTCAGATAAAACTGATATTTTTCATATTTCTGCCAAAAACATAGATTGTGGGTACTCGTTAGAACCGCCTCGGCGAGGCGGTTCTTACGAGTACCCACAATCTATGTTTTTGAGCAGAAATAAGAAAAATAATGAATACCACTGTAAACCTCAGTTTTACTATATAAAAATGGGGTTTAAGGGGATAAAAATTATATAGACATGTTTTTATGATGTCTATATGACGTTTCTTTTGTCACTACATTTCATTACGAAAACACGCCTATTCAAATATACTGAAAACTTTACCACCAAAAAAAGTAAATTTTCTGATAAAAATTTTGATATTTTTTTCATATTTCTGCTCAAAACATAGATTGTGGGTACTCGTTAGAACCGCCTCGGGGGTAAACATTATATAGGCATGTTTTCGTGATGGTACCTCATCTCTCCTGCTTTTGGTGTCTCGGGAAGGTTGCGTTACGTGATTATGACATTTCCTGGGTATCTTCACTTATACTTTTGTTGTCCGCGTGAAGAAACTTTTCATTTTCCGCTGACCAAAATGCGCCCAGACAGCCTTTGCTATTCAAAATGCGTGCAGTGAAGATTTTTATTAGACTGCGCGAATACGCGGTGTGATCTGAATCCTCACTGTGAGTACATGTCCGAAGGTACATTTTCTAACGTTACGACACATATTTTACAGCATGTGTCTGTAAATGTCGATCGTGAGTTCCTTTTGGTTTTATCTAATTCTTTCTTTGCATGTTCACATGCAAATCTGGGCCCAGTTGTTCAAAACTAACGAAGTCGTTAGTTAAATCTTTGATCATTGAATATGGCATATACGCAAATATTTTTGCTGAAAAAATGTGAATTTTTTTCAGGAAAAATATCTATCTGTGAATTAGATATTGTACTTACTAGAACAGTCAACATTTTGACCATTAATGAGCTCGCACATTAATCTAACGATGCTTTGAACAACTAGGCCCTGAACTCTTTTGCAGATTATGATAACATGCATTCAGCATTACAAGCATACATTTGTTGAAATTAGCAATTTCGCCACAAACCATCTTAAACTGAAGGGACACACTTCCATGAGAGGCAGTTCTATAAAATGATTTATTATCCCTTCTGTAAAGAGTCGACTCTTTAAGCAATTAATTTGGTCACCTTGGGACCAAATATTTTCCCTTTTGGAGTAGACCTATTTTCAGATAGGGCTTGGTGAGCAAGAAAGCAAACAGGAAGTCACATGACTTGCATTCCTTATAAAATATGACGTAAGATCAACCAAATATGTCAAATTTCCATAACTTTGTATTATCTCATAACTGAACTTCAGCAGCTAGATTTTGGACAAGTACGACGTATGATTAATAAGATTGTGGCCTAGGGTAGAGGGTATCTGATTTAGAAAAGCAAGCAATGTCGTTTTTCGACATAGTTCCGTCTTGCATTTCCGCACTTAGTTCAGTAGTCATCAAAAAGCCCCAGTATAAGGTATGAATAAATAAGATCTTGGTGTAATCTATTTCTAGTGTGTCTGCATGCAAACTTTAGCTTAAAATAATTTGCAGCAGATTTCTGATAAAAAAAGGTTCACTGTAAAGCCGTCTTTCATAAAGTGCCTCAAACATAAGAGGATAGTTTACTTCAATAAATCCGTTTATTAATGAAAATAATATAGTTAACTTGTTATAAGTTCTCCGTCAATAGCTGCGTCTTTAGGAGAAAATATACACTTTCAGGGGAGACAACTCTATCAAAATCATTTTGCTTCCCTGCTGAATAGGGGTCTCTTTTAAAAGGAAAGAATTTGCTCCCACATTTTCTTTTAGTGGAGACCTATTTTCAGAAGGATACTACTGTGCGTGGTAAAACGTGGGAAGTCACAAAAGTTGCTGTCCTTGTAGAAACGGTGTGTGTCCAGTACGCTTAACCTTTAAAGCGCCAATCACAAAGAAAGCAGACGACAATTTTGATTATTTTTTATCAGAAGAAAACAAGTATTGACATTTCATGTGAATCGTCTGCCAAGCAGACGATTCACATGAAATATCAAGCCTCGTTTTCTCTGAAAAATAAATAAATAATAATAATAATGATAAAAATAGAATGTCGTCTGCTACAAATTGTGTTTGGCACTTTAAGGGGCAACCGTCTTATTACATGCCGTGACCTCACGGTTCTGCTGAAGATGTGATTACAGATTTAATTTGGTTTGTAATTCCAGGTGAATGCCCCAATCTGGGGTTAATCAAATTAGCCTTGTAACAAATGAGCCGGAACACAGCATTTTATACAAACTTGCACGTGCGCTCACCGAAGCTCAGATTAGTCTGCGCATTCGCGCAGTCTGATCAGAATATTCACAGGGAAATCTTTGAGTCGCCATCCAAAGCGTCTTCAGGCGGACAGCGGTGACTCTGATCAGCCTGTGCGGATGCGCAGGCTGATTTGGGTCTTCGTTGGGCGCACATCGAATCTTGTTGGAAATGCTGTGGCCCGGCTCAAATTTGATTAACGTTAATATTTAGGTTGTCAATAATATCCGTATACCAGCGATTGTTTGTGGTTAGAAGTTCTATTTGGTTAGCAAATATTTTATCAGTCATCGAACTGTTTTTTTTCTCCATCATTACAGCTGTTTAACCGGAATTAGGGAAGACAAATAAATGATTTGTTTACTGTAAATAGGCTTTTGGTATATTATTCTAATTGTTAAGCTAGTGTGGAATTGGGAGAAATGTCAAACAAGGATCTGTAAAGTTTGCCTTTGCATCACGAAAACATGCCTATATAATTTTGACCCCCTTAAACCCACTTTTATATAGTAAAACGGGGGTTTACATTATTTTTCCTTTTTCTGCTCAAAAACATAGATTGTGGTTACTCGTTAGAACCGCCTCACCAAGGCGGTTCTAACGAGTACCCACAATCTATGTTTTGAGCAGAAATATGAAAACTATCAGATTTTTTTTATCTGAAAACTTTCAGTTTTTGGAGGTGCAATTTTCTATATATTTGAACGAGTACCCACAATGTATGTTTGAGCGGAAATATGAAAAATATCAGAGTTTTTTTGTTGTTTTTTTTTTATCTGAAAGTTTTCAGTTTTTGGAGGTGAAATTTCCTATATATTTGAATAGGCGTGTTTAAGTAATGGGAAACAGAAAACACACGAAAGAACGAAACTCGGAGTCTCGGTTTTATTGGAACTCTTAATATGACAGCAATGTGATTTGTAGACAGAAAGGAAGGCAATGATCAGGAATCGATACAATTACCTAACACCTTCCGTCCAAGACATCAAAGGAAAAGAAGGACGCACTTAAAGCAACGACGCCACAATCAAAACACTACAAACAGAAAGCCAAAAGGACAGTTTCTTTCCAAAAATTGGCCAAACGGCTATCCAAAATAAAAATTTCACCAGGGCGTACACGCAAAGACATACAATGACAAGTAAACCACAGCAGAAGCACCGCCTTGGAACTGTCAGTAAAATTTTTACTTGGATGATGGGGGTTAAATCGAAATTAACTGGCCACAACCATCGCCCTTAGGGCTGCATACGCCTCCCTTGTAACGTTTTTTTTTTTCAGGGTAAATAATCAATCATTTTTTGTCTTGGTTGTTGTTGTGCGGATTTTTAATGCTACCAGGCACCCGAGGCATATAGAGGCAGCGGCGATTGCTATGGTGTACATGTATTTGTACAGCCTCGCTTTCATGGATCACCCATGCACACTTGGTGTCGCTGTCTGTCACCAAGCGCCGCCCTGTCCACTTTATACCCAACCCAGGGCACGTCGAGTATGAGCTAGGCGTAATAATGGTCTGAAAATTGTCTCGACCCGAGCGGGATTCGAACCCACGATATCCCGCTTGAAAGTCGAGTGCGCTAACCACTAGGCCACCAGCCCACTTTTTGTCTTGGTAAATGACCAAGGTATCTTTATATTTGACTTTATCTAAATTCATTCGGTTTAAGATTATATGGGAATATAAGATTGCAATTTTGAGAGCCTTCGGAAATGATCAGGAAGCCAGCGATGTGTTCGTAGAATGGTTTGGGAAACTGTGTGAGTTTTGACGATATAATTATTGTCAACTAGTTTGCTATCGCATTGTATCAGCGGTCCTTCGCCATTAAAGGGGAACTGACACGCTTTCATGGGAGGCACCTCCGTCTGATTGTTTTCTCTCCATTCTGAAAAAGATCTTCTTGTAAAAGGAAAGAATTTGCTCCCCCTATCCTTTTAGAGAAGACCCCTTTTCAGAAGTTCTTGGAGTGAAGTAACGCAAACAGGAAGTCATAAAAGTTGTCTATCTTTTGAAAAAAGGCGGGAAATCTACCAAGTGTATCCAAACCCTTTAAATCCAGACTGTCAAGGTTGTTTTGCCTTTTATTGCTATAGGCTATCTCAAATTGCTCTCTCAAATTGAGTGACATCGCATCTTTTGCCTGATTCAAAGCTCATTATAATAATACTCTTTAACGCATCCCATAAAAGGGACATTGGCAAACAGAGTAGGCCTAGATCAGACGCCGCAGACCGCGGCGTCTGATCAAGGTCTACACAGTTTGCATTAAATTTTGGTAAGGAATTTTTTGTAAAACATGGTAATAACAAAACTAACTGGACACTGCTTCTATAAGCAATGGACCTATCCGAAGAGTTGAGGTAGACAAATCCATTCGGCATAAATGGGTTAAATTTTCATAATATGGTGAAAAATATTCTAATATCAATGAGTCTTTAAAATTACAGGCGTGTATTTTGTGTCTGCTTGTGTCAAAGTTTCAAAATAGAGTGATGATTAGTAACTAAATTTTTTTTTTTTTTTTTTTTTTTACGAAAAAAAGTTAATACAGTAATGATATTTTAACCTTTAGCTTTGAAAATCGAATACCACTTCAGCCGGTGCTCATCACGAAAACACACCTATATAATTTTGACCCCTTAAACCCCACTTTTGTATAGTAAAACTGGGGTTTACATGGGTATGCATTATTTTTCTTATTACTGCTTAAAAACATAGATTGTGGGCACTCGTTAGAACCGCCTCGCCGAGGCGGTTCTAACGAGTACCCACAATCCATGTTTCGAGCAAAAAATATGAAACATATCAGAGTTTTTTTATCTGAAAATTTTCAGTTTTTGGAGGTGAAATTTTCTGTATATTTGAATAGGCGTGTTTTCGTAATGTATATGATTCGTATGCACCCTCACAAACAACAATGCTATATATGAGGAGATTTAATAAAAACCAAGTCTCCGATTTTCGTTCTCTTGTGTGTTCTTTGTTTCCAAAGGCAACCTTTTCGATCTTTATTTTATAGGTGTATTTAGTAAGAAAATCTAATTCGTATCTTTTAGCCATACCTCATATCTGTACTTCTACTGTCATTTTGACATCACTCGGAAAGACGATTCATTACGAAAACACACCTATTCAAATATATAGTAAAAATTACCTCCAAAAAACTGAAAATTTTCAGATAAAAAAAAACAACTGATTTTTCATATTTCTGCTCAAAACATAGTTTGTGGGTAGTCGTTAGAACCGCCTCGGCGAGGCGGTTCTAACGACTACCCACAATCTATGTTTTGAGCAGAAATAAGAAAAATAATGTATAACCCTGTAAACCCCAGTTTTACTATATAAAAGTGGCGGTTAAGGGGTTCAAAATTATATAGGCATGTTCGTGATGCTTGCTTGGAGTTTTATTTTAAATGAACATTTTTTTGTTCTGATTGGACATATCTTATCAGAAACCATTTGTCTTTTTATTTTTCTGTGCTTTGTCCTCAAATATTAACCCTTAAATTAAATTTACGGCCAAAAATTGGTCTGACCTATGCAATTTTAATAGTAAAGTGATTTTGTTTTAAATTTTTGTCAAAGAGAACTTATTTTTTTTTACTTTTGTTTGCTGAATTCAAATTACTGATGTTTCACAACAGTACTCGTATTGTGAAAATTTCAGAAAAATTAAACAAGCGAAACTTATTGAAAACCTGTCTCCAAATTGCATACCCTACATATATTTACATAATTGGCATTCATTTTTACTATAGGGGGAAAAGTAAAAATATTTGATTAAAAAAAAAAAAAAAGACGAAAAAAGACTAGAATAAAACGTTTTTAGTGCATGGGTAGTTACGACAAAATCATGCCAAAAGATTTTTAAATTTACTTCTGTGTAAAGCGCCAAGCAGAAAACGACTTTCTGAAAGATGTCGAAGGCTTTTTTTCGTGTTTTGTCCTGTCCGTTGTCTTATCGTAGTGTTTAAGGGATCCTCATCACGAAAACATGCCTATATAATATTGACCCCCTTTAAATCCCACTTTTATATAGTAAAACTGGGGTTTACAGGGGTATACATTATTTTTGTTATTTCTGCTCCAAAACATAGATTGTGGGTACTCGTTAGAACCGCCTCGACATAGATTGTGGGTACTCGTTAGAACCGCCTCGACGAGGCGGTTCTAACGAGTACCCACAATCTATGTTTTGAGCAGAAATATGAAAAATATGAGATTTTCTTATGTGAAAAATTGCCATTTTTTGGTGGTAAAATTTTCAGTGTATTTGAATAGGCGTATTTTCGTAATGTGTCTGGCATGGTGATCACCTTGTTGGGAAAGAGGAAGCTGGTTGCTTTGCTTTTTTTTTTTTTTTTTTTTTTGGGATTGTGCATTGTATGTCTTTGTTTATTTGCTCTTCTTGTTGACGTCATTGGAAGACTGTGTTCTGTGATTGTGGCTCTTCCTGGTATCACGAAAGCATACCTATATAATTTTGACCCCCTTAAACCCCACGTTTATATAGTAAAACTGGGGTTTACAGGGATATACATTATTTTTGTTATTTCTGCTCAAAAACATAGATTGTGGGTACACGTTAGAACCGCCTCGGCGAGGCGGTTCTAACGAGTACCAACAATCTATGTTTTGAGCAGAAATATAAAAAAATATCAGATTTTTTTTTTATCTAAAAACTTTCAGCTTTTGGAGGTGAAATTTTCTATATATTTGAATAGGCGTATTTTCGTAATGACGGCTCTACAGTCGACCAGTTATCTCGAAGTCCAAAGGACTTTCTCAAATACTTCGATATATCCGTACCTCGACATTTCAGATTCAAAGAATTGAGCAAAAATATAAATAGAACAACCATATTTCACAAATCAATATGTAATTTGAATCCTAAAATTAGAGATATGTTGAAAATATTATGGAAAAGAAGAGAAAATGTTTCTTTCTTAGGACGAATTTCTCCTCTTTTCTACAATACCTGTTGTTAGATTTCCATGTTAAAATAGGGGCCAGATTTCCACTTCGAGATAAGCGGTTATTCGAGATAACGAGAGTTGACTGCATTGTTTTTTTATCGCTTTTAAGACGGAATCCTACAGTGAACCCTCGTTACAACGACAACATTTGTTCCCAAAGACGTTGCCATTAAAATGAATTTGCTGTTGTAAAGAATCCTTAAAGAGCAGATTGATATGTAAGAAAGGTCTTGTTTGTTCTTATTTCCTCACAGAACATATGTTTTGGACATTTGTTAGAATCGTACCACTAACAAATATCCAAAGCATATGTTTCTTTAAAGTATTATATACAATATTCTTGCGTAATTTGTAACTAATTGTTACCTTTTTGGCAAAGGTTTCATGACATTGAAATTGTTACTATAACGAATTGTGTCGTATCGAGTGTCGTTATAAAGAGGGTTGTCTGTATTTTGCTTTTTTACCCAGCTAGCATTCTACATAAATCTACATAGGGCCATCATCGGCCCGTCAGCTACTCTGACGGGCCGATGACGGCCCGATATAGATTTACGTAGAATGCTGACTGGGTAGTACCTTTACATCATAGATCATTTTGAGTTTCTTTTCTGCTCTTAACCTAGTTATTCTGTTATCTTAGCTGATTACTATGCTTGTCCTGAACTTGATGTGTGTTCAAATGCTGGATGATTGACGAGCGGTGTAGACCCTGTTCAGACGTTGCATTCTGTGGCGGTTTTTCTGATTCAGTCGCGTCTGCCCAGACCTGTCTGTCCCCCGAATACGTAGGCTAAATGCGGTGTACACTTTCCTTGCTTCTAAATGCTCGTTTGCCTGAAAACATTTTTCTTATTTTTTTCCCCAGAAAATAGGACTTGACAATTCAAGCAAGTTGTCTACATGAGAGAAAATTTGCATAAAATGTCTGATCTTATTTTCTGGAAAAAAAATAGGGAAATAGTATCAAATTGTCGTCTGCTGAATTTGTACATAGCATGCTAAATGTTAAAACCTTTTAGCCCAGACAAAACCGTTTCTCGCAATAAAACTGGAATCCCAGTCAGCATTCTACGTAAATCTATATCGGGCCGTCATCGGCCCGTCAGGGTAGCTGACGGGCCGATGATGGCCCGATGTAGATTTATGTAGAATGCTAGCTGGGATAGCATCTATATGAATTGGGGCACTTCACTGGAGATATAAAGATAGATGGATAGACTCACGTGGGCATAAACTTCTGGTTTGTGTTAATATCAATACAAAGTTTTAGTTTTATGTGGTACTTTTCTGCCCAAACCATTAGGCAATAACCTTTATTATTCTCTTAGTGCACATATAGACAACACACAATGTTTTTTTTTCACAGGTCTCGCTTTGTTTCTTCTGTACCCAATCAATTAATCAAAACTTGAAACATTTATTCTGAAAAATGAGCCAAGGCATGACAAAACCAACAAAATGACATGAATGCCCAGTGAAGACACAGATCAGCCGCATCCTCCCAGTCAAATCAGCCTTAGCTGTCCGCATGAAGAAAACTTGGGTCCTTAGCTACACAGTGAGTGCACAGCAAAGATTCTTATCAGACTGGGCGGATGCCCAGGCTGATCTGAGTCTTCGCTGGGCGCACATGCCATTTTGTTGGTTTGTCATGCGCTGGCTTAAATGTCTTTTCAGATAGTAACTTTTTGAGTAAGTTTTCTTGTCCAAAAACTACGTCTAAAACATGAAAATGGTTTTTAGATAACAATGTTTCTGAGACAGTACATTGTCTGGTAAAACACATATTAATATCACATAGAAATAAAGTAGCAGCATATTTCCTAACATACATTTATACTGCAGCACGCGAGAGTAAGTGCATGCCATTTTGATTTGAACCAGCGCACGACAAAACCTACAATTTGGTCTGTATGACCAGCAAAAACACAGATCAGCCTGTGTACATCGACACAGTATGGTAAGGGTTCTCGTTTATCCATCTTTGGATTGCCCGGAGGCTGAGGAAGGCACATGGGATCAGCGAAGACTCTGATCAGACTGCGCGGATGCATCCGCGCAGTCTGATCTGAGTCTTCGCTGGTCGCACAAGTCCTGTAGGTTTTGTCGCACGCTTGCTCACTTTTTCAGTTGATGTCTAAAATGCGGGTATTAATGAAGGCCCAGACTGCGCATTTTTGCAGCGTGACCATGACAGCATTGCCCGCATATGCATAAGAACATATTGTGTGTGTGTGTGTGTGTGTGTGTGTGTGTGTGTGTGTGTGTGTGTGTGTGTGTGTGTGTGTGTGTGTGTGTAAGTTGGATTGCTCTGTATATAAATTTTGCCAAGCTTTTCTTTCAAACAGTTGTAAAAAGGGACCTTAAGGATAAATACTATAGAAGCCTTGTCGGCTAGTACAACATTAAATTTGTCATGTAAGGAAGACAATTCCTAAAAATAAAAAAGACGTCAAAGAGTTACTTTACCTTCTGAAAGTTTTTTTCATGTAGTTTCAGAATCCTTGCTTCGGCCAACGACAGTACAACTGTTCCCCTTTTCTAGAGTACAGTCGACTCTCGTTATGTCAAAGTTAAAGGGACTCTCTGTAATACTTTGAGATATCTTACCTCGAGATATTAGATTTGCAGAACTGAGGAAAAAATGAATCGAACAACTACATTTCACTAATGAATGTGTAATTTGACTCCTGAAGTTAGCGATATATTGGAAATGTTGTGGAAAAGAGGAGAAATTGCTCCTTAGGAGTAATTTCTCCTTTTTTTCCACAATATTTTGCTTCATGTTGTTAGATTTCCATGTTAAAGTAGGGACCAAAGTTCCACTTCGTGATAAGCGGTTATTCGAGACAAGCGAAGTCGAGATAACGAGATTCGACTGTGTTTAACAACAACTTCTAATTTAGCCCTGTGTTTGGAGACTACCCAACGCCTTGCTTTTTAGTCAAGCTTATGTGAAAGTTAAAAAACTATACAGCGAATCATTTCCATCCATGATCACCTTCCGACGTCTCGATATACCTGAAGTACTGCTGAGACACAAGTTCATCTATTTGAATAGAAATGGGCCACCGGCGGACAAAAATGCCCTTTTGGCTGATACGAATGGCAAAGAGTCGGGTCCAATCTTTGCTGTTTGCCCTATATCTTCAACAAGGTCCCTATATTGTGTGTGCGAACAGCGAAGATCCTGACCAGCTTGCTCAGATGCGCAAGCTGGTCTGTATCTTCGCTGTTCGCATATGTTCTAAGGTCCCTTTTCTCAGTCGCCGGCCCAACTGAAAAACTCTTGCTGAGAAACAAATTCACCCATTTGAATAGAAATAAAAGCTCTTGCTAATATACGGTCAATCTGTCATATTTCATTAAAATATTTCTGCAGTTCGCGAGAGAAACCCCATGTCGGTAATTCTATTAATGCAATAACAACTGTGAATAACATTTGAAATAATTAATATTACAGACACCAGAGACTTCTGTTGCTGAACTGTAGCAGTTCTTTCTGTTCGTCTGAACGTTTGTGTCTATGGGAATCGATACACTTCCAAGGGAAATAACTGCAACATGGGAATATTTGTCTCCCTTCTTACTGTGGGCATGCCTATATTACAGTAAGGAATTTGCTCCTCTTTGAGTAAATATGGAACAAATTTTTCCTTTGAGTATTTCCGATTATTAAAAGATTTCAAGCACAGGAAGACAAACTCCCAGTTCGTCAAAGTATTATTTTATTCTAGACTTTATAGAACAAAGGGCGAGGGTTGTGGCCATGTAAAATCGATTTAAGCCCCCTCCCCGCCACCCCCCCCCCCCCCCCCTCCCCGCTCTCCAGTAATATTTTTACTAACCGTTCCAAGGCGGTGCTTCTGTTGTGGTTTACAATTTCTGTCAATGTATATCTTTACATATATGTCCTGGTGAATTTTTAATTTTTGATAGCCGTTTGGCCATTTTCTTTTGGAAAAAAAAAAAAAACTGTACTTTTGGCTTTCTGCTTGTAATGTTTTGATTGTGGTGCCTTTGCTTTAAGTGCGTCCTTCTTTCCCTTTTGTGTCTTGGGACGGAAGGTGTTAGGAAATTGTATCAATTCCAGATCATTGCCTTTCTTTCTGTTAATAATCGGATTAACCCATTTATGCCGAGTGGACTCTTCTACATTAACTCTTTGGACTTGTCCATTTCCTTTATAAGGGGTCTGATTAATTCTTAATATTGTCATGCTTTGTAGAAATTTCTGAACTTAATGCAAACATTGTAGATCTGGGTCAATACTGTTTTCCAGTGTCCCTTTTGTGGGACGCAAGGCATAAATGGATTAAAGATCAACTTCTTGATCTTATTAAAGGATGATCTACTTGGAGATTCGCTTTACTTTAAAGTTGCATCAAAATTAAAGGCGGGGTTTCGTTGAGAGGAGAGCTGGTTTAAGCCCCTATCCGCCCCACCCCTCTACCCAGTACTTTTTCTTTCTTTCTTTCTTTTTTTCTTTCTTTCTAACAATGCAGCATGGAGTATTAGCATGGAATACAGTCGAACTTCGTTATCTCTAACTCGCTTATCTCGAATTACCGCTTATCTAGAAGTGAAAATCTGGTCCCTATTTTAACACGAAACTGTGACAACAAGTAACAAACTAATGTAGAACAGAGGAGAAAGCAATTTCTCCTCTTTTCTACATCATTATATATATATATATATATATATATATATATATATATATATATATATATATATATATATATATATATATATATTTTTTTAACTTCAGGAGACAAATTACATATTCATTTGTTAAATGTGGTCCAATTTATTGTTTTCCTCACTCTCTCAACTCTGATATGTCGAGGTACGGATATCTCGAAGTGTTTCAGTGAGTCCCTTGGAATTTGAGATAACGAGAGTCGACTGTATTATAATCCTTTCTCTCACAACTCTCTTTCCTGTATGCACAGTATCATGTGAAAAAAAACCTAGTTATTTCATGTACAGTCGACTCCCGTTATTTCGAATTCCAAGGGACTCGCTGAAACACTTCGAGATATCCGTACTTCGACATATCAGAGTTGAGAGAGTGAGGAAAACAATAAATTGAACAACCACATTTAACAAATGAATATGTAATTTGACTCCTGAAGTTAGAAATATATATATGAAATAATGTGGAAAAGAGGAGAAATTGCTGCTGAGGAGCAATTTCTCCTCTTTTCCACATTATTTCGTTACCTGTTGTCATAGTTTCATGTTAAAACAGGGACCAGATTTTCACTTCGAGATAAGCGGTAATTCGAAATAAGCGAATTCGAGATAACGAGGTTCGGCTGTATTTCAAGAATATGGATACTTGGAGGAATTATGTAGGAACAACAGAAAGAAAAAGAAAGAAGGTGGATAGGATACATAGAGATAGTGTGGGATGAGAGCTCGATACCGGCTGAACGCTGCAGAGTATTTTTTTTACATATATATAATTTTAAGCATTTCAGGTCTGCGGTTTACCTAAGTAGGTCATGATAGTTTTTCCATTTTGTTTGAAATGCATCATATTTTCCTTCAAGAATGGATGCTTGTTTATGTGTTTCATATAGAAGCTTAAATCTGTGTTTTAGTACTGTACGATTAATGTGTTTTTGCTACAACTTGAGTAGTATATATAATATTTTATTTCAATTAGTAAGTTTTATTTTATATAAGAATGTGTTTGTTGCTAAGATTGTATGGTTGATTCTGGTTTGGAACCACTAAGCTTACTGTCTTTGGTTATTTCAAATGGCTCTCTCTATATATATTTTCCCATTCATTATCATCAAAACTGTACTTTTTATGCCATGAGATTTTTCCACTTGGGGGTCAGGTCATTAGTTTCATTTAGCAATTAATACATGTCTTGTGTTTCCTTTTTGCTTTTAGATAAACTTGAACTGAGATTGGTAGAATTGTATTTGCAACTCTATTTCTTGTTCTCTAGCTTTTATGTTTTTTTTTCCAGTCAAGGACAGACCTTACCAGACCTGAATATTGTAATATATATTTTATCAACTTCTTTTGTGATATCATTGATGTATTTTCAATACATTCTCATTGAAGAAAATTGAATTCGTCAGAAATTATTGTATATCTGTTGGATTATTTCTTCCTGACATTTGTACGTGAGTAAAGAAAACGTCCTACAAAACTTTTTTTTTTATTTTAGGTAAACCCTTTTCTGTTATATATTAAGTGCCCAGGTTTGAGATATTTTGAATATCAACACAAGATTGAAGTATTACAATCCATTGATTATTGTTTGTAATTAACTTTCTTAACCAAGTTGTTTTCAGGGCAGAAATAAAAGCATTAATGTTGATCATTTTCAGAACCCCATCACAAATTGGCATAAGACTATCTTTTTTTTTTATCCTTCTGGCGCCTTCCCAGATGAAGTTGTAAAATAATTCATTTATTTTCTTCAATGTTTTATCATCGAGATTAGGAAGTGATATAAATAGATGGTTAAGACTTGAAAACAGGAGAGATTTTATGACAGTAATCTTGCCTAAAAGGGTAAGATTTCTACAATTCCACAAACAACAATAATGCACTTTTGTTTTAATATTTGATAATCATTACGAAAACACGCCTATTCAAATACATAGAAAATTTGACCTCCGAAAACTGAAAAAAAAAATCAAATAAAAAAACTCTGATAGTTTTCATATTTCGTCTCAAAACATAAATTGTGGGTACCCGTTAGAACCGCCCCGGCGAGGCGGTTCAAACGAGTGCCCACAATCTATGTTTTTGAGCAGAAATAAAAAAAATAATGTATACCCCTGTAAACCCCTGTTTTACTTTATCAAAGTGGGGTTTAAGGGGGTCAAAATTATATAGGCATGCTTTTGTGATGTTTGTCAGAAAAGTCCAATCAATATTTTATCAAGATCAGTATCGAATAATTTAAATTTATTTACACGCCAGTTTAATTTCCATTTTGTTTTTATTGATTCAGTGCTATAATTTTTCGAACCCATCCATACAACATGCGTTTTAAAGAAAGTAGTATTTCTACTCTTCGGTCCATGGCTGAGTTACAGTTCTTCGTGCGATGGCGGTTTCATGTGAAAGTCGAGGCACAGCATTTCCTACAAGATTGCGTGTGCGACTGAAGACGTTTTGGATCCTTGGCTACCCGCAGAGCGCCCTGTAAAGACTCAGATCAGACTGCACGGATGCGCAGGCTAGTTTGAGGTTTTGCTGGGCGCACATTCAATCTTCAATGTTGTTCTCCAGCTGAATCGCTTGTTGTAGAGCGGTAACAAGTCGATATCTGGTGTGAGAATCCCTTGCATCGACAACGGCTTGACATCGACGTCACAGGGATCTCGTTACAAGGGTCTTCAATCAGATAAAGGTCAACAATTTGACACAGGGGTCAAAATTATGGTGTCCACATTTCCACTCACTTTTGTCTCTCTAGTAGTAGAGCGATAATACGTAAGTCAATAATTCTTAACGTAATTTGTAGACAGATAATGCACTTTTATGTCGCTGCTCCTGGTTCTAAAGTACCATTTTGGCGTAGCCCCTATGTGACTCTGTTGCCCGGCTACGTTAAAAATCTGAATTGGTTGATTGATCTAAAGTACCACTTTATGAAATTTGGAAGATTTGGTACCTGTAAATTCGATTACCCCCTCCCCACGTTTGTTTTTACTACTGGCCGTTCTAAGGCGATGGTTCTGGTGTTAGTTGTTCTTCGTGTGATCTTTCAGCTGCTCACTGCGGTTTTTGTTAATACAGTCGACTCTCGTTATCTCGAATTCCAAGGGACTCTCTGATATAGTTCGAGATATCCGTAGTTCGACATATCAGGTTTGCAGAATTGAGGAAAAAATAATTTGATTAACCACATTTAACAAACTGATAGGTAATTGGACTTTTGAAGTTAGAGATATATTGAAAATATTGTTGAAAAGAGGAGAAATTGCTCCTTAGGAGCAATTTCTCCTCTTTTCTACAATATTTTCCATCTGTTATTAGGCTTTCATGTTTAGGCAGGGACCAGATTTTCACTTCGAGATAAGCGGTTATTCGAGATAAGCGAGGTCGAGATAACGAGAGTCAACTGTACTCTGACCTATTCGTCGTCTTGTAGTTGTGTATAGTGGTTCCCGTCTAGCACTGTGTTGGGGACGATGGGGCTAGTTGCCTTGCATTGCTTTGGTCTGTGGCTTGTTTATTGTCTGTCATGGTCTGTTTGCTCTTCCACTTGGTGTCACTGTGGACTATGTCCTGTGATAGTGACTATTCTTGAATATCTTCTATTCTGCTTTGAGCTATGACCATACATGCTGCAGGGCTTAATCACAAATAGAGTGGAACCTCAATAGCTCGAACACAGATGGCTCGGTTACCATGGCTAATTCAAACTAGTTTTTTAGTCCCTGTAAAATTCTTCCGATAGCTCAAGAAAACAAACATTTAAGGAAATTTTCTTATTTTATCATGAAATTGTATGTTGTGTGTACTCATTAGAATCGCCTCATCAAGGCGATTCTAATGAGTACACTCAACATACCATTATTGTCTAGAAGTTCGGAAAAAATCCCTAAAATTTGCTTCCTGACCTGGAGTCATGATTAATCCTCAGTGGCTCGAACTACCCATACCTCGAACAAATTTCCATGGCTCAAAAGATGTTCGAGCCATTGCAACTGGACTGTACATTGTTGCATTGTCCAACCATATTGTAGTGTCAAAACCAGATTCACTGTATAAAAGTTCACTAAATACATGTCCTTGTATTCAGTATATTAGAAACAAATGATGTATATCATCGGCTTTTAACGCTTAGCATACTGGGTAAGAATTTCAGCAGGTGACATTTTGATTTTTTCTTATTATTTCCAGACAGTAGGATTTGACAATTCATGTAAACTGAGACAATTTGCATGAATTGTCAAATTCTTTTTTCTGGGAAAGAATGAGAAAAATGTCATAAATTTGTCGTCTGCTGAATTAGCTAACTTAGCAGACGACAAACTTATTATAATTTTCTTCTGTTCCCAGATAATAAGGTCCTTAGGAGACAATTTGCATGAAGTGTTAAATTCTATTTTCTTAAAAAACAAAAAACACAAAAAAAAAACAAGAAAAAAAAAAACAAGAAAAATACCATGTTTATCTGTTGAATTAGCCCATAGAGTGGTAAATGTGACTAGCATACATTGAGAAACTTAAGACATGCAAATCATTCAGTTGCATTAGTTTATCTACAATAAAGGAAAAAAATCGATATAAAATGCATGTATGCAGATAATTGCAACAGATAAAGACAAATGAACAGCTTATGTGAAATAAATGACAGATGATAATGGAAGCACCATCACGAAAACACGCCTATATAATCTTGACCCCCTTAAACCCCACTTTTATATAGTAAAACTGGGGTTTACAGGGGTATACATTATTTTTCTTATTTCTGCTCAAAACATAGATTGTGGGTACTCGTTAGAACCGCCTCGCCGAGGCGGTTCTAACGAGTACCCACAATCTATGTTTTGAGCAGAAATATGGAAAATATCAGAGTTTTTTTTATCTGAAAATTTTCAGTTTTTGGAGGTGAAATTTTCTATATATTTGAATAGGCATGTTTTCGTAATGTTATCCAGAGGGCACATAACGAATATATAACGTCGCCTCAACGTCGATGCAACGTCATGTCGCTGCATCAACGTTGAAGCGACGTTACATAAACGGCATGCGCCCGCTGAGTACACTCAAAGCACGTACAGTGACACTATTGAGAGCGTATGAGCCGCGACAAGCAAACAATGTCTCTTTGATGAGTGCCAAACAGTTTAGTTCCGATCAGGGTCTACACTAAGAACTATATTTGTGATCAAGTGAAATATGCCATATGACTGGAGGACGTGATGTTGTTTTGATTTATTTTGGAACGACAAATATATAGGCTATAACTGGTAGAAGAGGCGACGGGAAGAAGAGAATGTTGTCATTGTTGCGCTGGCATACCGGGGCACCATTGTGCGTCTTATTTTGTTTTCTGCATTGTCTCTGTCTGTCTCTGTCTGTCTGTCTCTCTCTCTCTCTCTCTGTTTTATTTCTAAATTAACACCCTTCATATAAATATCATACAGCTGTCAGAACATATAATTTTATTCAGACAACGTCTAATTTCAATAGGCACCCTGTATATTTCCTTCCCTTTTTGTGACACTATTGATTTCATTTTCATCACTGGATCTTGTGAAAAGAAAATGTATCTCGCAGTATTTGCGAATTTGCCATTCTAAGCATTTCGCTCATCATTTTGACGAGGGCCTTCTAATTCTGCGTACATTATATCTAGGACTACAGGAATCCATACAGAGAACAGACCGGATCTTGGTCGGAATACGCGGGTGCGCGGACCGAAATATGATTACGAAGTTCGTTTATGCGCGACAAAGTACATTTAGTGTCAGCTAACTTATCTAGCGCAGGTCTTTGAACGGGCTTCTGTTTTCTTTATCATTTTAACAAAGGCAGATCCAAAAAGCAATATTGTATTTTATCTAGTCTGCAGCCGGAGGTTACATACATTGATCAGCTAATAAGCTGCCAATTGATCGGATAATGAGTTGTCATTACATGAGACAAAACTATAACATCGTTTGTTCTTGCTTTGAGGATAACTAAAGCGTGGTGTCCGGCGCCTTTTGGAGATACTGGTTAGCCAGTTTTCCGAAATGAGAAATGGTCTTACTGGCAAACTAGTTTTCGGATAAGTCTGTGGACTTCACCGAGAACCTTGTTTACATTTTCTGAACAGACAATAGGGATTGTTTTCTCTTAGAAAACGTACTTTTATAGGACCAGTATTTCACGTTCACAAAGGATGCCGTTTCTTATCAGTAAAGTAAAGATGACCGATTAGGCAACAATAATCTTTGGTGACCTTTGTATTTTGACAGGTAGATAATACTATAATTAACAACTTGATGCCCAACCGGGCATCATTTGATCATTTTTCTTGTAAACTCAGAAAACGAAAAAAAAAATGTATCACAGTTTTTGAGGCATCTCCACTTAATTTTAAGAACTTAAATATGAATAAACTTTCTAATTTTTGACAGTTCAGAATTTTATAAGTGCCTTGAAAATAAGTTATTAGGGTTTAAAATCAATATTTTTGGGAACCTCTGTGTAGGGAATCGAGACAGTTCCCCGACAAGACAGTTCCCCGACACGGTTTTTGGAGA
This sequence comes from Anodontia alba, assembly GCA_964016985.1. NCBI lineage: Eukaryota > Metazoa > Mollusca > Bivalvia > Lucinida > Lucinidae > Anodontia > Anodontia alba. The sequence continues at coordinate 105,985,036 of OZ024823.1, forward strand.
CAGTTCCCCGACAGATTTGAAGACAGTTCCCCGACACTTTTTGAAGGCAGTTCCCCGACACTTTTGTTCAGTCAGATGACCCGTGACTGATAATTATAATTTTATAACTAGTAATTATGGGTTCACCGACGTTTTTGAAGACAGTTCACTGACAGATGTTTTACATTGCATTTATACACTTGACACAAAAGCGTAAGCAATACATGCGAATCTATGAGAATATCTTTTTTGCACCGGAGTGTATACTTGTAGTTAGGAAATGTTTTAGATGTTCATAAGTTGTATCGTTTTATCTCGGCGATGATATATAATGATAATGATCCACGTCGTGAGAAAATCTGCTAATTGCATGTGCGAACAACAAAGGTGCAAATCAGTCTGCGCATCCGCACAGTCTGACCAGCGCCTTTTTTGTTCGCTGCTTGCATAGTATAATTATTTAAGGCTGAACTATATTTATGGATAACGTACGTGACTTCATTTTCAATCCCCTTTTTATTGCGAAATAAAGATTTCAGCTGTTTTATAGTCCTGATATCACATCTACTAAGTCGAAAAATCTGGGAGAGAAAAGGTCCCCATCATTCACAGGCACAAATAATCCAATCACAATCCATCACTTATCTATAACTATCCTTAATTACCCATAATTACCAATTATAATTATCAGTTACAGGTCATTTGACTTTGAACAAATGTGTCGGGGAACTGTCTTCAAAAGTGTCGGGGAACTGTCTTCGAATCTGTTGGGGGAACTGTCTCCAAAAGCAGTGTTGGGGAACTGTCTTGTCGAGGAACTGTCTTGTTCCCCTGTGTATCCTGTTCGGGAGCACATGACACTTGTGATGCCCAATTACAAAACAATGCTTCCAGTTTGGGAACATCTGATATTTTTACGTAATTGGGACAAAAACAAAAATACAGTTGCATACAGTCATTAAATTATTAAATGGATGATTAGCTGCAAGTTCATGAGGTGAAAGCATTTCTAGAAACATTTAAGAAGGAAAAATGTCTAATTTGCAAGTGCAGAATTGATAATTATTACATGTCTCTAATAGTTTTTTCCATTAAAGGGAAAGGCCCACTAAATGCAGTGTATGTCTTAAAGTACAGTAAAACCTATGTAAGACAGACACCTTTGAAACTGACCTTAGTGGTTGATGTGGAAAGGTGGTTGTCTTATAAAGGTACATGTCATGTAATTTTGCTAGCAAAATTACATGACATGTACCTTTATAAGACACACAACTTTTTCCACATCAGTCACTATTTAAAGTCAGTCTCGAAGGTGGCTCTCTTACACAGGTTTTACTGTATTCAGCTTAAGAAAACAAGCAGTTTGGCGCAAATATGATCCAAAATCGGTTAAGAAATACCAAATATATTGTATTTATTTTTTATATAACCGTGGGCATGAGCATGGGCCAGCCATTTTGAATATTTAATTAAACATTTAAGTTTTTAAGACACAAGTAAAAGTCGCCTGCTGAAGGAATAATATGCTTATGTGAATTAGTTGACAGTTTATATGCAAACAAACACATTTACAGTATACAACAACAAAATATTGTTTAGGATGTGATTTATTCAATTTTGCATATTTAATTAGGTGATTATGATGTCACTAACACACAAAAGTGGCGGCTTCCATGTCAGCATTTTCTAGTATTTCAAAATCCTAAAAATTACTTATTTTTCAACAGATTCTCATAATTTTTCACCGAACTACTCAGCTTATCATGCTCTTTATTTTTTTTTTACATGCTTATTGTTTGACGTGTTGTTTCATATACTTTTAATGAAAGGATATCATTAAAAGACAGAAAAGGTAGAGAATTGGAGTTCAAAGTACAAAACACCCTGTATACCAAATAACCACGGTCTCCCCTAAACTTAAGGGTCATCCAATAAGTAATGCAAACTAACTCATTTATAGAATCGTCGGTACGTATAACATAGTAGATTATTTGCTGTTTGGAATTCAATAACATTGTGCTCAAATCTCTCCTCCTAACTGGTTGCCTAGCAACAAGAGAATGGAAGGTAAAGCCGCAGCGCCATGCTATAAAATTAATCTTCAGAACAGATTTAAAGTGCACATGCACTGAAAGTTAGGCTAATTACTATGCCATTTAATAATATCAAGTTCCCACTTGTACTTTTAATTTGCACAGCCTTATTATCCTAATATTGCTCGAAATACCAAAATTTTACATCAAGCACGGCAAATTAAATAAGTGAACATCAGAAACCGACGCAATCATATCTACATCAAGTCTACAATATCAAAGGGAAAGTTAGATGATTACAATTACCGCGTTTTGATAAGTAACCCCCTACAGGATAACCCTAAACAAATAAATTATGTAAATGTATTTTGTCTCAGCTTAAAGACTTCCATAAATTGTAAACTTAATTTTACTGAAATTAAGCACATGCTTTTATCTAAATATTTGGCCAAAACAGCAGCATTTCTCAAACTTTGCTGAGATTATGAAATTTCGTCAATTGTTCTAACATGTTTTGATCCATCTCGATAATTTCCCCACGGTTAGAAAGCGAAAACGTTTTATGAACACAAACATTCTATTTTATGCATACACTATTTATAGATTTTAGACAACTAACTGTCTTCTTATACCCTGATAGCTTTGACAATTAAAAAAAAAAAAAGAAAAGCTGAAAAGCTGTGTCCATGTCAAGTTTGGTTATACAATGCAAAGCTAATGAAAGTTTTAAGTCTTATCGGGATTTGATGATATTGTACATGTGAAGTGCACGAATGCTAAGGTACAAACTAGTAAAATTTCAAAGACATATATTCATTCTTCAAAGAAAAAGTATATATATTCGCATTACTCATTCCCGCGTAGCACTGTATTTCCCATCAAAGGTTTGCTGCCATCGTAATTAATGTAAAGTGAATATATATTCAGACAGTCCAAACTGAACAAAACAACACGTGCTAAAGTCAGTTTCAATTCAGTGACAATTTAGGGATTTAATAATGTTCAAGCTGTCTTGGTGACGTCATTATATCTTTACATAAATTGTTGTTTCAGCACAAGAAAATTGTAGTAACCAAAATCTTTTTGTGCAACAAGATAACTGTTAGATTGTATATTAAAATTGAAAAGATCACAAAACAAATGAAAGTCATTAACCAGTAATGGAAGATTGAAGAAATTTTGGCCTAACTTCAACCAAGAAACACTTCCGCTGGAAGAGTTCGAAAACTTGCAAAACATTTGTTAAAACATCAGTGACATCAACATAAACATAAAGTGGGACACATTACATCGATGTTCCTTTTTGAAAATATGAAGTTCACTAAATTATCTGATATATCAAATGATATATTTGACATATTCTCACTTATGCATATCTAAAGGTTTTGAGTATATATAATACATATAGTTTTTGCATGGGTACTCATTTGCCATAGTTGCAGAGCTTTCACTTTTTTACATCCAGAGGGAAGCAAAATTTTAGGATTTTTTTTATATAAGCTGTAACCATTTTTTATCAAATTTTACAGTAGAAAATGCCTGGTTTTAGAAAATCTAATCAGTTCAGGAAAGAAGATGGACTTCTTCCTTATTGTATTCCCTTTTTGAAGAGGCATGCTGAATATTGAGTCCTTAATTTTGAAGCGTTTTTAAACATTTTAGACATCTAGAAGCCTGTTTAAAACATATTTTGATTCCGTTTCGGGAAACACAGAGATACAAAAGAAATATCAAATTAAAACCCAATCATTTTCAATAACATTAAAAATCTGAACAATCAAACGTTTTTTAAACACTCAATCAGTATGCAACTTCAATCTTGTTTGTATCCTGACCGAGCAACATAATTTTCAGTGTTCTCAAACGGGATACACTGTTTTCAAACGGGCACCACAATATTTCATCTGTTCCTGAACAGGATACACAGAGGTTCAGAAAAAATACTTATTTTAAACATAATTACTTTTTGTTCTAGGCACTTTAAAGACAATCTACAGGTTAAAAGTTTGATATTGAATTCAAGTTTGTGCTCATAAAATTTGGTGGAGATTCGTAAAAAGACGTGATACATTTTTTTTTCTTTTTCTGAGGGTACTATAAAAATGATCAAATGACCCGATTGGGTATCAAGTTACTAATTATAATAATATCTACCTGTCAAAATACAAAGGTCACCAGAGGTTATTGATGCCCGATCAAGTTACTAATTATAATAATATCTACCTGTCAAAATACAAAGGTCACCAGAGGTTATTGATGCCCGATCGGGCATCTTTACTCTACTGCTTATGCTACACCTACATCGTAATTGGTCCTTTAAGGGTTAATAAGGGTTAATATGTTTCGCAAACGACGTAGAATGACGGTGACGGCGGAGATGCTTGTTTGTGTTGAGGTTTTACGGCCAAGTCAACCCACGTTGGGCAGGCTTAGTCATCTAAGCGGTTAACCATGTACAGACTATTATCGACATCCATCGACTCAGAATTACTGCGTATCTGTGCCGTCTGATGGGTCTGCACCATCCGTAGAAGCATTTTCTGAACTTTGCATATCGTATACAGCGAATGAAGGACACCTCTGACAGTGATCGGATTGTGTGGGTGTGCATGCAGTCACTTCTGCGTTGATGCGATTGACAAGTATTTTAACCCTAATGTTCCAAGCAAAATTGTAACAAACGAAATTTTGTGTTATTACTATTATCATTTTACAGAGAAAACAATACTTAGCATAGTCTGCTGGGCGGTAAAGAGGGGAAGGGTGGTGGTGGCATGTGTGTGTGTGCGCGCGGGGGCGGGCAGGCGGGAAAGGGGCGGGGAGGGGCATGTTAGTATTTTTTCTGTTTCTGCACTGTCATTCGTTTTTCGCTTCCTCGCCATCTACAGTTGACCCTCGTTATTTCGACCTCGCTTATCTCGAGTAACCGCTTATTTCGAAGTGAAAATCTGGTCACTTTAAGCATGAAAATTAAAAACAGGTAACAAAATATTGTGGAAAAGAATGAGCAATTTCTCCTCTTTTCCACAATTTTTTCAGTAATATCTAACTTTAAGAGTCAAATTACATATTCATTTGTGAAACTTGGTTGTTCGATTTATTTTTTCCTCAATTTTGCAAATCTGATATGTCGAGGTACGGATATCTCGAAGTATTTCAGAGCGTTCCTTGAACTTCGAGTTAACGAGAGTCGATTGTATTTCTCTCTTTCCCCTTCTCTAAAAGCTCTTCTGTTTCTTTCCTCCCTTTCTCTGGTGACCCACCAGGGTTGACGTATCGTTAAATAAAAACTCAAACAAAATTAATCAGTAAGTCGGCGAATTTTCTAATTCTTTTGATGAACATCAAAGGCCAATCAGGATTGCATCTTAATGTCCTTTTTCCAGGAACTAAACAACATCCTGTTTTAAGACCATAATTACCCTCACATTTATTATGCTACTAGTTAATTATCTTATAATTCTAGCCAGATCAAAGTCAAGATGTCTCCCGGCGAAATTCATACACTTTCAAAGGCGGTAGCTCTGAAAAAAATGTTGTTGCTTTCCTTCCGAGTATGGTCCCTTTTTTTTTTTTTTTTTTTTTTTTTTTGCTTCTCATGGTGAGCCAATATTTCCTTATCAGTTCAAATGTTCAAAGATTGAACATTCCTCATCGTAACAATACTGGAATTTCTATTTCTTGGCAAAGGATATGCACCAAGTTACTTAAATACACATTGGCCCATCAGTATGCACATACTTAGATGTTCTTGCAAAACTCTATGGTTAGTCTCTAAACTGTGATGCGGGATACTGACTTAGATTCGAAACTGACAGATGCATGAAATTTCACATTAACAAATGAACGCGTTGGGTTAATTTAAACTAGTCCGTTGAATCGTAAGGAATATACTATACTATCCTGTCTCCAATCGTGAGGAATTAAAACGCAATTGTGTTTTTAGTATTAACCGGGTGTATAATCCAGCTTGCTGTCCTCCACTTATTTCAATAACGTAAAGAAGATTGGTGTGGCCATGGTTATCACAATGTTAGCATGTTAGCATTTTGTATGTTTGAAGGTGGATATTGAGTCAAATTATATCTTTGAAATGTCTTATACAGTCAGAGCAGAACAGAGCGGCACATAACAACTAAATCAGTGAGTCTATATCTCGAACATGGATTGTTTATTGTTTCAGTTCAGCTTCCAGTGTTCTCTTTCCTTGAAAGGCATCCAAACCCTTCCTGATAGCATCATTTTAAATGGTCTTGACATCATGTTAATGCTCATCTGTGAAATGAATACTTATTGGCCATAGCTGTCGATAAAGCGATTATTTGTTTCAAATAAAACTACTGTTAGTTTTCTTATTCCTCCCAGAAATCATATGTTGTAGGTCTTAATTTGAAGTGCCACGATTTCGGACGAGGCAGGGCATCAGTAAGACTAGGTTTAAACCACCCAGCAGGCACTAGTAAAACAAGGTTGAAGCCACCCAGCAGGCGCTAGTAAAACGAGGTTGAAGCCACACAGCAGGTGCCAGTACAACGAGGTTGAAACCAAACAGCAGGAGTCAGTAGAACGAGGTTTAAGCCACTCAGCAGGGCCAGTAAAACGATGTTTCAGCCACCCAGCAGGCACCAGTAAAACGAGGTTGAAGCCACCAAGTTGCTTTGCTGTTGACCGTTTAATGGTGATATTACTGTTGCAGTTTCTCTGTGTTTGTTATTTTTGATGAAGTATCGGTTTTGTGATGATGAATTATGGAATTCAGTTATGAATTATGGAATTCAAACCTTATTCGGTTCCTTTGGAGCGTTGAGTTCTGTGGTTTCTGGTCATATGTCAGGGAACAAACGATAACTAGAACTAAAATGTCAGACTTAAAAGATGAAAGTGCTCAGGTATTCAGGGATAGTAAAGAGAAAGCAAATTTGTTGAGGAATTCCTTTGCTTCTGTATTTTGTCAATGAAACATCAGGTCCATTACCCATATTTGACATACGTTACAATGGTGACCCATCGACTAAGCTTACACTGTAATACAGTGGATCAAAATGCAGTATGTAAACAATTAAAAGACTTAAATGTATTCAAGTCTATGGATCTGGATGTCATCCTCTTGTATTTAAAGAAGCACCATACATACCTAATGAACCATTTAAAGTTGTTGATGAATGAAAACTGAATAAATAACGTATACCAGTTGTTTGCAAAGATGCAAAAGGTTAAAAAAATAAAGGTACTCAAACTGATCCATCAAACTATCGACGTGTGTCATTAACTTGTAAATTATGTGAAAAAAAAAGAGAAAAATCCTAATGAAATACATGGCTGAAAGTAACTTGTTTACTGATGTTTAGTATGGGTTTAGGCAAAACGTAGTTGTATTCTTCAGCTATTAGATGTACTTGAGGACTAAACAAGTGTGTATGATTCGTGTAAACAAACTGTAAACAAACTGATGTTATTTAGTATCAAGTTGTTGAGCCAGGGGTATAAAAAAAAAACAAACTGGTAGCAACACTTAAGAAGTTCTATGGGAGACATCATGATCTGGTCAATCCCTACAATGTGGTAGTTTCCAGAATCGTTTCGGATGTTTTTGCCAATGACGAACCATAAGTAGAGTCATAAGTAGACTTTCAGAATTCCGGACATACGCTTCTACCTACATTTGCTTCGTTCAGATCTATGGGCATGTTGGGCGAAGCTTGCTTACCAAGTAATGCTTACTATCCGCGGACACCTGATTACACCCTTTATTCTGGGGTCCATGTCTGTTGGTCTGAACCTTCTGATTTGTCATTCGTTTATGGATTTATGAGTTTGGATTATGGCTTCGGTACCATGATCAGAACTACTTATCTTGATATAAAGAAGGTTTTCGACACAGTGTGGCTCCTGTTAAAATTACGAGCCTGTGGACTTGAAGTTGAAACAGTATCGTGGACTGAAGATTTCCTAAAAGGAAGGAGGCAAAAGGTTACGGTAAAAGGAGAAGACTCTGATTTCTTCATCACCTATATTAAAGCTTCATACACTGAAATCCATATGTAAAATTCTTGCTGATAATAGAAAAGTCTACAGGAGTATTCAGCATGCAGACGGTCAGAACGTGATCCAAGAGGACTTATTTAAAATTTGTGAATGAGGTAAATCATGGTTATTAAAGTTTTCTATCCCAAAGTGTAAAGCCCTTAAGTATGGTTATGTTAGATATGAACATACATGGCAGATGAGGGAGCGCATTAACCACATTGTTGAAATTCCATCAGCAACTGAAGAAAAAGATTTAGGCATAGTATTTGAGAAGTCCTTGAAGTTTAACAAACATGTCTTAAACGTAGTGAACAGATGTAAAAATAATACAAATAAACTCACGGGTCTCATCAGACGATTATTTAGATATATAAATAATTCATTGATCAGTTTAATAGTGTATTATGGAATAGTAGTGCCGCATCCAACATCGCATAAACAACATACAGCTAACAGAAAATATTCACAAAGCATGCAACAAAAAATGTACCACAGTTAAAAAAATACTTCGAAGAGAGACTTCGAGTCCTTAATTTACCTAATTGTTACATAGAAGACAGAGATACGACGTCACACAAAAATTTAAGACAATTAATGGATTTGACAACATTGATCCCAGTAAATTCTTCACTGTCAGTGATAACAACACGCGTGGTCATTTATTCCGTTTGGAAATGCAGCAAGTCAATAAATATTTGAGGCTGAGTTCTTTCACTGAACTACATAAATGCATGGAACAGCTTCCAGAAGAAATTGTATATAAAACTAGTGTGGATTACCTAGGATGAGTTGTGGGTTCAAAAACGGTTTGATACTTTTACAATTTACTGAACAGAGACTCATATTTATTAATCTAAACCGAACAGAGACTCATATAATTTATTTAAGCCGAAAAAAGAAAGATAAATGAGCCAGCGCAAGTCAAAACCCACACTAAGACTTGTGCCACCAGTGAAGACTCAGATCAACCTGCGCATCAACGCAGTCTGTCCAGTCTTTGCTGGTCGCATGTGCTTTCTACAGCCAACAGGCTATCCAAAGAGGGATAAACGAGAACTCTGGTCAAACTGGGTGGATGTACAGGTTGATCTGAATCTTTGCTGGTAACACAGGTCTTATACTAGGTTTTGTTGTGCGCTGGCTCAAATGCAAAGAAGAGATTTGGTGGAGACAAGTCAGTTCTGGCTAACAAGGCTCCGCTCGAGAAGACCACAGATGTAAGATGTAAGGTTCTTGCAAGCACACAGCTCTGTTTTCTTTGGTTGCGCGAAACAACCATCATTCTGAACATTAGAAGACACTTCTTCATTGAAATGCTACTCAGCTGCTATAAAACTGTCTGGCGTCACATATTGCTATAATCTTCTAAAATCCTTCACGACTCTCTGTTCCGAAGCTTAGATAGGCCTTTAAATGCCACGTAGAAGTATGTATTCAATTACTGACATTATTCTCGGACCTGATGTGCTGTGACAGTACGTTCTTCCTCTGGCTTTCCTCAGTCTACACTGATGTATGGCCTTTTCAAAATGTTCATTCAGGCATACCAGCACATCCTGGTGAAAACATGTCCGGCAGCTAACAAAGAAATGACTCTATGGTTATCGTACACGTGAGTTTTTGCTTTGCTCTTGTAGAAATGGATTATATATGCATACTTCAGTCCCTAAGGGACTCCCCACATAGAACGAAATAGTGTTGCCTCGCTTTACATATATTTTGCCGCTGATTTCCCTCATAGTATGTAATCACTGAGAGAAGTTTGTCTGGTCTTGGAACTTTACCACATGGGAGAATGTAATGACTTTCTCAGTTTAAACGACAATTAGAAACTCATTAAGCAGTACATTAATCCTTGCGTGTGGCAACTGTTAACGGTTTCTACCAAAGCTGACAGGATCATACACTAAGACGAGCACTATGTCTTTACATTTAAAATGTTCATAAGGCTTGAATCAAACTGCTGTTAATCACAACTTTTTGTATGGTGCAATTATGCATTATGCATTGTAATAGGGATTCTGAATTCAATAATTTTTTTTTTCATCAAATTATTTTTTTATTTTATGTATTTTTATATACATTTAAAGAAACAACATCTGTTTAAAACAAACGTAATAGGAAGACTTCATTTCATGGCGTATTGTTTGTATTTTTATCCGCTAGCTTTCCATCGACTTGTCGATGCAATTCAAATGTGTACCCACAACATATGCCTTTTTAAAGAAAATTAAAAAAAATCGCATAATCATCATCAAATAATTCTTTTTCTGATCTTTTTTTATAGTGTATCCTTAGTTGGAAGATACATATTTTACCAAAAAGTGTGTTCCCAGTAATTTTGAAAAACCTAACCGCACAGTGCGGTAAATTAGGTCGAATGCGGCATGTATCAGACATTCCCACTGGAAATTGACACGAACCATTCGTATGAGCCTTGGGTAATTGTAATAATATCTGCATCGCTTCCCCTTTCAGTTGCACGAACAGAGTTCCAAATCGGTCCACACTTACTTCTAAATTATGGGTCACATGGACGGAGCCTGATGGCCTGTTGCTTTGATCGATTCCATCGTTTTCCTGCTAGTGGTTTTCTTTTACCTTGACTATGAAAATACTGTCACTAAGTCTTCTGTTCTGTGTCGTCACAGCTAGTTGGTTTCGTGTTTCGTGACGAGTCAGGATGGTCCTATGCGAACAAAATGTCGTGTACTTTGGAAATGGGTCACAATTAAGGGTAAATCGTTCAGTGATAAATCGTCTGTGTTCGTTTCCTTCGTGACTGCCCATGTGTGTTAACCAATTTATACCCCATAAAAGGGACAGTGGCAAACAATATAGACCCAGATCAGACGCCACATAACGCGGCGTCTGATTGGGGTCAACGCTGTTTGCATTAGCACGGGAAATTCTATAAAGCATGATACTAATAAAGACTAACCAGAGACTCCTTCTTCGGGCAATGGGCCAGTCCAAAGAGTTAAGGCAGAAGAGTCCACTCGGCATACAATTGCTTTAGCGCACTATCATTGCGTAGAATGATTTTACAGTGTAACAAATATTTTGTGTTCACAGCGTAACAAATCTGTCTCTTGGCTATCTTTCATCACTTGTTCATTCTACAGTTAACGAAGTATCACGTTACAATCTGAGAAACGCAAATGATGTCCAGGGCCCAGTTGTTCAAAGTTAACGACGTCGTTAGTTAACGATTCGTTAAAATTTTAATCGAGTGATACGATAATATGCTGAAATTTTTAGCTGAAAAAATGTGAGTAGCTTTTGCAGTGCAAAAGCTACTCACATTTTTTCAGCAAAAAATATCAGAATATTGTATAATGAATCCGCTAAAATAGTTAACGAAATGACCCTTAACGAGCTCGTTAAGCTAACGACGCTTTGAACAACCGGGCCCAGACTATTAACGCGAGAACTGCTTTGTACTTCAATTCATTCCTACCAACTGTTATACGAGAATGGAACAGTATACCATAAAATGATGAATATGTAGATTCCACTGATTTTTTAAACGACAGATGCTTTGGTTTCGTTGGTTTGTAATGTAGTTGCTGTCTGTTGTACAGTCGACTCCCGTTATCTCGAATTCCAAGGGACTCACTGAAACACTTCGAGATATCCGTTCTTCGACATATCAGAGTTGAGAGAGTGAGGAAAACAACAAATTGAACAACCACATTTAACAAATGAATATGTAATTTGACTCCTGAAGTTAGAAATATATATATAAAATAATGTGGAAAAGAGGAGAAATTGCTCCTGAGGAGCAATTTCTCCTCTTTTCCACATTATTTTGTTACCTGTTGTCATAGTTTCATGTTAAAACAGGGACCAGATTTTCACTTCGAGATAAGCGGTAATTCGAAATAAGCGAGTTCGAGATAACGAGGTTCGACTGTAGTATGTTTATTCCTCCTCTTAGTGCCCTAGGTAGAATATGTTCTGCGATTGTCTCTTCCAGTTTTCTTCATACGTTTAGTTTCATTAGTAAAGTCCTATGGTAAAGCCGCCCGAGAGCGAGCCAGAAAAAGTAAACGTTTGTTTTCTGGGTATACGTGCATTTGAGCGAAACGCATGACCGATTGTCGTGCTTAAATTGCAGAGTGTACGTACCCTTATAAGCGGACGTAACCGAATAAATATTAAATGTAAACGTAAAACCGACATTTTGGTTTGGTCAGTCCATACATTTGAATATCAGAAATTCTCTGTTTATTAAAATCAAAGCTGTAGGGTAAGGTAATTCTGAAACACTATACTAACAGGATATAGTGGTGTTTATATGACATTCAACTACTCAGCTAAAATACAAGATCACTATAGAAAACTACAGTAAAACCTCGATAACTTGAACACCGATGGTTCGTTTACCTTGGATGATTCGAACTCGTTTTTGAGTCCCTACGAAATTCTACTGATAGCTCAAGAAAACAAATATTTAGAGAAATTTTCTTATTTTATCATGGAATTGTATGTTGTGTGTATTCAGATGAATCGCCTCATCGAGGTAATTCTAATGAGTACATTCAACATACCATTATTGTCTAGACGATCGAATTATCACCATTTACGTCCTGACATGACGCCATGATAAACCCTCAGTGAATTACCCATGTCTCGAATAAATTTCTTTGGTTCTAAAGATGTTCGAGCCATGTACGTTTTCCTGTATAAACGAAGAAACACATAACGAAAACACGCATATTCAAATATATTGAAAATTTCGCCTCCAAAAGTTGAAATTTTTCAGATAAAAAACTCTGATATTTTTCATATTTCTACTCAAAAAAGTAGATTGTGGGTACTAGTTGCGGTTCTAACGAGTACCCGCACTCTACTTTTTTGAGCAGAAATAAGAAATATAATGTATACCCCTGTAACCCTAGTTTTACAATATAAAAGTGGGGTTTAAGGTGATCAAAAATATGAGGAACACTGGCAGCACAAGCAGCACAGTTGCAATAACCAGCATACAAACAAAGCACTGCAATGTGAACAAAGAACTGTAAGAGAGAAAATACCACAATCATAAAGCATCTCTTTCATAAAGCATCAAAGACAAGCCCGCGCACACACACACAAACAATACATGGATGGTCACAGATGGAAGAACAGTGAATACTATTAGAAATAAGCCAGCGCACGACAAAATCTACAATACATCTTGTGTGACCAGCGAAGACTCCGATCAGCCTGGGCATCCGCATAGTCTGACCAGAGTCTTTGCTGTGCGCTCTATGGGTTGCTAAGGACTCAAGATTTCTTCATGCGGACGGCGAAGGCTCCGATCAGACTGGGCGGATGCCCAGGCTGATCTGAGACTTCGCTGGGCGCACATGCCATTTTGTTGGTTTTGCCATGCGCTGGCTCAAATGATAATTAAACATAAGTCCCACGCCTGATTCAACACACGTAAATGTGCCGTACTGCATGTGGTAAGGAGTCTTTTTTCCGGTAAACAATACTTTCTCTCGAATCCAGAAAGTGTAGGATACTGTATTTACCCTAAAAATTCAAACGCCTTAACCCCTTATGTCCTAATATTTGAGCAATTTATTACCTGCTGATGAGTCTACGATTACTGCTGGATGAAGGACAAACAGTGTAGGCCATTATTAGACACCGCTGTGACGTCTTATCTGGGTCTACACGGTGTGCATAGGTATGCCTGTCTGAATACGTAGGGTATATACAGGAATCGAAAACAAATATTATGGCACTTTTATGAGCTGGTCACGCAAAAAGTGGCCTCTGCGGATATGCGGACATTGACAATCTAGATCAGCCAGGCGAAAAAATATGGGATAGGTTAGATACTATAATTTGGATAGTCAAAAAGAATAAGCGCGGATGTACTAACTGCTCTATTGGCAGAAGCTTTTCCCATACGAGTTAAATCCATTTACTCATGCTGCGGGCAGGTCGCTATGTACTCTTTGGTCAAGCTTGGTGATAAATCTTCGTTTACCGCGTATGACGTACTTTCTTCATATTATACTATCTTATATATCCTAAATGTTGGGATAGACAGGCCGTAGCAAACAGTGTAGGCTCAGATCAGACGCCGCAGTATGCGGCGTCTGATCTGAGCCTACACTGCTTGTCATTCAACAGTTTTAGTCACATCAACAAGTAGTAAATTGCCTTGCTAAAAGTTTGGACAAGTAAGGTTAGGGGTTAAGGTGTCCCAATATTTAAGGTAAATACGGTATGCTAGACTGAATGTCAATACGTGTTAGTATTTATTGATGGAGAGTAAACATTATAGTGCGGCTGAACGGCAAGCAAAACATTGACAACCAGATGCTTCCTAAGGAGGGGAGTTGGCTCATAATTCTAACTGAGATTTCTTTGTCTTATTTCTTTGTAAACCATACATTAGCAGTGCCAGTGATTAGTGCCCACAGCTTACGTATAAAAGAGAACAGGAGACATTATTCCAGAATTATCATCAGCTAGTCTTTCTGAACAAGTCCCTCTGAGACTCGTTCATTTTTATTGCCTTGTGTACCGTATTTACCCTAAATTGGTGAGAGTCATACACTTTATTACCTTAATTACTTTATTTGATCTAAATTGGTGAGACCATTTTACTGCCTTATTACGTTGTAAACCCTAAGTAGACCCATTCATTTTACTGCCTTATTTACATTGTATACCCTAAATTGTTGAGACCCATTCATTTTACTGCCTTACTTACGTTGTAATCCCTAAATCAGTGAGCCCGTTCATTTTACTGCCTTATTTACATGGTATACCCTAAATCGGCGAGACCCATTCATTTTACTGCCTTATTTACATGGTATACCCTAAATCGATGAGACCCATTCATTTTACTGCCTTATTTACATGATATATGCTAAATTAGTCAGACTCATTCTTTTCACTTCTTTATTTACAGTGACTGTATACATAAATTGGTGAAACCCATTAATTTTACTGCCTAATTTACAGTGTATACAATAAATTGGTGAGACTATTAATTTCACTGCTCTACTTAAGTTGTTTACCATAAATTAGTGAGACCAAATTTCACTGCTTTATTTACATTACTTACCATAAAATGCGAGACTATTAATTTCACTGCTTTACTTAATTTGTTTACCATAAATTAGTGAGACCAATTTTCACTGCTTTATTTACATTGTATACTAGAAATTAATGGGATCATTAATTTTGCTGCTTTATTTACATTGTTTACCATAAATTGGTAAGACCATTAATTTCATTGCTTTATTTACAATGTATACTATAAATTGGTGAGACCATTTATTTCACTTCTTTATTTACATTGTTTACCATAAATTGGTAAGACCATTAATTTCACTGCCTCATTTACATTATATACTATAAATTGGTGAGGCCATTAATTTTACTGTTTTATTAACATTGTTTACCATAAATTGGTGAGACCAATTTGCACTGCTTTATTTACATTACTAATCATAAACTGGAAAGACCGTTAATTTCAATGCTTCATTTACATCGTTTACTATAAATTGGTGATACCATTCATTTCACTGCTTTATAGACATTGTTTACCATAAATTGGAAAGACCTATTATCACTACTTTATTTACATTGTATACTATAAATTAATGAGGTCATTTATTTCACTGCCAAATTTACATTGTTTACCATAAATTGGCGAGACCAATTTTCACTGCTTTATTTACATTGTTCACCATAAATCAATTCATTTTTATTGCCTTAATTTCACTTCTCTATTTACATTGTTTACCGTAAATTGATGAGGGGCCATTAATTTTACTGCTTTATTTACATTGTTTACCATAAATTTTTTACTATATAATCCTAAATTGATAACTCATTTATGTTTACTACTGTACTCCTGATGTCTGCGACTTTTGTGTTTTGCGGATGATGACAGATAATCTGATCTTGGTGAGGATTTATAGTATTTTCCGACGCTTGAACGTGACCACTGTTTTTCCAGCTTTTATATTTTATATCAATGATAAAAATAAGTCAAGAATCTGCACATCTGGTATACTACAAGTAAATTTGTACGGGCACGTTTATTTTCCAAGTATGGTATCATTGGTTTTTGCTTTATATTTATATCAAAATTAGAACATAGCTCCAGATAAGGCACTTTTTTCAATCGAAAAACGTTGATATTTTTCTCATTTCTTAATGAAAACATATGTTATGATGCTCATTAGAAGGGCCTTGCCGAGACGCTTCTAATGAGTACCCACAACATATGTTTTGTGAAGAAATAAGAAAAATGCTCTGTGGATACCCCTCTTATCTGGAACTTTGGTAGAAAAAAGTAGAATATTGTAACCGAAGTTGTTGATTGCCGTCAGCCACAAATGATACAGAAAGATTTTTATTTAAGGAGACTTGATATACTTGGTAATTTTCTGTCATTTTACGAGGGACACAATGGTTTGCTTTCCTTTACAATAAGTCCCTTCTGGAAAAAAAAAAAAAAAAAAAAAAAAAAAAAAAACTCTAAAAATGGGTCTACTCTAAAAGGAAAGAATTTGCTCCCAAGGGGAGCAAATTCTTTCCTTTAGAGTAGACTACTCTCAGAAGGGAGTCAAACAATTTAGAAAGAGTTGTCTCTCTTGAAAGTGTGTCAGTTCCTCTTCAAGCAGCTGACGCAGATACAAGAAATGTTATCTTTTTGTAAACATTACAGAGATAAAAGAAAAAAAAATCTTTAAAAACTGTTTTGTTAACACTTAGCATGCTGGATAAAATAATAGGAGACGACATTTTCATTTTTTTCTGGAAAAAATGTTTTGATATTTTATACAAACTGTCTCATGAAATGTCAAATCCCTTTTTCCGGAAAAAATAGGGAAGTATCATAAATCTGTTGTCTACTGAATCTGCTCATAGCAGGGTAAGTGTTAAATCTCCTAAGATTACAGTCGCAACTTTGGTCAGTTCCAAGAAGCTGATTTGGTGTTGGGGATAGATATGGCTCTGGGTGATGTTTTGATTATGTGGTAAATCCAAGAATCCCTGTATCTGGAGAGTAGACAATTCCGTTCAGTTTTATATACCCTACTTTGCCAAACGGCAGCATCATTTTCCAAAAGCTAATCATGTCTTTTATATCAGTAAATAATAAAGCCTTTCTTGACTATGTACACTACTGTCATACTGTGCAAAACATAGGCTTTTCTTTTAAGTGGAATTGATACACTTACGGGGAGTTGTGGGGGGCGGGGGGAGGGGGGGTCAACTCGTCAAAATTGGTTTACTTCCTTTCTGAAAAGGGGTTTATTCTTACAGGAAAGAATTTGCTCCCAAGGGGAGCAAATTCTTTCCTTTTAGAGTAGACCCCTTTTTAGAAGGGGCCTGTTGTGTAGGCGGTCAAACAGGAATGCTGTCCACTTTGTGCTAAAATGGCTGTAAAATGATCAATTGTATCAGTTTCCCTCAAGTTATCCTTAAATTCATTATGGAAAAGAACTCCATAATTGTCATTTACACTTATAAATGCCATATGTATTTAACCTAAGTATTTAGACAGACAGTTCTGAGTAAACAGAGTCGATCCAGAGCGAAAAACGTGACGTTTGATCTAGCATGATTGCTTATAATCAATCCAACAGTTTTTGACACGCCAAAATGGACCTGGTCAAATTTTAGAGCAAGGCTGTAAATGCCTCAATATTTACCGTAAATATTGTATTGCACATGTTTTGTTTAAGGTGGCTGAGCAAAGAAGATAAAAGGCATACAGCAACAGTTCAATAATGAAAATCACGTGATACTCAGTCCACGTGACGACAGAAAGACTGTCCACGTGACTTTATCATAAATCAGAGATACTCCGATTCTCTTGACAGGAAATAAAAGACACATATCAGATATACATAACAGTGTGATTCTTTTACTAACATAGCCGGTTTTAACAAATATCGTATATACCATATATACCCTAATTGTTCGTCCGGACAGGCTTAAGCAAACAGTGTAAACCCTGATCAGATGCCGCATAACGCGGCATCTGATCAGGATCCACGATGTTTGTCACTCATCCAGCAATTTTATACATATTTATAGTTAGTAAAATGGCCTTGTTGAAAAGAAGTATAGGGAAAAGAGTAAAGATTGTGACTGTTTAGGGTAAATACGGTATCCCAAATTTATCCAACATTTCCCACGAAAATGATGTGCAGGAAAGCAGACAGGAAGTCATAAAAGTAGCCTGCCTTGTGCAAAATGGCATACAATCTATCTAGTGTATTCATTCCTCCTTAATAACACAGTCACTACTGGGCGTGGTTGGATGAGGCAAAGGTGTCGTGTATCTTGCGTCACCGGGGCGTCCAACTGATATTGGCTTACAGTTGGGCAAGACCTGCTATCCTTGCAGCAGGTAAGGGTAGAAGGGGGATGTTTTTATTTCTTCTGTTTCCTCACTTTCTTTCATTTTCCTCTTACTCCCCTGTCCCTTTCTTTTATCTCCTACTACCTCTTCTTTCTCTCTTCTCCCTTTCTCTGGGAGATCACAAGGGTTGTCGTGTCGTTAAACCCCAACACCATCAATCTAAACACTATCATTCTTGCAGCCTTCAGACCCGTTAACTGCCAACTCTTCTTTCTGGTTTGACCTTTACCACTTTCTAGACAAATTCAGCAGACGGCAAATTGATGACATTTTTTGTTATTTTCCCAGAAAACAGGATTCGACATTACATGCAAATTGTCTCCGTTGCATGAAATATCAATATCTGTTATCTTGGAAAACTAAGAAAAATATTTCAAAATGTTGTCTGCTTAAATGTTTTACCCAGAGTGCTAGCGGTAACCACTGATACCTGAGCTACCATCATTGATAAAACAGAATGACGGAAATAGCACTGAAAAAAATACGCTATTCCAAATTAATTTTGCCTTTTCTTGTCTATCACATTACAGCTGGGCACCAGAGGCACAAAGAAGCTGCGCTAGAAAGCGGAAATAGTTTTGTCAGATCTTTTGACTTGAGATGACGCGTGGACATAATACACGCACAAGACACCTCGTCCGGACAGGATGCAAGAACTTGAAAGCGTCGATGACCGACGCAGGTAAATTGTATGCGAGCATCGTATACGTTTGACCATGTTCAAGTTATGGTGGTACTTTAATCTTCACCACTCTCTCGGCTATTTCAGCAGATGACAAAGTGATGATATTTTCTTATTTTTTCCCGGAAAATAGGCTTTGACGTTCATGCAAATTGCCTCGTAAGGAATAGGCTTTGACATTTCATGCACATTGTTTCCTATGGAAACTGAAATGGAAAAGCCTATTTCGTGGGAAAATAAGAAAACTATTTTAATGTATCGTCTGCTGAGAATTTTACCCAGTATGCTAAGCGTTTTTTTTTCAGGAGTGTTGTTTCATAACACTTCGTTATACAATTAATTAGAAAAGGTGCAATAATTCTGATACCCCAAGTTCCATATACATAATATATAGAGGATATTTACTCTTTTGCTGTGCATACCATAACTCGTACTTTCATCGAGTGTAATGAAAACAGCAGTATTTTCACGAGTGCGAAGCACGTTTTCATTACACGAGAGGAAAATGTTTATGTTATACACTGAACAATGACTAAATTTTCTTTTTATTTTATTGTTTACACGCAAATGCGCGTTTCTGACGTCATAACTAAGGTCATCAAACAAAACATTAACGTCAGGGCGTCGGCGTTAAGTGTTAAAACATGTGAAGCGTTGGAGAGAGAGAGAGAAAAAAAAATAGCAACCAGAAGAGATGGCAGATACCCCGACCGCAGCGCAAA
The DNA here is from genome assembly GCA_964016985.1 of Anodontia alba. Taxonomy (NCBI): domain Eukaryota; kingdom Metazoa; phylum Mollusca; class Bivalvia; order Lucinida; family Lucinidae; genus Anodontia; species Anodontia alba. Next base: position 106,004,875 of record OZ024823.1, read on the forward strand.
TGGCCATCTTTTTTTCAATCTAGGGCATCAGAGATGTAATTTTATTAAGGAATACACTTGTTTAACCCTGCAGTGGGTGATAACTCCACAACTGTGAGTCAGACATAGAACTCTAAAACCATAAGTTGTGGAAACTGGGTTTTGTGTTTTTCAACAAAGAAACTGAAAACAATGAGAAAAAAATAAGGCTCGTTGCCTGCAATGATTATAACTCTCAAACCGTAAGTCATGGAAACTGGATTTTTTGTTTGCTAGTAAGTGATTTTCAACAAAGAATCCGAAAATAATGAGAAAAATAAAGCCTGTTGCCTGTAAATATTATAACTCTCTAACTGTAAGTTGTAGAAACTGGATTTTGTGTTCGCTTGTAAGTGATTTTCACCAAAGAATCCAAAAATAATGAGAAATATAAGGCTTTTTGCCTGCAAGGCCTGTAATTCTTCAACCGTTAATCTGAGAAACACAGTTTTGTGCTCGCTAGTAAGTGATTTTCAACAAAGAACCTAAAAATAATGAGAAAAACAAAGCCTGCTGCATGCATTGCTCATAAGTCTGCATCCGCAGTATAAGTAAGGGAGATAACTCCAACACTCTGTAGGTCAGAGTTGTCCTTACATATTGTGACACACCTAGTTTATGTTCTTAGCATCTCTACTAACTATCATTTAAATGTCTCCGCTGGTTAAAGAGTTATGGTCTGCACAAGTTTTTACCACCAGGGGAGATAACTGAAAATAAATGGAGTAACGAGTAACCCATAGTTACAATTTTCTCCTTTTTAATGTTCTAAGCATCCCTATTAATTATCACCAAAACTCTCAACTGGTAAAGAAGTTATGACTGTCAGCAAATTTAACAACTATGGGAGATAACACAAAAATGGAGTCAGACTTATCTTTTGTGTACATGACATGCCTACTCAATGTCCTCTTCAACTTGATGAAGTATCATAAAATATATCAAAGAGTTTCAAAGTTATGGCCTGCACAAGATTTAACAACTATGGAGATAACTCCAGAACTGAGTCAGCTAGAGATGTTGTTCTTGTATGTGACACACCTACAATGTCCTCTACAATTTGATCAAGTATCATGAAAATAGCTCAAAGGGTTATTGAGTTACGGCCTGCACAAGATTTTATAACTATGGAAGATAACTCAAGAACGCAGGCAGTTAGAGTTGCCTTTCTTGTACGCGACACACCTACTTAATGTCCTCTACCTAATGGTGAAGTATCATGAAAATAACTTAAAGGATTTTAGAGTATGGACCACACAAGATTTAACAACAATGGGAGGTAACTCCAAACTGAAGTCAGCTAGAGTTGTCTTTCTTATACGCGACACGCCTACTCAATGTCCTCTACATATTGGTGAAGTATCATGAAAATATCTTAAAGGGTTTCAGAGTTATGGTCGGCACAAAATTTTACAATTTTGGGAGACTATGGGAGATAACTCCTGAACCAGGTTGATAAGAGTTGTCATTCCAGCTAGAGTTGTTGTTCTTGTATGTGACATACCTACTCAATGTCCTCTACAACTTGATCAAGTATCATGAAAATATCTCAAAGAATTATTGTGTTATGGCCTGCACAAAATTTTATAACTATGGGAGATAATTCAAGAACGCAGCCAGTTAGAGTTGTCTTTCTTGTACGCGACACACCTACTTAATGTCCTCTATCTAATGGTGAAGTATCATGAAAATACCTTAAAGGGTTTCAGAGTTATGGGCCACACAAAATTTAACAACTCTGGGAGGTAACTCCAAAACGGAGTCAGCTAGAGTTGTCTTTCTTGTACACGACACGCTTACTCAATGTCTTCTACATATTGGTGAAGTATCATGAAAATATCTTAAAGGTTTCAGAGTTGTGGTCCGCACAAAATTTTACAATTTTGGGAGACAATTGGAGATAACTCCTGAACCAAGTTGATTAGAGTTGTCATTCTTGCACGCGACACTCCTACCCAATGCCCTCTACAGCCTGACAAAGTTTCATGAAAATAACTCAAAGGGTATAGGAGTTATGGGCCCCACAAGGTTTCGTTTACAGACGGGCGGACAGACGGACAGACGTACAGACGGACAGACGGACGCCAGGGCGATCGCTATATCCCCGAAGCTTTCGGTCGGGGGATAAAAACGGAAAAAAAAGTTTCGGCAAATCAAAATAATCTTATTAACAAAATGTTTCTTACATTCTAATAATGAAATGCATACCAACTCTTGATAGTTTTGTTCAGAAAATAGAAGTTAGAGGAGTTAAAAACGAAGCGGGGTCAGCAGTAATCTGAAACGAGTAGTGAAAATAACATCGACTTGTTATTTTTCACTATTGAAAATATCATATTCTTTCACTCGTGAAAAAATCGTTTTTATTCATTTCGGATATACATTGATTTCACCGCTTGCAATAAAATAAATATGTAGCAGTTTAGATATAACATACAGTTCTACTGTCTTGCGGAACAAGCCGGTTTTATAGCGACGCGGTAGGGTGCAGGATTTTGAATCCAGCGGCTCGGGTTCGATCCCCGTGTGCGGAAAATTACATGTGGTGGCCAGTGTGAAGGTGACAGCTTGGGACCCCACGGGCGAAGCAAGTAGGAGCTTTCGCGACATTTGTATTGGCATGAATGCATACAAATGTCTTGTTAGAGAAAGGAGGAATATAGCAGATAAGGTGTAAAATACACTTCTATTGACCGGCGGTAGAAGCCGGCTTTTACAGCGACGCGTTAGAGTGCAGGACTTTGAACCCGGCGGCTCGTGTTCGATTCCCGGGTGCGGAAAATGAGATTTTAATTGTTTTTCTTTCTTATTACATATATAATAATTATATATATTGACGGTAATGGAAACACTTAAAGGACAGATAACTCTGTCAAATGTATCGAGTCTCCTTGATATATATGCCCACCGCATTAACTTCCACATTTTTCTCAGTCATCAGATTCGTCATTTTTGGGTCGATTGTTTACAACTGAGGGATAGTATACAAACATAAAAAATTCCTTAAGGTAGTTGTGCACGTGATTATAATTGGCCAATATAATCAAACCGCGCGTTTGACGAAATCCAGGTAACGGCGCGCTATTCTTAGTGCTGTTGATAGCGGGTTATCTGTAAAACTTAGACTAGGACTTTTGGGACTTAAGCAAACAGTCCATACCAAGATAGGCGCCGCAGAACTTGGCGTCTGATCAGAGTCTGCACTGTTTGCTTAAATTACATGAAGTTATGGATTAAATGAAACAGTTTTAAGTCCCCGTTCCGGACCATTTTCCCAGCTTACACTCATAGACACCCACCAGTGCTGTCAGTGCTTCGATTACTATATAAAGTGGTGAATTGTGAGGTTTTCATGAAATTTCACCGCCAAAAAACTGAAAGTTTTCAGATAAAAATTCTGATAATTTTCATATTTCTGCTCAAAACATAGATTGTGGGTACTCTTTAGAACCGCCTCGCTGAGGCGGTTCTAACGAGTACCCACAATCTATGGTTTTATATATATACTGAAAGGAAAAAGAAACGCAGGGTAAATTTTATTCCTAAATTTCATTCAAGTTTGAAAAAGTTTGTTAAATATTTTACTATGATTACAAAACGGTACATGTATGGAACAAAAGTTCCAAATTTCATTGGTTTGTGATCAATAAGTCTTGAGTTATTGAAGTTCATTGGTAGCTACCCCCCAAATCTTGAAATCAAAATCAAACTGAAAATCAATATCGGACAAGCCAAAATTTCGTGCAAAACAAGCATGTTTAAATCTTCAGCACAAGATTTCCTCACACCATTTGGTACACTTCAACCATACACAACGCTCTTTGATTCTTTTGCCGATTTTTCTTTTCATTTTTACGCTACTTTGAACTTTTTTTCAATCATGGTACGATTGACTGATGTTCAGAGGGGTAGGGCAATTGCGTTGCTGATGCAGGGTCAGAGGCAACAGCAAGTTGCCAATCATTTTGGGGTTAACGTCTCAACAACTGAACGTCTTGTTAGACGTTTAAAGGAGACAGGGCATTTAGCAGACCGACCGCGGTCTGGGCGTCCACGCGTGACGTCGCGACGTCAAGACAGGACAATCCGTCTGGCACATTTGCGGAATCGTCATTTCACTGCTACCGAAACTGCCATTAATACAGTAGGTAGGCATAATCGACAAATTTCTCCGAAGACTGTTGGAAGTCGATTGCGTGAGATTGGTCTTCGAGCTCGTCGTCCATACGTTGGTCTGCCTCTGACCCAGGCACGTAGGTTGCGTCATATGGCGTGGTTGACGGCGCATGCGCCCAGGTTATTTCCGATGAGGCAGTGGAGACGAGTTCTTTTTACGGACGAGTCTAGGTTCACTCTCTATCGCGCAGATGGTCGACGTCGTGTGTACCGACGTCGCGGAGAACGCTTTGCCGACGCCTGTGTTGTCGAACGAGATCGGTTTGGGGGTGGCTCCGTTATGGTCTGGGGAGGCATTGCTCACGGGATAAAATCACAGTTGATTATTGTTGCGGGCAATATGACCGCAGTAAGGTATAGGGATGAGATCTTGCGTCCTGTTGCAGTCCCGCTTGTGCAACAACGTAATCTTATTCTGCAGCAGGACAATGCCCGACCACATGTTGCCCGAGTTTGTCAGGATTTCCTGGCAAACAATAACATCGCACCACTAGCATGGCCATCGTACAGTCCAGATTTGACCGCAATAGAGCACATGTGGGATGAGCTGGACAGAAGGGTTAGGAAGCGCCGAAATCCCCCGCAACTCTCGCACAACTAAGGAATGCGTTGATCGATGAATGGAATAACATCCCGATGCGAACTGTCTATCCTTTGGTTAACTCTATCCAAAGGAGAATTAGGGCAGCAACGGCAGCTAGAGGAGGGCACACCCGATATTGATTTTCAGTTTGATTTTGATTTCAAGATTTGGGGGGTAGCTACCAATGAACTTCAATAACTCGAGACTTGTTGATCACAAACCAATGAAATTTGGAACTTTTGTTCCATACATGTACCGTTTTGTAATCATAGTAAAATATTTAACAAACTTTTTCAAACTTGAATGAAATTTAGGAATAAAATTTACCCTGCGTTTCTTTTTCCTTTCAGTATATATATTTGAATAGGCGTGTTTTCGTAATGGAATCGACACATGTGTCGCATGCAACATATATAGATCTAAGTAAAGAAAAATGGCACATGATTAAATAAATACAAAGGTGGATGAAGAAACTTTTTTTTTTAACGCAAAATATTAGTACAATCAACCCTCTTTATACCAACACTCGATACAAGACAAATTCGTTATAATGATAATTTGACTGGCACGAAACTTTCGCTCAGTGGGGTGACAGTTTATCAGAAATTATGCAAGGACAGTGTATCTAATTCTTCAAGAAACATATGTTTTCGATATTTGACACACACACACACACACACACACACACACACACACACACACACACACACACACACACACACACAAAACGAGGATGCCTTTAGGACCTCGCAGGACACACAGTTTGTATCCAAACAGAGATCTGCGTTTGTTTTACAGAGATCCGTGTGTGTTTCCGTCCGTCTGTAATAAACACCTACTTGCGAGGTAACAACCAAGTCCATCAGAGATCACTTGTGTGTACATCCGAGCACACTATCTTTCCGAGGCCCAATCTGACTACTTACCGGGTTCCGGGGTCTACCCTAGTACCGGGTTACATTATCTCCTAATTGGACATATTGCCTGAAAATGAGGCAAAAGCGAAACGAGATCCAAATATTGGAGCTCTCTTTAACTTCGGACCTCGGACCGTATGTGTGCAAACTTATTTCGGACCTCGAAAGCTGGTTAACACACAGAGAGAGAGAGAGAGAGAGAGAGAGAGAGAGAGAGAGAGAGTTTAAATGAATTGTACTGAAGTCATCAACTATCGAGTCTTATAGTATTGGCAGTCAACTCGTTGTGTTAGTTTTGGCCAATTAAAATAATGCTAAAATATCACTTCCAGTGGTGTATGTTTATGCTAAAGCACAATATTTTTTGCATCAAATTCTATTTGTATATATTGTAAGATATTACTTTGTTTTCCAAAATGAATGCAACTAAAAATTTAATGATGAATTTTCACTAAAAGAATGATGGCCAAAAACGCATGCGTAGAAATAACTGACCAAATATGACAGAACAGGATGTTGTTTTGATAACTTGCTTCGATAAAACTTCATTTTATGTATAAGTTTCGTCACAAAATTAAAAAATATGATAACAGTTATATGAATTAAATTTTGAAAAGAAAAGGTTGGCTCAAAATGCCGATCTAAAATTACGTTTCAGAAGAAATAGCCCTTACATTTATTTTAAGAAAAGCCTTTTATTGAAGTTTATAGCTTTTCATTTAGTAATTCTGACTGTCATAAAATTAATATCCTTTTCTTTTCACGAACAGTGCAAAATGTATCACTGATAAGACGAATAATGATCTGATCAAAATATGCAAGCAAATGAAAATGTCACAACATTACGAAAAATCGCCTATTCAAATATACTGAAAATTTTATAACCAAAAAAAATTTCAGATAAAAAATTCTGATGTTTTTCAAATTTCTGTTCAAAACATAGATTGTGGGTCTATGTTTTTGAGCAGAAATAAGGAAAATAATGTATATCCCTGTAAACCCCAGTTTTACTATATAAAAGTGGGGTTTAAGGGGGTCATAATTATATAGGCGTGTTTTCGTGATGTATATCACTAGCCTTTTCCTGCATTGTTATCGATTATGTTGTCCATTAACTCATATAAGGCTGGCGTCCTTTTTGTGGGACATAGGCAAACAGTGCAGACCTAGATCAGACGTCGCATGATGCGGCGTCTGATCAAGGTCTTCACTGTTTGCTTACAGGAATTTCAATTACAAATATAACAAAACTGAAAAAATAAATAAATAAATAAATAAATAAATAACATATACATGACACCCCTTAAATAACGAATGGACTCATCCAGTGTATAAAGATGGGAAAGTCCATTAGGCTGATATGGGTTAAGAAGATCATGCATATCTGCGAAAACATAATCATTGCAGCTAGCCAAAACTTCTCAGAAGAATCTGTGGGTGATACGTTTCTCACTGGGACAAATATGCAAGTGTATTAATTTCCCATCTGTATTTGTCCAAAACGCCACTTTAAGAAAATATGTAACATATGTATCTTACAATTACATGTCTGAGCTGGTTTTGAAAGAACATGACATAAGCATAAGCGATAAAATAAGCCACAGCGTCAGGGAACGTACCTTCGAATATGTGCGCCCAGCGAAGATTCAGATCAGCCTGCGCATTCGCACAGTCTGATAAGAATTTTCACTGAGCGTATGTTGTATATATAGCCAAAAATACCAAGTTTCTCCATGCGCAAAATGAATACGTTGATTAGACAGCGTGGAAGCACAGGCTGATTTGAGTCTTCGGTAGGGCACATGTCAGAAGGTAGGATTTCTCTCGTTGTGGCTCAAATGTCTGGCTCTGATATAAGAGAAGTGATACAAATAGCTAATTCGATTGCAAAATACATTTGAATTGTTGTTTACAAATTGGCCGGCGGCTGAGAAAAGGGACCATAGAACATATGCGAACAGCGTAGATCCAGACCAGACTGCGCATCCGCGCAGTCTGGTCAGGATCTTCGCTGTTCGCCTACGCAATATAGGTACCTTGTTGAAGATATAGGACTAACAGTGAAGATCTTGATCCGACACATGGCTGCGCACTGGTCAGGGGCTTCGCCATTCGTATATGCCCTAAGGGTCTTTTTGTCAGCCGGTCCAAACACACTATGCGCAAAATATTTAGCACACTTTATTTTTTGGGGGAAAATATTTTCCACCAAAATGCATAATAGTAAACAGATGTCCAGGAATAGCCACACTCACAAAAGATAACCTACCAAAGACACCAAGAAGAAAAAAAAAACAAACAACGTCACACATCACACACGTTATAACCAACAAAAAGCATAGCCACCGACTTCATCTTTCTCAGCGAGATGATCACAGGACCCACCAAATATAACAGTAATATCACATGCAGGAAAAAAAAACAAGAAAGAGCCTCGCAGCGAAGAGCCATATGCCACACACCCGCCACCCAAACCCCACAAATGAACAAGCAGGTTGGACTCACCGCCTTAGAACGATACGTATTATAACTACCGACTTGTTAACTTTATTGTAGTCTGGAGACCCCTATAAGGGTAATGGGCAAACAGTACAGACCCAGATCAGACGCCGTATAACGCGGCGTCTGATCAGGGTCTCCAATGTTTGCAAATAGTTCAACCATTTTTATGTAGGAGTATCTAATTCACATAGCCAGACATATTAGAATCTTTCAATATATAGTGTGGAGGAGTTCATTCAGTCTACAGTGGGTTAAACGATGTTACTGGCACCAAATATTCACCCTAAGTTCTATGTTTTTCACATTACAGTCGACTCTAATCTCGAAATAAAAGGGACTGTCTGAAACACTTCGAGATATCCGTATCTCGACATGTCAGATTTGCGGAATTGAGGAAAAAAAATAAATCGAACACCCACTTTAACAAATGAATATGTAATTTGACTCCTGAAATTAGAGATATATTAAAAATATTGTGGAAAAAAAAAGGAGAAATTGCTCCTTTCTCCTCCTTTCCACAATATTTTGTTACTTGTTGTTAGATGTCCATGTTCAAATATGGTCCATATTTTAACTTCGAGATAAGCGGTAATTCGAGGTAAGCGAGCGAGATAACGAGAGTCGGCTGTCTGTAGATAACAGAGCACAAACAGAAATAACCAGAAAGCAAGTGGGCATAACTGAAGGTAATACTTTAAAAGGATATATGAAGGCTTGAGGCATTTTTTTCACAAGTGAAATAAGCGCGGCACTAGATACAGATTAAAGTTGAGAAAGGACCAGTCCTTAAAATTCACAAACTGCATTAAATGTGTTTTCGTGCATTTGTTTGAGGCTTTCTCAATTTTGTCATTATGCATTCTATTCTCATTTAAACCATTGCCAATGTGCAGAATGTAATAAAGCACATTAATCTAATCTGACTGGATAGACTTGGTAATTTTTCGGCCATTTCTGCTAAAGATCATAATTTTTGTGCAATGGCTCGAACATCTTTGGGACCATGGAAAGTTATTCAAGACATGGGTAGTTCGAGCCACTGAGGGGTAATCATGGCGCCAGGTCAGGAAGCAAACGGTGATAATTTAGGAAAGTCTTTTTGATCTTCTATACAGTAATTGTGCGTTGAGTGTACTCATTACAATCGCCTCGATGAGACAAGTCTGATGATGCACACAATATACAATTTCATGATAAGATAGGAAAATTTCCCTAAATATTTGTTTTCTTGAGCTATTGGAAGAATTTTGCAGCGATTCAAAACGAATTCGAATCATCCAAGATAAATGAGCCACCCGTGTTCGAGTAATCGAGGGTTTGCTGTACTTTTCCTACTGCAGGCCTATCCCCTTCCAAAAGGGGGTCCACTCCAACAGACGCAAAGTCTTTTCTTTTACACCCATTTTGACAAAGTTGCCTTCCTTGAAAGTGTAGGAATTCCTCTTAAGAGTTGCTTTATAGAAATGTAACTGACTGAAGAGAACAAGTGTATATTCACTCGACAGATAAACTTTATGAGCAAACCCAATAAGCATTCTACGTAAATCTAAAGCGGGCCGTTATCGGCCCGTCAGGGTAGCTGACGGGCCGATAACGGCCCGCTATAGATTTATAAAGAATGCTATCTGGGAAGATCTTTAGAGACGATGTTTAAAAGTTATAAGCGTTTATATTTTCACATATGTGCATAGTAAAATGGATGCTCAATGTTTAGGACATTGTAAATATATTGTATATAATAGCAATGACACTTGAGAGCAATGAATACGCTTAAAAAACTAAATACTGCTGAAGGATTAAGTTTTTTGGTGGGCCAGACTAGCTAATTTCGTCCAATTAGGCGTTCTCAGTGACCTTCATATACGAGGGTCCTGCAAAAAGTTCTGTCACTAATAGGCTTCCTTGGTTTTATCCCAGGTATATTTTAAAATGCTTTACTGCACTTGAATGGTGTGTTGAATAGCTAACGATACCCGTTTATTTCATTCAAATTGCTTTCCAGCTGACCGAGTTATTTCAAATTGAAATAGATGCAGTCATATACACTGACCAATTTACTTGTTACAATAAGAAACGACCAAGCAAAGGATGGTCAGGAGGCCACCTTTTACATGATAACGCCTCCTCTCATAAGTGTGAGGTTGTTAAGTCTTTTTGGCTTCTGAAAAGGTGAAAGTTTTAAACCATGTACCTTATTCACCTGACCTGAGTTCCTGTGACTTCTTTTTATTTCCAAGGCTTAAGAAAATGCTTTCTGGAAATAAGTATACGTCTAGAAGTTCTCTTGGCAGCGCTATTTATAAGTGTCTCTAACAGATACCAAAAGAAGACTATTTATCTGCTTTTCGCGACTGGGTAAAATGGTTACAAAAATATGTTTCAGTAAAGGGGGGATACTTTGAAGGTATGTAATAAAAATATGTTTGACAAAACGTAGCACAGAAGTAATCCGAACCCAGTGACAAAACTTTTTGCAGGACCCTCGTAAGAATCAATCATGAGTGTACATGCAGGATAGGGAAATCTCATCCGAGGGGTAGGAATTTCAACCAAAGACGAGGCTTGCCGAGTCCCTGGTTGAAATTCCTACCCCGAGGGTTGGATTTACCTATCCTGCATTGACTGGATCATAATGGATTCTTTTTCTCCTACCTTGAAGTGGATTGTTAGTAGTATAGTTCCTAGGACCGGTCATGTGAGATAGAAATTTCTCACATGGGCAAAAGCCGTATCTCATAGAGTCAAAGATGAAAAATAAATCTTTAAAGGAGTATCATCTGAGAGCTATGAACGTACGTACAAAACTGAAAACTACTGAAGGGTGAAGTTTTCTGGGCAAGTATAATAAGGAGTTAAGGGTCGGAATACTTGGTCAATATGGTATCTAATTTACAGAATTGAGAGTCAGAGTAATTTATTGACCGGAGCAGTGCAGTATGGATCGTAACATGAGAAAATGTACTTTATAACGTGTGGCAAGTAAAGGGGCGGCCTTCATATTTGCACAGTCTGATCAAGTAATCGCAGTTAACCCTTGCCATGCTGAATAAATTAAGATGCTATGCCCACTTCTAATTGTCAGCCAATCAGATTACTTGATGCAGGTTGTTCACATAAATTCACATGCTAAATGGGAAACAGTGCAGATCCAGATAAGTTGGCTGCTTCAGAAGCCAACTGATCTAGATCTACACTGTTTGCAAAGGCGGGTTATATACGGGCTCAGCAGGACCAGGGTTGATAGTCAAAGATTCAAAGATTTTTCAAGTTGGCAGCGAAGGCTAACCAGAATGTGTGGATTGGACAGCTTGATCTCTAGACTTTACAGGGCACATATGTCATAAGGTACATTTTCTCACGTAACGACATTTACGTTTTTCCCCCAACTGCTTGTCATAAAGTTTCGAATGGGCTGCATCTGCAGATTCCGGCAGAATTTGTGACCTTGATTTTGGCCGTTAAGCTTCGAATAATAAGTAATAACGTCCGTATTTGTTGCCTAGTTCGATTCTAACCCTTAAAACGCCAGCGAAATTTGCATCAGACAGCATTTTGAATTTTTTGTTTCTAATTTTTAGAGAAAATAATTCTAGACAAAACGTGATTCGTCTGCCAGCAGACCATTGGCATGAACTATCAAGGCTTATTTTCTTTGAAACAATAATATAAAAAAAATATTTCAAAATGTTCTGTGCTGTTGTGGTTGGCGCTTAAAGGGTTACTTTTTATACTGGTTTGTCCTTATCTGGATAGAATTTAGGTTAATCTGTCTTATATGTGATAAGGTTATTGCCTTTGTTGGACTTACACAAGCTTATGTTTGCAATAACATCAGGCTGCAATTCAGTTAACCATCACGAAAACATACCTATATAATTTTGACCCGCTTTAACCCAATTTTTTTATATAGTAAAACTGGGGTTTACAGGGGTATACATTATTTTTCTCGGCGAGGCGGTTCAAACGAGTACCCACAATCTATAAATCTATATTTTGAGCAGAAATATGAAAAACATCAGAATTTTTATCTGAAAACTTTCAGATTTTGATGGTGAAATTTTCAACATATTTGAATATGCGGGTTTTCGTAATAGTTTCCCGGTTAAAGCTGTATCGTCCATGTCAAACTTATTTACCAAACATACAGTAAACTATATGCAAACAGCGAAGGTCTGGACGAGCTATTTGGTCTGGACATTCGCTCTTAGCTTTTTGAAACAATCAAATTCTGTTAATGTGAATAGCAAAAACCGTAATAGAACTGGATACACAGCATTACGTAAACATGCCTATTCAAATATATTGAGAATTTTACCACCAAAACAATGAAAACTTTCAGATGAAACATTCTGGTAGTTTTCATATTTCTACTCAAAAAATAGATTGTGGGTACTTGTTAGAACCGCCTCAGCGAGGCGCTTCTAACGAGTACCCACAATCTAGGTTTTGGAGCAGAAATAAGCAAACTAATGTATACCCCTGTAAACCCCAGTTATACTGTATAAAAATGGGGTTTAAGGGGTCAAAACTATGTAGGCATGTTTTCGTGATCGGTAAGTTAGTTAAGTAAATAAGTAAGTTAGTAAGTAAACATTAAGTATGTATGTATGTATGTATGTATGTATGTCAAAGTCAATAAGTAAGTAAGTAAAGTATATTTAAGTGGGCAAGCTATACACAACACTACAACATAAGCGCTTGAGAGCTTTTGAACCGACTGCGAGCTTTTCAGCCGCAATTGTTTTACAAGTGATGCAACTATTATCCGGCGCTCTTGTTTGCATTTCTGCACACCAAATCCAATGGAAACAATTTGTATGAAATGTCAAATCCTGTTTCCTGGAAAAAAAAGAAGAAAAAAATCATCAATTTATCATCTGTTGAATAGGCTAACAGAGTGGTAAAGGTTATACGATAAAAACAGGAAACTTCTAAATTGATGATTATTGATTGTGTTGGGGTTTAACGGCACGTCAACCCTTGTGGGTCATTTTGTGTCGTCTACCGAGAAAGGGAGAAAAGATATAGAAGAGACAGTAGAAGAGATGAAAGATAGGGACAGGCAAGAAAGAGGAACAGGAATGAAAGTGGAGAAATAGAAGAAATAAAATCATTCTCCCTCTTCCCTTACCTGCTACAAGGATAGCAGGCCTTGCCCAACTGTAAGCCACATTTTGTGTTGTCTACCCAGAAAGGGAGAAAAGAGATAGAAGAGACAGTAGAAGAGATGAAAGAGAGAGACAGGCAAGAAAGAGGAACAGGAATAAAAGTGAAGAAATAGAAGAAATAAAACCATTCTCCCTCTGCCCTTACCTGCTATAAGGATAGCAGGCCTTGCCCAACTGTAAGCCAATATCAGTTGGACGCCCCGGTGACGTAAGATACACGACACATTCGCACCCTTTGTAGACTGGATCCCTAAATGGGTAATTGACAAACAGTGCAGAAACAGATCATATGCCACAGAACGGGGTGTCTGATCAGGGTCTCCACTGTTTGCAAATGGTTCATTTTTCTCTCTGAATATCTAAATCACATAGCCTGACATACCTAAAATCGATATTAGAATCTTCCAATATATAGTGTGGGGGAGTTTATTCATTCTACAATGGGTTAACAGTAAATCTTTTCTAGACCGCTGCAACAAGCTTTATTCAGCTTTTACTGACATTGCAAGTTCTCTTTATTTATCATTACTGCGAGAAAACAAAATCTTAACCCTTAAAGCGCCAAGAAAAACTGCATCTGAAAATGTCGTCTGTTTATGTCGTCTCCTGAATATTCTTGCAGACTTTTTAAAACATATTCTTGCATACAGGCAAACAGTGTGGATCCTGATCAGATCTGGGTCCACGCTGTTTGCAAAAAATGACTTTTAAAATCACAAGCAGACGACAAAGCAGACGACAATAGTTGTGACTGGCGCTTTAAGGGTTAAACAAAATATCAGCTATAAAATTTAGATTGAATATATTTTTGGACCAGTAAGAATACAGAAATAGAAAATCCTTTTAAGACCGCTGCAACAAGATTTATTCAACTTTTACTGACATTGCAAGTTCTTTTTATCTATCATTGCTGTGAGAAAACGTCAATTTAAACGAAACTTGAGCTATAAAAGTTAGGTAGAATACATTTTAGGACCAGTAAGAATAATTTGACAGAAATCGAAAATTCTTTTTAAACCGCTGCAACAAGATTCAGTTTTTACTGGCGTTGATTGTTTTTTTTAACTATTATTACTGCGAGAAAACGTAATTTTAAAAACTTTGGCTATAAAAAATAGTTAGAATATATTTGAGGACCAGTAAGGATAATTATACAGAATATGAAATCCTTTTTAAACTGCTGCAACTAGATTTACTCATCTTTTACATTGTAAAGTAAATAAGTGTCCTCAGGAATCGATACAATTAGAGCCATAGTAAGTTCTCAACATTAAATGGAAAGACTGACAAAGACAATTAAACAGCTAAAAACTGAATGGATGAAAAGCAGAGTTGACAACCCTTTCCCAAAAAGATGGCAACTCTGTTACCCAAAGTTAACTAAATATATATTTAACCTACATAATTGTCAAAATAAATGTATTTTAAGTGAAACACTACAGAGCATTTAACAAAAAATATCACAATGAAAGTACCGCCTTAGAATAGTCAATCAAATTTACTGAGGGCTTAAGCTAGCTTTAAGGAATCCAAACCACGGCCCTCAGTTCCCATAGTGGTAAAAACATACATTTGATCTGTCCGCGTGGATCTTTACAGGCAACAAACAAAGCACAGATAAAGTCTACAGTAAAACCTGTGTAAGACAGCCACCTTTGAAATTGACCTTAGTGGCTGATGTGGAAACGTGGTTGTCTTATAAAGGTACATGTCATGTAATTTTGCTAGCAAAATTACATGACATGTACCTTTATAAGACAGACAACTTTTTCCACATCTACCACTATTTAAAGTCAGTCTTGAAGGTGGCTCTCATACACAGGTTTTACTGTATAATGAAGCAGAGATGAGGACAATAGAAACAACGTGTTGAGACACGTTTTCTTTTCTATCATTACTGCAAGAAAACGTAATTTCAAATAAAACTTGAGCTATATAATTTAGGTAAAATATTTTTTAGGACAGTAAGAACAATATTACAGAAACAGACAATCCTTTATAAACCGCTGCAACAAGATTTATTTAACTTTTTACTGACATTGCAGGTCTTTTTATTGGACATTATACTGAAAGAAAACATAATTTTAACCAAATTTCAGCAATACAAGTAACATTGAATACATTTTTGGACCAGTAAGAATAATATTGTTTATCATATAACGTCGCTGTTAATCAGTAAATAACATCATGTCATAAAAATCGTATGACCACACGTTACAGAACACTTTGGCGGGACAAGTTATTAACATCATGACGACGTCCATATCAACCATACATTTTCTGTTGAACAATTGTCAACTTTAAAAGCAGTAAAATCCAATTTAAAATGGTCATATGATAACAGAATCTTACACTCGTAATCATTTCATATGAAATTTATGAAACTCTCCGAAGGCTCTTTTCATAAATTTCATACGAAATGACCTCTCATGTAAAATCATCTCTATACAAATAGAAAATCCTTTATAGCTCCCGGAACTATGTCCCTGGATAGCTTATGTTGTCACCAAGTCGTTGGCGTTGGCGCCGGCGTCCGCGATAGCACAATGTTTAAGTTTTCAAAGGTGTGCAAGGATTTTTTTTAATTATTTAAGGTACTGCTTTCATATTTGGCCTACATCTTTCTTACGGTAGCATACACCCACATCCCCAAGTTAGACCCTCTATATAGGTCAAGGTCAGTTCACACTGTCATTTACACCCACGTTTAAGTTCTGCGTTTTGAAAAGTGTACATAACTGCTGAAACCTTCAAGATATCACTTTCATATTTGGCTTACGTCTGCCTTAGGGTAAAACCTTTCAATAGCACTCACCCCTTTCTCAGTTTAACCTTCTGCCTAGGTCAAGGTCAGGTCATACTTTGTCATTTAAACCCATGTTTAGGTTCTGCGTTTAAGTTTTAAAAAGTGTACCTAACTGCTTAAGTATTCAAGATACCGCTTTAATATTTGGACCACATATACCTTAAGACCTTTCAATAGCTCACACTCCTTCCTCAGTTTGACCTTCTACCTAGGTCAAGGTAAGGTCATACTTTATCATTTACAGCTGTGTTTAAGTTTTGAAAAGTGTACAATACTGCTGAAGTATGTAAGATACAGATTTCATATTTCGTCCACACCGCGAGCTGTGTTGTCTTCTGACAACTCATATTAACCCGTTGCAATAAGATTTCTTTAACTTTTACAGATATTGCAAGTTCTTTTTATCTATCATTGCTGCGAGAAAACGCAATTCTAAACAAAATTTGAGCTATAAAAGGTAGATTGAATATATTTTTGGTCTAGTAAGAATAATTTTACAGAAAAAAAATCCTTTATGAAACTGCTGCAACAAGATATATTCAACTTTTACTGACATTGCAAGTTCTTTTTATCTATCATTGCTGTGAGAAAACGTTATTTTAAGCAAAATTTAAGCTATAAAAGTTAGATTGACTATATGTTTTGGACCTGTAAGAATAATTTTACAGAACTAGAAAATCCTTTTTAAAACTGCTGCAAACAGATTTAATTATTTCTACTGACATTGTATTTTTTAACCTTTTTATTACTGCAAGCAGACGTCATTTTTAACAAAACTTAAGCTATAAAAGGCAGGTTTTATATATTTTAGGACCAATAAGAATAATTATACAGAAAAAGAAAATCCTTTTCAAACCGATGCATCTGGATTTTACAAATTTCTACTGACATTGCAATTGTTCATCTTTTATTACCTCGAGGAAACGTAATTTTAAACAAAACCTGAGCCATGTAAGGCAGGTAGATTATGTTTTAGGACCAGTAAAAAATACAGAAGAGATTAAAATGATGAGGTAGAGTCCATCGTAAAACGTCGTCGCATTGCGGTCATTAGATAATTGCAGAAAGAAATCAATAACTGAAATTCCATTTCTACAGATAAGAGGGTTATTTTAACAAATATTTATTCTAATTTACCGCTAAACATATATTGTGGGTACTCATTAGAAGCGCCTCGCAGAGGCGCTTCTAATGAGTACCCACAACATATTTTTTTGCGGCAAATAAAAAAATAATAACACTTGGTTGAAAAAAAAAAAGAAAAAAAAATCTTATCTAGGGTTATAATCACAATATAGTATCTGAGATCGTGTAGATTTTGTTATTAGTAAATGCGGCAGGTGGCCGATAGTAATAATGAGAGTCTGGCGCTTCGATCCAAAGGTAGGCGCAATATTGGCGGTATTAATGTCAACGTTTACTTGCTTGGCCATATTCGATCAGTAAACACAGGGATTTTAGTCTCCAGGCAAATATCTGTGAGAATGCAGTGATGTTGTTATCGATGGCTTATTCAGGATTTGGCGCACACAGAATGCTATTATATACGAATATATATGCGGTGACGTCGAATAAGAATGAGTGGAGTGACTAAGTTTTGTTCTAAGTGTCAGTCTATGGTTTTGATTCTAGGTAAAATGGACGTTTCACATTAATTTTGGGAATAGTATCTAGCGAAACAGAGGCTCGCAGAATGCTTTTATATATATGATTAAAATGAGCGAAATGACAAGTTTTGTTGGCGGTTATGTTTGTGATTTTAAGTAAGGAAAACGTATCACGTTGATTTTGGAAATGTCAAAACGGAGAGACAAAGTTTTGGACTCGGTTGTTATGGCTAAAAAAAATCTGTTAAGTGTATTTCTTATCTTATACTTGGATTGACTCTTTCAAACGGAGAGTTCCATGCATATTTTCTAATTGTATTTCAATAAAAGGTAAAAAAAAGTAAGTTGGACTACTGAGATGGTGACATTGTGGCCACTGTGGGCAGCAAAGGAGCGCAGAACAGCATATATATGTGCAGTTCGCGCAAGCTCAAAAATACATTTAGCTTCATCACGAAAACACGCCTATAAATGTTGACCCCCTTAAATCCCACTTATGTAAAAACTGGGGTTTACAGGGGTATACATTATTTTTCTTATTTCTGCTCAAAAACATAGATTGTGGGTATTCGTTAGAACCGCCTCTACAATCTATGTTTTGAACCGCCTCGCCGAGATGGTTCTAACGAGTACCCACAATCCGTGACCTGTGTTTTGAGCAGAAATTTGAAAAATATGTGCAGAAATATGAAAAATATCAGAATTTTTTATCTGATAATTTTTATTTTTTGATGATGATTTTTTTAATATATTTCAGTAGGCTTGTTTTTCATAATGAGACAGACTCTTTATGATGAAATATACAGTGGACTCGTTTTAACAACAGCTCATCCGGTTAAGTAAAATAGTTCCTATTAAGCAGAGTTCGTATTAAAAGAGGTTTAAATGTATATTAATAGATTATGTAAAAGCAGACTGTTTAAGAGAATCAACAACTGCTGTTTATTTTAAGAGAATTCTTAATAAAAAGAATTCACATTACTACATAGTAGTTAGCGTCCGGGTGTCGAGTTGTTAGTACTGCTGATTTCGGAGCACGAGGCCCCAGGTTCGATTCCCGCTGGATGCAGAATTCAGTTTATGACTGTCCGGCACTTCATTTCACATAGCCTAACAGTATCACCCTTTTATCATTTCAATATCACTTAAATACTGTTGAAAGGGACGTAAAACACCAAATCATCATCATCATATTACAATATAGTAGACGATTCCGCAGTTAACCTTTTCATCCCTGAGTTTCTGACGTGGACTCTTCCATCTTCGAATCTGGTCAGAACCATTGTTGTAAATAGGGGTTTCAATCAAAAACCTAAACAGTATGGTAAACAGTGTAGATCCTGATTAGACGGCTCATTATGAGCCGTCTAATCAGGATCTTCACTGTTTGCAAAAAATGTTTTGGTCTGCAGGGCTGAAAGAGTAAAATCCTAAACTGTGATCCGTATTCGTGATGAAAAGTATGAACGTGGAGTATTTATTATTTGTATTTCATGATTGCAGGAAATATATTTTATTATTGATACATTACAAACATCTAAACGATCATTTAGGAAAGTGTTGCAAATTGATATTTTGATGCCCTCTAGAGGGTAATAATTATTGAGCTGAAATTAAGACGTAGAGTGTTTACTTAACGATTTGCATGCAGGATCAAATTTTCAGCAGACGATATTTTGAAATCTTTTTCTTATTTTCCCCCCAAAAATAGGCTTTGACATTCCATGCAAATTGACTTTTTGCTATAGCAAAGCCTATTTTCTGGGAAAAAATAAGAAAAATATCATCAGTGTGTCGTCTGCTGAATTCACCAAGAGAGTGTTTAAGGTGGATGACAATTGCAGGAGATGCCAGTGCGGAAAGTAATTGAGAAAGAAACAATAACGTTTAAATAGAATCACTGAAAAGAAGTTATTTTAGATCGTTACCTTGGTACAATAAGACAGCAATTAAAAATACAAGACATGGTTTAATTAAATTCACTGTAAGAAGTTATAAATTTAGATCGTTTCCTTCGTAAAATAAGACAGTTATTCAAAATACAAGGCACTTAGCGTATTTATGCTAAGTATTTGGACAGACAGGCTTGAGCAAACAGTGTAGACCAAGTTCAAGGCCACAGAACGCGGCATCTGATCAAGGTCTACTCTGTTGTTTACTTGCTCAGTAGTTTAGGCACATGGACAGTTGGTAAAATAGAATGCATTACGAAAACATGCCTATTCAAACATACTGAAACTTTTACAACCAAAACAATGAAAATTTTCAAATAAAAAAAAAAATCTAATATTTTCATATTTCTCCTCGAAAAATAGATTGTGGGTACTCGTTAGAACCGCCTCGGGGTTCTAACGAGTACCTACAATCTATGTTGTTGAGCAGAAATAAGGAAAATAATATATATACCCCTGTAAACCCCAGTTTTACTGTATAAAAATGGGGGTTTAAGGGGGTCAAAATTATATAGACATGTTTTCGTGATGGGTTTACTTTTCAGGACAAGTATGGAAAGGAGTTCAGGGCCCAGTTGTTCAAAGCATCGTTAGCTTAACGAGCTCGTTAGTGATTAAAATGTTAACTGTTCAAGTAAGTACTATATCTAATTCACAGGTATTTTTGCTGACAAAATATGAGTAGCTTTTGCAGATGCAAAAGCTAATCACATTTTTTCGACCAAAATATTAGCATATATCCCATAAAAATTAATGATCAATGTTTTAACGATACGTTAACTAACGACATCATTAGTTTTGAACAACTGGGCCCAGGTGTCCAAAAACTTAGGGTGAATACGGTACTAGTTTTTTGCACTGGGCCGGCTACATAAGCCGAATCCACGCAAAGGATGAATTGACATGCAACAACAATGACAACAACAACAATAAGCATGATAATTTTAATAGTAATAGCAATAATAATGAATGCAGTAATCCGCACAGTCTGAGACTTATCTGCATTATTTTTAATAGAATGATTGGTCCATACATCTGGTAGCGGATGCACAGGCTGAACTGAGTCTAAGCTGGTCGCACATGTCATAAGGTCTTTTTTCTATTTGTAGAGGTTCGGTTGTATTAGTATCTCCATATACACATGTACAAGCCTCAAAGATAAGTGGAAGCATGCACTGTTGATCAATGACTTGTAGACAATCCTTTGCCTTATGCTAATTAACTTATTCATTATAATTCATCCATTCTATCTCTTGACAGAGAACTGTAATTAGGCAGCTTATATCTGCCAAGCACTTCTGTTTTGTTTTGGGATCTAATGGCTAGACCAAATTTCACATTTATGATTACAGTAACTCCAAACTATACCCAGCTAGCATTCTACGTAAATCTACATCGGGCCGTCATCGGCCCGTCAGCTACCCTGACGGGCCGATGACGGCCCGATATAGATTTACGTAGAATGCTGACTGGGTAGGTCATTATTCCAACATGTTAGCCTTACAGTCGTATCTTGGCCTCCTTTATTCCCTTACAAAATCTTTAACTACTGCAGAATAACCTGGCAACTAGTAAAGGGCGGGATCAGTCTGCTCATATGTGAAGAATGATAAAGACCATTGCTATTGCATGTAGCATATATGTAAAGATAACTGAATACTCTTGGTAGTATTCCACCATTTAGTATAAACAAAACAACTGTTGTGACTTCCTGGTTTACTTTCCCCCACAGCAAATGCTTTCTAAAACGGAGTCCGTTCTATACTACTTTAATCTACAAGGCTGAAAGAGTTAAAGGGATACTTAAATGAATGAACACACACAAAACTGAAAATAACCGCAGTCCCATGTTGTCTGGATCAGATTAGGCCTCATCAATGACCCTCATATATATATTACTATTATATAATTTTCATTATTATTATTATTATTATTACTATTATTATTATTATTATTATTGTTATTGTTGTTGTTTTTGCTCATTTATCATATTCTAAAGCATTATAACAAAGCATCATCAGTGAGAAAGCATTTCTTCTAACAAGCTTTCATTTATATGTGCAGCTTACGGCAATAGCCATTCATTTGGCCTCAGGATTTTACAAATGAGAGCAACGTCAGAAAACGTACCATTTGGACATGTCCGTCCAGCGAAGATTCAGATCAGCCTACGCATTCGCACAGTCTGACCAGAATCATCACTGGGTGCATTTTGGATAGCCAAGGATGCAAAGTTTTTTTTTTCACACGGGCAACGAAGACTCCGCGCAGTCTGAATCGAGTCTTCGTTGGCCGCCCATGTCCGAAAGTACGTTGTGGCTCAAATTGTTATTGATAGAAGAGTGTTTACAGCCAGAGAATTGATACAAGATTCAAAGACCAATATCATACCAAACACACGGTAACCACAAGCAAACACGTTGTGTTTGCATAGCATGATTAGGATTTAATCACTGGATGTTTTATTAGTTGAAATATTGTGTTACGTTGCTGGTGGTATTTGATAAAAAAAAAATCCGTTTGGAAGATATGTGCTGCTGCGACAGAACACTGAAACTGATCGACACATTCGATTTGGACTTGTTTTGCTGTTGTTATGGAGTTTAAGTTGTTTATCGATGAATGATGAAAAAGATTTAAGGTGAACGGATCCACTTTCAGGAGAGACAACTCTATCAATAGTGATTTGGTCCCTTTTGGAAAGGGGTCTGCTCTAAAAGGAAAGAATTTGCTCCCCTTGGGAGCAATTATTTTCCTTTTAGAGGAACCCCTTTTTCAGAAGGGACTGGTGTGCAGAAAACGAAACAGGAAGTCAGTCACAAAAGTTGTCTCCCTTGCAAAATAATGGCGTAAACTATGCTAGGTGGATCCAGCCCCCTTAAAACGTTTTATAGTGTTTTCAGCTTTAGCGATTTGAGATTATCGTTTTACTTTAATGATACTGTTATAATTTCTATCTGTGATAGGATGGTGGATGGCAGATCAATAAACATTAAAATACAGTACAACAAAAACATAAAATAATTCCTGCCGTGTCTAGATTTATATATAACAAGCAACCTTCATTTGTCTGATGATCATATATGTTAAACTGACTATACTTATATCAATGGTGTATTTATCATCGAACAAATTGTTCCTGCCAAAAAATGAGCATTACTGAAAACTGTTCGATAAAATCACAATTTTCATGTCGATGAGCCACTGTCGCTTTAAGCCTTCTATTACCATTATTTACAATGGACTCCATTAAGAGGAAGATATAACAAATGGAAAATGGCAAACAAAAACAAAGGATAAATTGTGCGACTGAAATATTCCACGGATAGCCAGTCGATAATGAAAGACTTGCTGATTACAAAATACAGAAGCTACAAGGTTACGTTACCGCATGATCTGACGTCATTGGAGTTCATCAAGACGTCGCAAAGTAATGGAAAGGTGTCTGTGAGTGATGGCACGGACTCATAAGGGCTGTTGCTCTCTTTTACACCTTCGTGAAGACAACGCGCGATTCTTTCTTCTTATGGTCGTTATGGTGCTTTATATGTTAGCCGGGGCTTCAGTTTTCATGGTGTTGGAAAGGGATAACGAAATTCAAGAAAAGTCTGTCTACCAGACAAAATTAGACGACTTCTATGCAAAATATGACGGGAAGGTAGACAGACAAGACGTAGAGGAGTTGCTCAAAGTTCATTCGGAAGCGGAAGCTGCTGGTATTGTGGGTAATCGCAGGGACCGCTGGGATTTCTCCGGTTCATTTTACTTTGTAGGCACAGTGGTTTCCACCATAGGTAAGAAACTTTGTCTTAATATTTTCACCCCTGAGTTTCTGAAGCAGAATCTTCTATATATTTTGGATATATCCGTTGTTGCAGATGAGGATGTCATTCAACATCAAACATTACGAAAACACGTCTATTCACATATATTGAAAATTTCACCACCAAAAACTGAAAATTTTCAGGTAAAAATTCTGATATTATCATATTTCTGCTTAAAACATAGATTGGGGATATTCATTAGAACCGCCTCGGCGAGGCGGTTCTAACGAGTACCCACAAACTTTGAGCAGCAATAAGAAAACTAATGTATACCCCTATAAACCCCAGTTTTACTATATAAGAGTGAGGTTTAAGGGAGTAAAAATTATATAGGTATGTTTTCATGATGAAAACAGAATGACAAACGGTGTAGATGCTTATGAGACGACTCGTTATGAACTGTCTCATCTGGATCTATACTGTTTACAAGGGTATCTATATTGGTCTATGGAATTGAAAGACTTAAACTTTAGCTCAAAATCTGAACTTTAAGATAGATAGATATACCATAAAGAATTTACCGCCATTTTGCAAAGGGAGATAAGATTACAACGAACATTGCAAAGAAGATTGCAAAGAAGCACTTGCCTCCCTCTTATTTGAAGTCTTTCGGTAATGGGGGCGACTCTTAAAGAAACAAAATGCTCCCGAAGGAGGCGAATTTTTCCTTAAAGAGTAGTCTCTAAGAAGAAGGTAAACGGGTATTTTCATGTCATAGTTTTTTTACATGGGTGTATCTATTCACATAAAATATATGCTGGCGACCTCTCAGACTACATATTCTGATAATTGGACTTCAGCAAGCGGTCACATGACGTTCATACGACTAGCATCAACGTCAATGCAACGTCATGACATTGCATCGTGGATGATGGACATTGTCTCAACGTTGCGTGCTCGCTGGGCACATTTTATGCGAGCTATCTAACTCAAAACATTTGATGGCGATTGTTTACTATAAAAGAACTTGTACCACTTTGGAGCCAAATCTTTTCCTCTTAGTGAGGACCATCAGTGTATCTGCAGACAGACTGACAAACAAATAGTACAGAGTCGTATAATTTAACGAACAGTGATATTATATTTGTAAGGGGACCAGATACACTTGTTACAGTCGAACCTCAACGGCTCGAACATCTTTGGGACCATGAAAACTTGTTCGAGATATGGATAGTTCGAGCCACTGAGAGTTAATTATGACGCCAGGTCAGGAAGCAAATGGCGATAATTTAGGGATTTTTTTTATCTTCTAGACAATAATGATATGTTGAGTGTACTCATTAGAATCGCCTTGACGAGGCGATTCTAATGTGTACACACTACATACAATTTCATGAAAAAAAAAAAAACAGAAAATTTCCTTAAATGTTTGTTTTCTTGAGCTATCGGAAGAATTTTATAGGGACTCAAACGCGAGTTCGAATTAGCCGTGGCAAACGAGCCATCGCTGTTCGAGCTATTGAGGATTGACTGTATATTTTCCGCCGTGTCCTATAAGGGTAATGTCTTTTGTGACTTCCTGTTTGCTTACCCGCTTGCCAACCCCATTTCTAAAAAGAGGCATGTAAGATGACAAGTCATGGGCGCAGGTGGACTTTCGTTGTCTCTTTTCCCCAAAAAGTATTTGCTAAAGACTATTGATCGATTTACTGATAACAGCAGCCCTATAATGTTTTGCAAATCCAGAATACTGTTAAAAAATAGGACAAGTAGATGACTCTATGAGCAAGCATCAATAGTGTTTTATTTACCATATTTTCCCTACACATTTGGATAGACAGGCCTGGTCAACACTCAACGGTGTAAACCAAAATAAGATGCCGAAGGACGCATCTGATCTTGGTCTACTATATTAACCGCACATCCAACATTTTAGAACACGCCAACATACACTGTACATTAAAGTGGTGGTGCTAGTGCCGTGTGGCGACCATCAAAGTTTCACGACCGTATCTCTCGCTATGTACTTTATGTCTTCTGGTCATTTTGTGGTCAATGCGACCATTCCAGGATTTCAAGAATTCATTACAAAAACACGCCTTTTCAAATCTATTGAAAATTTTACCACCAAAGACTGAAAGTTTTCAGATGAAAATTCTGATACTTTTCATATTTCTGTTCAAAACATGGATTGTAGGTACTCGTTAGAACCGCCTCGGCGAGGCGGTTCTAATGTGTACCCACAATCTATGTTTTTGAGCATAAATAAGAAAACAAAAAATATGTATATCCCTGTAACCTCAGTTTTACTATATAAAAGTGGGGTTTAAAGGGCTCAAAATTATATAGGTATGTTTCCGTCTGTAATTTAGCCTAATTGGCCGAAACTAGATTTGCTGACCCAGAAACCTTGGACACTTTAGCTGTATTCAATTTTATGTGCGTTTTCATTGACATTCAGGGCCAGTCGAGCCATACCTTTTAGAATCTATGTATCTCCACTACAGCTGGCTGTTGTCAGTGACGTTTGGCGGCCGTTGAAAGTCTTCCGGTACTTCAAGTCTTGTGTAGTTTGTACAGTCGAATCTCAATAGCTCGAATACCGATGGTTCGTTTACCATGGCTAATTCGAACTCGTTTTTGAGTCCCTACGAAATTCTTCCGATAGATCAAGAAAACAAATATTTAAGGAAGCTTTCTTATTTCATTTTGAAATTGTATGTTGTGTGTACTCATTAGAATCGCCTCTTCGAGGCGATTCTAATGAGTACACTCAACATACAGTTATTGTATAGAAGATCGATAGATTTCCCAGAATTAGCGATATTTGCTTCCCGACTTGGCGCCATGATTAACCTTGATTGGCTCGAACTACCCATGGTTCGAACAATTTTCCATGGTCCCAAAGGTGTTCGAGCCATTGAAGTTCGACTGTATTTTCTTTTTGATCGTTTAGCCTGTTCTGTGAGTTTTGGAAATGTATATGAAGGTCACTGATAAGGCTTATTTCGCCGAAACTAGCTTGTCATCACGAATACATACCTATATAATTTTGACCCCCTTAAACCCCACTTTTATATAGTAAAACTGGGGTTTACAGGGGTATACATTATTTCTCTTATTTCTGTTCAAAAACATAGATTGTGGGTACTCGTTAGAACCGCCTCGTCGAGGCGGTTCTAACGAGTACCCACAATCTATGTTTTGAGCAGAAATATAAAATAATATCAGAATTTTTATCTGAAAATTTGCATTTTTTGGTGGTAAAATTTTCAGTATATTTGAATAGGTGTGTTTTCTTAATGCGGGCATAGAGAACTTCGATACTTCAGCTGGAGTATTATTACTTTAAGAATATAGTGATAAAAAATAGAACAAGTACTATAAAATGTTTAAGGTGTCCAAATATTTAGGGTAAATACGAAGAAGTTTATAAAAGAATGCACCAACAAATTTTTCATTCATGTTACAGATAACTACCCAGCAGGCACACAGCGTTGAAACAACGTCGATTCAACGTTGATTCAACATCCTGACGTTGTTTCAATATTGTGTGTTTACTGGATACCAGTCCAAAGTAGTGCTCTCTCATATATTACATGGTAAACTATTCTACGTAACGGTAAAAGCTACCATCATACAGTTGAACTTCAATGGCTCAAACATTTTGGGACTATAGGAATTTGTTCTAATCATGGGTAGTTCGAGCCACTGAGGGTTAATTATAGCTCAGGCCAGAAGGCTAATGGGGATAATGCTGGGACGTCTTTTCTATCTGCTACAAATTAATGGTATGTCGAGTGTATTCATTGGACTCGCCTCGATAAGGCAAGTATAATGAGTACACACAACATACATTTTCTTAATAAAACAAGGAAATTTTCTTAAGCCCCTAAATATTTTTTTCTTGAGCTATCGGAAGATAGAACAAGGGACTCAAAAAACGAGTTGGAGTCAGCCACGGGCAACAAGCCAATAGTGTTCGAGTCATTGAAGTTGTACTGTAGTCAACTGTTCTGCGTAACGGCCGGCAACAGATTGCCATTATTTATGAATTGATCCGTTAGCAATGGCTTGTAAACAGCAAATACCCATATCATAGATCCATTGGATGATAAAACGTATCGAAAACGATCGAATGGTCTGATTACACCCACTGAGTTATGCTTAACCTTTCCAGACAGGTAGACCAAGACACTTTTGCAAACAGCGTAGATCCAGTTGAGACGGCTCAAATGGGCCGTCTCATCAGGATCAACACTTTGCCATTTTATTATTGATTTACAACTGTCACCCTTTTGGCAACAATGGATGTGTCCAAATTCAGAGATGGAAGAGTCTATTTCAGAAACAGGGTTGGAAGGGTTACATGTAACTGATCTTTCGTTTCATTTTTTTATTGTGTTTGATACAAAATAATGTTGTGTACACCTTTTCTGGATCCTTGCTATTTGCATAAGATATAAAATCTTGGAGCGCTGTCACTAATTTTTAAGGTGTGTTCATACACCTGACAGATTTTGCCGCCATTTAGCAGAGGGAGACAACGTTTATAGACAATACGTTACCTCTACCCCCTAACTTTTGAACTCTCTCAAAATATGTGGCTGCCCTCAATGCATATAATTGACTCTTTTAAAAGCGAGGATTTGCTCCCAGAGAAAGCATATTCTTTCTTTAAAGATTAGCCGATTAGCCCCTTGTGAAAAGAGAAGCAAATATTGCATGTCAGAGTTACTTCCCTTCGAGCAAATATTTCCGTGAGTTATTGCCCTTAGAGGTATATGTATTCCTCTTAATATGCAGATTGTTTATGTCTCTTTGATTCTTAGGGGAATAAGTGATAAATGGTTAATCAATGCATTACGAGATAGATTGCAAATTGCATCGTGTTGATGTGCGATGTCCTTACGCACTTTTAAGAATCACGTATAGTCATAAGGTAGTTCTTCAATGCATCCAGGGCTTGACTTTGAAGGTTAAAAGGAATTTATACATTTTTAGGGAGACAACTCAGTCAAAGTTGCTTTTGTCCCCTTCTGAAAAGTCTACGGCCACCATACAACCCCACAAAGAAAGAACAACACGAGACCACCTGCATAGAACGGTCAGCAGTTAACAAAATTAAAAGGGAGAGAGGTAGACTGGCTCCAGTCTCCAGTGACTAAATATTTATTCTTATAATCTGGTTTGAGAATCCGCTAAAATAAAACAATAATAATATCATGAGTCACTAGAGTGACCAGGGCCCGGTTGTTCAAAGCGTCGTTAGCTTAACGAGCTCGTTAAGGGCCATTTCGTTAACTGTTTTAGCGGATTCAATACACAATATTCTGATATTTTTGCTGAAAAAATGTGGGTAGCTTTTGCACTGCAAAAGCTACTCACATTTTTTCAGCAAAAAATTTCAGCATATTTGCGTATCACTCGATGTAAATTTTAACGAATCGTTAACTAACGACATCGTTAGCTTTGAGCAACTGGGCCCAGCCTTTCTAGTCATGATGTGGTTTGTTTTATTTTATTAGTGGATTATCAAACATAATTATAAGAATAAATAAGTTATTGGAAACTGAGGCCAGTCTAGGGAGAGGAATTTTTTTTTCTGGCACCAAATGTTCAATTTAGGTTCAAAGGTTGTAAATATACATAAGAAGGTTGATCGGTTCACATAGAGGCTCCATAATTCATTCAGCGAGAAATCACAGAACACATGTTAATCAAATTAAATAATTGTGATCAAACAAGGATGAAGGTTTGTGGTAAACACCTCAGACACAGCCAGAGCTAAAGGAATCATTAGTAGAACAACGGAGGGTCCGCGCGAATATATAACACGAGGCATCCAAAACAAAGTAGTAGGACAATACAAGTTACCATTTGAATAGTAAAATAATTTGACAAGAGCAAACTGTTTGCCTTTTACAGTAAGGTGGATTGCAGGGGCGTAGCAAGGACTTATGAAGATGAAGCCTGCTAAACAAATCTCTGAAATTTCAGTCCAAGGCACAGCATTTCCTACCAGACTGCATGTATGCCCAGCGAAGACTCAGATCAGCCTGCGCATACACACATTCTAAGCATCTGTTGTTCGTCTAATGAAAGCTTGGATGTAAGACTCATCGCCGCAAAGCAATGACTCTGATCAGCCTGCGCATTTGCGCAGGCTGATCTGAGTCATTGCTCAGCGGACATGTCGTCTTGCAGGAAATGCTGTGCCCCGGCCCATTTGATGTCATCTGAATAAGTTTTAGGTGAAAATAAGGTTAAATTGACAAATTTATGTTGAAGCCCGGGCTTCGTAGCTTCCGCCTGACTAAGCGCCTGAATAGAAAGCAATTAACCAAGACATTATGAGTGGATATTCACATAATTTCGAAAATAGAGGTCACATTATATTTGTGCAGAATTTCGGATGAGAGCGGTAAGCCTAATCTATTTTTGTTCAGAACTTTGCATGAAAGGTCAAATCCTGTTTTTCCGGGAAAAATAAGAAAAATATCATCAATCTGCTGAATTTGCACAGAATGTGGTAAAAGGATAAATAACCGTTTATATCTTTGCTTAGGCAAGTATAGTATCAGCGCTAAGAAAATATTGTAGGTACATGTGATTTTAGTTGAATGTTACTGATTTTAGTTGAATGTTACTGATTTTAGTTGAATGTTACTGATTTTTCTACATACAAATCAAACATTATTTTGTCGAAATAACCAACTAGACCTTCCCTGAACATCACGAAAACATACCTATATAATTTTGACCCCCTTAAACCCCACTTTTATATAGTAAAACTGGGGTTTACAGGGGTATACATTATTTTTCTTAATTCTGCTCAGAAACATAGATTGTGGGTACTCGTTAGAACCGGCAAGGCGGTTCTAACGAGTACCCACAATCTGTGTTTTGAGCAGAAATATGAAAATTATCAGAATTTTTGTCTGAAAACTTTCAGGTTTTGGTGGTGAAATTTTCAATATATTTGAATAGGCGTGTTTTCGTAATGATCTGCCACTGGCATAGGAACGTTTTGCTAAATTACAGACGAAGATAGAACACTTGACCCGAAAGAATATATCGTAATTATTCATTTCAATAAAAGTATGAAATGATATAAGGCAACCTAAATCAAATTACAGCTGATTAAACATCCGTGCTGGTGCCTGTTATTGATAATAGGCAAAAGGCCGAAATACAGAAATGTCATAATAATTGAGTTGCGTAACACAAAGAAAGGGGTTTATGTCATAATGAAACCGAAGCTCCTGGTCAGCCTGCACACTAGCACAGTCGTATTTTAACCTTTGTATTTCGTGGTTATACTGTTTTTTGTAAGCGGATGCAAAGGCCCGATCAGCCTATGAAAGTGAATCGAGGCGATTCTAATGAATACACAAAACATACAATTTCACGATAAAATAAGAAAATTTCCTTAATTATTTTTTTTCTTGAGCTATCGGAAGAATTTCGCAGTGACACAAAAACGAGTTTGAATTAGCCATGATAAACGAGCCATCGTCGTTCGAGCTATCGATGTTCGACTGTAATGAGATATTGGCCTTCTCTATCCGACTATGCTCCGATGACTCTTTTTTCTTCATGGCAGTCTCCTATATGATCCGCCAAGACAGAGAAGATGTACATATATATCAGGTTTCCCATCAACGCAGTACGGTCATATCATTATTGCCCCATTTTTTACGTTTCGCAAGTTAAAATACATTTGGTTTGTTTTTTCTGTTTTTTTTTTTTTTTTTTTTTTTTTTTTTGTGAAAATCGACGGCAGATATTAGATGGCTCGGACACACAAATAGGTCTTGGTCTTGCTCTTCATTGAAGGCATGAGGTAGATTTTACTGGTGGCCTACTCAGTTTTTTCCACATGGAAATCACAGAGATGACAAAGAGTAATTAAAGCGGGTTATATGAAATCGGACTGTTGAATATACAGTACAAAAAGAAGGGGCACAGTCCACAGTACACAGCCACAAGCATTTGTTTGACGCTTGTCATGCTGAATAATTGAAGACGTCACGCCTACTTCTAATTTCCATCCAATCATATTACTTGATCCAGGTTGTTGATACAAATTCACATAATTAATGACACAGTGCATAGCCAGATCAGAAGCCAATTGACAAAGTCAGGGTATATCACAATTGTTAAGTTAGTTCCTTTTTCCTTATTCCTTCTTCCTTATTCCTTTTTCCTTATGGTGATTCATTTCCTTTTCCATTGTTCGCAGTTTGTACCGTAAAAATTCTGAAACCTATAGTTTTAAGCTAAGAATAAAAGTAAAAAAGGATTAGAAGTTAAAATGACCATACATGCGCTATATGCGAATTTTCTGAACCTTTTTGTGAGCAAAAAGACTTAAAATTGACTTACTTTGAATAGTGATCGAAAATGGATCTTAATGGCATGACCCTTTTTAAAATGTTGAAACGTATACCATTATGATTAGAAGTGAAAAAGATCATGAATGCGCTATTGCACCGCTTTGCAAAGTTCTATGGACTTGAAAATCGAATAAGGAAAAAGGAAATGGTGATTCATTTCCTTTTTCCTTATTCGTAGTTTGTACCGTTGAAATTCGGAAACCTATAGCATTATGCTTAGAAGTTACAATGATCATGAATGTGCTATATTCGAATCTTTTGAACTTTTTTTCAACATTACGAGAACAAGCCTATTCAAATATACTGAAAATTTTACCACCCAAAAAATGAAAGTTTTCAGATGAAAAATTCTATTTTTTTTCCTATTTCTGCTCAAAACATAGATTGTGGGTACTCGTTAGAACCGCCTCGACGAGGCGGTTCTAACGAATACCCACAATATATGTTTTTGAGCAGAAATAAGAAAAATAATGTATACCCCTGTAAACCCCAGTTTTACTATATAAAAGTGGAGTTTAAGGGGGTCAAAATTATATAAGCATGTTTTCATGATGCGTTAGCAAAATGACTCAAAATTGACTGATTTAGAATAGGGATCAAAAATGGACCTTAATTAAATGACCCGTTATGAAATGTTGAAACCTATACCATTATGATTAGAAGTGAAAATGATCATGAATGCGCTATAAGCGAATGCTCTATTTCACCGCTTTGCAAAATTCTCTGGATTTGAAAATCGAATAAGGAAAAACGAAATGGTGATTCATTTCCTTTTTCCTTATTCGTAGTTTGTACCGTTGAAATTCGGAAACCTATAGTTTTATGCTTAGAAGTTACAATGACCATGAATGTGCTATATGCAAATGTTTTTAACCTTTTTGTTAGCAGACTGACTCAAAACCGACCGATTTTGAATTGAGGTCAAAATGGACCTTAAAGACATGACCCTATTTGAAACGTTGAAACCTATACCATTATGATTAGAAGTGAAAATGATCATGAATGCGCTATAAGCGAAGGTTCGTTTTCACTGCTTTACAAAATTCTATGGACTTGAAAATCGAATAAGGAAAAAGGAAATGGTGATTCATTTCCTTTTTCCTTATTCGTAGTTTGTACCGTTGAAATTCGGAAACCTATAGCATTATGCTTAGAAAAAATGATCATGAATGTGCTATATTTGAATGTTTTGAACCTTTTTGTTAGCAAAATGGCTTAACCTTTACACTGCTGTAGGCGACTATGTGCGCCCAGGAGGGCTCTGCCAACTCTAAAGCCTGTCATACTTACTATACACCACATGCAACCACTCAGAGCAAGCGTTTTCATACAGGAGTGAACCTACTTTCATACAAACACGCCACTTTTCATTAGCTAGTCGGGTGCTGGATTTTATCCACACTAATAAAGACCGAGAATACCGAATTTGAAGCTGCTCTTAATTTCAGCGCTCACTTCAACAGACTGATCACGATTCCCTGGAGAAAAAGCCCATAACACCTAAATCATTTCCAGGGAGGAAGAAGTAGGAATAACAGTAGACCCTATGTATGTCACTCTTTTCATTCGCAATAGTACACAGTAAGCGCTGGTCTCTTGTAACTTTTTTTTTGTCTTAAACAGTTCCCGGTTTACACGCGACTATCACGTGACTTTCTAGTCAGGTGACCATCCTCTTGTCGGTAAAATGGCCACCTACGATCGGCAAGTTATATGTGAAAATTCCATGTAAATCGAGGCAAAATTTAGGGAGTAATGACTTTTAGAGTAGGGGTACCCCCTCTTACAGGCCTGTTTCATTTCACGAGTTGTGACAACTGATCCAGGTCTTCATTTTACATCTGCATGACATTTTGATTATCCGACTGCACACCTTAACGCTTAGCATGCTGGGCAAAAATGTCAGCAAGTGACATTTGAAATAGTTTTCATATTTATTCTAGAAAATAGGCTTTCTCATCTCTTGCAAATTGTCTTCTTAGGTGACAGTTTACATGGAATGCCAAAACCGTTTTTTCCTTTGGAGACAATTTGCAGGAAATAACAAAGCCTATTTTCTGGGAAAAGAAATAAGAAAAAAATCAAAATGTCCACTACTAAATTTTTTACCAAGCATGCTAAGTGCCGTTGTCGCTCGGATCCTGGTATTCTGTAGTCTAACTGAAAATACTCTAACGAGTTTTGCAAATTGCTCCAAATCTTCATTTTACAGCTGTATGACGTTTTGATTATCTTACACCGCACAGTAATTTTTATTATGTGAACAATTAACTGACATTTTGCGAGCAGTGAACCTAATAAGAAATTATTATGAACCTTATTTGGTTCAACAGAACGGTACCAACCGTTATTTATTTCTGAACGTTGACCTCGTGTTCATTGCATCATCTAGGTAAACTTTTCATCAGACGACATATTGAAAGATTTTTTCTTATTTTTCCAAGATAACAGGATTTGACATTTTATGCAAAATGTCTCCAATGTCTAACCCTGCTTTCCGAGAAAAAATTACACCAATTTGTCGTCTGCTTAATTAGCGAAGAGAGTGGTAAAGGCTAAATAACAATTTTCTTCATATAGATATTTTATTAATATTTCGTCCAAATTTGCTTATTTACGAGGGAGACATTTAACACGTAAATGATAAATAATCAGTGTTGTATATTCAGTGAAGGAAAATGCATTGATAGAATGTCTGTGCAATAGACAACAAAGGGTTGTAGTCAATGGAGCAAAATCTCAATGGGCACCTGTTTTGTCCGGTGTGCCGCAGGGCACTGTTCTCAGTCCACTGTTGTTTTCCTTATATATAAATGACATTATGGTTGGAGTAGAATCTGAGATTCGTTTATTCGCTGATGTCTGTGTCTGCTATCGTCAGATAGATAGAACTGAAGACACATCGAAAATCTAAAATGACATTGATCAACTAGGCAAATAGGCCAGGAAATGGGGTATGAGATTTCAGCCAGTGAAATGTAACATTATGCAGCTTACTAGGAAGCGGATCAAAAAGACAATGCAGTTTACTCCTTGGAAGGAACAGTCCTCGAAAATGTGGGTAATATTGAATACCTTGGTATGACAATTTCTAAGGATTTGAATACTCATGTAAGCAGTGTTTGCACAAAAGCAAGCAAAACTCTTGGATTCTTATGACGTAACCTACGGCCATGCCCCCAAGATGTTAAGGAAACGGCATACAAGGGGTTGGTGCGACCAGTCCTGGAGTATGCTAGCCCTGTTTTGGACTCACATGGAATAGTACTCCAGAGAGAATTAGAAACGGTTCAAAATCGTGCAGCTAGGTTTGTGACTGGAAACTACAACTTTGAAACTGGAAGTATGACTAGCATATTTTAACAGTTAGGGTGGGAGTCTCTTCACAAGAGAAGCAAAGGTAGTAAACTCATATTGCTATTCAAAGGTCTGAAAGGTAGAGCTAGTATACTTTGTAACGACCTTAAACTCCCAAATAGGCGCAGTAGGAATCAGAATCCAATGGCATTCACGTGCCATATGCTAGAACTGACATTTATAAGTACAGTTTCTTCCCAGACACCATTAGGAATTGGAATGCATTCCCTGAATCTATAATCTCTTTTGTTGAAAGTTCTGAGGACCCTGTCGCTAGATTCACATCACTTGTGAGATCTAGAGACTGGTCTTTGCAATCGTTGGCCCTGGTGAATGAATGTCTAATGATGTATCACCAGTAAAATATTCTGATACACTTTTTGCTCAGACCTGTCTGTCCGAATAGTTAGGGTACATACGGTAGTGCTTGCGTTCAGTGGCCCATAAACTGTCTGGACAGACATAAAATACATTCCAGCAGTATTTTATGTATAAGTTATTGCATAGTTTTAAATTTCGAGCCGTCAGACGAGAGCTTTAAAACCTGCAATAACCGGTTTGTCGCAATAAACCTCTAGGACCATGTCTCACAGATGCCATAACGAGACTGACCGACCACAGCGTACACCGATCATGTATTTAATCAAGGATATCGCATTTCATTTAATTGACCGGAGCGGGAATCGCGCCGGTCTCTTAATATAGCTTTGGATTTTTATATATGGTAGAGTGTTTGATGAGCTCACAAAGGATTTTTTTTATATTTGCCGGGATCGTTGGTGTGTGACGTTTCACGCACGCATTTAAGTGATTGTATCTGTCGGGAACACCAGTGTTTGACTTTTCATCCAAGCCATTAATTAATTGATTTCGGTAATATCTAACTTTGAATGAAAAATGTCGTAGGCGCAATTAAGTCAAAGGTCAACTTCAGGCGAACTATGCTGTTAGGTGATAGGTCTTATCAAAAATGTTATACATTACAATCTGCTTATAACACAAATTTTGGAATCCAAAGCATAAGCTGTATTATTTAAACAATCTTGTTATATCCGAACAAAAATATGTATATGTTATAAAAAAAAATAAACATTAACCATCAGTTTTGATATAATCTATACATTTTTCGAATCCATCTTTGAACCATGCTATATCTATAACCATCTTAAAACAAACTGTGTTATAAACAGATTAATGTATATTTTATTTTCATTTCAATCAAGAAATTTCATAAAGCTCAATAAAATCATATATTTAAGAATCACATTGTTGTTCTTTTTTACCTGTTACTTTGAAAATTTATTAAACTTTATTATACCCTTGTCCTATATCTCTTAGTAAACATGAACACAATTTGCGCCGGTACTTAGACGTTTACGTCTAAATATTTCGTCTTGTGGCTTATTGCGACACATCTTTTAGCTAAGAAAATAACGGATTCCTATCTGCTTTTCTACTAAACCATGTATTTTGCATATTCTTAACCTTTGTCCTGCTGACCCCGGATCTGCTCCGCCTTTGCAAACAGTGTAGATCCAGATCAGTTGGCTTCTGGATCTGTACTGTTTGCCATTAAGGATGTGAATTTGCATCAACAATCTAGGTCATGTAATCTGATTGGCTGACAATAAGAAGTGGGTGTGGCTTCTTAATTTATTCAGCATGACAAGGGTTAAGAGAACTTGATACACTTTCATGGGGAGGCAACTGTCAAAATTGATTTTATCTATTCCTGAAAATGATCCTTTCTAAAAGGAAATAATTTGCTCCCCTTTCATTAACGGTCCCTTTTCAATAGGTGCATAATGTGCCGGAAAACAAACAGAAAGTCATAAAGTTATCTGTATTATCAAAAATCGCAACAAATCTTCCAAGTGTGTCCAGTCCGTATACCGTCTTCCAGAAACAATTACATTACGAAAACACGCCTATTCAAATATATGGAAAATTTCACCTCCAAAAACTGAAAGTTTCAGATAAAAAAAAAACTCTGATAGTTTTCATATTTCTGCGGTTCTAACGAGTACCCAAAATCTATGTTTAATGAGCAGAAATAAGAAAAATAATGTATACCCCTATAAACCCCAGTTTTGCTATATAAAAGTGGGGTTTAAGGGGGTCAAAATTATATATGCATGTTTTCTTGATGAATAGTTGTTTGCTATAGAAGCAGAGTCGGCGTGCATTCGGGTATTCTTTGTTCATATGGTACTATACTTCTGTTGGATAAAGATACTGCCTTGATGGTATGAGCTGATCACTTTGATGTGATTGTGCCCTTAACTGTTCGCGAATCTTCTATAAAAGGAGAAATCATCAACAGATTGCCACAGTGTTATTTGTTGCTTGGAAAGTTCCCATCTGTCAGTCAAACAGTGAAAGCGATTTATTCTTAAAATGCTAAGCAAATTGGTAGCAGACAACAAAAATTTTAAAATATTTTTCCGAGAAAATAAGGCCTGACAGTTCAAGTGAATTGTCTGCTGCTACGCACAGACGATGCACATAAAATGTCAAGCCTTACTTTCTCTAAAATATAATGAATATTTCTAAATGTCGTCACCTGACGTTTAAGGGATAAATACATTCCGTGATTCGATGCAATACCCGAAGATTTTAATCTTTACCATTCTCTGGGCTATTTCAGCAGACGACCAATTGATGACATTTGTTTTTATTTTACCTAGGAAACAGGATCTGACATTTCATGCAAATTGCCTCTCCAATGGAGACAATTTGCATGAAATATCAATCCTGTTTCCAAGGAAAAATCAAAAAGATATTTCGAAATGTCGTCTGCTGAAATTTTCCCAGAGTACTTAAGCGTTCAAAAGAAGGAGGAATACCTAATTGAATGGCTGAGAGGAGCTGTTTTAGACTATGTGGAAGACGGCGAATATCCCTCAGGATCTGTAATCTACTTGTACAAGTAGAAAGGAAACACACCGTCTAGTCAGGTAACCTCAGAGGCATTTTTGTAATGTCAGTGCATAGGAAGAAAGAAACTTGATAGACATTTACTGAACCGTCTGAAAGAAAAACGAAGACACACACACACACCATTACGAAAACAAGCCTATTCAATTATACTGAAAATTTTACTACCAAAACATGAAAAATTTCAGATAAAAATTTTGATATTTTCATATTTCTGCTCAAAACATAGATTGTAGTACTCGTTAGAACCGCCTCGGCGAGGCGATTCTAACGAGTACCCACAATCTATGTTTTTGAGCAGAAATAAGAAAATAATGTATACTCCTGTAAACCCCAGTTTTACTATATAAAAGTTGGGTTTAAGGGGGTCATCATTATATAAGCATGTTTTCGTAATGCCTTGAAATGGTCAGGCCAGTCCCAGCAAGTATTTTACTTAAATCTATATCGGACCGTGGTCGGCCCGGCAGGATTCCTTTGGGTCAATAACGGCCTGATATAAATTTAAGTAGACTGCTAGGTGGGTGTGGAATCAGGAAGTACGGAGAAAAGCTGATATGGTTTTCAAAGCACTGCAACTCCAAGAGCAATATCTTGAACAGAACGTGGCCCTTTATATGACAATTTTTACGTCTTTAACTGTGGTATTCAATGTTTAGTTACCACGATAGGCTTGTTTTGTTTGTTTTCGTT
Source organism: Anodontia alba (assembly GCA_964016985.1). NCBI lineage: Eukaryota > Metazoa > Mollusca > Bivalvia > Lucinida > Lucinidae > Anodontia > Anodontia alba. Next base: position 106,043,754 of record OZ024823.1, read on the forward strand.
TTTGCAACGGACCGGCAATTTATTGATAAAATATCAATTATTGTAACTGTGTTGTTGTATCTTGGCATGGTTTGTTCCTCTTCTTCTTTTGTGGGTCTCGGGAAAGCTGTGCTTACTTCGTGATTGTGACCTGTACTGGATACCGTCATTTGAACCAGCGCACAACAAAACCTACAATATGACGTACGACCAGTGAAAACTCAGATCTGCCTTGGCACCCGCCCAGTCTGATCTGAATCTTCGCTGTCCGCAGGAAGAAAGCTTGGGTCCATAGTTACCCATTGAGCGCACAAAGAAGACTCTGGTCAGATAGGCGGATGCCAATGCGGATCTGAGTCCTCCCTGGGCGCACATCCATTTCTGTTGGTTTGTCATGAGTGGTTTATTTATTTTTTTTCCTCGGGTCTAGAAAAATGGTGATATTGCCGATCGTCTCCTGTGCAACTCCCATGTTCTGCACGTTTTCCTGCAATCTATACAGATGTAATTCAGGACTGTGTGATTGTGATGAAGGGCTGACCATCAGATATTGATAAGATGGCAGGTGTAACTAGGTAAAGACAAAATGAGCCGCGACGTGAAGAAACGTTCCTTCTGACATGTGTACCCAACGAAGACACACATCAGCCTGTGCATCCGCACAGTCAAATCTATTACGGAAACACGCCTATTCAAATATATAGAAAATTTCATCTCCAAAAATGGTAAATTTTCAGATAAAAACTCTGATATTTCTCACATTTCTGCTCAGAACATAGATTGTGGGTACTCGTTAGAACCGCCTCGGCAAGGCGGTTCTAACGAGTACCCACAATCTATGTTTTTGAGCAGAAATAAGAAAAATAATGTATACCCCTGTAAACCCCAGTTTTACTATATAAAAGTGGGGTTTAAGGAGGTCAAAATTATATAGGTATGTTTTCGTGATGCAGAGTCTTATTTTTCAACATGAAGAAACGTTGCATCTTTGGCTGTCCAAACTGCACCCCGTGAAGATTCTGAGTTGACTGCGGGAATTAGCAAGCTGATCTGAATCTTTGCTGGGCGCACATGTCGAAATGTACGTTCTCTGACGTTGCGGCACAAATGGTAGATGAGCTGCCAGAACGGAACACAAAGTAGAACAGAGCCTTTATACATAGCGATTCTCATGCCACTCGCAGTTGACATATGAGGAAAAACGCATTACGAGCAATTTTAACAACTACTCTATTTTCTTCAAGATGATTTCTTGACTAGAGAAGACATCAGAAACGGACGATGACATGACAAAATACTTATTCGTTTGAAGTAAAGATACAGGAGATAAATTATTATGTTTCGCAGGCCTGTGACAATGTCCTAATCATCAGTACAAAAAAACTGAGGTGATCAAAATAATTTCTGTTAAAGTTCACAAATTGTAAGTACCGTGTTCACCCTAAGTATTCGGACAGACAGACATGAGCAAACTGTAGCGTTACGCGGCGTCTGATCAGGAGCTACATTGTTTGCCATACATCTAGTACAACTAGCGGAAAAAACTTTCTCTCTCTACCCCACCCCACCCCCACCCTATGGGAACAAATTCTTTCCGTTTAGAATAGACTTCCTGTCAGAAGAGCGACAAAACAGTTTGGACAAGAGATACCTCTTCCATTAAAGTGTATCAGTTCTACCTAAAAGTACATGAAGCTATGCTGCTGACTCTTCTATGCGGAAAGCCTTCAAACGACATGACAGTAACTCAACCATTTCCATTCACACCTGCTTGAGGAAATTTGTAATGACCAAGTGACAAAACAGGATCCCACATATGGAAACCTCGAAGACGTCAGAAATGCCAAGTATATATATATATATATATATATATATATATATATATATATATATATATATATATATATATATATATATATATATATGTGTGTGTGTGTGTGTGTGTGTGTGTGTGTGTGTGTGTGTGTATACTCCTCTGATCAGGGTCTACACTGTTTGCATTTAGTACAGGAATTTCATTAAAACATGGTAATAATAAAAACTACCCAGACTCCTTTTACTGAAAATGGACCGGTCCAAAGAGTTAAGGTTGTAGAATCCATTCGGTATAAATGGGTTAAATAAGCAGTTGAGATGGGTAGGTCTTTAAGGAAAGATTTCTATGAAGAGCTGGATAATAGAAAACACCCCAAAGGTAGAAAGAATAAATGTTAAAAAAACACATGAAATCTTGCTCCAATGACTAACATATCAAGATTGATGTGAAAACGTATCTGAAAACCATTCAGAATGGTATAGCTTTACTAGAAAGGGTACCTTTGCGACAAAAAAAAATGGAACAATAATTAGACATTTCAGCTATCTAAGCATACATTAACTACTAGCTCTGCAAATGGTTAAATATCAATGGTCAGCTAGGACCGGTACACAACAATGAGATGAGGAGGGGCAGATTACACTTAGAAGATTTTCCTACATTTTTATAAGGCAATAGTTGTCAGTTGTCCTGTTATGTTTTTCTACAAACAAAGCACTATCTTCTGAAAAAGATTTTACTATACTAGGAAAGAATATACTCCTTAGGATAAATTTGTCAAAACAGTTTGGATCTTCTAAACAGCAATCCACTTTAGAGTGGATTGCTGTTTAGAAGATCCAAACTGTTTTGACACTGTTATTACTCTTCACAGTAGCCAGTCCTCTTATAACCACTACCTTAGGATGCTAAATTCAGGCGTACAACAACGGAGCTATTGATAGCAATACATGTTTGATATCAAGGAGTTGGTCCATCCAGCATTTTGAGAATGCTTGAAGCATTACGAAACTGTCGAATGGTGTTGCAAGTTTACTTCAATAAAATAATGACATAACTAGAAAAAGAGTGAGATATGTCCCATGGAGAAAAGAAAAAAAGTACAAAACTGCGAATACGAAACTCGGTTTTATTGAAGCTCTTCCTGAATAGCAATATAATGTGGATACCTAGGAACACCTCACCTTCACTAGCACGGAGTTTTCCTGAAGTCCATAATTGACGTTGATGTAACTTTTTATTGGTTATGAAACGTCGAAAATACAGTTAAAGCCATGATATGTTTTTTTTTTTTTTTTTTAAATAAAGTATGTTTCATAAAATATATTCGTACAAAAAGTATTGACAGTTTTATTGTTATAGACATGCTAATATCAACGTGCAGAAAAACATCATTTTGCTATTCTATTTGCTATATAGTCATTTGCTATTCAGTAAATTACTTTTTATTTCTAACAATGTAAGCATATATTGAGATAAAGAAGGTGTTAAATCAGTTGTTAACATATAAGAACGGACATGGACAGACTTTTATAGGCGGCGACTCTGACAAATTGTTTTGCTTATCCTTTGAAATGGGGTCTACTCTTAAAGGGAAGAGTTTAGAGTAGACCCCTTTTAGATTAGACCCTTTTCAGAAGTGACTTGATCTGCAGGAAAGCAACAGGAAATCACAAAAGCTATCTCCCCTATGAAAAATGGTGGCATATTTACCTTGTGTATCTAGTCCCTTTAAATATTTACTCTGACATTTCCGCAAGACCTCGAGACACATTCTCGGTGCTTCGGTACTGGCACGAAATTAACCTTACATCATTTCCGTAATTCTAAAATGAGGTTAAGACACGTAGATGATCTTTGTACGCCTAAATTACCCTTTTCGGTGTAGTCGTATAGATCATCGTTCTGAGCTAGCGCTGTCAGCAGTTGTATGAAATCACGAATATGCCTACAAACGAAAGAAATCTGCATTACGACCTTTTCTTTTATTACCGTAAAAGGGGCAGAACATATTATGCTTTGAAAAGTGTGCTCAAGGTGGCGGTAAAACTGCAAGATTAGGACAAGCCTAAACAGGAAAAAAATAAAAATAAAAGCAGGATACATTACGAAAACATGCCTATTCAAATATACTGAAAATTTTACAACCAAAAAAAATGAAAATTTTCAGATAAAAAATTTAATATTTTTCATATTTCTGTTCAAAACATAGATTGTGGGTACTCGTTAGAACCGCCTCGGCGAGGCGGTTCTAACGAGTACCACAATCTATGTTTAGAGCAGAAATAAGAAAAATAATGTATACCCCTGTAAACCCCAGTTTTACTATATAAAAGTGGGGTTTAAGAGGGTCAAAATTATATAGGCATGTTTTCGGGATGTTTGTCCTTCCATACGCACATTATTGATTTTTGTTTATTTTTAGCATTAGAAAAATGTTGCTGCTGAGCAATACATATTTTCGGCCATTGCTGAAATAGCCCCTATAGCTCAGTCGGGAGATCACTCACTTCCCACGCGGGCGACTTCCCACGCGGAAAGTTGCGGGTTCAAAATCAAGGCTTTTCTTTATATTTGTTTATGAATCTGTCCCGTTCAAATCGCTTAGTTGCTGGCAAATTTCATCTCGTTATTCTGACAGAAACCAGGATAGGTTCAACGAATGTATCTAGAAACAAGGCATTTTATTGACATGGCTGCATCATTGTTGTTGAGAACACTTGCGTTCAATTTCTTATAAGGTTATCAAACTATTGTGCATGAGTGTTCTCAATGATGAAAATACTATTGTTCATAAAATATGAAATATTAATATTTTCATATGCGTATGTGCGCTGAGTATTTTATTATTATTATTAAAACAACGAAAATAATAAGAAGACGACTAAAGACTTTAAATGGGCCTTATATATATTTCACTGTTTCATATGACGTAGGTTTCTCCCCTTGAATTAACCCTTTAAGCAAACGCATCCTCTAATTTCACTTTTGGTTGTTTATATGCTAAAAAAAACCTGTGTATGGTAAGTCAGTGGTGAAACCCCGCTAAAAATATTCCAAATACTTACATAGTTATTGAGATTTTAAGCGTTTTCTTATTTGCATCTCATTAATTTTCACGAGAAACCAATGACGCCATTGCTTCTTATGATTAATTTTAAATATATTTTAAAAACTTTAATTTAAAAATATTCAGGAAAAGCATGCAAAGAGAAACAAGATCTCCATATTTATATGCAGGGCTGCAGTGATTATACATTTTTTATAATCAGTTGATTTTTAAATGAAATTTGACTTTAAAAATAAATGTATGTGAGATTTTAAGGCTGATCTAAATTCATTTTTCTGAAGTTATTCAAATTTATTTGATTGAAATTTTATATAACAATCTTTCAGAATATAATTTCCAACAATTCATTCAGTCTTGGTATTTATACCAACATAAGCTTTATACCAACATAGTGATCTGCAGCTTGCATTTTGATATTTTTTTTAAGTTTTTTTGATTTAATTAAGTCAGTTTTCATCATTTAAAAATGTTTGTTTGAAAATAAAGTCTAAATATTCAATAGTATCAGAATATTTACTTTTTTATCATAATTAGCAGTCTGGAATAAAATTATGGGGATTTAAGTAAAATTTAGATTCCAAAGTAAAAGTTACAAAGACCCAATAGCATCATAAAATAGTGCCTTGTTTATTCGGGAATAGCTTTTCTACCAAACTATAAATAGCAACACAAGTTACAACGGCTTTGAATGCATGCTAGTTTTGAATCAACAGAAATATCCTGAAATTAGGGGATGCGTCACCTTTGAAATTCCAGTCACAACTTTCATGTATACTGTCTTTTAGCTCTTCAGATCATTAAATCCCTTCCTCTTGGATACGACACAAAATTATCCATTTGGATTGGTATGTCGTTAAACAAGAACCTGAACAAACAAACAAGGTACTTGGGATAAAATGACAATGCGCATTAGTCTGGAAGCTTATCTATCGTCTAGTTACAGTTCTATAACCAGAAGGAGTTGACAGAGCTGTCTCGGAATGTCACAGACTTGTTGCGATGCTATTTTCGTAATACGGACGTCTGCCTTAGGGAGTTGTTAGTAAAATATGGTAATCAAAGAACCAACAAAACAACTCCTTTATTTTCCTTGCCTTTTATTTTTGTTTGCATTTCAAATCATTTCCAATGATCCGTAGATTCAATTAATTTTCATTTAGGATTGGTTTTGTCTGACGGTATCTCTTATTTATGTAGGAAAAGGTGCCCTTGCAGCATATAGGGTGGCGATGGCGCAGATCAGCCTGTACATTCGAACAGTCTGATCAGGGCCAGAGCTTATAAAAAATTTTTCATGCTCAAGTCAACTGAGCATAAAATATGTCCTGGTAATAAATCTAAAATTACTAACAAATGCAAATTCTTTCTTGCTAAACATAGCTGAGCATGAAATTTTCTTTGCTAATATATATGAAAATGCCAACAATAGTTGGTATTTTCATATTTATTAGCAGAGAAAATTTCATGATCTGCTGAGTTGAGCATGATAAAAGTTTTATAACCTCTGGGCCAGAGCCTTCATAGGCCGCTTACAGAATCATATGGACGATTAGGAAAGGCTTTTGTCAGACTGTGCGGCTGCGCTAGCAAAACTGGACCTTAGCTGTCCGTTTTTGGTGTCGGGGCAATTTTATACTCATTGACCTTCAATCATTCTACATTGTTTACTCTTTCTAACTTTGTTTGACTTTGCTTCCCACATAATATGATGTCACTAGAGATCACTTTAGTATTGTTGGGATTTATTTAGCTCTGTACAAATTTATATAGGGTACTAGAATTATCTTAAATATTTTGATAGTCCAGAAATTAGGACACGAGGATAAATCACTTTCTTCAGTGTTGTAGGAATGGACAAGACCAAAAGACAGACAATGTAAGAAGTATTTCGATCAGAATTTCTTGCACTATATATAGTAATGATTCCTTCCAAATATGAAAACAACTAACGTCAACAGCGTAGACTCAAATCAGCATGCAGCTACTTATACCCACAGTTTGACCAGCGTCTACACTAATCGTTAACATAATATATGGATGAAAACACAGGTTTATCTGGTCAAACGCTGTTCGTATGTCATGAAATGTTGTTTTTTATTAAGAGAGGCTGTGAAAATATTTAGGGTAAATAGAATGAAATTATCACCACACCTTATTCAAAAATCGTAAACAGCAAGAATCCTAAGTAAGAAAAAGTGAATAGAAAATTAATGAACACGACTTAACCTTAGGTTACAGATTGCTTATTCAAGTTGGACACAAGAAAGCAATCTGTAATCAGACTTTTCGTATTCGATCTGAACACGTTGTTTCTGTTGAGACCTATTCTTTGCTTCATTTTAGGTTTTATCTATGATTTATTTGTTACCCGTAATGATTCATGAATGAGATGGAAGACCGCCAAACGAACCGAAATATATGTTTTTACCACAATGGAAGCTGAGGGTGAGGGTTGGGGTCCCGAAAAGCTAGCTGAAGACATCCCCCCCCCCCCCCCCCCCCCCCACACACACACACACACAGTAATTTATTGCTGACCGTTCTAAGGCGATACTTTCATTGTGGTACTTTTTGTCAATTGTGATGTAGTGTTTTACTGTTTCACTTTCTAATATTTTTCTTTTAAACAATTACGTAAAGTTTAAGATATATTCAGTTAAGTTTGGGAACATAGTTGTCACCTTTTTTGGAAAAAAGTTGCCAACTCTGCTTGGTATCTGTTCATTTTGTGGCTGCTTAATTGTATTGGTCTGTATTTCCCTTTGGTTTTGGGGCCTTGATGTGGATCTGATTGTGTCAGTTCCTGAGTTCTCTTATTTACTTTGTCCCATAATGCAGATAGTGTTTTCAGTCTAAAACAGAATGGCAAACAATGTGAATCCTGATGAGACGGCTCGCCGTGAACCGTCTAATCTGGATCTGAACTGTTTGCACAGGTCTGCTGGAATGAAAGGGTTAAGCCGCGACCATATAAAGAAAAAGCTTCATTTATTCATAGTTCAGGCAATTTCCCCCATTTAACCACTTTATGTACAGTAAAACCTGTGTAAGACAGCCACCTTTGAAATTGACCTTAGTGGTTGATGTGGAAAGGTGGCTGTCTTATAAAGGTACATGTCATGTAATGTTACATGACATGTACCTTTATAAGACAGACAATTTTTTCCACATCAGCCACTATTTAAAGTCAGTCTTGAAGGTGGCTCTCTTACACAGGTTTTACTGTAGTAAAAAGTGAGAACCGGATCACTGGGTGAGGTCGGTGTCGTGAGATATTATGAAGAAAATTCTCATATTTTTTGCACACATGTGTGAAGAAAAAGAGGTTTTATACCATACCATACCATTTCTTACGACATGACAGCCTACCCGGATAAAAATGCGATGTTCTAACCACCGAGACAAAGAGTCGACTCCCTGACGCAGTTGTCAGAGAGTGAATATATACCTACAAGCTATGCGAAATCTTGTCAAGCCAGATAATCGAAGGTAGGAGTGCTAGGCCGTAACACTCCCTCTTTTCAAGAAAGTCATCATTTATGATGACGTGAAGCCATTTTCGGCGAAGTCAAGCCCAATCTCGGACCCCATATTACGACATGAAAGTCGCAACAAAGGAATGAAGCATAGCTGAAAAATAATTACCGCATATTTTGATTTTGGGATTCGAACCCGGTCTGTCCGGATAAAAATCCAAAGCTCTAACCCCTGCACCAAAGAGTCGACTCCCTGACGCAACTCTTAGAGAAAGAATATATACATACAAACTACGCGAAATCTGCCAAGGCAGAAAATCGAAGGCAGGAGTGATAGAGTGTAACACATTTATGCGCATCTGTATCAGCGTATACATGCACGGTAGTGTGTTCATGGAACACAAAGTTCACCTGTTTCTGTCACGGTAATCACATGGAACGATAGATAAAAAAATCCTGTAAGTCTACACTTTACAAATGCTTTCACAAGGCGTGAAGTCCGAAATGTTCCAGATACTATTTTCAGACATGTTTACCTAAATATGGATTTTGGATAGACTCGTCCAACCTCTGACAAGACAGTAAATATCTGAGGTAAACATGCTTTAAACTATAGAATTACAAGTTCTAGCGAGTAAACGAGAAAAAGGATACTTATCACATAGGCGACCAGCAAATGCGTTTTGTTGTTTGCAGACATGTAGTAACGAGCTTGAGGAAGTATCAGACAAAAACGCATGTCTGTGGCCCAAATTGGGGACTGTGCATGCACATTTATAGAACCACAAACCGAAAAACGTACGGAACTTTTTTTGTGTGTGTGGATATTTGTGGTTCATTCGACGAAGTCGGTTAAAATCATTTGCTGGCCCATGAATATAAATATCTACAGGGAAGACCGATTATTTTTGTCTAATCATTTGATTCAGACATCATTGTATGCGTTTTTAAACATCATTTTACAATAGAATCTTCAAACTCAAGCAAAAATCAAGTTTTGAAAATCAAAACATACATTTTCTATTTAGAATAACAATTTGATAGAATTAATGATATGCATTGCGCGACGGTGCTTTCGTAAGAAACGATAAACAAGGGTAGCTTTTTAAAAAGAAACAATGTTAGCAATTTTTGATTGGATGACGTAAATCAAAACATGACGTAAATCAAATCAATACTTCCGGCACTCGGAAATACCCTTTTCGGAATGCAAATTTACTTGTGGGCAGCGGAGCGTAAGTGCGGGTTTACTGGAATTATGAAATAGACAAAGTAATTGCTAAAAAACGTCTCGATTATATATATATATTCTAAGCAATTTCGGGGATTTTTCGTGTCAAATAGGAAAACTAGGATGTAGGCTTATAGCGAATAGGCGGGGATAAGTGTTTTGAAACGATACGTTAAATCTTGCTAGAATTCGACACGCAAAGTTGTCGATGTCACTTTCCTCCCTTGTCAATCAAACAACTTCCCTAAAGATACTATTTGGTATATTTCTGTTTAAATCGAAAAAAAATAAAAATAAAAACAATGTCCATGACCCGTGTCTCTGTGGTAAAGGGGTGTTTGTGTGAACTGGGTGTTACGATGCACGATAATTTGGATAGTTCGTGTTACCTCATCTGAGTCATCCATGAGTTCTTATCATGCACGATCAGCCCCAGTACCTACAGAAATGCAGAAAAAAATATTACTATTCCTCGTCTCTTATTTTCTTTTTTGAAGATGCTTCTTGTTTCCTTTATTATAACATTAAGTAGGAACTATATTAATAAATATTGATGGTCTAGTGTCAGTTTCATAGCTTGTCAGAAACTAAATGCATCACTTTTCGAAAAGTTTTACTCTTTTAATCATTATGACCGCAGTACATTTTGTATTTTTTTTCGACAAAATAAAGCTTGACTTTTAAAGTCTAATTTGCTCGAAATAATAATAATAATAATAATAATAATAATAATAATAAACTAGACATGTGTCCAGAGTACACACAAATGTCGCCGCCCTTTGCTCTTTGCCCATATGGCAACAACAATTTTTCGAACACCCAGTCTGACCTGTAATACATTCTGACCCCTATTCTTATCCCAGGGCATGACACAGGAGTAACTCTAGCACAGAGTTAAAGGTTTAGATCTGGATGAGTAGCGTACGACATTCAACTCTCTAGCATTAAATGCTCCCAAATTATTATCTCCAGGAGAAACGTAGACGTAAACATCAATGTAAACTTGAATACTTGTCAGACTGGTTACGAACGTGACATACACATACCCACGTACAGTAGTAACATCACGGCAAACGCTATGTGCCCCACTCCTTCCTTCGGCAAGCAGGGGCATAAAAATGTATTCGGTTTTTGAATGGCGCTTTAAGGGTTACATCATCAATATGTGTTAGATGTAGCTTCTAAATTAATTGACACGCGAGACGTGTATATAGCCATAATTAATTAAAGATAAATCGTCTGTGAGTCTGGGCTCGGTTAAAAAGTGCAAAATTCGTGGACGTTTCGCCCTGAAATGGTTACATTCTCAGTGTACTTTACCGAAAAAAAAAACACCTATATTAAACGATTGGGATGCTATGTTGTTCATACTTCAACGAATTTATTGACTCTCGCGAAGTCTCTTTTGTGATCATTAAATGACGTCAATTTAAATGATGATTCTCTCCAATATGATTGGACGATGGTGACCCTATTATATCAAAGACGCTGTTCCACTGGTAATTTGAAAGCTGCGTGCAATTTGTTTTCTTGTTACGATTTCAACCCTCGAAACAGTTTTTTTTTCATCAACTACTGGATGGAAAATGGTATAAATATAAGTAACAAAGGCAATTTATTTAACGTTCATTGAAGTATGAACAATATGGGGTCCCGAGCAAAGTTTACATGAACCCATTCGGGGTTTACTTCCTTTACTCGTGACCCGATGTTAATCACGGAGGGTTAATCATAGCGCCTCGTCAGGAGCCAAGTGGGGATAATTTAAGGATATCATCGATCTTTTATAATATTAACCGTATGTTGAGTGTAGTCATGAAGCGATTCTAATGAATACTCACAAGTTGCATTTTCATGATAAAATCCTTAAAATATCCCTGAATATTTGTTTTCTTGAGCTATCGGAAGACCTTTCTGGGGTCTCAAAAACGAGTTCGAATCAGCCATAGTAAACGAGCCATCGGTGTTTGAGTCATTGAAATTTTACTGTGTTTTGTGATTCTGAATACAGCCGTCTTATAACAGTAGGTAAAAACTTAGTTTATTCCTTGTCCTGCTGAACCCGTATATACCCTGCCTTTGCAAACAGTGTAGATCCAGATCAGTTGGCTTCTTCAAAAGCCGACTGATCTGGATCTGCATTATTTGTCATTCAGTATGTGAATTTATATCAACAACCTGGATCAAGTAATTTGATTGGCTGAAAATTGGAAGTGGGCGTGACATTTTTTTTTTTTTTTTTATTTATTTTTTTTTTCCGAGTTTTTTTTTCCTGGGCGTGACATCTTAATTAAGTCAGCTTGACAAGGGTTAATTAAAATGTGTGGTATAACGTAGTCTGATTCACGCATAGCAGGTGTGGTAAAACCTTCAGCAAACAACAATTTGAAGCATTTCTCACATTTTTATCAGAAAATAGGATTTGACAGTACATGCAAAATAACTCTTAAGAAAACAATTTGTATGTATTGTCAAACCCTATTTTCTGGGAGATTGTGTGTCGTCTGTTGAACACGCCCAGAGCGTGCTAAGCTGTAATGAAGCAAATTGTAGATATACAAAATCTTGAGTCGAATCCCCTGTTGTATTTGGCCTTGGGAACAATGAATTATACTTGGGAATTAGCGAACACAAAATTATACTTCTTTAGTTCTATCAGCAAGCAAATGGAAATTGTACAGAAACATTAATATCGTCTGCCTAAATGGTTATGCCAAAAGAAAAGACGGAAAGAGTCAACAACAAAAATGTAATCAGCAATAAAATGCGCTTGGGGAATTCCTGATACAATTTTAGTTAGTTTTTACTTTGCTTTTAGTTTAAAGGAATAGATGCACTAAGGGGAGCTAATTCTGTCAAAAATATTTCGTCAATCTGCTGAAAGCGGATGTACTCTTAAAGAAAAGAATTTGCTCCCTGCGGGTGCTAATTCTTTTCTTTTAGAGTAGACCCCTTTTCAGTAGGGACTTGGTGTGAAAACAATAGAAAGTCACAAAATCGTTTCTCTCGAAAATCCTGGCGGAAAATCTACCTAATGTATCTATCCAGGAGGGCATATAGTTTTACCCTCGTAATACGTGCGTGTGTCCGTCCGTCTGTCCGTCCATCACACTTTATAGTACTGTTCGTGCCACTGCAACCCCAACAGTTTTCAAGGTAATGATTTGAAACTTGCACCATAGTAAGGATATAGACTGAGCATGAGCATAAAAGTCACAGAACTCTGGTCGAATTATCATTGGTAGAGTTACATACCTTTGATTTACACAGAAAATTTGTCTTATACAGATGATATTCAGTCGACTCTCGTTATCTCGAATTCCAAGGGACTGTCTGAAATACTTCGAGATATCTGTACTTCGACATATCAGATTTGCAGAATTGGGGGAAAAATAATTCGATTAACCATATTTAACAATATAATTGGACTCTTGAAGTTAGAGATATATTGAAAATATTGTGGAAAAGAGGAGAAATTGCTCCTCAGGAGCAATTTCTCCTCTTTTCCACAATATTTTTACATGTTGTTAGATGTTCATGTTTAGGCAGGGACCAGATTTTCACTTCGAGATAAGCGGTTATTCGAGATAAGCGAGTTCGAGATAGCGAGAGTCAACTGTAGTAGGGTTCGTGTCTCTGCAACTTCTACAGTTTTCAAGATAATGATTTGAAACTTGCAGCAAAGTAAGAATACAGGGTGGGCGTGTGCATACAGATCACAGAACTCTGATTTTTTTTTTTTTTTTTTTTTTGTTTTTTTGTTATTAGAGTTACATACACTTTATTTACTTAGAAATATGGTCTGAAACACCTGGCATAGTAGGGCTCTTGTCTCCGCAACTTCTTCAACAGTTTTTAAGATAATGATTTGAAACTTACAGCAAAGAGCAGCAAAGTAAGAATATAGGCTGGGCATGTGCATTAAGGCCACAGAACTCTGATCAGAATTTTATTATTAGAGTTACATGTCCTGGGTTTGCTAAGAAAATTTGCCTTATACACATGACACAGAAGGTTTAGTGTCTCCACAATATCTACAATTTTCATGATCATAATGATTTGAAACTTGCAGCAAAGTATGAATATCGGCAGAACATGCGCATTAAGGTCACAGAACTCTGATTAAATGTTTATTGCTAGAGTTACATACCCTTGATTTACTTACAAATTTTAACATAATAAGCCAAAGTGGCACTAGCGGGGTCATTCGTCCCCTTTAGGGATCATTTTCTACTGCAATTTTTCTACTTTATTTATGTCTGTTCGTCCGGAAGATCTTGCGTGTATACTTTAGGTCTTTATTTTCGTACCTTTTGGCATTTAGTAGTTAGCGTTTCTGTCTGTGGTCACTATATTACGCTCTATCCACGACATACAAAGAGGGAAAAGGTCGAATATATAAATTGCTGGGCCCAGATTATACAGTGCCCGCTGGTTTGTACATGTATTATATTTATGTGTATAGTCGACAAACACACTACACGCATCACGAAAACATGCCTATATAATTTTGACCCCTTTAAACCCCACTTTTATATAGTAAAACTGGGGTTTACAGGGGTATGCATTATTTTCTTTATTTCTGCTCAAAAACATAGATTGTGGGTACTCTAACGAGTACCCACAATCTATTTTTTGAGCAGAAATATAAAAAAAATATTTGAATTTTTTGTCTGAAAATTTTCAATTTTTCGGTGATTAACTTTTCAGTATATTTGAATAGGTATGTTTTCGTAATGTATAGATTTAACACTCTCAGTAGCCTTTATCACTATCTGGGCTAATTCAACAGACGATACATTAACGATATTTTCCTATTTTTACAGAAAATAGGCTTTAACATTTCATACAAATTGTCTCCTAAGGTGAAAATTTGTGTAAACGTCAAAAGCCGATTTTATGTAAAGAGTAAGAAAAATATTTTAAAATTTGTTCTATGAATTTTTTACTCATCATGTAGAGAGATAGCGGAGGAAGAACTGTATTTAACCTATGATTCGGACACCTTAACTCGTTTCCATACTTGTCCTAATATTTTTTGAACAAATCCTTTTTCACTACCTGATGTTGTGTATAAAATTGCTGGATGAGTTGCAAACCGTGTAGATTCTTATCAGACGCCGCCATCTGCGACATCTGATCCGAAGGTGCTCGGAAAAAAGTCACACATTACGAAAACACGCCTATTCAAATATATAGAAAATTTCGCCTCCAAAAACTGAAATTTTTTGGATAAAAAAACTCTGATATTTTTTCATATTTCTGCTCAAAACATAGATTGTGGGTACTCGTTAGAACCGCCTCGCCGAGGCGGTTCTAACGAGTACCCACAATCTATGTTTTGAGCAGAAATAAGAAAAATAATGTATATCCCTGTAAACCCCAGTTTTACTATATAAAAGTGGGGTTTAAGGGGGTCAATTATATAGGCGTGTTTTCGTAATGGAAAAACATGTCACAGATATGCCAATTAAAGTAGAGAGTTTGTATACAGTGCATTCTGTCACTTAAAGATGGCCTATTGTCATCTTTATGCATATACCTGACCGAGAAAAACAGCGCACTCTGTTACTTAACCCTTGTCCTGCTGAATAAATTAAGAAGCCACACCCATTTCTAATTTTCAGTCAATCAGATTACTTGATCAAGTTTGTTGATATAGATTCACATACTAAATGGCAAACAGTGTAGATCCAGATCAGTTGGCTTCTTCAGAAGCCAACTGATCTGGATCTACACTGTTTGCAAAGGCAGGGTATACCCGGGTTCAGCAGGACAAGGGTTAAAGATAGTGTCCTGTCTATTAATTTGGTGTTCTTTATTACCAAATGAGCTTTGTTTTCAAAATAAAAATGTGAAAACATAATTTTGTTGTTCTTTGCAATATTACATTTTTAAATCGTTACCTCACATAACAGCTACGAAAAAGTAAGATTATAGCGAATTTAAGATCTTTTGTGCAGTTTGTGACTTTTTTGCTTTGATTTTTTTTCCTACCCAAATCTGTGACTTTTCTTGTTTTTTGTCCTGTGGCTTTTTTTCCTACATTCGATTTGAATCTACACTGTTTGCTCAAGGCATGTATTTCAAATTACTTAAGAGTAAATATGGGTGACCCTAATCAGAATGCGCAGTTGCTCACGTCTATCTAGGTCTACGTTTGTGTTTAAACGCGCTAAGTTCGGTTTTCCTTTAATTTGTAGACCCAAATGGTTTCCGATACAATCATACATAGCATTTACCATCAACAAAGGACATTGGTCTGTCTGTTGGTCATTGATAATTCGATTGGGGCGAGATGATCCAATTTTAAAATCTTTATTTGCTTTCATCCGAGAATCAGATATGATGATGCTGGACAAAAGAGCAGAGAGGTATCGATCCACACAGACTTGGTTGTCGTTGGGGTAAATTTACATGAAACAATCAGCGAAACATTACAGTATTCGAAAGTGTTTACGAGTCTGTGAAAGGTTTACCACCATTTTCTTTCCATAATATATATA
Organism: Anodontia alba; assembly: GCA_964016985.1. Taxonomy (NCBI): domain Eukaryota; kingdom Metazoa; phylum Mollusca; class Bivalvia; order Lucinida; family Lucinidae; genus Anodontia; species Anodontia alba. The sequence goes on from OZ024823.1 coordinate 106,059,832, forward strand.
TAAAAAAAAAAAAAAAAAAAAAATAGGGGTATGTAAGTGTCTACATAAATAGACAGATTTTCGGAATTTTTCAGTTCTTAAACCAGCAGATTATTACTTTCGTGCAGTTTCGACTTCATATGAGCCAACGCATGACAAAACCAACAAAATGGCATATTCACCCAGCGAAGACTCAGATCAGCCTGGGCATCCGCCCACTCTGATCAGAGTCTTCGCTGAGCGCTCAATGGCTAGCTAAGGACCCAAGCTTTCTTTATGAGGACAGCGAAGACTCTGATCAGACTGGGCGGATGCCCAGGCTGATCTGAGTCTTCGCTGAGCGCACATGCCAATGTGTTGGTTTTGTCATGCGCTGGCTCATATATCAGTCTTCATTCGCTTAATAAAGCAATTCGTCTGTCCTCATTTCTCATATTGCGACACACGTCGTCTCTTCGTTTTTATCTTAATGTTGTTTATACTGTCTAGTCCTTTAGAACCAACGAGTCCATGTTTTAAGAATTTGAAAAAAAAAAAAAAAAAAAAAAAAATGCATATCGTTCTGGCCGATGCTAGGGGGCGGGGTTAATGCTACAAATTACATTACTGTTTATAAACAGCCTAACTAAAACCAAGCTTGCTCGTTTTGTTTTCTTTAATGTCCTTATATCCTCTCAAAGCATCCATTTTAGCTCAGAATTTATTAACTCCCGAAGTAAGTTTGAGATTACCAGTTTTCCTCCAGCCTAACAATCAGTTTGTCATAAAGACGTCAGAGTATTTAACTTGCCTCCAGCATCACATCCAATGTTACATATAATTCTTTGTTATTACTAAATGTGTCTCCAGTTTTACAATCAAGTTAATAAAGAAGAGGTCCAAGTGAACCTGATCGCTTACCTGCGCACTCTCTTTGGAAAAAAGGCTGACGTATAGACACTGGGGACAAGAACCAAGAGAAACCCTGGTCCCTCTTTGTAGTCCAAATAGTATCAACGAAATTTGATGCATTCTATATGTGCATTTTACCGAAAACAACTATCGGAGTAAGTAATCATCAAAAATGGTTATTGTCCCTCAAAAATTACTAGCTTATCAACATTGCTTTAAACATAATAAGTATGGCGTAAACAAAATATTGTGAAAAAGAGGAGAAATTGCTCCTAAGGAGCAATTTCTCCTCTTTTCCACAATATTTCACTTATGAGTATAAAGGTTGCCCTTGGAAATACGAAACATAAAAAAGTGAAAACCAGAGTCCCGTTTTCATTGAGATTCTTTATATGACATCATTGTAATTTGCATGGCTGCATACCCTAACCCACCCCACACCCCTTCTATACCAGGCCCACCCTCCCGTACAGAGCGGGACTCGATTTTCAAAGATAAAAAAATGGACTCAAAGTCACAACTGCTCTGCTTTTTTCACTTTTTATATCATCATCAGCGACTGCTGTCCTTCTACGTAATCAAACAAAGGGTCTAATTAGTGTCTTCGAATTGCGATTATATTGGGATCTTTATATATCTGTTGGGATGTATTAAATTCAGTATTGGACCATATGGCTGCGAAGCTACACTCTTATTATAAACCTTTCTGAACTGTTTCAACAATCCTCATTATGTGTTCGTTTTTCTTTCTGACATACATACAACCATGGGACATTGCCATATGTGCTCTACGATGATGGATACTATTCTACTGGGAAAGCGTGTGTTTGGTGTGTTGGTTGGTTGGTTGGTGCTCCTTCGACTGAAACTTTCGGCAATTTGTCCCTGCCCAGCTAGCATTCTACGTAAATCTACATCGGGCCGTCATCGGCCCGTCAGCTACCCTGACGGGCCGATGACGGCCCGATATAGATTTACGTAGAATGCTGACTGGGTGCTATCTCTGGCTTTTGGCAGGAAGGTACTTGCCTCGTTAGAAGCAAGGTGAGGGTTGGGCCTTTACCTCATCTTAACGTGACTGAAGTATTGTTGGCAGGGCATCTCAAACAAATACTACAATGGGCAGCGTTTCTATATTCTAGAATTTAGGCATCCTCGGTAACCCGGGTGTGATCCATTACGTTACACTTCATTCATCACCCCTGGGACAACTGACTGACGAAACGTCGTTTTCTATGAATATTCACAACACCGGGGAATACCTCAATAGCTAATCAAAATGTCGCTAACATAGCGCTACTCTCTTCTGCGGAAGATTCATTTGTTCTTCTTCCGTTACTAAAAATAACTCAGGAAAACCCGATAAACGTTTTCGTCAGCAATTAATACCATGCCTGGATTGCAACGAACGATATGATTGGATATTCGCAAAACAAACATAGAACGATGACGTTATTTGTGGAGTAGGCCAGATAAAAATAGATTAAAATTTCTCATGGAAATACTGAGATCACCAACCAGATGCCCTCATTAATAATTCATGAGGACGAAGAAACGTAAGCGAGTTGTCCCAGGGGTGATGAATGAAGTGTAACGTAATGGGTCACACCTGGGTTACCGAGGATGGCATTTAGGCAAAGGTTTAGAAAACTGCTTCGATCAACTCATATATATAGCAATGTGCTTCAGCATGGTAGATGCTCATGGAAATCATTTTACCCTTGAAACATTCATTTACAGTTGCAACAAAATTGCTTCAAACCCTAATAATTTCACAACTATATCCCGGAGGATGCCATTGATATAAACGAAATAATGCGCCTGAATAATCCCGATTAGACTTAATCTTGCATTTTCCCAGCCAAGCAAATGTTTGTACTTATCTTGAGAGAAGACTGTCATGAGGAGCTGTATTATAAAATGTATTTTCTTTGAGTGCAGGGGACAGTTATTAATGACAGATTCCATCTGCCATTCTTCGTTGCCATGTGCGGTTTTAGAGAAAGTGGCTGGCTTCTATCGAATTTTGTATTCATCCGCACAAAAAGTAGACCATGTGTGTATATTAGTACGCCATTGAAGAGATATCAGAACAAAAATAGTGCGACTTGTGCTTGATCTATTGTTCAAGTCTTCTGCGGGAAAAAATCCGCTTTAATACATGTGCGAACAACGAAGGCGCAGATCAGTCTGCGCGTCCGCACAGACTGATCAGCGCCTTTGTTATTCGCTATAGCTCGTTCTTTTTCGACGGAGAAGCCTCTCACAAGCTTATATGGAGGGCAAAATGATTTTCTGAAATGCATTAGTTTCTCATAGAATCTGTCGTTCAGGGCTATTCAGCCCTTTGATATTTTAAAAACACGATTGTTAGTTGTTGAAGAACAAGCTACAGTTCATTACCAGTCATGGTAGTAAGACAATTACAACAGCAGCATACAAATAGGATTTAGATGAACGTCTTATTCCCTTTAAATTTTATGAAGATAGACCTTAATTAAGTTACACGAAAGCGAGACGATATGCCCGGTGGTTTGAAATAGTAAACTCGCAATGTTGTCTCAACATTAAACCACGCGAAGAAAAGATTTAAACTTGTCTTTGTTTGACAAGCTGTCACAGTTATACGTGCATGATTACAAATGTTTATTGGCGTGCAACGCAATTTAAAAGTCCTCGTGCAAGTAAAATTTATAACGGTGGTCCTTGGAAATAAAATCCACAAAAAGGAATGAAAACCGGAATCTAGGTTTCATTGAGATTCTTCTTATGACAGCATTGTAGTTTGTATACGCCCGTTAGCACCAATTTATATGGAACTGCACCCCCTCCCCGCGCCCCAAGATACAAAAACTGGCTCAAGAATCCCAAGGAAAATAAAATATGGACAACCCTCTTTATACCGACATCCGATACAACGACAAAACTCATTTTAGCGACAACTGGGGTGTCACTAAGTCCTCGCTAAAGAGGTAACAGTTAGTCACAAATCATGCAAGAATAAAGTACTTAATACTTTAAAGAAACATGTGTTTTGGATATTTATTAGAATCGCCTCAGTGAGGCGATTCTAACAAATATCCAAAACATATGTTCTAAGAGGAAATGAGAATAGAAAAAAAGACATTTCTTACATATCAATCTACTCATTAAGTATTCTGTACAACAGCAAATTCATTTTAATGGAAACGTCTTTGGGAAAAATGTCGTTGTAACGAGGGTTCTCTGTACAAACTGCACTGTGATGAAGTACATGGAGAAGTTTATGGCAGCCACACGACACTTAACCTATTAAAGACTGATTAAACTCTCCTACACAATATATTGGAAGAATAGATTTTCGATTTTAGGTATGTCAGGCTATATGATGTACTTATGTATGATGTATGATTCCTAAAGAAAAATGGTTGGACTATTTGCAAACTGTGGAGACCCTGATCAGACGCCGCGTTCTACGGCGTCTGATCTGGGTCTGCACTGTTTGCCAGTTACCCGTTTAGAGGTCTCCAGTATTCAACGGGTTAACTCCAGTTCAGACAAATCAAATCTATAATGTAATGAATATTCTACCCAGACTGTGCGAATGCACAGGCTGATTTGCTCGCGTATAGCTTAAACACCATTTTGTGTGTCAAGTATTAACATCTAGCATGCTATGGGCAAATTCAGCACATGATAAATTGATGATATTTTTATTATTCTTTTTTTTTTCAGAAAATAGGATTTGTCATTTTTTAGCAAACTGTCTCCTATGCATGAAATGACAAATCCTGTTTGAAAAATAAGAAAAATATTTCAAAATATCGTCTTCTGTATTTTTTTTTACCAAGAATGCTAAGCATTAATTTTATTTGACCATTTATGTTATTGATTATCAGGCTGGAATATTCAGCTCAAGTATTATTACATTCTTGAGGACGTTTATTGTTTTAATAATTGTCGTAAGTCCATCTCATATGGCAAGGGAAATCAGTTTTATTGTACAGAGCACGGATTCACGCTAAATATTCCAGGAAGCATTCATGCGCAAGGGTAAACCATTAAAGCGCCAATCACAATTGCAGTAGACGACACTTTTATTCTTCATCACGAAAACACGCCTATATAATTTTGACCGTCTTAAACCCCACTTTTATGTAGTAAAACTGGGGTTGACAGGGGTATACATTATTTTTTTTATTTTGCTAAGAAAACATAGATTGTGGGTACTCGTTAGAACCGCCTCACGGCGGTTCTAACGAGTACCCACAATCTATATTTTGTGCAGAAATATGAAAAATATCAGATTTTTTTTTTTTCAGAAAATTTTCCTTTTTTGGTTGTAAAATTATCAATATGTTTGAATAGGCGTGTTTTTCGTAATGTATTTTTTTATTATTATTTTTTAGAGAAAATAAGATCTACGCAGTAGCCCACATACAGTCGAACTCTTTTTTTTCCTGAGGAATGATAATTCAATTTTGTCGCATAAAAATGTCTTATGCATTACTGTGTCATATCGAGTGTTTTGACAATGAGTCAAATAATATACCAAAATACTGACAATAATCCGAATGAGAGAGAATGCTGAAAATGATAAAAGTAAATTCCAGTTCTGTGCGTTCGCAACAGAATTGCATTAAAGTGCAGCACGTATTGGTGCAAAATTCCTTAACCAGAAGAACAAGATACCCTCAATTACCCTTACTGTTCGGACCGACAGGCCAGAGCAAATAAGATAGACCTACATCAGACACCGTATAATGCGGTTTCTGATCAGAATCTACACTATTTGCAACTCATGCAGCAGTTTTAACCCTAGTCCTACTGAACCCTGATATGTCCTGCTTTGCAAACAGTGTAGATCCAGATCAGCTGGCTTCTGAAGAAGCCAACTGATCTGGATCTGCACTATTTGCCATTAAGTATGCAAATTTATATCAACAATCTGGATCGAGTAATCTGATTGGCTGAAAATTAGAAATGGGTGTGGCATCTTAATTTATTCAGCAGGACAAGGTTTAAGACGCGTTTATGGGTAGTCAGACAGTTTTGTTGAACACATAATTTAGACAATTATGCCTGAGCTAACCGTGTAAACAATGCACACCCAGATCAGTGGTGCCAGATCAGCTAGTGCAGTCTTTGCCATTCACCCGGTAGTTTTAGAGACATGTAACGATAGCAAATTAGAGTTACAGCGTTGTTGGTATTGGCAGCTTCACAACACAGAAAGTACTTTTCAATATCAGCCATTATCACAAGACAGAACATGCATAAGGTGATGGTCGTTATCGGCCAATCTGATATTGCTTACTGTTCGGATCTAAGATATTGATGTATAGGCCGCGTGATGCGAAAAAGTGCCTTCGAGCATGCGCAAAATATGCGGATTCACATAATCCTGCCCACGTGCAAAGTCTCTTCTGGGCATTTGCTCTCCACTGAAACTTTCTGTAATATCCAATCATACTGTTAGTGGACAGGGAAGGCCTTGATCAGACTGCGCTTGGACTTCACAGTCCGTATATGCACAAAGACACGTTTCGAATGATGCGGCCCGTATATCAATACAAGCAAATGGAGTCAGTCAGAATCCTTCTGATAGTTTTCGTTTTCATTGCAACTTGATAAAATCTTGGACTGTTGTTAGGAAACTGTGTTTTTATTTTTTAATATGTTTATCTTTTGATGTGCGTTTCAGTTTCATGCAACATAACGAAAGGCAAAACATACATGAAAGATTGAAATAAGATAAAATTATACCAAGCTGTCTTTTCCCGCTAGATTCTGCAGATAAAAATCATGGTTAGCCCGACGCCTTTCGTTTTACGACCGCAGCGCACTCACAATCCTAATGACAATTTGTTAATTGTGCGATTGGCTTCTATTCTAAGACACCCGTTTGACTGTTTCTCTGCGCAGGTCAGCAGACAAGTGACAAGTAAGCCTAATCCGGAACATTAATATATAAACTAACATTACGAAAAAACGCCTGTTCAAATATATTGAAAATATTACAACCAAAAACGAAAAATTTTCAGATAAAAAAATCTGATATTTTTCATGTTTCTGCTCAAAACATAGATTGTGGGTACTGGTTAGAACCGCCTCGGCGAGGCGGTTCCAACGAGTACAGACAATCTATGATTTCTAGCAAAACAAGACAAATAATGTATACCCCTGTAAACCCCAGTTTTACTAAATAAAAGTGGGGTTTAAAGGGGTCAAAATTATATATGCGTGTTTTCCTGATGAGAAAATTACTTTACTGCAGCTGGTGTTAAGTGCCGTATGGCGGCCGTAAACTATCTCCTCGAACTTCTCCATAGTGCAGAATATATATTTTTAAACATAACGAAAACACGCCTATTCAAATATATTGAGAATTTTACCACCAAAAAATGAAAACTTTCATATGAAAAATTCTGGTAGTTTTCATGTTTCTGCTCAAAACATAGATTGTGGTACTTGTTAGAATTGCCTCGGCGAGGCGGTTCTAACGAGTACCCACAATATATGTTTTGAGCAGAAATAAGAAAATTAATGTATACCACTGTATCTGTATAAAAGTGGGGTTTAAGGGGTCAAAACTATATAGGCGTGTTTTCGTGATGTTTCCTTTGGGATCACTGTGCCCATCCTGGTTACCATCATGAAAACACGCCTATATAATTTTGACCCCTTAAACCCCACTTTTATATAGTAAAACTGGGGTTTACAGGGGTATACATTATTTTTCTTATTTCTTTTTAAAAACATAGATTGTAGGTACTCGTTAGAACCGCCTCACCAAGGCGGTTCTAACGAGTACCCACAGTCTATGTTTTGAGCAGAAATATGAGAAATATCAGACTTTTTATCTGAAAATTTTCAGTATATTTAAATATAGGCGTGTTTTCGTAATGCTTTGAAAATCGAATACCGTTTATGCCGGTGCTAGGGCCGTCTGCAGCCTGTGTCTTAAAGCATTTTCCTTTCATAAAAGCAAAAGAACTTCATTTTGTTTCTCCGAGAAGATAAGCAATTCTCGCACAGGTTCGGTAGAAATTGATTTATAGATTCTAATTTAAACGAAGATGGAAGAGTCCGCTTCAGAAACTCAGAAGTGAAAGAGTTAAAACCTAATATTTAGACGTTCTTTAACAAAAGAAACATGCATTAAGAAAACATGCCTATTCAAATATATAGAAAATTTCACCTCCAAAAACTGAAAATTTTCAGATTAAAAACTCTGATATTTTTCATATTTCTGCTCAAAACATAGATTGTGGTACTCGTTAGAACCGCCTCGGCGAGGCGGTTCTAACGAGTACCAACAAACTATGTTTTGAGCAAAAATATGAATCATAATGTATACCCCTGTGAGCCCCAGTTTTACTATGTAAAAGTGGGGTTTAAGGGGGTCAAATTATATAGGCATGTTTTAGTGATGTTCCGCGCATCTCCAGTCCAGACTGCGTATGCACCGTCTGGCCCGGGCATGCGCAGTTCACAGGTTATGCTCAAACAAGTTATGTCGTGACGCTGCTGATTCTTGTCGCAGAAGCTCAGTCAAAAATTAACGCTCAGCTTACTAAGTAATATTTTCAAGGGCGACATTTTGAAATATTTTCCTTATCTCCTTAGAGATAGTTTGTATGAACTGTTTAACCCTAATTGCTGAAAAAATGTATAAGAAATAGTCAATTTTTCGCCTGCTGAATTCGCCCAGAGAGTGTTAAAGGATAAAGTTCTTTGTCATGTTTCTGTCAAAGGAAGGTCCGTTTTATCGCAAATGAGCCAACACATGAGAAATGGGTAGTTATTACACACGTGACCAGCTATGAGGTGACCACATTACGAAAACATGCCTATTCAAATATACTGAAAATTTTACCACCAAAAAATGAAAATTTTCACACAAAAAATCTGCTATTTTTAATATTTCTGCTCAAAACATAGATTGTGGGTACTCGTTAGAACAGCCTCGGCGAGGCGGTTCTAACAAGTACCCACAATCTATGTTTTTGAGCAGAAATAAGAAAAATAATATATACCCTGTCAACCCCTGTTTTACTATATAAAAGTGGGGTTTAAGGGGGTAAAAATTATATAGGTATGTTCTCGTGATGAGCAAAGGCTCAGGCGAGCCTGCGCATAATCGCAGTCTCGCCAGAGTCATTGCTGTTCGCAGACATGTAGTAGAGACATTGAAGAAGCTTCAAACAAAAACGTATGACTAGGCCGAAAGGGGACAGCGCATGCGCATTTAGACCCACAAATCGGAAAACCCATAAGGTTCATTTTTCGTGTGCTGGCTCAATTATAGTTTGCGTGTTTGGTGTGATTGTTTCCTGAACTGTATCAATCAAGTAATTGAATTATCAGTAGAAGATTTAACCTTTACCACTCTCTGGGCTATTTCAGCAGACGACAAATTGGCGATATTTTTCTTATTTTTCACAGAAAACTGGATTTGAAATTTCATGCAAATTGTTTCTATTGGAGACCATTTGCATTAAATGTCAAAACCCGTTTTCGAGGAAAAATAAGAAAAATATTTCAATATATCGTCCGCTGAAAATATTACCCAGAGTGCTAAGCATTAATGATCATGAAACGCTGTACTTAGTAACACGGAAAGTTTGGCTTTCGCTGGGGTGGATAGCAACAAACAGAATAATTTGCTTAATTAACCTTAAACGTGGCAATTTAAATGTCAACATAAATTTTTACTTTGTTACCTGTTTTCCCATAAAATGTGGTTTGACAGTTCATCTAAATTTCTCCAAGAAAATGATTACACCAAAATCAAACCATCTGAATCTGAATCTTAATTGGTTACAGTGACAGGCCAAATGTCATTCATTCAGCAATCATGTGCAACAGGAAGAGACTAATTTCACTAATCCTGAGACACTATCCTCGCAAGCTTCATCTGAGGATATTGTGGAAGCTGGGAATGCACTCCGGTCTCTAAGTTTAGCAGGAAAGACGCTGGATTTTTAGATACCCATTTAGGCGAAAATGCCTATGCAGTCATCTGAGTATACTGTGGAAGCTGGAAATGCATTCCAGTCCCTATGCTATGTGTAGCAGTGAACACTTCTATTTCAAGCAAATAGTGTTGAAAAGTTAACTTACATTTTCTGTGTTGATCCGGATGAGCTAGGTAGCCCTACGCAGACCAACCACATATGTGTAGCTGAAACTGCTATGTGTAGCTGAAACTGTTAAGTGTAACTGAAACTGAAACGGTATCAGAATGAAAGGGCGAAGTTTGGCGTCAGTGAAATCAGATTTAACCTTTACCACTCTCTTGGCTAATTCAGCAGACGACATTTGGTGACAAGTTGTATGAAATATCAAATCCTGTCTTCTGGGAAAACTAAGAAAAATATTTTAGTATGTCATTTGCTGAAAATTTTACTCAGAGTGCTTAGTGTTAACACCATCCCCCCCCCCCTCCCCCACCTTCCACCCGGTCCCCTTTACTCCTCTTCCCTTCCCCCGCCCTCCACGAGCTGCGCTCGTCCAAAGAGGTATTTCTGTTGAAATTTTTGTTCTTTCGTTCGTTCTGTTTTTGATGAAATGCCATTTTGTGGTATCGTTTTCTGCATTCAAGCTTTATCCGGTGACTTGGAAGAGTTTATTTCCGGGGTTGTAACCTTTCCTGAGTTCTCAATACTTACATTTTTTTATAATGTTCAAGAAATAAAAGGCACCATTACGAAAACACGCATATTCAAATATATTGAAAATTTCACCACATAAAAAAAAAAAAAATAAATAAAAAATAAACAAACAAACAAAAAAACTACATTCAGATAAGAATTCTTATATTTTTCATATTTCTGCTAAAAACATAGATTGTTGGTACACTTTAGAACCGCCTCGCCGAGGCAGTTCTAACGAGTACCCACAATCTATGTTTTTGAGCAGAAATAAGAAAAATAATGTATACCCCTGTAAACAAGTTTTACTATATAAAAGTGGGGTTTAAGGGGGTCTAAATTATATAGGCGTGTTTTCGTAATGTATTTTTGGTACAAGCGTGTATAGATGAAAACGTTTAGAGCAAAAGGGAACTACCAGATTATTTTTGTCAAGTTTGAAAGATTTAAATATTATCAACTAAATTTTGCGGGTATTATTCTGTTTGTGCGATAATAGGCTAACTTCCATATTTTATACTTTGGAATTCAATGCGAAAATAGTTAAAAATTAAGATATACATTGACGGTGCAATTTTTAGTTACCTCTCCTAAAAGTGCATCAATCCCTTCTTAACGCTTAGCCCTCTGGGTAAAAATTTCAGCAGACGATATTTTGAAATATTTTTTTTATTTGTCCCATAAAACAGGATATGACATTTCATGCAAATTGTCTCCTTAGGAGACAATTTGCATGAAATGTCATATCCTGTTTTCTGTGAAAAATAAGGAAAATATCATTAATTTGTCGTCTGCTGAAAATGCCCAGAGAGTGGTAAAAGTTAAATCATTCATTATCTTCCCCCCCAAAAAATAGTTCTGGATTGGGCGCAAAACAAATGCTTATAAAACTAATGCAGCTTTGACCATGTTTCACCATTTTGCACTAGAAGTACATAAACTGTCTCTACGAGACGAAGAAGTGGGTGTGCGTATTATCTGCTCAGATGGAAACAAGAAATTACAGCGTTAACCACACAAAGGCAAATTAGACGGTTATTTATTTGTCTGGCCTTTATAGGTAACTGCGTATTTTTGTTTTTCCTTCATTAGCAGCTGGTACAAATAATAGAGGAGACGGAAAATTGACATGCACTCTTCATAACGCTCAGGATGCTGTGTTGAACCGTATTTCTCACGGAACGGATTCCTCACACGTGTGAAAAATTCGGTCGGATTTGTCACGCGGTGTGAAGAATTCGACCGAATTTTTCACAGCTGCCGAACGTATTCCTCACCTATCTGTGACAAACTCGTTCGGTATCAGTTTTATATATAGCACGCAAACGTATTTGTCACCTTTCAAAAAAACCCTCAAAAAAGTGCCTTTTTTTCATGCACGGATTTCTCACAAACGTATTTGTCACAGCTTATGATATAAAACATAGGATTAACCATTTAACACAGTTTCGAGGTAATACATTTTTCTTATCATGCATATCTTTTAATCGAGTGATAGATATATTATTTATTGTATTATTATTTTTAACTTCGAATATTATTGGATATCATAAAATGAAATAAATGAAATGTCATATCTGTTTCTTGATACCTATGGATTTGTTCAATAATATCAATCATCCCCTATTCTATACAGATTTCGACAAATCTTATTATAGATATAAAATTGTTGGTACTGATATCAAATATTCTAATTGTAAAGATATCTATAAATTATGGATATCTGTAAAGAGTTTTATTGATATCTATAATTAATTATGGATATTAATAATTACATATATTGATACCCAATTTGTGAATATTTTATTTCGAAAAATCGATATCTAAAAATCAGTCTTTATATTGTTATCTTAAACTTGAAATGTAAATTATTGATATAAATCAGCCCGACTTTAATACTTTAAGATATCAATGCGAATTGTTTGTAACAATGGATTAATTTTGGTAATTGATAAACGTGATTGTGAAAAGCCACAAATGATCTGAATTATACATTAAGAAAACAAGCCTATGCAATGAATACCCCTGCAAACCCAACTTTATATAGGAAAAAGTGCCGGTTGCAGGGCTATTCATTATTTCCTTATTTCTGCTATAAAAATTGTGGGTGCTCGTTCAAACCGCCTCAGCGAGGCGGTTACTGAGGCGTTTCGAACGTGTACCCACAATTAATGATTTGAGGAGAAATAAGAAAGGTATCAAAATTTATCCTCTGAAAATCCTCTTCGGCAAAATGCAATGTATTTGAATAGATATGTTTTCCTTATGAGGAAAAAGTGGGGTTTGCTGGGGTGTTCATTATTTCCTTATTTCTGCTCTAAAACATAGACTATGGGTACTCGTTCGAACCGACACCTCACTGAGGCGGTTCGAACGTGTACCAACAATCAATGGTTTGACTAGAAATAAGACAAAATAAAACAAAATCATCTGAAAATTTTCATTATCTTTAAACTAACAAAATACAATGTATTTTGAATAGACGTGTTTTCGTTATGAATATCACTTTTTACCTATGTCCACAGCTCAATCAAATACATGATATACACAACCGGACCGACGACCTATTCGTCCAATTGTTTAAATCACACACACACACACACACACACACACACACACACACACACACACACACACACACACACACACACACACACGGGCTGTGGCGCCTAGTCATACAAGAACGCCCTAACCAACGTATTACACCACGACCCTTAAAAAGGAGTTTTCATGGAAGAGCATTTGAACGTATTTTTCCTACAGAGAGAATTATCAGGTTACCAGGTACCGTTCTGCGATGGCACACGTGGGTTTATATATATATATATATATATGCATGGATCGTTATGGATCGTAATGGATAACGAAGCCTGCAAATATTATATTTTAATTTAAGATTTCTCAGGCTCAACAGACACCCGGGCCAAGACCATATTCACAGATCGACCGTGTGGCTCGGTAGCTCAGTTGGCTATAGTGTTCGCACGGTATGCGAGAGGTGCTGGGCTCGAGTCCCGGTCGGGCCATGTGCTTTTTTTCCCTGTGACATTCGGTGGCCGGTGTGGGGGTCCGTGCTCGGGCTGCGAGCAGCAAAGGGACTGTCTCATCAGTACCAGCACGGTTCTGAGCAGTTTCGGGGACGAATCTATTTAAGCAGGGAGAAATTGTCACAGGTAGAATGCTCGCACAGTATGCGAGAGGTCCTGGGTTCGATTCCCGGTCTGGCCAAGTGCATTTTCCTTCCCTGTGACACATATATTTAAAAATATTTACCAAAGCTAAGGATACCATCAAGGTTTATAGACTGTCCTAGGGAGAGGGCCACGACCACCAGGTTGATATGGCGTAGGCTAGGGTCATATCAGCCCGATGGCCCAGGCCCTGGCCAAAGGACAGTCCATAAATATTGAAAGTGCCCGAAATTTAGGGTTCTATTGCTTTAGTGCAATTAGCAATTAGAACATTTAATAATAGATCTACACAGAATTTTATCTCAAATTTGATTTACATAAAATGGATTGAACATTGAGCAATATCCGTTGAAATTGATAAGATGATGACACCGGACGCCTAACACAACAAAGAATAATCTTTACGTATATGATAATCGTTTCAATGTTGATGTGTTATATTCCTCAATGTCCAATTTATTTGCTAGGGGCTACGATTTTTGCGTTTACATTTATACGGACATCTTACGATTTTTTGTAAGGGTTTTCGGCTTCACGCTGGTTCAAAATCGTACAGGGGCCATACGGGCACCGTACGGAGACCATACGGAAATTGTGCGGCGCCTGCACTGTCTCCCCAGGACCTTACGGCAAGCGTATGGAGCCCGTGTGGAGACCGTACTGCGACCGTGCGGACATCGTGCGATCCTTCAGGCTTACGATTTTGTCAAAGTGCGGAGTTAAATCTCCTTTCAGATTATTTAGATATCACAACAGTTGTCGTTGTGCCGTGTGGAGCGGTAGAACGATTCCCCGTACATCGACTGAATGTTGTTATTTTTACATTTTCTGGTCCTTTGGGGCCGTAGGGTTTGATAGTTATTTGAGAACTGAGTCGCGCTCAACCCGGGGCTAGGCGGCGTGAGAGATGTAGCATTCGTCATTATCTGTCATGAACCGACTCAATCAAACCGAGTTGGCAGTTTTCAAACTTTGGATGCTGTGTTCCCAAAGGATCTCCTTTCAGATTATTTATCAAATGTAAAATATCCGGTTTAATAGGTCAAACATGAAGAATTCGATCGAATACTTCACAGATGTGAACAGTTTGACCAAATTCGACAAAGTTATCTCATATTCAGCAGAATACATCACATGTGAAAAATCCGACCGAATTTCTCACACCTATATTCGCCGATAATGTCTCGTGTAAAATATTCGACCGATTATGTCAAACGTGAGCAATTCAATGATATACTACACGGCTGTGGAAAAATCGACCTAAGTCGTACAAGTTGTGACTTATTGGACAGAAAACGTCACGTGAAAAATGCGACCGAATTTCTCACACCTTTATTCACCGAAAGTGTGTCGCCTGTTTGACATCTGACCAAATATAGCACGCGTGAGTAATTCCATCGAATTTTTCACAGCTGTGAAACATTTCCACCGAATTCGTCACAGTCATGATATATTCGACAGAATACATCACATGTGAAACATCCGACAGAATTTCTCACACCTGTATTCGCCGAAAATATCACATGTAAAATATCCCACTGAATATATCAAACGTGAGGAATTCGATCGAATACGTCACAGATGTGAACAATTAGACCTAATTCGTCACAGTTATGACATATTCGACAGAATTCATCACATGTGAAAAATCCGACCAAATTTCTCGCACCTATATTCGCCGGTAATGCCATGCGTAATCTACTCGACCGATTATACCAAACGTGAGAAATTCAATGATATACTGCACATATGTGGCAAAAAATCGATCGAAGTCATACAAGATGTGACATATTGGACAGAATACATCACATGTGAAAAATCCGACCGAATTTCTTACACCTATATTTGCCGAAAATATCAAATGTAAAATATCCGACTTAATAGGTCAAACATGAGGAATTTGATCGAATACTTCACAGATGTGAACAGTTTGGTTTAAACATATGTTATTTGTATAATTTCAATATAATAATATAAACTAGTACAAACATTGATAATTTATACAAATGGGATTCAGAAGAAAGTCGAAAGACTTGTATTAATCTGTATCCCGATGTGTAATCATCAAAGCTTACAATAACAATAGCAATACGTGATTTGAACAACTTACAGCTTAATTAATTGTACTATTTTACATGTTAAACCATGCATCAGAATAAGCAGAAGAAACGAGAATACTTGGGACATTTGTATTCCCTTTATTTCTGCATAACTAGGTATTTTATTTACCATTGATAACCTGATAATCTACTATCTAAAATATATGCATGTTCGTGATTAAATGAGATGCTGCAGCTCCACGGGGAATGGAGTCTTGATATATTTTCATAAAAAAAACACTATAACACAACAACCGTAATAACTCTAAGACAAAAACAAAATTTAGCCGTCAGGATAAGTATATAACGGACCTTCGGTCGACTAACTTGAAAAATCTTATTTTGCTATGTTAAAGCATGGGCTGTTTTATATAATTACAGAATTATTTTAGTTTATTTTAATTGCTTATCTAATTTCAAAACGTTTAGATTTTAAGATAAAATTCTGTACTGCTGTAAATATTTGTTGATTCTGCACAGTTTGACCAAATTCGACAAACTTATCTCATATTCAGCAAAATACATCACATGTGAAAAATCCGACCGAATTTCTCACACCTATATTCACCGATAATGTCACGTGTAAAATATTCGACCACTTATGTCAAACGTGAGAAATTCAATGATATACAATGAGAAATTCAAACGTGAGAAATTCAATGATATACTACATGGCTGTGAAAAAAATCAACCTAATTCGTACAAGTTGTAACATATTGGACAGAAAACGTCACATGAGAAAAATGCAACCGAATTTCTCACACCTTTATTCACCGAAAATGTGTCACCTGTTTGACATCTGACCAAATATAGAACAGGTGAGTAATTCTATCGAATTTTTCGCAGCTGTGAAAAATTTCCACCGAATTCGTCACAGTCATGATATATTCGACAGAATACATCACATGTGAAACATCCGACCGAATTTCCCACATCTATATTCGCCGAAAATATCACATGTAAAATATCCCACTAAATATATCAAACGTGAGGAATTCGATCGAATACTTCACAGATGTGAACAATTAGACCTTATTCGTCACAGTTATGACATATTCGACATAATTCATCACATGTGAAAAATCCGACCGAATTTCTCACACCTATATTCGCCGATAAGGCCACGTGTAAGATATTTGACAGATTATATCAAATGTGAGAAATTCAATGATATATTGCACAGATATGGAAAAATCGATCGAATTCATACAAGTTGTGACATATGTGAAAAATCCGACCGAATTCCTCACACCTACATTTGCCGAAAATATCAAATGTAAAGTTCCGACTGAATATGTCAAACATGAGGAATATGATCGAATACTTCACAGATGTGAACAATTTGATCAAATTCGTCAAAGTCATCACATATTCAGCAGAATATATCACATGTGAAAAATCCGACCGAATTTCTCACACCTATATTTTACCAAACTGTGCCACATGTAAGAAATTCGACCGTATATGTCACTTGTGAGGAATTCGATCCAATACTTTACAGCTGTGAAACTATGGAAAATAGACTTAATTTGCCACACAGTTGTGACACATTTGACCGAAAACATCACATATGAAACATACGTTCCAGTTTCTCACACCTATAATTCACCAAAGTGTGTCACATGTAACACATCCGACCAAATATATCTGGCACGTGATAAATTCGATCGAAAACTTCCCTGCTGTAAAAATAATTCGATCGAATTATTCATAGTTGTGACATATTTGACCAAATACATGACATGTGAAAAATCCGACCGATTTTCTCACACCTATATTTCACCGAAAATGTTTCCATTCATTAAAAAATTGTTTACTGGTGTGCAAGCAATAGAAATTCTAATGTGTGACAAACTCGTTTGGGTTAAAAACTCTAAATCCGCAAAACGTATTCTTCACCTTTGTCCGAATGTGAAAAATTCGGTCGAATTTATCACACCGGCGTGAGGAATCCGTTCCGTGAGAAATACGGTTCAACAATGCTGCCTAAAAAAAAAAAAAAACTCAGAAGACAACATTTCGAAGTATTTTTCTTATTTTCTGCCAGAAACCAGGATGTGATGATTCATCTAATTATTTGTCTTCATTTGAGACAATTTGCATAAATTGTCACATCCTTCTTCATTTGGTCGTATAAGAGAGAAAAATCTCGCTCGCTTTATTGGTCCTATTTGTATGTCCATTTTTTCAGTCTTTCCATATAAAACAACAGATAAAAAAATGTCGAAAATCTATCACATCACAAAAACATGCCTATATAATTTGACCCCCTAAAACCTCACTTTTATATAGTAAAACTGGGGTTTACAGGGGTATACATTATTTTTCTTATTTCTGCTCAAAAACATAGATTGTGGGTACTCGTTAGAACCGCCGAGGCGGTTCTAACGAGTACCCACAATCTATGTTTGAACACAAATATGTAAAATATAGGATTTTTTTATCTGAAAATTTTCATTTTTGGTGGTAAAATTTTTCAGTATATTTGAATAGGCTTGTTTTCGTAATGAGGAATTGTTCTAGAGGCAAACTATATCTGGATGGAAGACTCAGCATGCGTAGACGACTCAATGGGGCAGTACTAAGGTCTTTACTCTTGCGTAAAAGATAGGCTTTAAACCTGCATGTACATTACGAAAACATGCCTATTCAAATATGTAGAAAATTTCACCTCCAAAAACTGAAAATTTTCAGATAAACGAACTCTGATATTTTTCTTATTTCTGCTCAAAACATAGTTTGTGGGTACTCGTTAGAACCGCCTCGGCGAGGCGGTTCTAACGAGTACCCATAATCTATGTTTTTGAGCAGAGATAAGAAAAATAATGTACACCCCTGTAAACCCCAGTTTTACCATATAAAAGTGCGGTTTAAGGGGGTCAAAATTATATAGGCGTGTTTTCGTTATGATTCATATAAGACGGCTGAACGTTTGTGTCTGATTAGAATCTATCCGATTTGACAGTTAAGTCTTAAATTTCGTTAGAAACACATACAACTGTTTAAATTTTGCACATGAAATAACTACAGTTTGAATTTCAAAACCATAAAAGTTTCTGAAGTGGACTCTTCCATCTTTGAATTTGGAAACGTTCATTGCTGCAGATAAGGGTGACAGTCCAAAATAAAAAGAGACAAACAGGTAGACCCTGATGAGACGACTCGTCACGAGTCGTCTCATCTCGATCCACACTGTTTACAAAGATATCCTTTTCGGTCTGCATGCTTGCAATGGTCATAATCATTCATGATGCAACGCATTTGTTCTGTAACAGCATACTAGGCCGGAATTAATCCTGAAGTGACGTCACTTCGCGAAGTCTATTTGTGTAGCATGCTGGCGACGGATTATTTAATAGCCTATCGTGATCGTATGAAACTATTTTAGATGTTTTGGTGCTGCTACGTAGATTGCTGGCAAAACAGCAGCTTCTGTAATAATAAGCAATCTTATATGTTATATAGAAGACTACGCACCGCGACCAGAGCATTTGCTCTCCATCAAAACACGCCTATATAATTTGACCCCATTAACCCCAACTTTTATACAGTAAAACTGGGGTTTACAGGGGTATACATTATTTTTTCTTATTTTGCTAAAAAACATAGATTGTGGGTACTCGTTAGAACCGCCTCGCCGATGCTGTTCTAACGAGTACCCACAATCTATGGTTTGAGTACCCACAGTCTATGGTTTGAGCAGGAATATGAAAATTATCAGATTTTTTATCTGAAAATTTTATTTTCCTTTTTGGTTGCAAAATTTTCAATATATTTGAATAGGCATGTTTTCGTACTGATTCTAATAACAGAAAGTCTGCAATCTGACTGTGTGGACATACCGCTTGACCTGGAATTTTCTGTTCGCACATGATATAAGTTTAACCCATTTATGCCGAGTGGACTCTTCTACCTTAACTCTTTGGACCGGTCCATTTCCAGTAAAAGGGGTGTCTGGTTAGCTTTTATTATTACCATGTTTTTTCAGATATTCCCGTACTTAATGCAAACGGTTTAGTCCCTGATCAGACACCGCGTACTGCGGCGTCTGATCTGGTCTACACTGTTTGCCAATGTTTCTTTTATGGGACGCTAGACATATATGGGTTAAGACTGATTGATAGTATTAGAAATTTTCCGTCATGTTTTACAAAGGAAACAACCGTTGTGACTCTGTTTGCTGACCCTCTGAAAATGGGTCAGTTCTAAAAGGAAATAGTTTTGCTTTTAAGCCCAAATGAAGCAAATTATTACCTTTTAGATTAGACCGTTTTCAGAAGTTAGAGAAAAACAATTTGGACAGAGTTTTCTCCCTGAAAGTATAATCATTTACCTTAAGAGCCCATTCTCTTATATTGAACAGCATGTTAGCATTGCCGTTTTCAGAAGTGAGAGAAAAACAATTTGGACAGAGTTTTCTCCATTAAAGTATAATCATTTACCTTAAGAGCCCATTCTCTTATATTGAACAGCATGTTAGCATTGCCGTTTTCAGAAGTGAGAGAAAAACAATTTGGACAGCGTTCTCTCCCTGAAAAGTTAATCTTTACCTTAAGGGCCCATTCTTCTATATTGAACAGCATTTTAGCAGTGAAAAAGCGCCGTTATGGCATATGCAAAAAGCAAAGGTTTAGGCGTGCTGTTCACTCACGTCAGCGGCAGGCCAAAGGGAAACTTCAGCCAAAGAACTAGACATATGACCTTGCTAAGACCGGGCATGCGCATTGAAAAATTGATTCGATAGAAATTCCGAAAAGCCGTTTTGCTCGCCATTACGAAAACACGCCTGTTCAAATATATAGAAAATTTCACATCAAAAAAAAAAAAAGCAAAAAAAAAAAAAAAAAAAAAATCAGATAAAAACTCTGATAATTTTCATATTTCTACTCAAAACATATATTGTTGGTACTCGTTAGAACCGCCTCCGCGAGGCAGATCTAAGAGTACCCAAAATCTATGTTTTTGAGCAGAAATAAGAAAAATAATGTATACCCCTGTAAACACCAGTTTTACTATATAAAAGTGGGGTTTAAGTGGTCAGTATTATAAAGGTATGTTTTCGTAATGCGACGCGACTCATTAATTCTTGGATCACTTGAGAATTTATCGGTTTCTAAAGAACTCATCTATTTTGAAATTGCATTAACATGATGACAAAACTACTGTGCGTTGTCAATAGTTGTCACGCAAGAGACCATTTAAACAAAGGTGATATAGAGGTAAATTGTACTGTAAAGCTATATCAGTTAAGTGAATGCGCCTCGTGCTGGTACGACCGAGACCCATCAGTGCGACGTGCAATTTTGAAAAGAGCCGTTATGCCATATGCGAACATCATAGGCTCAGGTAGGCATCCATGCAGTCTAATCAGAGACTTCTATGTTCGTCGACAAAATATATATAGACATATAACTCGTTATCAGACGGGCTGTCGCGAGAATGCATCTGCGATTGTGAAAGCCTCCGGAAATAAACTTACCTGTGTTAAATCTGAACGATTACATAGAAAATGCAAAAAAAAAAAAAAAAAAAAAAAAAAAAAAAAAAGAAAGAAAATATGTCTAACACATTTTCGGAATCTTTTATACTCAATTCCTTTATTAGCTCTCTCAGGATGAGCTATTGTGATAACTTGCGGCCCGTCGTCCGTTTGTCCGTCCGTCCACACCTTTGAACGACCTCCTCTGAAACCCCTGGGCCAATATTTCTTCAAACTTCATGTGGAGCCTTCTGTCTATAAACGGGGATTGAAAATTTGTACAAACGGTCACGGTCCGTTAATCAAAATGGAGCCATGTCCATATATGGTAAAAACACCTAAAAATCTTCTTCTTCAGAATCAAGAAAGCTTCAAGACTGAATCTCAGTATATAGCATTATTGACTCAAGGTCTACCAAGTGTGTTCAAATGATGACCGTAGGTTGATCTTTGATCTTTTTACGGCAAGGTCAAATTTGCGTCCCCATGCATTTGTAAGGGGAACTGTTGTAAAGTCAGTTTTTCAAAATTTGTTAAAGGCTAATGGCTGAAACTTACAATGAGTGATTAGTGTAGTAAAACTTTTGAGTTATAATTACATTTCGTTTCCTGGGGGGTTATCTGCCCTTTCCCCTGGGCTATATACATGTATAAAATTGTATAATTTTTAAATGTCTTCTATGAAACCGCTTGAGCAATTTTCTGTCGAAAAGGTATTGCCAATTTCTTCAAATGGTTCCGCGCCATTAAACATGATGGATGCCATGCCCATATATGGTTAAAAACACTTGAAAATCTTTTTCTCCAGAAGCAAGAAAGCTTATGGGCTGAATCTTGGTATATAATATTGAGGATTCAAGTTCTACCAAGTTTGTTCAAATGATGACCGTAAGTTGACTTTTTACGGCAAGGTCAAATTTGCATCCCCATGCATTTGTATGGGGAAAATGTTGAAAAGTCGTTTTCTTAAAATGTATTAAAGGCTAATGGCTGAAACTTACAATGTGTGAATAAAATAGTAAACATTTTAGTTATAATCAAACTTTTGTCCCCTGAGAGCCTTTGTCCCTGGGCTATATACATGTATAACATTGTGTCATTTTTGAATATCTTCTCTGAAAATGCTTGAGCAATTTTCACCAGATTTCAGAAGGAGCCTTCCGTCGAAAGGGTATTGTCAACTTGTTTAAATGGTTCCGTCCCATTAAATAAGATGGCCACCGTGTCCATATATGGTAAAACACTTAAAAATCTTCTTCTCCGGGACCAAGAAAGCCGATGGACTGAATCTTGGTATATAGCATCGCTGTCTCAAGCTCTATCAAGTTTGTACAAATGATGATCATCGGTTGACCTTTGACTTTTTTGCGTCAAATTTATAGATTTGTATGGGGGAAAAGTGAAAAGTTGAAAATCGTTTTTTTTTTTTTTTTTTTGTTTCTTTTTTCAATATGTATTTAAGACTAATGGCTGAAACTTACAATGTTTGACTAAAGTAGTAAAACATTTTAGTTAGGATCAAAATGTTGCATCCCCACCCCTGAGGGGTTATCTGCCCTTTTCTCTGGGCTAGATACAGGTGTAAAA
The DNA here is from genome assembly GCA_964016985.1 of Anodontia alba. Classification (NCBI taxonomy): domain Eukaryota; kingdom Metazoa; phylum Mollusca; class Bivalvia; order Lucinida; family Lucinidae; genus Anodontia; species Anodontia alba. Next base: position 106,082,693 of record OZ024823.1, read on the forward strand.
TCATGAAATCTTCAAACGTCTTCTTCTCTGAAACCACTCAACCAGATTTCACCAGATTTCACCGTCTGTTGACAATTAGTTCAAATGGTTCTGTACCATTGGACAAGATGGCTGACATGCCCATATATGATAAAAAGACTTAAAATATTTTTTCCAGTACTAAGAAAGCTTTGCGGCTGAATCTTGGTATACAGCATCGGGGACTCAAGGTCTACCAAGTTTTGTTAAAATGATGGGATTAGGATGACCTTTGATCTTTTTATAGTATTGTCAAATTTGTGCCCAAGTTGTTGTGGCAATACTGGAAGAATGTTGCATGGCATATGCAAATATGCAATAGCTGTTTTTATCAGGTGATCGAATTGTGGTCCATGGGCCTCTTGTTTTTCAATGGATTTCGTTTTTGGTGGATTTTATGTATTTGTATGTACACATTTAAATACTGGCAAATCACTCACAAACAGAGCGAAGAAGGGCTTTATGTTCCATTTGTGAGTTATTCACCGGAATTTACACACAGATAAAATCCACACAAATCAAATTCATTTATCATAATTCCAGGCCGGTCATGGTTACTTTCAAAACGTGAGTCAAATATTTTAGAAATTTACGCTAAGAAAATAGATCTAAAATTTATGCTCAGTCGATATTATCATTGGATGTCGTTTTGAATTTGCTTTCGACCAGTCAAATAACACTACCAACCTGTCAAGCTGGTATAACATGGATATGAAGATGGATATGAAGTATACAGATCGTTTAATATATTCTCATCCAAAGTTCATAAACCAGATTATGGACGGGAAAACTCTATAGAAAATTTGCTATGTCACAATGATACTTCTCTCTTTCTAATTTTTATCCGAGGAAAGCTGTCTGCGATCTAGATACATTATTTATCAATGACGCTTCTTGTGCCGTGTAACATCACGAAAACATGTCTCTATAATGTTGACCCCTTAAACCCCACTTTATATAGTAAAACTGGGGTTTACAAGGGTATACATTATTTTTCAGTCTTATTTCTGCTCAAAAACATAGATTGTGGGGTACCTACAATCTATGTTTTGAGCAGAAATATGAAACATATCAGAATTTTTATCTGAAAATTTTCATTTTTGGTTGGAAAATTTTCAGTATATTTGAGTAGGCTCGTTTTCGTACTGAGAAACAATCATCACCTTTGCTTTATTCGGTCATCATGTAAGAGTGAAAGGTCATGTTCCTATTGTATGTTCATCTTTTAGTCATTATTATATCATAACAAAAACTTCAGACATTTAAAAATTGTACTAGAGGAAACTTGAAACGTTCTAGAAGATATAACCTATTGAACTTTGCAACCTTATAGCAGTTGCTTCATTTGTTTGAATTTTCTTCTGCTATCAGTTTTCCAAGATTATGTCAACTCCTGAGTGTTAAGAGTTCAGACTGTCATCACGAAAACATACCTATATAATTTTGACCCCCTCAAACCCCACTTTTATATAGTAAAACTGGGGTTTACAGGGGTATACATTATTTTGCTTATTTCTGCTCGAAAACATAGATTGTGGGTACTCGTTAGAACCGCCTCGTCGAGGTGGTTCTAACGAGTACCCACAATCTATGTTTTGAGGAGAAATATGAAAAATATCAGAATTTTTTATGTGAAAATTTTCATTTTTTGGTGCTAAAATTTTCTGTATATTTGAATAGGCATGTTTTCATAATGGTGGTGCACAGAGCTTTTCAAAGGTCTATATATACACACGATACAACTTTGCTTCTTAAGGTGAATATAAATACCGCCATTTTGACAAGAAAGATAACTTTTCTGACTTCCTGTTAGCTTTTCTGTACACCAGTTGTCATCTGAAAAGGAGTTTGCTCTAAAAGGAAAGAATTAACTTCCCTTCTTAGGTGCAAATTTTTATCTTTTAGAGTAGAACCCTTTTTGAAAGGGAGCAAAAACAATTTTACGGCCTCTGATCAGGGTCTAGAGTATTTGTGTACCCGGGCTGTCCGAATACAGTTGGCTCTCGTTATCTCGACTTCGCTTATCACGAATAACCGCTTATCTCGAAGTGATAACCTGGTCCCTGTTTAAACACAAAAATCTAACAACAGGAAAAAAAAAATATTATGGACGAGAGGAGAAATTTCTCCTCTTTTCCACAATATTTTTAATAGATCACTAACTTCAGAGGTCAAATTACATATCCATTTGTGAAATATGGTTATTCGATTTTATTTTTTTCCTCAATTCTGCAAATCTGATATGTTGAGGTGCGGACATCTCGAAGTATTTCAGAAAGTCCCTTGGACTTCGAGATAACGAGAATCGACAGTACTTAGAAGTTTAGAAGTAAACACAGAAGTAGGATGGCGCCGTTTTTTACCTTACTAATGCTTATTTTTGAAGCAGTCCATTTGTCTACCTAGTGGTGTGTCTGAAATTCAGACAAACATTGTAGTTACTGTTAAACATTCTAAAAGGAATGATCACTGAGAGCAAGGAGCATACTGACACAAAAATCAAAAATAACCTGGTGTAAAGTTTTCATGGACATACTAGCCAGGTTCGGCCAATTTGGCCTCATTTGTGGCCCTCATAAAGGGGGAGTTCCAAATCTGCCCACGCATCAAACTTTGTAGACCGATGACCAGTAGGGCGAAACCTCTCCCCAACACCTCCCCCATAGGGAATTTTCTGCATTATGATTTTCTAAACGTACATTGAAAAAGTTATCAAACCCTGTTTTCTGTTTGAAAGTGAAAGCTTTTATCTGTTACACTTTTTTAAATTACATTATCCTAAGAATCTCATGATATATATTAATAGTGAGGGTACAGGTTGAAAAAAGGGCATTTCTCAGCGTGTTCATCACAGATCAACAAAATTGAAATCAAATATATATATATATATATATATATATATATATATATATATATATATATATATATATATATATATATATATATATATATATAGGCATATTTTTGTAATCATACAAAACTAAAGACAAAACCAAAGCATTTGGAGGCTGAATCTTGATGTAAAACCTCATAAGTATCTAAACATGTATGCAATAAACCATAAGACTCAAAAATTAATCATGGTATGAGTTGGGCCTGGCCAAATTTGTTTTAATCTAATATGTGTAAATGCGCAAGTGAATGGTTTTCAATTATAAATTAATGTAATTTGTCACAATAAATGAAACCTACATCAGATTATATTTATTATAGCATTATACAATTGCTACCAAATCAAAGCTTGCCCTTTAATATGTTAATAACTATTTAAATATGCTAATTAACTCATTTGCATATTCATAAATATCATTAAAATAATAGCTTACAATATGAACTGAAACATTAACAGCATATGGAGCTATTTTACTACTTTACTATTTGAACTGAGCTTGTTATGCTGAACCTTGATATTTTGCATTAATTCTGTCCCTTTAATCTTACTTTGGGACTAATAATGTAACAAAAATAACGTAAATAACGTCATCTAAATATAAATGTATCAGTTTTTTTATACAGTATACAACATGTCTTTGCTCAAAACTTAAAATAGACTGATCCTTCAGCATCTACTGAGATATTTTTCTCAGATGTATCACACTGATTAGCGGTCATCAAAATCACACTGCAGCATAGTTGCTACTCTTCTCCATCATCACTGTCTTCATCATAGAAAACGTCGACCCTGTTTGACAGTTCAACGCCTTCATCATCATCCTTCTCATCTTTTTGAAGAGGGGTTTTGCACAAGATTTTTACCAGTTCCTGTTGTACAATGTTAACATTGCACAACTTATACTCTAAAGAATTATCACAGTTTAGCTGCAAGCTAAATCTCCAACTTTTGGTAGTGGAGTTCCAGTGGTACAATGTTACCATTGCACCACTTATACTCTAAAGAATTATCACAGTTTAGCTAAATCTCCAACTTTTGGTAGTACAGGATTGTTTTCATGAGAATGCAGTCACACATATACTTGGTAGTTTTCACGCTTAACATGCATCACTAGAGATGACTGACATGGTAGCAGACTCATATCTATGCTACAATAGCTTCTAGGACGTCACCATTGTCTTGGCATTTTTTCAAGAACGAATCATACCGAAGTGTACTTACTCACTGTATTTTGGTTTGCCATAAAGAGCACAGACAAATAGCTCTGCCTCTATGTAAAGTTCATCCTCACATACCTGCTCTTGACCAAATTTAGCAAACACCAGCCTATACTCCTGGTGTTTCTCAGCTTACTCCATTGGTGTCCCTTTACCCCGACTAACAAATTCACTCGTCGTGGCACAGCCAGTGAAGCAGTGGACAGCGGGTAAAACTGAACAAATTGTTCCTCCTTTTGTTTGCAAAATTTGATTTACATTCTTTTATTTCTAGTATCTGTATCAAACAAAACTGTCATCTGAATGTCCTTGATGTATCCCCAGCTAGCATTCTACGTAAATCTACATCGGGCCGTCATCGGCCCGTCAGCTACCCTGACGGGCCGATATAGATTTACGTAGAATGCTGACTGGGTCAATACATCAGTATCCGGAGATCTAACAATTATTTGGCTGCTTGCAGCGGAGGTTTTGCTGATCTCAAGGCAATGCAGGACAATCCCAGTCAGCATTCTATGTAAATCTATATCGGGCCATTATCGGCCCGTCAGGGTAGCTGACGGGCCGATGACGGCCCGATGTAGATTTACGTAGAATGCTAGCTGATATCCTGGTGTCTGCCTCCTCCTGTGATGAAAACAGGGATTCATATGGATATGCCAGGACTTCGTTGCTATCCTCACTAGTGAGGCGATAACATTTATCTTTAATCACAAAAGTAAATATTTCGCCCATACAGTTGTGATGCACATTTTTGTTGGAGTTCCACTGATCAAAAATCAAGTTTATTGACTGACTTGTTATCTTCATTAGACATGAAACACTTCTAGTCACGAGGTGTTTTTGTTTTTGCCCCACCAAGCATGAATGTAGGACCACTTCCGCGTCTCTGACGTTCATATGATTTTATGGACTGTGGATAATATGTGTCAGTCACGAAGTCAACACAATTTACTTTTGGTAACTGATTAAGGATAGCTTCATCTACTTCAAATGTATCTAGAATATTAGTTAAACCCACGTAGCATTTCCATCAAACACATACCGTATTCGATCTAATTACCGCACATACCCCTATAAGCGCACAGTCAAGAAATTCCGAAGTCTTCAGATTACAGCCAGTGTAATTTTTCTTTACTTCTTTTTAAAAGCATATGTTGTGGGTACTCATCTTGTCGATGCAATTCAAATGAGTGCCCACAACATATGCCTTTATAAAGAAAATCAGAAACAATCACATAATCATCATCAAATAAGTCCTTTTTCTGATCTTTTTTATAGTGTATCCTTAGTAGATAGATACATATTTTACCACAAATGAGTGTTCCCAGTAATTTTGAAAAACCTAAGCGCACAGTGCGGGAATTAGGTCGAATACGGTAGACAACATCATCATTCGGACGCTCTGTTGTTAGCTCAGTTGAAGGTTCAATATAATGTAGGAGCTTAGACTGGATCATTGGGCCAGTGTTATATACCGTATTCGACCTAATTACCGCACTGTGCGCTTTGGTTTTTCAAAATTACTGGGAACACTCAGGTGATAAAATATGTATCTATACCTATTAAGGATACACTATAAAAAGATCAGAAAAGGACTTATTTGATGATGATTATGCGATTGTTTTTCTGATTTTCTTTATATAGGCATATGTTGTGGGTACTCATTTGAATTGCGTCGACAAGTCGATGCAATTCAAATGAGAACCCACAACATATGCCTTTATAAAAAAAGTAAATAAAAAGTACACTGGCTGTAATAAGACTACGGAATTTCATGAGTGTGCGCTTATAGGGGTATGTGCGGTAATTAGATCGAATACGGTATTTGAAAATGAATTTCTTGGATCATTGGGCCCATTGTGGTATATTTGAAAATTGAGAGGCCGCCGTGGGGGTGTTATGGGTAGCTCAAAGACTATTGCACATTATTTTCACAAGGCCAAGCAACTGTAAAAATAACTTTGCTCAGTAGATCAAAGAATTATGGGTCCCAGGAGAGCTCCCTGGTGTACACCCGGCTTAAAGTATACCTGTCTCAAAAAAACTAACAACAATTCAACATGATTTCCAATTATATCCATTGTTGTAGTGAAGGAACTCAATAAGGAACATTTCTGTAATAAATATATTGAATATTAAAAATCAAAATCTGACTAAAGTTTAGATAAAAACAAGACAACGAAGAAATTCATCTTAAAATTTATGTATGTTCCCATTCTTGTCAACCTATGAATTTTGCCTAAAAATAAGCAACATATGTCCCCTCCGGATACGTGGCGTTTCATGAAATTTAAAATCCCGTAACATTTCTATAAAATGCATGATATGCACTTAGGTCGGGTAAGTGCGAAATTTGAAATTTTCATTGACTGATCAAAAACGCCCCAAATTTTCTGAAATCCATCATATCAGTACATGAAATCAGATTTAATCTATTTTAAACACTCCAATTCCTGACAAAAAAAATAAATAATAAACGTCAAAAAGATTGCCTTTGGAAACAAAGAACACACTACAGATAAGAAAATGGGAGTCTCGGTTTTATTGAGACTCTTCATAAGTAGCAATGAAGTCTGCAACACTGCTTACGCCCTCGAGCGAATACATGAGCAGAACTCACTTTTTCAAATATACCACAATGGGCCCAATGATCCCAAAGGAAATGAAATATAATCTGCACTGTGGTGATGAAGCATTGATTATGAAAAAGCATTTTGGGCATTATATAGACCATAAACACTCAGTTCATATTCCGGGGTACATTACATGTGTATGGGTTATGCAATAAATTTCTTTTCATTCCTCGATCAAGAATAATCAGCATCAGCATACACAGGGTGACCCATTATGTGTCCTCATCAGTTGCCTCTTTTGTGATAATAAAAAACATTACGAAAACACGCCTATATAGTTTTGACCCCCTTAAACCCCACTGTTATACAGTAAAACTGGGGTTTACAGGGGTATACATTAGTTTATTTATTTCTGCTCAAAAACATAGATTGTGGGTACTCGTTAGAACCGCCTCGCCGAGGCGGTTCTAACGAGTACCCACAATCTATGTTTTGAACAGAAATATGAAAAAATATCAGATTTTTTATCTAAAAACCTTCAGTTTTTGATGGTGAAATTTTCAATATATTTGAATAGGCGTGTTTTCGTAATGAGGTTAAAGGAAGAAATGAAAGAGCCGTTCATCTGTAAAATATATATATATCAAGGTAAACCATCAACGAACAGTCCTTTCACTTCTAAATTCGTGATTTTTTGCATTTGTATAGCATCAACAGCAGAGATTTTCATTATTTTAGTGCAAATTTTCATTACTTATTCATCAATTGTTACATCACAGTGAAATGCAGGAAATCCAAATTTTTATTTAGCAACCATTACGAAAACAAGACTATTGAAATAAACTGAAAAATTTACCACAAAAAAAATGAATATTTTCAGGTACAATTTCTGATATTGTTCATATTTCTGCTCAAAACATAATTGTGGGTACTCGTTAGAACTGCCTCAATGAGGCGGTTCCAACAAGTACCCACAATCTGTGTTTTTGAGCACAAATTAGAAAAATAATGTATACCCCTGTAAACCCCAGTTTTACTATATAAAAGTGGGGTTTAAGGGGGTCAAAATTACACAGGCATATTTTCGTGATGAAATTGAATTAAAGCTAAACAGAACCCTTTATTATCTCGGGCACTTGGCTCATTAGACCACAGTTGATCCGCTGCCAAAAGCAAAAAAGTTCAAGTAATCAATACTATCTAAGATTTTTTTAGACGGATTTTCATCCAACACTTTCAAAGGTGTTCCACAGGGTGCAATTTAACTATTTCTTTGATTTTCCGCAGGTTGGAATAACCCGTTTGTAAGCAACCTGTTACTAATGGATTAAAATAAAATCCAAACCGGAATGAAAAAGATATCACCTTAATATCAATCAGTTATTGTATGTATTTTCTCGTTTACTGTAATCTGGGTTTTCATATTTAATGTTAAAAAAAATGCCGGTTTTCGATTTTTAAGAAATTTTGGGAAAATAATTCAGATATGTATGGCCTTTTTTTCATATTAAAATGATAGGTTGACAAGAACTGGAACCCAGTTTCATAAAAGATCAAATTTGTCAGAAAATAATTACGCAGTTGGAATAGGTGGCAGCTTGAAACTAACAGACATAAAAGCTCCAATGTCATACAAATAAGTGAATATGTACCATGAGCATTATTAGCAGCCCAGTCAGCATTCTACGTAAATCTATATCGGGCCGTCATCGGCCCGTCAGGGTAGCTGACGGGCCGATGACGGCCCGATGTAGATTTATGTTGCATGCTAGCTGGGAGTGACTTACTGTTTTGATCAGCAAATCTGGCATTCAAATTACTTGTTACTGATAGCTGTGGAGTGTGTTTTTCAGGGATACCCATGTGTTCAGATGTGATTTTATACAAAACCGTTTAAGCAAGGGAAACACATAAATGGGGATATGTACCTTATGTACTACAGTCATGCCCTAGATAATAATTGTTCATAATATTATGAAATTCCATGCATGGACACAGAGTCCTATGTAAATTCTCTATAGGCTGTAACGCCCCCTTTACAAAAATCACGGCATGTGCCCAATTATCACAAAACGATAAGCAAATCAATGGTGTCATGTGACCTAAATACATTTAAAATGGTTACTTTTATACGGCAGCATTAAAAGCATTAGCCCATTTTAGACTGAGTTAACTCACCACATCTGACCTCAGCTTTAGGTATGTCAGGCTATGTGATTAAGACATTTCTTGAGGAAAATGAATAATCTATTTGCAAACAGTGGAGACCGTGATCAGACTCCGCATTCTGCGGCGTCTGATCTTGGTCTGCACTGTTTGCCAAATTGCCAATTACCCCTTTGGGATCCCCAGACTTAAATCGGTTAAACGACATTGTCATATGGTAGCATTAAAAACGAACTAAACACATTAACAAACAGCACAGATAATCGAATATACCCATATCTAGAAAACAAACATTCACTGTAAAATACTACAGAGGCCAATTGACTGCTGAAAATCAAATGGATTGTAGTTGATTCCGTATTTGTAACGTAATTTGATTCAGAGCCCGGTCTAAAATGTTTTTGTTCAGATTCTGTCCTACGATAAAACAAGTAAATGATTGATAAGTACTCTAGCAATTAACGCTTTGCACTCTGGGTAAAAATTTCAGCTGATGACATTTTGAAATAGTGTTCTTATTTTTCCCAGGAAACAGGATTTGACATTTCATGCGAATTGTCTCCATTGGAGACAATTTGCATGAAATGTCAAATCCTGTTTCCTGGGAAAAATAAGAAACATATCATGAATTTTCAGACTGCTGAAAATTTCCGGAGAGTGGTAAAGGTTAAAATGTTCTATAGAAAAAGAAGCATAGCAAATATTTGAATAGGATAGAAAAAGCTGACTGGTAGGCACCAATGTTGCTAAGCAACTGTTAGTTGTTAACATAACTCCTTAATACGTGAACATCAGAATGTATTGAAATGTGAGACAGTAACAGTTATAATGATAAAAACGAAACTAACAAGAGTTTTGTCAATATTTTCTCACCTTTCATTCACACATAGCTATATATCTATATGTCTGTAAAAAGTAATTCGGCGCATCAGACGACGCGCGTCGTGACTGTGGCTTTCCTGAGAAAATTCATTTCTATAATTGAGCCAGTGCATAACAAAACCTACAGAATAGCATGTGCGCCGAGCGAAGACTCAGATCAGACTGGGCATCCGCCCAGTCTGATCAGAGTCTTCGCTGTCCGCATGAAAAAGCTCGGGTCCTTAGCTACACATTGAGCACACAACGAAGACTCTAATCAGACTGGACAGATGCCTAGGCTGATCTGAGTCTTCGCTGGGCGTACCTGCCATTTTGTCGGTTTTGTCATGCGCTGGCTTAATTATTTATTTAGGCGTCTCTCATGTATACGAGCCGCAAAACGTTCCTTTGAATGAAGTCATTTTGCATCCTTGGTTATTCAAAAAGCAAACAATGAAAATTTCTGTCTGCGCGAATGCGCAGGCTGACTTGACTTGGTTGCTGGGCGCACATGTCCGAAGATACGTTTCCTGACGTTGCGACAAATGCCGTTCCAACTAGGAATACACGTGTATATGGATTTTTACAAATGTCAAATAATTATCTGCATGAAAAATATGAGCCTCACAATATAAGATAAAAGCACACAGTAGTCTGTTTACAACATTTCACAAAGCTTCGCACTTTACTAAAACCATACAAATTTGCAAAGTCTTGTCAATATTTAATAAAAAAGAACAATCGAACTACAACAGCTCGAACACCAATGGCTCATTTACCATGGCTAATTCGAACTTGTTTTTGAGTCTCTACGAATTTCTTTCGATAGCTCAAGAAAACAAATATTTAAGGAACTCATTGAGGCAATTCTAATGAATACACTCTACATACTATTATTGTCGAGAAGATTAGTACAAATCCCTAAATTAATGCCATTGCTTCCTGACTTGACCTCATGATTAACCCTCAGTGGCTCGAACTACCAATATCTCGAACAAATGTACATGGTCCCAAACACTCTACATACTATTATTGTCGAGAAGATCAGTACAAATCCCTAAATTAATGCCATTGCTTCCTGACTTGACCTCATGATTAACCCTCAGTGGCTCGAACTACCAATATCTCGAACAAATGTACATGGTCCCAAAGATGTTCGAGCCATTGAGGTTCTATTGTAGTACAGATGACACCCAGGAATAACCAGAGTACTCTGTTTTCAACATCTTTCAAAATACTTGGTACCTCCCAGCTAGCATTCTACGTAAATCTACATCGGGCCGTCATCGGCCCGTCAGCTACCCTGACGGGCCGATGACGGCCCGATATAGATTTACGTAGAATGCTGACTGGGGAGTACTCTGTTGTCAACATCTTTCAAAATACTTGGTACCTCTCAGCTAGCATTCTACGTAAATCTACATCGGGCCGTCATCGGCCCGTCAGCTACCCTGACGGGCCGATGACGGCCCGATATAGATTTACGTAGAATGCTGACTGGGGAGTACTCTGTTGTCAACATCTTTCAAAATACTTGGTACCTCCCAGCTAGCATTCTACGTAAATCTACAAAAATACCAACTTCACTAAAACAAAATGTAAACTCTATGAAACTTGAATTAAATGACCTTAAGGTTTGCACTCAGAGCCTCCTGAAATCTGTTCAAGACCTTTTTGCAAAAGTTGACAATAGTTTTGAAGGTATCAATGACCGAATAACAGCCTTAACAAAACAGATAAACGGTAAGGACTTGTGCATCTCAGAATCCATTGAGCAACTTCAAGTTTCGACTAAAACCCTAAAAACTTCCCTAGATCAAAAGTCCTGCCAAATACTGAATAAAACAACAGCAGTCCTGGATAAGATAAAAACAAAAACTGATGACTCGATGAAAGTTGCAGAGGAACCCAAAATCTCAAGCAATACAATCAACAAGACTGAGACAACTAACGCCAACCAAAGTGCTTCACAGAAGAAACAGTTCAAGAAACCTCAAGGAAAGACACAACAGAAACTCTTAAACAGCACATATACAAAACGTAGTGCTCATAGCTCAATAGTGTTGAAACAAGTACAACCCCAACGGTCCCAACCAACTCTGAATACAGATGACGAGACCGATCATATAGACCTGACTGAAAGCGCGAGAAAACCTATAAAACAACCAACGCTTCTGATTGGCAGCTCCATCCTGAAACAAGTGCAAACAAATGAACTAAACGGTCATACAACTGTGCGCTCTTTCCCAGGAGCAACTATAACAACCCTTAATGACAAAATTAAAAAGTACAATATTGATGAGTGTAAAACCATCATTCTGCATGTCGGTGGTAATGATGCTGACCAAGGTGTTGACATAGACAGCTTCTGTGATAATTACATCGCACTACTAGAGAGCCTGGCGTCTGATAACCGTCGGATCATAGTATCAGGACTCCTACCGAGGAAGACAGCTAATCTTGAACCTTATAACGAACAACTCAGGTCTCTATGTGCTGAAAATGACATTGAATTTGTAGACCACTTTAACAGTTTTCTTCTTGCCACGGGTGAAATACCTGCAAATTATTTTTGGAAAGACAAAGTGCATTTAAATCAACAGGGTAAACAAAAACTCTTGTCGAACATCAACAATGTATGTAAAATCACCAATGTTCAGAAACCTTTACGACCAAAGAGACTGTTTCAAGGATCTCAACTGGGAGCAAGGCCTCCTTACCATAAGGGCCCTCGCTCGATGTCGAGATTCTGCCATATCTGCAAAACAAACAGCCATAGTACCGAGATGTGTTGGTACAATGGGAGGAACACTGGTATGCCGGGTCGATTCCCCCAATAGCAAATAAATGGGCGTGTGAAACACATATTACCAACAGATAATAATATATCAATGAGACTGCCCCCAGACACAGAAAACCATTCACCACAACAACAATGTGAATATAATGAAACAATTATCATACCACAAGAACCTGTGCATCCCGGTGATCCTTCCCTTGCTAACACTTCTTCTTTGCCCAATCAAAACATTATACCAAACTTTCATACCTCTGATCCTACCTGCTTGATGCCTAACACCACAAGTAATACCACTTTGGACTTGTTATCCAAGTCAAAAGGGTTACATTTTTGTAATCTTAATGTTAGGCACATTGTCGCTAAATTTGACGAGATACGCATTATCATGGCTAACAAGACATGCCCAGATATTCTGGGTATTTGTGAGTCATTTTTAGAACCGACCGTATCTGACAATGTGGTGGCGATCGACGGATTTGAGATTCTTAGAAAAGATAGAGCAGAGACCAAAAATAAAACTGGTGGTGGTCTACTATTATACATTAGAAACACAATTAAGTTCAAACGCAGGCCTGAGTTTGAAACATCTAGCTTAGAAACACTTTGGGCTGAAATCGAGCTACCGAATGCTAAACCTTTTCTCTTATGTACAGTTTACAGGCCACCCGATGCAAAAAGCGAATGGATCGACTTGTTTGAGGTAGAGCTTTCCATAGCACAGACATCTGGTCTTGAATTCCTTCTCATGGGTGATTTTAATGTTGATTTGAAAGCTCATACGAATTATAAATGGCTAAACCTTATAAATCTATTCGATTTAACTCAACTGGTAACAGAGCCAACAAGGGTAACGGAAACTACCAATACATTAATTGATCATGTATATACGACTCATCCACAGAATATTGTACGTTGTTTTACTTCTACTTTATCTTTAAGCGATCACTTTCCCATTTGCTTTACACGAAAAGTAAACTCAAAGCTTCTAAAAGACAAACATACTACCACTACTTATCGCAGCTACAAGCATTTTGACGAAAATAAGTTTATATCTGATATTGCTAACGATTTGGATGAATTTGCGGCAGATAAATCAAGTATAGACGAAGACCTTAACATCTGGTATTCATTCCTTTTGAAACACTTGAACAATCATGCTCCGATTAAATCCAAACGCGTAAAATCTAAACGTATGCCTGACTGGTTTACTCCAGATATAATTCAAATGCAATCTTTACGAGATAAAACCAAACGATTAAAGCAATGGAGTGATCATAGAAAATACCGCAATAAAACAAAACAACTCATACGACAAGCAAAACGTAAATATTTTTCTAATAGCATAACAAATTCAAAAGATACCAAATCCTTATGGAAACACCTGCGAGACGTGACTAATGGTAGCAAGACTGCCTCCAGTAATTTGCCTCAAAAACTTATAATCGGAAATGAAACCATTACGGAGTCTGAAGCTGTTGCGAGCAAACTGAATAAATACTTTGCTTCAGTTGCCGAGCTTTTGAATAAAAACACATCATCCGGAAATTCATTAGACTTTGACACCAATAAAATCAGCGATTTTGTTGATAGCAAAGTGCCTACAAACACACAATTTACAATTCCATTTATTACCCCCGAACAAGTTTTATTACATATTAATACCTTAGAGGTTTCAAAATCGACCGGGCTTGACGGCATAGGACCAAGGATCATCAAACTTGCTGCTAAATCATTATCGCCATCGATTGCGATGCTTATCAATAAAAGCATTGCGACCGGCCAGTTTCCTTCTCAAATGAAATTGGCAAAGGTACTTCCAATTTACAAAGGTGGTGAAAAGTCCGACCCCTCAAACTATAGGCCAATTTCTATCCTGTCCACTGTATCTAAAATTTTCGAAAAGCACGTGAACAAACATCTTATGGCATATTTGAACAAATATAAACTTCTACATGACAATCAATCCGGGTTCAGGCCAAAACATAGTTGCCAAACAGCTTTAGTCAAACTCATTAATGACTGGATGAAATGTATTGATAAGGGTGACTTGGTTGGAGCCCTTTTTATCGATTTTCGGAAGGCTTTTGATCTAGTTGATCACTCCATCTTGCTGAATAAACTTGCATTATACAAACTTAACCCTTCTGCCATTCAGTGGTTCAAATCATATTTATGTTCTCGACAACAAGTAATCGAGAGTGATAAAGGGTTGACGGATTTCACCACCGTACAATCTGGTGTGCCTCAGGGCTCAATATTAGGCCCGACCTTATTTCTCATTTTTATCAACGATCTTCCGCTTCATATCAAAAAGTGCTCCTCTGATTTGTATGCAGATGACACGACGATTCACACGCATGGTAATGACATAGATGCTATTGAAGAAGATCTGCAAGGAGAATTCGGTAACACAAAAACATGGGGAAAGATAAACAAAATGAGTGTTCACATGACCAAAACAACTTGTATGCTAGTTGGCGCTAGAAAACGCTTGAACGACTCTCGACCTCTAAATATTATTGCTGACGATGTCAATATTCAATCCGTTAGTAAACAGAAACTCCTTGGTGTTTATATCGATGAACACCTTTCTTGGTCTGCCCATATAGACCACTTATGCTCCCTTATCTCATCTAAAATATCTCCATTACGCCAGTTAGCAACGTATGTACCGACACATATTCAAAAAGTTTACTATCAGGGGTATATTCTTCCTTATATTGATTATGGCTCTGTTACCTGGGGGTCAGCCTCTGTAACTAATATTGAACGCATATCCAAGCTGCAAAAACGCGCTGCTCGAATCATCCTGCGAGCAAATTACGATACCCCATCAGTAGATATGTTCAGTCAGCTGGGATGGCTGTCAATTCCGGACAGACTTAAATATAATAAGGCTGTCTTGACATACCGAGCAATAAATAATTTATCCCCTGAATATATAACACAACTTCTAAAACCAGTATCCGAGGTACACACTCTTAACCTCAGGTCATCAGAAAATGGCTCACTTTATGTGCCGAAAGCACGGACAGCACTTTTTGATGGCTCTTTTTCGTGTTCCGCACCAAGACTATGGAATGCTCTACCTCAAACAGTAAAAACATCGGGGTCACTCTCTACCTTTAAGCAGTCTCTTAAAGCAACATTTTAACCCTTATAAAATGTCTTTAACTATGATTTTAAATGATATACCATGTGTAAAATTATCGCTGAAACCGTTATTGTAACTGAATTGAGAGCTTTTATGACCTAGCATAATTGTTTTAGATATTGGTTTTATGCGCTCGTCAAATCTTAAAGCACTTACAAAAACTGTGATAACATACAGATTTGTCTTTGATATAATTCAGTGCCATGTTTGGTTTTAAATCACTTGCACATACCTGTTAGCACTTTTATTTGATAAAAACTTTATACAAGCATTCACTTCGCTACAAGCTACTTTTATCCCATGAATTTCTTAGCTGTTAGTTAAGTCTTGTTGTATATATGTATATAAATTTTAGTTAGAGGACCACAAGGTAGAATAGTTATTTATAGCTAATTGTGTCATCCTCTTTAAACATTGTTTAAATAAAATTAATAAATAAATAAAGTACCTCCCAGCTAGCATTCTACGTAAATCTACATCGGGCCGTCATCGGCCCGTCAGCTACCCTGACGGGCCGATGACGGCCCGATATAGATTTACGTAGAATGCTGACTGGGCTGACTCAAAAGCCTTAAATTTACAGTTTCGTCAAGATTTAATGCAAAATAATATAGGAGATAATCAGGAATAGCCGCAATCACAGATCATAGCCTACAGGAAGAGCAACTACACCATGACAGACAATACACAAGCCACAGACAAAAGAAAAGCAAAAGCAACCAGCTACCTCTTCCCCAACAAGGAGGTCATAATCATTACGAAAACAAGCCTATTCAAATATACTGATAATTTTACCACCAAAAAAATGAACATGTTCAGAGAGAAAATCTGATATTTTTCATATTTCTGCTCAAAAACATAGATTGTGGGTACTCGTTAGAACCGCCTCGGCGAGGCGGTTCTAACGATACCCACAATCTATGTTTTTGAGCAGAATTAAGAAAAAATAATGTATACCCCTGTAAACCCCAGTTTTACTATATAAAAGTAGGGTTTAAGGAGGTCAACATTATATAGGTATGTTTTTGTGAAGGCCTGACAGGATCAACCAAACAAAACATAAGATAACAAGCAGGACAATTGTTGTGTTGGGGTTTAACGACACGTCAACCCTTGTGGGTCATTTTGTGTCGTAACAAGCAGGACAAAACATGAAAAAAAAAACGAAAAAAAACCCAAAAAAACCCATATACAGTCGACTCTCGTTATCTGAAAGTCCAAAGGACTCTCTGAAATACTTCGAAATATCCGTACCTCGACATATCAGATTTGCAGAAGTGGTGAAAAAATAAAATCGAAAGCCACATTTCACAAATGAATATGTAATTTGACCCCTGAAGCTAGAGATATATCAAAAATATTGTGGAAAAACGGAGAAAATGCTCCAATGTCTTCTCTTTTCCACAATATTTTGCTGCCTGTAGTCAGATTTCCATGTTAAATTAAGAACCAGATTTTCACTTCGAGATAAGCTGTTATTCGAGAAGCCAATTCGAGTTACGAGAGTCAACTGTACATATATCAACTTTTTGCACAAGCACGGCTAAATTAGACTCATCCTACTGTATAATAGTAAAGGTGTGTTGGGTGCGGGGTGCAAACCAGGGTCTAGAAGTTATGCTGTAGGCTACACATCGCATGTATGCATATACAGTCGACTCAAGTTATCTCGAATTCCAAGGGACTCACTGAAACACTTCGAGATATCCGTACCCCGACATATCAGAGTTGAGAGAGTGAGAAAAAACAATAAATTGAACAACCATATTTAACAAATGAATATGAAATTTGACTCCTGAAGTTAGAAATATATGTAATAAAATAATGTGGAAAAGAGGAGAAATTGCTCCTTAGGAGCAATTTCTCCTCTTTTCCACATTATTTTGTTAACCTGTTGTGTTAGTTTCATGTTAAAACAGGGACCAGATTTTCACTTCGAGATAAGCGGTAATTCGAAATAAGCGAGTTCGAGATAAGGAGGTTCGACTGTATGTATAAGGTAATAATTAGGTTAAATTTGCCACAAGATCTCCAAGCATTCCCTCAGATGAACCTTAGTATGAGTCTTTGCTTCGCGCTCTGTAGGTAACATCCAATCTTTCTGTAGGCTAACGGCAGAGATTCTGCTTATAACGTGTGGATGAATCTTCGCTAGGCGCACAAGCAATCTTGTAGGATATGCTATACCCCGATTTGTATCATAGTGATTGTTTTGGTTCTATGTGTATCAGCCCATCTCCAGACAAGTAACATATAATTCCTTTCAAAAAGAAAACGATGTTATGCAAACGGCGTAGAGTTAGATCAGCCTGCGCATCCGAACAGTCTGATTGAATACTACGCTAGCCGCTAAAAAAGTATACGTAGCTCTTGATAAGATAGGTTTTTTTTCAATCCAAAAGTATTGTCATTTTTCTTATTTCTCCACGAGAACATATGTTGTGGGTACTCATTAGAAGCGCCTCGACGAGGCGCTTCTAATGAGTACCACAACATATGTTTTCGTGGAGAAATAAGAAAAAAAAAACCTGATCCCACTCTTATCTAGACCTATGGGCATATATATTTTATTATCTTAATATATATAATATTAAATTGAGCAGTGTTTTATGAAAAAATGTTTTCGGAATATACCGATGGATATGCAACAATAAGGACTGATCAGAGTGCGTATCGCAGAGTCTGGTCAAGAGTTCAGGTATTATACGATAATATTATAGTCTATGGGTCTAATGATTCTTAAACCGGAATTCGTACGCTCTGATCAGACTGCGCCGGTGTGCAATATTGCCTGACCCTTTCTGTCCGTAAATAACTAGAAAACATATTTTTGTATGGCGCGGTTCAATTGATCTGTAATGTGAAAATCCTTATTTAGCTGAAGCTAAAAATCAATTTCAGTTCATTTAGGGGACGGATACGCTTGGAAGATTTTCCGCCGTATTTTACAAGGAAGACAACTTTTGTGACTTCATGTTTGCTTTCCTGCTCATTAACCCCTTCTGGAAAGGGGCTACTATACAAGGAAGGAATTTGCTCCGTCTGGGAGCAAATTCCTTCCTTGTATAGTAGTCCCTTTTCAGAAGGGAAGCAAAACGATTTTAACAGAGCTACCTCCTCTGAGAGTGTATCAATCTCCCTTAAATAGTACAAATATTTGATTTTGTAATGGCATACTTATTCGATCATTGACTTAGATAATCGTATTAGTCTAATACGATTTACTGATAACTAACAGTACAACAAACAGGGATGGGTGTAATCTAGGAGAAAAAAAACAACAACCGTGGAATAACTGTTTTGGATAATTCAAAATATTGCTTCAATTTGCTTTCTGAAATTATCTGTATATATCATTCCGAGAACTTGAAATTATGTATATAAAGAAGCAAACCCACTTCCTTTTTCAGACGTTGTTGAAGGGGACTAGATTTGTCATTTTGTGACCTCTGCTTTTCTGAGTTATCAATTTATTCTAAAAGTAACATAAGGGCAAACTATTTCACTTTAGAGCGTTTTTCAAAAAAGAGGGAAAACTTTTTTGGCGTAATTACTTCCCATTTAATCCGCCCACTTAAACCAGTTCAACCGCGCTAGCCAATACTTCCAAAATGAGAATTGGATAAAGGCATATGACCAGAGGTTTACATACTAGCTTAATAAAGAGAGTGTGTTCGTATATTACCCGGTTATTCTATCATTGGATCTTTTCTAATATAAACACTTGCGGAATGCATGCTCTTTATTTTCAAGAAAGGTATCTCTTCATCTGGTCTGTTCTCTAAGAGATGGACACAAGAAGCTAAAGTTAAGTCTCAGGATTTGTTGTAAGTCGCCAGGGATAAGAACTGAACCATGGTTACTGAAATTAGCTCCGAACAGTAATAAATGATATTGACCAGTATTTAGCTGGCTCTGTTGCTGTACACGGTCAATATTCATATTCATCACTTTTTTTGCCAATCTGAACGCTTTGCATGCTGGATAAAAATTTCGACATTTCATGCAAACTGTCTTTTTTGGATTTGCATGAAATTTCAAAACCTGTTCTCGGGACAAATAATAAGAAAAAAGATTATCAATTTGTCGCCTGATGAATTTGCCCAGAGAGAGGTAAGGGTAAATA
Organism: Anodontia alba; assembly: GCA_964016985.1. Taxonomy (NCBI): domain Eukaryota; kingdom Metazoa; phylum Mollusca; class Bivalvia; order Lucinida; family Lucinidae; genus Anodontia; species Anodontia alba. The sequence goes on from OZ024823.1 coordinate 106,102,504, forward strand.
TAGGAGACAGACTTGCCATTTCTACGACCTCGAAAATATTACTCAATACACAATATTATATGCCGTATTTACCGAAGGTATTTGGACTCCTTAACTCCTTACCATACTAGTCCTAAAATCTGTAAAATTCTATTTTTCTGCCTGTTGATGTGTCTGAAATAATGCTGGATGAGTAGCAAACAGTGTAGACCCTGATCAGACGCCGCGTTTTGCGGCGTCTGATCTGGGTCTACACTGTTTGCTCAGGCTTATCTGTCTCAATATTTAGGGTTATTACGGTATGTTGTGTTACCTATAAATAATGGCGGAAATGTTCACGTATGAGAAGACAATTTGCATTATACATGTAAGTGAAATCCTACTTTCTGGAAAAAGTATGAAGAAGGTATCATCCATTTATCGGCTGTTCATTTTGCACACAGAAGTATTTCTCATACCACCTTGCACAAATTTTCGATTTATTCCTACGCAACAAGAGGTGAAAAAAAAGCAATCGAAGAAACGAGAGAAATATTAGTTATGTCATACAGCACATCATTATTGATACCCCTCATTCATAACAGAGGATTTTCTCCAAAATGAAATTGTGTGAGTTATGTAAATGGAAAAGACAACATCGAATTGTTCGTCTCCACGACAGTACGCAGAAATAAAGATATGAACTAAAAAACTAAGCCAGCACATCAATCACTACTTCAACCATTGGTTAGGGCCGTGTCAAATAAAAACGTGCCTCCGAACATGCGCAAAACATGCGGATTCACATCATCCTGCACATGCGCGGTCTCATCCGGGTATTTGTTCTCCATTGAAATGTTCTTTAGTACCCAGTGAATCAGTTTACTGACAGCGAAGGCCCTGAACACACTGCGCATGCGCATCCGCGCAGTCTGGTCTGGACCTTCCCTGGACGGTACATTTTCGCTTGGTGGGGCTCAGTTGGATCTTGTTAACAGAAAGTCTCCATACTGGCCTCGATGAAATGATATAAAAGACAGAGGAACAAATACGAGAAAGGTGCTGGATATCTGGTACAAAAGGACATTGTAAACACATGTATTGGTTGCAGATTCATCACCATTCGCTTGGCCCCTTTACTCCTGAGTTTCTGAACTCGAGTCTTCCAATTTTTTTTATCATTGACACATCCATTGCTGATAACAGAGTGAAAGTTGTAAGTCAAGAACTGAAAAGCAAACGGTGTAGATCCAGATGAGACTGATAATTATGAGCAGTCTCATCTGGTTCTACATTGTTTGCAAAGGTATATGGGTTTGGTCTGCAGAGCTGAAAGAATTAAGTGCACTGGCTTTCAGTATAACTATCAAAGAACCAACGCCCAGCCATGGCGATAGCGTATTGAAAGAGCTCTGTAATGAAGTGCGACCCATAGTTTACCAGATACTCAGTTACATTCTGACACTTTGAACAGATTTGACAAAGTTGACAAGGACACACAGACCGGTCGGCGCAAAGTATAAGAAAAATCCTGCAATAATGAAATAAATGAAAAAAAAAAGCTAAAGGTCCTAGAATTTGCCACACACATAAGCAAGTGATGACAAATCTACTAAGCACACAGAAACCATTACGAAGATGATAATTATCATAATCAGTTTCCAGTCTGTGTCGAAAAACATATAAACATGGAGACTTACAGAACCATCACTTGTTAATAATGACCTTCGAACGAAGGCCAGCAATGCAACTCAGACTCGGTTCAGATTTGACCTGGAAACTGAAGGTCCCAGCTGTGCTAGACGCTTTCCGAACAGTAATAGGTGGTAAGGTGGTTGTTTGAACCATTTATATTGCTTGATGACGACAACACAAACCTCGACTCCATATTTGCATACTTCAACTTAACAACGACTGTTACAGCCAAGAAGGTCGTTGGCATGCAATATCCAAGCAAGAAACACTGTATAACAAAGCACAAAGCGGGCACGCAACGCTAAGACAACGTCGCATAAACGTCGATGCCACGTTGTATAAGAGTCATGTGACCGTTCGGCAGTTCTTGACATCTGTGATGAAAGATGAGAACTGGGAGGGTTAAAGCACGAAGGGAGGTGCTGAAAATATATAGTGATAAATAGGGTACAAAAAAAAGCAGGAAGACAGCGGGTGTTGCATCACGAAAACATACCTATATAATATTGACCCCCTTAAACCCCACTTTTATATAGTAAAACTGGGGTTTACAGGGGTATACATTATTTTTCTTATTTCTGCTCAAAAACATAGATTGTGGGTACTCGTTAGAACCGCCTCGCCGAGGCGGTTCTAACGAGTGCTCACAATCTATGTTTTGAGCAGAAATATGAAAAATATCAGATTTTTTTTCTTCAAACTTTCATTTTTTGGTGGTGAAATTTTCAATATATTTGAATAGGCATGTTTTCGTAATGGACAGCAAATCTGAAGTGCTAGTTGAAGCTTGAGCAGGTCATGACTGATCCCATGAGAGAAGATCAGGAGAACAAGCTAATCGCTTACCCGAGTGACTAAATCAGTGACACACTCTTAAAGAAAGGACATTTACAGCTGTGTCAGAACCGATTAATCATCAGTCCCAATAACAATCCAAGTATGACAATATTGAAGATACCGATAACAGACTACATACAACATCGGGTAAATGATATGATTGCTGAAGAACAAGTGGGTTTCCAAGAATGAAGAAATTTTGCTCAGTTAATATTCAATCTCAAACTACTGGACTCAGTTGGTCAAAACTTAACTAAGATGTTAGCTTATGTGACGTTTAAATTTCTGTCTTGAAATATGACAAACAGACACAGCCGCCATCTTGAAAATCAATTTTTGACAACCTTCCCAAACCTTGGGTCGATTTGAACTGAAACTTGCTCTGTAGCAACAGGACGACTTCTAGATCGAAACGAGCTAAAATCGTGTGGTTCTTAAATCCAAGATGGCCGCCACAGCCGCCATCTTGAAAATCTGTTTTGGAAATATTCTCGCAAACCACAAGACGAATTAAGTTGACACTTACGATGTAGCGACAGGTTGACATGTAGATGAAAAATAGCTAAAATCATGCCTATTGGAAATCCAACAAGGCCGCCATAGCCGCCGTCTTGAAAACAAATTTTTGACTTCTCCTCCCAAACCGTTGGGCGATTTCAGTTGAAACACACTGTAGGAGCAGGATGACCTCTGGATCGAAAATAGCTCAAATTGTGCCGATCGGAAAATCTATTTTTGACATCTCCTCGCAAACCACTCTGAGAATTAAGTCGAAACTTAAGATGGAGCAACAAGCCGACCTGCAGGTATAAAAGTAGCTCAGGTCGTGTTGAATGGAAATCCAAAATAGCCACCGCAGCCACCATCTTGAAAATTGATTTTTTGACGTCGGCTCCTTAACCATTGGGTGATTTGAATTGAAACTTAAACTGTAGCAAACAGAATGACTTGCAGATCAAAAGTATACAAGAAAACATTGATGCAAAACATCAATACGCCGGGAAACTAATCTGTCATGCATTACTTAGCTCCCTATAGATCGTAGTATAGTGAAAAAATGTTATGAAAGGTTGTAATTATATAAATTATCGCAATACTCAACGATAAAAACATTATAGACGTTATCAGAGCTATGTAAAAAAAATCAACTATGATCGTCTGTTTTCTAGCCCGCATACATAATTACATGTCGCCATCCATAGCCTGGGCCGAACATACTATATCCGAAATCATCTATGTAACAGCGTTTTGTTCTTTTCTCCACTCATAACGTTTTTTTTCGGCCCAAATCTTTCCATGCTTGAATATCAAATTAAACTGTATTATTAAACCAGCTTATAATCCGTTCGATTTGAGAATGCATTTTTCCAATCGTAAGCAAAGAATAATATCTTTTGTTTCTTCTTCGTAGTACGACGCAAAAAAAGAAATGGAAAACTTTAAACGTGTACGAATATTGACAGCAACAAGCTCATTTCAGGTCGAATGGTCAAACTTGGGCTCCTCGGAAAACTGCTAATTTCTCTTGTACATTGAGCAAAACCCACATTGCTACATTCATTCTAACAGTACTTTTTTTTTAGTATTTTTTTTTATTTCACTATGTTACCAATAGCACAGTTCTCTGCTGCAAAAGTGTGACTTTGAATAATAATAATAATAAAAGTGGGGCGTGGGGGATGGGGAGTGAGGCGGGGGTGAATAGTTATATATAACCCCACTAAGAACCCCACAAAACTGGAAGAAAACCGATGTTCTCCAAATGCATACACATTTTACAAAAACAACTTCAAATAGATTCGCCGTGCTCCAGCTCCAGCCCGGCGTAAATTAAACTTTGCCGCCACAGCTGCCATCTTGAAAATTAATTTTTGACTTATCCTCCCGAACCATTGGGAAGTGATTTGAAACTTACATGTAGCAACAGGATGACCTCTAGATTGAAAATAGCTAAGATTGTGCCGATCCAATATCCAAGATGGCCACCACAGCCGCCATCTTGTTTTTAAATGTCTTCTCTGAAACCGCTTGAGCAATTTTCACCAGATTTCACATGGGGCTTTCTGTCAAAATGGTACTGGCAATTTGTTCGAATGGTTCCGCACTATTGAACAAGAAAGCTGCCATGCCAATATATGGTAAAAGACTTAAAATCTTCTTCTTTAGAACCAAGAAAGCTTTGAGGCTGAATATTAGTATATTGCATCGGGGCCTCAAGGTCTTTTAGTTTGTACAAATGATGGTCGTAGGTTTACCTTTGACCTTAAAGACTAATGGCTAATATTTACAACAAATGATTAACGTAGTTAAACTGTTTAACTACTGTCAAAATTTTGGTGGCTATCTGCCATAAACATGTATAAAACTGAAAATATTTAAATGTCTTCTTCCCTGATACAGCTTGAACAGTTTTCACTAGATTTCACATAGTTCACGTAGGGCCTTCTGTCGAAAGGATATTGAAAATTTGTACAAATGATTCTGCGCCATTTAACAAGATGGCTGCCATGCCCATATATGGTAAAACACTTAAAATCTTCTTCTCCAGAACTAAGAAAGCTCTGAGGCTGAATCTTGGTATACAGTATCAGGGACTCAAAGTCTACTAAGTTTGTTGAAATGATAATACTAGGATGACCTTTGTCCTTTTTATGATATGGTTAAAATTGTGTCCTAATTGCTGTGGAAATACTGGAAGAAGTTGCATGGTATTTGCAGATAAGCAATAGCTATTTTTATCAGGTGAGTGAATAGTGGCCCATTAGCCTCTTGTTTTTAAATTAACAAGAAGGTGGTCTGCTCTCAACATAGGATATTCTGTTGTTATTTTTGCTTCTTTTTGTATGTTTTATTTTCGCTTAAGCAGTTTCAGTCCCTATCAGTGGATCCTCTAACAAACAAACTGGGCCCAGTTGTTCAAAGCTAACGACGTCGTTAGTTAACGAATCGTTAAAATTTACATCGAGTGATACGCAAATATTCTGAAATTTTTTGCTGAAAAAATGCAAAAGCTACTCACATTTTTTCAGCAAAAAATATCAGAATATTGTGTATTGAATCCCCTAAAACAGTTAACGAAATGACCCTTAACGACGTCGTTAAGCTAACGACGCTTTGAACAACTGGGCCCTGATTATTAAATTACACAACTCTATAGGGAACAGGATACCAATAAGGGTGGCGGGGACTGCAACTTGCAAAAAGTATACGGATGCCAAGGGCTATATTTGGCATGCATTTGGTTAAAAGCTTGTCTCTGATTAGACAATAATAGATGAGGCTTTTTAAATTTGCCAGATATTTCATTTAATTGCATACCTAATTAAATTTGTAAATGGTATTTTTAGTGTGCTGTTGTAAAACAAAAAAAAATCAGACCTGGTAAACTTCATTTTTTTTTTTTTTTTTTTTTTTCATCAAATAAAGATACATGTGTTCCAGGGAAACAAAAGTGCCAAAATATACTGATAGTCACCTTTTCTTTGTGATATATTTTGTCAGTCTAAGACTAACCTTTCGTTTGAGACCACATTTGGTAGTCAAGGAATATTATAACGTCAGAATTTTAAGCAAAATGGTATAATGGAAGCCTGTGGAGAAGTAATCAGGCTCCTGGTCCATAAATGAGCCAAGGCACATCACTTTCTACAAGATGGCATGGGCGTCCGGAAAAGACACAGTGCAGCCTCTTCGCTGTCCGCCTGAAGTTGACTACCTACAGTATGCCCTTCGAAGTCTGATCACATTACGAAAACACGCCTATTCAAATATATTGAGAATTTTACCATCAAACAATGAAAACTGTCACATGTAAAATTCTGGTAGTTTTCATATTTCTGCTCAAAACATAGATTGTGGGTACTTGTTAGAACCGCCTCGGCGAGGCGGTTCTACTGAGTACCCACAATCTATGTTTTTGAGTACAAATAAGAAAATTAATGTATATCCATGTAAACCGCAGTTTTACCGTATAAAAGTGGGGTTTAAAGGGGTCAAAACTTTATAGGCGTGTTTTCATGGTGAGACTGCACGGATGTACACATGCTGGGCGCACATGCAGTCTTGCAGGAAATGCTGTGTGCCGGCTCAAATAGAAATGCTGTACTTGTTCCTAATGTAAGGTAATTATTACCTGATTTACCACAATGTAGAAATCAAAGCACTTAACTTCCCGTAATTTAAGCAAACGGTGCAGACCCTGATCATTCTGCGTCGTCTGATCTGGCTCAGTACTGTTTGCCAATGTCCCATCTCCAAGCCCAAGCCATGTTTTAGAATAGTTCGGTTCCGTGATAGCGGATTGTGGATTTCATATCGCGAACATTTGGTTAGTCCATCCAACGCGTGGGTCCCTAAATCTCAGCTTGTGTCTTTGTCGAACCTTTACTTTCTTTCATAAACTAGCAGACGACACTGTTAAACTGTAAAATGTGAATCTTTAAACAGCGATTTATTGATTAAACTGTGAACCCCTTATCTTCAAAACAAAAGATTAAATAAAAAAAAAAAAGAAAAACTATGAAATTTTTTTTTCTCTTTTGTTGTCTGATAATTACGGCTGCAGCAGACGAAGTATTAAATAGAAACGTTGATTAGTGTTTGTCTGACATTTTCTCCGCGTTTGATTTCTTTTTATGTCTAGTCAATGAAATGTTCTGCAAGGCGTCTTTCATATTTTAGCCCAAAGTTATTACGAAATTGTAGCAGACGAAAAATAAGTGAGAGCTCACTCGGTGTGAGATAAGGAACCTTCTGACATGTGCGCCCACGAAGACTCAGATCAGCCTGCACATCCGCGCAGTCCGGTCAGAGTCTACGATGGGCGCCCTTTAGATAGTCAAGAGTCCAGTGCCTCTTCACGCGGACAGCAATGACTGGTCAGACTGTACATACACGCAAGCTGGTCCGAACCTTCCTGGACGCACATATTCTAAGTTACATTGTGTCGCGTTGTATCTAACATTTCTGATTTGTGTCAAAAAAGTAAGGTAATAAAGCTTGACATTTGAATTGCAAAACCATCTTTTTTTTTCAGAAAAGAAATATTAGACATATTCTGCTAATATTTCTTTAAAATATGAACCGCAACGGGAGAAAGCGTACCCTCTGACATAATGCGGCCAATGAAGACTCTGATCAGACTGCGCATTCGCGCAGTCTGATCAGAGTCTTCGTTGACCGCATGAAGAAATTTGGCAGCTTGTGCTATCCAGAACGTGCCCAACAATGATTCTGATCAGACTGTGTGAATGCGAAGGCTGATTTGAATCTTCGCTGGGCGCACATGTCCAAACGGGTCCGTTTCCTGCCGTTGCGGCTCATTTAAATCTCTACCGTTGATTGCGACATTGTTCTCCATATTATATTTTGCGATTTCATATCTTATTGTGTTTGCAACAAGAACAACAACAACAACAACAACAAAGGTTATATGCAATTAGTCCTAGACTGATCTATCCCCGACGTGGGTCACAACATATTAGCCGGGGAAAAGCATTTCCTTAACCTTTACTACTCTCTGGGGTAATTGAGCAGACAATAAATTGATGATATCAACTTATTTTCTCCAGAAAACAGGATTTGACATTTCATGCAAATCGTCCCCATTGGAGACAATTTGCATGGAATGTTAAAATCTGTTTGATGGTAAAAAAATAAGAACAACATTACGAAAAAATGCCTATTCAAATATATAGAAAATTTCATCTCCAAAAACTGAAAATTTTCAGATAAAAAACTCCGATATTTTTCCTATTTCTGCTCAAAACATAGATTGTGGGTAGTCGTTAGAACCGCCTCGCCGAGGCGGTTCTAACGAATACCCACAATTTATGTTTTGAGCAGAAATAAGAAAAATAACTTATACCCCTGCAAACCCCAGTTTTACTACATAAAAGTGGGGTTTAAGGGGGTCAAAATTATATAGGCATGTTTTCGTGATGAATATTTCAATATGTTGTTTGCTGAAAATTTTACTCAGAGTGCAAAGAGTGTATGGGCACCCAACGAAAACCTAAGATCCGTCTTCGCTGTCTGCCTGAAGGCTCCTTGACTACCTACAGTGCCCTGCGCAAACTATGATCAGATTGTGCGAATGCGCAGGCTGATCTCAGACTTCGCTGGGCGAACCCATCACGAAAACATACCTATATAATTTTGACCGCCTTAAACCCCACTTTTATATAGTAAAACTGGGGTTTACAGGGGTATAAATTATTTTTGTTATTTCTGCTCAAAACATAGATTATGGGTACTCGTTAGAACCGCCTCGACGAGGCGGTTCTAACGAGTACCTACAATCTATGTTTTGAGCAGAAATACGAAAAATATCAGAATTTTTTATCTGAAAAATTGCCATTTTTTGGTGGTAAAATGTTCAGTGTATTTGAATAGGCGTGTTTTCGTAATGCTGCATGAAATGCTGTGCCCAGGCTCATATTTTGTACTATTAATGTCGTCCATAATTACTGTACAAACATTTGAGCCGGGCCCCAGCATTTCCTACAAGATCCATGCAGTCTGATTGGAGTCATCGTAAGGCACTCTGTGGGTAGCCAACGATCCAAAGCGTCTTCAGGTGTATAGTATCTGATAAGACTGTGCGGATATGCAGGTTGATCTGTCTACGTTGAGCACACATCCAATCTTGAAGGACTGCTGTGCCCAGGTTCATTTATGGTTGGAACTGGGTTGTGCTTCAAACGGTGGTTTTCTCCTTGGGGGTTGGTGTGTGTGGGTGGGTCACCCCCCCCCACACACACACACACACACCTCCCCCCCCCCCCCCCCCCCCCCCACACACACAGAGGTTTTCTCTTGCTCTGATTACAGATTGATATTTCTTTCATATCAGTTTTTATGATTTTATGATAACAGCAAAACTCCACTATTAAAGCCACTTTTGGTACTGCTTAACGCTTAGCACTCTGGGTAAAATTTTCAGCAGACGACATTTTGAAATATTTTTCTTATTTTTCCCAGAAAACAGGATTTGACATTTCATGCAAATTGTCTCCTAAGGAGACAATTTGCATGAAATGTCAAATCTCCTAAGGAGACAATTTGCATGAAATGTCAAATCCTGTTTTCTGGGAAAAATAAGAAAAATAACATCATTTTGTCGTCTGCTGAAAATGCCCAGAGAGTGGTAAAGGTTAAAAGTAGTCCTATTGGCGGGGCGGCCTATAAAAAATAGTGAATGTAGAACATAGCTCCAGACAAGGTGTTTTTTTTTTTCAACAATTGAGCCCGGATAGACAAGCCTGGGCAAACAATGTAACCCCAGATCAAATGCTGATCGGAGTCTGCACTGTTCGCCACTCATCCAGCAGTTTTAGACACATCAAAAATAGACAAAAGAATTTGTTTAGGTCAGGGCAAAGTTGTTCAAAGCAACCTTAGATTAACGAGCGGAAAAAAAAAACTGTTGTAACGAAGGTATTTTCAAATACATTGATATTATTGCTGCAAAAATGTGGGTAGCTTTTGCTTTTTTTTCAGCAAAAAATATCAATGTATTTGCCATATTTCAATGTCACGTTAGCTAACAATGTCGTTAAGCTTTGAACAACTGGGCCCAGGACTCGTGTGGTTAGGTGTGGTTAGGAGTTCGGACGTCTAAATATTTTGGGTTAATTCGCGGCGTGTGATCTGGATCTACACTGTTTGCGTTAAATACAGGTTTCAATAAAAATGGTAATAATATAAACTCACCAAACAACCCTTCTATTGGAAATGGACCTGTCAAAAGAATGAAGTAGAAGAATCCACTCCATTACGAAAACATGCCTATTCAAATACATTGAATTTTTTTACAACCAAAAAAGGAAACTTTTCAGATAAAAAAAAATATGATATTTTTCATATTCCTGCTCAAAACATAGATTTTCGGTACTCGTTAGAACCGCCTCGCCGAGGCGGTTCTAACGAGTACCCACAATCTATGTTTTGAGCAGAAATAAGAAAAATAATGTATACCCCTGTAAACACCAGTTTTACTACATGAAAGTGGGGTTTAAGTGGGTCAAAACTATAAAGGCGTGTTTTCGTGATGCGACATTAATTGGTTAACATTTAAAACGCCAAGCAACTTTGAAACAAACGACATTGTTTATTATTTTCCAAAGAGAACAAGACCTGACATTTCACGTGATTATTGAAATGTCAAGCCTTATATTCCCTGAAAAATTCAGAAAAAAATTCTCTGAAAAATACCGAAAAAAATATTCTCTGAAAAAATACCGAAAAAAATAATCAAAATGTCGCCTGCTACAGTTGTGATTAGCGCTTTATGGGGTAAATATGATACCTTTGAAAGTCTGCGTCTACGACCGGATGAAATTAGAAATTCCATTGAGGCCAAAATTGGAAACGCACGAAAGCCGAATCCATTTGTTATGGCTGACGGAAGTTCGGCTGCTTTTACATATATACAACTGCATTTGTATGATATTTGGAAAATATATATCAAGAAAAATCAATTTTAAGAAAGTAAAAAATCGGGTTTAGTTCATAATGGGTTTTCTCAAGAATTCTTAGAAAACAAAACACAGTTTTGTTAGCAAACTGCATAGAAATCACTTCTTGTCACGCAAAGAAGCAAAACAAACGTGATTTTCTGTACCGTATGTAATCTAAGAACTCAGACGTAATCACTTTAAACGTCCATTCGACTACCGGGAGATGTGTCGAAAAGACAGCTGCATGAATGGCAAACAGTGTCGACCTTGATCAGACGCTGCGTTCTGCGGCGTCTGATCAAGGTCTACACTGTTTGCTCGAGTCTGTCTATCCTAATACTTAGGCTAAAGACGGTAATTTTAAGTGTTTGTTAGGAACACCAAGTGAAAAAAGTTCAAAGAGTTTTTCGTGAAATGTGCCGACTCAGATAATCCTCCGTTTTCGGGCAGTGTGAACAGTCTGCGCAGTTTTAACACACACACACACACACACACACACACACACACACACACACACACACACACACACACACACACACACAAAAGTGATATGCATCCTAAGCTAAATATATCTTCGGACATGTCCAATGGAGGCACATAGGCGTCTGAGCATCAACGCAGTCCGATCTGAGCGTCCCCTATTCTATAAGTAGCCAAGGACAACGCCAAGGCTGCTTCAGGAGGATGTTGAAGACTGATCAGACGGCACAGCTCTGAGCGGCACAGATACACACTGAGCTGTGTCTTCGCTAAACGCACGTATTTGAGGGTGCCTTTTCTTTAATTTTAATACGCTAGAATTGGCAATGATGTCGTTTACACGTAATCATTTCTCTAACTTACGCTAGAATTGGTAATGACGTCTCGTACATGTAATCTATAAAACCGGAAGGTAAGTTCACATGGGGCGATTTGCAACACCTGCATTTAAGAATTATATCAGATGCAAAGAGCATAATGCATGAACTCGTTGTATTTAAGCCTGAATTAAGAGCAATTTACTGACCTTATTTGGAGCAGCTATTGGTCTTTCCTAGCGTCCCATAAAAGGGGCATTGGCAAACAGTGCAGACCCAGATCAGACGCCAAAGAATGCGGCATATGATCAGGGTCTACACTGTTTGCATTAAGTTCAGAAATTTCTACAAAACATGATAATAATAACAAACCAGACACTCCTTATATACAAATGGACCTGTCCAAAGAGTAAAGGTAGAGGAGTCCACTCGGCAAAAATGGGTGAAAGGAATTAGACAAACTTGGAAGACTTTCAACCATTTTTACATATGAGACATTTGTGATTTCTTTTTTGGTTTCCTGCATATCAAGCCTCTTCTGAAAATAGGTCTACTTTAAGTCTTTCACTGCCACAGGCGATCATAATAGGCTTTTGCAAACAGCATAGATCCAGATGAGACGGCTCAATGAGCCGTCTCATCTGGATCTACGCTGTTTGACAGTCAGTCTTTCAACGTCTTTCCAAACGATAGTTTGTTAAAATAAAAAAAGCAGACGACAAATGTCGTCTGAACTTTTGCGCCGAAAGAGTTAAAAAGAAAGAATTTGCTCCCAAGTGGGGACGAGGTAAATTCTTTCCTTTTAAAATTAAACCCCTTTTCAGAAGGGAGGCACATTTGTTTTTTTTTTTTTTGTTTTTTTTTTTTTTTTTGTTTTTTGGGGTTTTTTTGGGTTTTTTTTTTTTTTTTGACAAAGTTGTCTCCCCTGAAAGTAAATACATTCCCTCAAAAGAAAATACGTTTTATTTTGAAGTGCAGATATATTCTTCCTAGACATTTTTCAGAAAATCATTTTTGCAGCTGGTACTTTTCTCATAAGAAGTGTATTTTTTTTTTTACAATATTTCGACACGGTTTAATGTAACACCTTTTGTCGTATCTACAGCACATACAATGTACCTTTGTACCAGATGGTTCCTAATCAATTTTATTTTCCCACAGTTAAATGCAGAAATCGATACTGTAGATAGTTTAAAGGCCGGTTCTCAACAAGTTCCACTTCTTCACAATTTCAGAAAAAATATCACCAGTTTACAACGAAACATCGATAAATAAAGTACAGAGGAGAAAAGCAAACTATCTTTTCTTATAATCTGAAGAACCTCCGCCCAGCCCACGCCCTTACCCCATTCCTCTCACACACACATCTCAACCACCCTTGCGATAAAGATTACCATTGACATTGCATAGATATCAATTGTTTGGCCGTAAATTTAATATTAGGGTACATATTCAAAAACACTGCATAGAAACAGTAAAGACAAACGTTTTCTTTTATAAAATATTGTCAATTACCATTCGCAAACCAAATTTTGCATTTAGAATAAAAGGCCAAGGTAAAAAACGTCTTTCCAAGTAATGTCAAAAGGTCATTAGCTTTAATACCACCACACAATGCGACATAATAGAAATCGCATCTTTATGATTTCTCAGCACATATCCATTATCAAGTTCTGAAATGTACGAATAATCAATCATGCGCACTCTCCATACTTGATCAGTCTTGCAGAATCTTCTTCCTGTGAGAAGAAATGGCTAAAATGTCTTCTATGAGCAGTGTCATGATAAAATCTTCGGACATACACGAACTGCGCATGTCTAGACCAGACTGCGCATACGCAGTCTGGTCTGGACATACGCAGTTCTTCGGACATTATTTGGACCAATAAAATTGGTCTAACTAAATGCGCATGTCCTGAACAGACTCTGTCTGGGCATGCGCAGTTCAAATTTTCGAAAAAGACAGGTTTTTGGAAGGACGCGGCTCACTTTCTGTGAGACATTTTGTCGCATCGATAAGCAGTGTTCAATTCTAAGGGTCTTTTGAAAAAAGCTAATTGCGAATTCATGTTGGAAGCTAAATTTGCTGTAGTATCGAAGGAGGAAAATTAACTTCCTATTGCAATACGGTTTTTACGCATGTCGCGTGTGAAAATAGCTCCGCGGGACAAGCATGTCATTAAATGAACGCTACTTTATACAGTTTTATACAATTAAAGAAAACATTGGTTACGCAACTCAAAAGAAAGGCTCTATGCCTTGCGCATGCAACGAAGGCTCAGCCATGATCAGTCGGTGCATCTTAGGCGAAAGAGGTAGGGTGAGGCGTGCTTTTGTAAAACAAAGAACTCGTCTCATCCTATAATTGGCAAAATTACAGACCGATTCATATATTCATCATGCCAAATCTGACGCCATTTTTCCAATGAGAAGTGAAAAATACAGTTTCCTATCCTGTAAGAAGATTTGCGGATGTATTTATCTTTTTTCCCTGGTCTTATGCAAAGTAAATGGGCCCTTCGTAATAACAAATAGGTGATGGTGGTGGGTGGTGTGCGTGTGTGAGAGAGAGGTTGAGGGGCGTGGCATAAATATTGGACAAGTTAAGGACACTTGATACATTTCGTATAGATTACCTGTCATTTTGAGAAAGAGTCAACTTTTGTAACTTCCTGTATACCAATCCCCTTCTGAAAAGGTATTTACTCTAAAAGGAAAGAATTTGCTCCCCAAGGGGAGCAAATTCTTTCCTTTTAGAGTAAATACCTTTTCAGAGCAAATTCTTTCCTTGGGAGCAAATTCTTTCCTTTTAGAGTAGACACCTTTTTAGAATGGAGTAAAATCATTTTGACAGTATTTTCTTTCTTGAAGCGTATTAATTCCCCTTAACACCATATCATACATGTCCTTAAATTTGAATATGTTTATTTCACCATCTGTTCATGTGTCTAAACTACTGACAGAGTGTAGAACCTGATCAGACGCCGCGGTCTGAACTGAACAGGGGCCACTCTGTTTGTTCAGGCCCAATACATATGATAAATACGGTACCTTACAACATGCAGGTATGCAATGGCTGCTTAGGGCCTTCGCTCTCCTTACAATTTGTACTTGAACTTTTTTTCAGAATCTCAAACGAAAGTACAAGTAGAATATTTATATTGAATACAGGTATGAGTGCCTTGTGGCGGCCGTAAAACGTCTCCCCGTACTTCACTATAGTGTAGTTCATACTTTCAGGTCCTTTGTAATCCTTCAGAATTTTCTGTTGTTGTTGTTCTTTTTGTTTTGTTTCTTTGTTGTTGTTGTTTTTTGTGTGTTCTTTTTTTAATATTGAGGGAAACTGATGAGTCCTAACTTACGAAAGGAACTAGTCTGGCCTACAAAACACGGACAGTTCAGAAATTTGAAGATCAGCTCCTTCGTCCTTCTTCGTTCTTGGCGGATATTGCCGTTAATTTCCTTCAATGGTTAATTGCGATTCTTGATGTGTCATTTGCTGAGGAAACCGTTGTTTGCCACTTGAATTGGCTTGTTCCATTAAACTATCACGTTGATTTGAATACTGAATTTGAGAATTGATTCCCAACGTAACAAAGAGCTCTTTTGCCAAACGGGAACAACGAAGGCCCAGATCAGCCAGAACGTTCATAGAATCTGATCAGAGCATTTTTTGTTCGCCGATATATTTAACAGGATCTAACGAGTCTGCAATCGGATTCCAAAGGCCCTGATCAGACTGTATTGATGTGTAAGTTGTTGGACCTTCGTTGTTCTCATAAGGCATGGGCCCTTTCTTCCAACTTGCTATCAATTGTGTTGAATTCGGTTTCAAAATGTCAAACGTCATGAGCTGGAAATCGTCTGCCAGTGTTTTTATTTCAATCATTATGAAGCGCTATATGCGAACACGTGTACTATGCATGAACGTGGTCTTTCCACACTTTTCGCTCTAAACGTATTTACCCAACGTACTGGGACGCGGCGTCTGATCAGGGTCTATACAGTTTACTGCACATCTAGCACTTTTATTGCATCAACATTTTGTAAATTGGATTTGTTACATTTTAAGAACATGTATGAGAAGGAGTTAAGGATACAGTTCACCCAAATGACCCCAACCATGTTTATATCCTTTTATCAGCCTTTTCCCAAGCAGTAACATAAGCATGTTACATATTGTTGTAAAGCTAAGATTTTATACTTTTAAAGCTAAGATTTTATACTTTTAAATGCCTTAATTTTGTTTTCTCTGAATCTAGTAAGTAACAGGTGGTAAGTAAAATATGCCCTTACAGCCCTGTCAACATTATTCCTGATTTCATTATCAAAGCAAAGACCGCCACAGAGCCTCAAGTTTTGGGATAAACTTAAGAGGTGTTAATGATAAAAAACGTATCACAAAATTTTGAAAAAAAAATGTTTAGAAGTAACGTTACAGCTTAATCGATTATCCACAATATTTTTTTCAGTCCCTCATTTTAAAAAGACCACACAAATTCTGAATGGAAGCAGTTACAAAGAAATTGTGATATGGTTTTTGAGACAATCTATCAAACTTTAGATATGCCAAATTCCATTTACTTTTACCGGTTTTTTACCCAGAAATTGAAGAGTTGAATTCATTTAAGTTTTCTCAAGCCACAATTGTTTGAGACCAATTAATCTTCATTTTTTCATGACAAAAGACGGAATTCTGGATTAAAGTAATGCCAGCCTTCCAAGACCACCCACCCCTCCACACGCAGCCCCTGCTCCATGAATACTTGACAGCAAATCAGAAATGCTTCTTTTGGTTTAAACATATTTTATTTCAATACTTTCATTAGTACATAAAACACATAACACACTTTATAGGATTGGAACGAAAGCAATCTGCTTGTTCAATAATGCTTCTTTTATGAAATAATAGGCAAATTTTGGGACCGGCGCTTATAACATAAGAATCATTTTCTTGCTTTGTGCATCCTATTGATTCTTTTTCTACGTATGTAAATTAGTCTTCACATGTCATCACGAAAACATACCTATATAATTTTGACCCCCGTAAACCCCACTTTTATATAGTAAAACTGGGGTTTACGGGGTATACATTATTTTTCTTATTTCTGCTCAAAAATATAGATTGTGGGTACTCGTTAGAACCGCCTCACCGAGGCGGTTCTAACGAGTACCCACAATCTATGTTTTGAGCTGAAATATGAAAAAGTTTTTTAATCTGAAAATTTTCGGTTTTTGGAGGCGAGATTTTTCTATATATTTGAATAGGCATGTTTTCGTAAGTTTTTATCCCATGACAGATGTAAATCTAATTCCGATCTGTAGATACTTTTTGTCGATACAGGATAATTGTTACACTGTCTGGTTGTAGATACAGTAACCATGGTGAAGAAGGTATTATTTGTTGACATTGTTATATAAGCCCTATTAGCCTTAACGTGAAATAGTTATATAGTGGAATTGTCTATTTAATGAGTATTTAATGAGTATTTATACAACAAGTGCACTCACCTAACCTCAACTAAAAAAAAAAGGTAATTACTTGTTTATTGTGTTCCCCCTCTATATATCGCTGAAGATGAAGATGGAGGGGGACATATTGTTTTCGGTTCGGACCCCATTAGTTTAGGCGTTAATTCATTGTGTGCACGATACAGCCGAACCTCAATAGCTGGTACAACCATAGCTCGTTTACTATGGTTAATTTGAACTCGTTTTTGAGTCACTACGCAATTCTTCCGATAACTAAAAAAAACAACAAATATTTAGGGATATTTTCTTAATGTCATGAAATTGTATGTTGAGTGTACTCATTAGCATCGCTTCATCGAGGCGATTCTAATGAGTACACTCAACATACTATTATTGTGTGGAAAATCGAAAAGATTTCCCAAAATTTTCGTTATTTGCTTCCTGACTTGGCGCCATGATTAACCCTCAGTGGCTCAAATTACCATTATCTCGAACAAATTTCTATGGTCCCATTGAGGTTCGACTGTATTTCTTAAACCAGTTGGATTTTCATCAAACTTGCAGGGAAACATCATTAAGACAAGCTATAGAACTGGACAGAGTTTGGTGACCTTGTTATCATTAAAAGGTTGACATAGATCAAATTTATGTCAAATTTGCATACAGTTCCTTGTGTGCACAATATCTCTTAAACGATCTGGCAGAGATTTTCATCAAATGTGTCTTTGTAACTGCAACGGTGTTGGATTCTAAATACAGCCCAATAAACAGAGTGTTTGCCTTTGTAACTACAACGGTGTTGGATTCTAAATGTAGCTCAATAAACGGAGTGTTTTCCTTTAAATTCAGCCCCATGGCAGTATTGACCATTCAGCCAGCGCAATATACAGTTTTAGTCACTTTCCAGCTAAACAGATGGAGCATTGACCATGACCAGCTCAATAAATGGAAAATGACTAGGCCTATTACATTAAGTCCAATAAAAAGCGTACCATCAATTTATATGCTCTATATTCCTGATTTAAAATAACTTTTATAACAGTAACACATCTGTAGGAAAAATCTAATGATAATGGTATGGAATATTAAAGTGAGACATAAATATCGTGATCATGAAGAATATAATAGAATAGAATAGAATAAATTAAATTCTTATTTCAAAATTCCAAAATGTTTAAAGCCCTTGAGGATACAAAACCATACCTTTAGCACTCATAGATGACAGAAAAAAAAAATCTGCATTTTGGGCTCTAGTATTTCAATACATCGTATGATAAATGTTGTGAATGTAAAAATACACGCTTGTTTAGCCTTCAGCAATATATTCAGGAAACATTGTATTTGGGTAATGGCGGTTTGTTGACATTAGAACATATTGATTAGGACATAAAATGCAAATATCGGGGAGTCTTACCGCGTCTATCATAACATTACGAAAACACGCCTATTCAAAAATATTAAAAATTTTACAACCAAAAACAAAAAAGAACATTTTCAGATAAAAAAAAAAAACTGATATTTTTCATATTTCTGCTCAAAACATAGATTGTGGGTACTCGTTAGTTTATGTTTGTTTGTTGGTTTTTTTTTTCGTTTTTTTTTTTATTTTTTTTTTTTTTTTTTTTTTGCAAAATAAGGAATATAATGTATACCTCTATAAACCTCAGTTTTACCATATAAAAGTGGGGTTAAGGGGTGTCAAAATTATATAGGCTTGTTTTCGTGATGAGGCTCCAGATGGTCAGGCCTGTGCAAACGATGTAGATCAAAACCAGAATATACACTATTTGTACTCATGCGGCAACTATTTAGACACATTAACAAGTTGTAAAACAGGACCCAGTTGTTCAAAGCGTCGTTAGCTTAACGAGCTCGTTAAGGGTCATTTCGTTAACTGTTTTAGTGGATTCAATACACAATATTTTGATATTTTTTGCTGAAAAAATGTGACTAGCTGCAAAAGCTACTCACATTTTTTCAGCAAAAAATTTCAGCATATTTGCGTATCACTCGATGTAAATTTTAACGAATCGTTAACGACGTCGTTAGCTTTGAACAACTAGGCCCTGATTGTTCTGTTTTTAAGACAAGTATGGTATGGTTAGTATTTATTATTATTATTATACCCAATTTATATAGCACCTTTATCATATGTACATACGTTCAAAAGTGCTTCAACGTAAATTTCATGTTAAATATACACAAACACATAAGAATAATCTACAAATGGAACAATAAATCATTTAAAAATATACTGCTTTTTTGGTGACCGTATATGTAGGGTAAATACCGTATATATGTATGGATGGGGTATTGCAAGAGCTATAATAAGTAACACAGCATCATAAAAACATGCCTATATAATTTTGACCCCCTTAAACCCCACTTTTATATAGTAAAACTGGGGTTTACAGGGGTATTCATTATTTTTATTATTTTGCTAAAATCATGATTGTGGGTACTCGTTAGAACCGCCTCGGCGAGGCGGTTCTAACGAGTACCACAATCTGTATTTTGAGAAAAAATATGAAAAAAATCAGAATTTTTTATCTGAAAATTTTCCCTTTGTTTTGATTGTAAAATTTTCAATATATTTGAATAGGCGTGTTTTCATAATGACATATTATCCCAAAACAAGCTAACACATTGTACAAGGGCAGTTACTCTGGTTGTTTCAGCTCTTGAATTATCTGCGTTGATAATTCTAAAAAAATCAGTACTTTCGCCCGTAGTTCCTTTATTTGACGACGAGGCGCTTTAATGAGTACCAACATGTGTTTTCGTGGAAAAATAAAAAAAAATCCAATACGTTTTGGTTGACTAAAACCTTATATGAGTAAAATAAAGGTTACATACTGTAGAAAACAGCTTAGCTTGTTCCAATCCTTGACAGAGTAATGACTTTTTCTGAAAGAGCTATAAGACGATGAGCTTATATGCTTAAGTCTAAAAACTGTTCTGTTCTGTTCTATAAGTGTTTGGTCTATAGTGCACAATAATCGACATTTGAATGAAATTTCACAGATATATGGCTGAAGACGGATACACTGGCTATTCTAGTTCTCGAGTCATCTGCCCTTGATGTATCTGAAAATGGGTTGACCTTATAGCCCATTTACTATTTACGGTATATTACTGAAAATTTATAGATACATAGCAGAATAAAGGAAATATTTTCAAACATTGTAACCAAGAATAATAACCCTGGCTATCTCATTCTTAAGGTTTTCTGCCCTTCAAATATCTGAAAAATTGGTTCTGTTACACGGTGTGGCGATGTTATGTTTGCGATGCTTTTTCATATTAACCTTGTCACGCTGAATAAATTAAGATGCCACGCCCACTTCTAATTTTCAGCCAATCAGATTACTTGATCCAGGTTGTTGATACAAATTCACATCAGTAATGACAAACAGTGCAGATCCAGATCAGTTGGCTTCTTCAGAAGCCAACTGATCTGTATATACACTGTTTGCAAATGCAGGGTATATCCAGGTCCAGCAGGACTAGGGTTAAGACTAACATAGTTTAGTCTTTTATAGTCAGTTTTATCTGTTGACATCGTTTGTGCTTCGACTGATTCTATATATACTGCTGAAGCCGTTTGAGCTCTCAACGTCAGTAAACGTTCCTTCGGACATACGTGCCTTCGGACATGTGCACCCAGCAAATAATCAGATCAGCCTGCGAATTCACGCAGTCTGATCAGAACCTTCACTGGGCTCATTTTTGATAGCAAAGGATGCAAAATTTCTTCATGCAGACACCGAAGACTCTGCTCAGACTATGCGGGCATGCAGGATGATTTCAGTCTTCGTTGGGCACACATTTCAGTAGGTATCATTTCGAACACACGCCTATTCAAATATATTGAAAATTTCAACACCAAAAACTGAAAGTTTTCATATAAAAATTCTAATATTTTTCATATTTCTGCTCAAAACATAGATTGTGGGTACTCGTTAGAACCGCCTCGCAGAGGCGGTTCTTACGAGTACCCACAATCTATGGTTTTGTATACCCCTGTAAACCCCAGTTTTACCATATAAAAGTGGGGTTTAAGGGGGTCAAAATTATATAGGCATGTTTTCGTGATGATGTGTTTTCTCACGCTGGGTCTCGTTTAGTTATTATGGACCTGGTCTCCTAGTAACACTTGTCCTGCTGAATAAATTAAGATGCCACACCCACTTCAAATTTTCAGCCAGTCAGATTACTTGATCTAGATTGTTGCTATAAATTCACATACTTAATGGCAAACAGGGCAGATCCAGGTCAAATGGCTTCTTCAGGATCTACAATGTTTGCAAAGGCAGGGTATATCCGGGTTCAGCAGGACAAGGGTTAAGCTTATTGCTGGCTTCTGGTTCTTAGAAAGGCACTGTGTCTCCCAAACAGAGTAAATGTCAGAACTATTAAATGCGGAAACAGATTTCCATGGTTTACCATTATCCAACGCTTTACAAGAATTAGCTTAAAATAGGTCTATTTGGACATATGCGACAAGTCGCGAAAAAAACGCTCTTCGGACTGTCTGTCCAATCAATCTTCTAGTGCGCATGTTCGGCTAATCAGTGAGGCCTGATGTCTAGGTCTTTGGCTGAAGTTTTCTCATTGGCCTATCGCTTACGTGTGCGAACAGCACACGTTCTGGCGAGACGGCCAGGATGCGCAGACTTGCCTGCACTTTTGTTGCTATCATATGATATAATGGTCCTTTTTCCATGACGAGGCTCATATAGCTTTGCACTCTCTTGGTTAAAGGATGCTGTGTCTGGGAGGAGACACTTGGCTTTTTTTTTATTCAGTGTATTTATATGACCGGTCACGGAAAAAGGGAGTGTGTTCATTGAGAATCCGCGCAGTCTGATCGGAGTCTTTTATTTCTCTTTGCCTCTAGATATAGTAAAATCTACCAAATTGTTGTTGTCCTTGTTATTTTGAAAACGAAACATCAAAACATCAAAGATTGTAACCGATTAATACCTAATACACCAAAGATCGTAACCGATTAATACCTAATACTAGGACTTTGTCAACCCCACATATAAGCACGTCTCGGTTTCGCGGTGTTCATCGGCCCGGAGAACAAAACTTTATAGGCACTACATCCTGCTTTGCCTTGTACATATCTACACAATAAAATTCTAGTTTTCTGATGTTATTATGTTTAGTTAGATGTCATGTTTATCCTTGGATTCATATTAACCTTTCACCCCTGAGTTTCTGAAGTGGACTCTTCCATGTCTGAATTTGAACACATCCATTATTGTAAATAAGGGTTCAGTCAGAATGGCAAACGGTGTAATCCTGATGAGACGGCTCGAGGAACGGTTCCGTAAGCCGTCTCATCTGGATCTGCACTGTTTGCATTGGTCTGTAGAGACGAAAGAGTTAATATGCTGTCTGTGTGCTTGTATGAAAACGCAGTTCTGCTCATTATGTGGCAAGAGAGCGTCAGCAGTGTTGCACTTTATATTACTATTCATGAATTGATTCGATAAAACCAGTTCTGTTATTTTCTATTCATTCATGTATTCCTTGCTTCCAAAGATCCCGTTTATAAAACATACAAAAGCAAATCCATCGACCAATTACCAGTATCGTTATCTCTAATATATGAGAACATCCTACTGAATTCCTTAACTGATTATACATGCATTTAGAACAGAAGAATTTCATTCATCCGATTATCTCGTACATTAGTTTGTCACTTACTGAGCAAAATACATCACGAAAACATGCCTACAAAGTTTAGACCCTCTTAAACATCAGTTTTATGTACTAAAACTGGGGTTTACATGGGTTGACATTATGTTTCTTGTTTTTGCTCTAAACGTAGATTGTGGGTATTCGTTAGAACCGCCTAGTGGAGGCGGTTCTAACGATTACCCACAATCTTTGTTTTGAGCAGAAATATAAAAAAAAATATGAAGAGATTTTTATCTAAAAAATTTTCAGTTTTTGGAGGTAAAATTTTCTATATTTATTAAAAATATGCGTGTTTCTTAATGAAATAATTAGCAATGAGGTAAGGGAACAAGATGCACTTGGTAAACTTTCCACCAGTTATTTCAAGGGGGACAACTTTCATTACTTCCTGCACACTAAACTCCTTCTGAAAAATTGCCTCCCCTGAAAGTATCATCCATTTCCCTTAATGAAAATCGTTATAAAATTATGCCTCTACATGGCAGAGATGAATGAAGCGCACAATGATATGTGAAGTTGTGCTTATCTCTCGTAATCCTCTTGTCGAATCACGTCAGTGCAGAATATTTAGTTAAGCATGTAAGCTAAATACATCCAGGTACACTAAGTGATATGAACCTGTCTCATATATGATACTGAACAGCCTAAGTGAGCAGTAGCTGTGGACTAGGACCCGTCTCTCCCCCCCCCCCCCCCCCCCATCCCCCGCCTCTCTCTCTCTCTCTCTCTCTCTCTCTCTGTATACCCGTCTCTCTCTCTCTCTCTCTCTCTCTCTCTCTCTCTCTCTCTCTCTCTCTCTCTCTCTCTCTCTGTATATCCGTCTCTCTCTCTCTCTCTCTCTCTCTCTCTCTCTCTCTCTTTGCTGGATGGGAAGGATGCAGATTACGTTTATTGGCGGAGCGATCTGTTGTTGAGGAGAAGTCCATGACAACTACAGTGAACACTCGTAACAACGACATCATTTGTTCCCAGATATGTTGCCATTAAAATGAATTTGCCGTTGTAAAGCGTCCTTAATCAGTAGAAATTAAGAAAGGCTTTCTTTGTTTCTTATTTTCTCGTAGAACATATGTTTTGGATATTTGTTAGAATCGCCTCAGCAAGGCGATTCTAACAAATATCCATAACATATTTTTCTTGAAGTATTAAAAACAGTGCTCATATAAGTTTGATCGACTGTCGCCGTTGAAGTGAAAGTTTCGTGTCAGTCATCTTATCATTATAACAAATTTGTGTTGTATCGAGTGTCGGTATAAAGCGGGTTTATTGCATTATGGAAGTTCTGGCGTAGGTCGCAACGCTGTCTGTCGGAAAGTATACTTTTACAAGGATCCAAAAGATCACACAATGGCTGCTAATGCAGACTGACCGATCCTGATAGCTTCTTTGAGTCTCTGAGTGTTCTGCCTATCAAGTATTTTTGCCTGCTCCAAATCGATGACATGGTATCTACTCTAAAAGGAAAGAATTTGCTCCCAAGGGTAGCAAATTCTTTCCTTTTAGAGTAGGCCTCTTTTCAGAAGAAGCATGGTGTGCAGGAAAGTAAATAAGCAGTCACAGAATTTATCTCCCTTGTAAAAATGGCGATAAAAACAAGTTTATCAATTCACCTAAAATAAGAATAACAGGAAACATTCTATTGCACAAAGACGGTTATTCGGAATCCTCTATAATGTTCCTACAATTTGATTAAATTTCCATTTTCATAACACGAGCTGCATAATGAGAAAATAGGCCTTCGTACATGTACTCCCAGCGAACACTCAGATCAGCATCCGCAACTGTGCAGTCTGATCAAAGTCTTCTCGTCGGCTTGGCGAAAATTTGGATCCATGAATATTCAGAGAGAGCCCAGCGACAATTCTCATCACACTGTAAAGATGCACAGACCGATCTGAATCTCCGTTGGGCGCTCGTGTCCAAATGTACATTTTCACGTTGCGCCTAAATTATTCGGAGTTTTCAATAGCAGTCCTACATTTCGATTAAAGTTCGATGTTTATTGAATATTAATCTAAAAATAAACATAAAAGGAGCAATTCAGCGTGTACGGCAGTGCCTGTAAACCCAATAACCCCAGGAAACGGGAATTTGAATCTGTCATTCAAATTTATTTCAAAACAGAAATAGATCATTCCCAGTGGATATTTCCTTGGAATCATATTCTGCTAGAATTACATTATATTTCTTCAGATCGCCTCTAAGCCGAAATAATCTGGAATTTTTAAGACTGTAAGGGAGCATGCATCGATGTGTCGACATTTACATGGGAAAAAGTCCTTATGTCGTATGTGGACATTCTGATCAGTGCCTTAGCCGTCCGCATACCGATTAATTGACCGCATCCCATTCATTGGATACTGTAGAACGCATCTATGAGCAGGTAAGATCTTGAATGCGCATTCTGATCTCGGCTTTGTTGTTCACTTACGACATAATGGTTTATTTTCTTACTGTGTATCATTCAATATAAACCTTAACGCTTAGCACTCTGGGTAAAATTTTCAGCAGACGACATTTTGAAATATTTTTCTTATTTTTCTCAGAAAACAGGATTTGACATTTCATGCAAATTGTCTCCTCAGGAGACAATTTGCATGAAATGTCAAATCCTGTTTATTGGGAAAAATAAGAAAAATATTTCAAAATGTCGTCTGCTGAAAATTTTACCCAGAGTGCTAAGCGTTAAAGCGCAAAGCAAAACTATTACAGACACATTCTATTCTTTTTTTTCAGAGAAAATAAGACAGCATTTCATGTGAATCGTCACTAAGGGGCAGACGATTCACATGAAATGCCGTCTTATTTTCTCTGAAAAATACAAAAAATAAAAGTGTCGTTTGCTGCAGTTGTGATTAGCCCTTTAAGGGTGAAAGTAGAGTTCGTACAGTGGGTTGTAGATGCTTATATGAAAATCACACCAAATCAATATAAGAACACATTTTATTGACGTTGGGATAAGGGGGTATGGTATGGTGAGGTAGGTTATGAACTTTGCCGCAGGCCATGACCCAATGTCGAACAATAGTTACAAATCCTGAGAATAAAGTGAGCTTTTTTCAATCATTGTGCAGAGACACATAAACATACATACGAGAGTAAGTAACAAAAGTTATCCCCCTCCATACCTTCAGAGAAAGTCGCTCCCAGTAATCTATACAAACTGCTCCTTTTAGCTTTACACTTTTAATAGAGCTACATTTGCAAGTCACACACATCCTGAGATACGCTTTCCTGCGATGCGAGCCCATAACTTGTTTGATGTGATTTTTAAACTGTCTGAGTCTCGAGCAGATCCATCTTGTGAATTCATTCTAATACATACCATATTAACCATAGTAGTCAGGCGTCCTAACTCTTTACCAAAATTATTCTAAAATTTCAACAAGCCATTCTTACTACCTCTTTATGTGTCTAAAACATTGCTGGATGAATTGCAAACAGTGTAGACACAGATCAGACGCCGCAGAACGCGGCGTCTGATCTATGTCTACACTGTTTGCTCACTTAGTCTAAAATTTCACCAAGCCTGTTTTATTACCTATTTATGTGTCTGAAACATTGTTGGATGAGTGGTAAAAAGTGTAGACCCTGAATAGATGCCACAGAAACATTCTGTTCTGTCTGATCTGAGTCTACACTGTTTGCTCAGTTCTTTTTGTCTGAATACGTTGGGTTAATACGGTACTGTAGACTCCCTTGAACATTTTCGAATCTTGTTTTGAGATAGCCATTTCCATACACACACATTAAAAGAGAAGTAATTTTATATCCTCAGGGACTATATAGATGTGTCTGGTGGTATTTAAGGTGTGTGTGCATGTCACTTGTGAACTTTGCGGACTCGGAAGACCTGTGTTACGTGACTGTACGCAAATACAGTATGTGCAGTACATATCAGGTATATATATAGTGGAGTACTTAGAGTAGAGATGCGGGCCCCCGTAGCCTAGTGGATAAGAGAGTTGACTCTTAATCCATTAGGTTTCTCACCGCTGTGGTTCGAGCCTCGCTCGGGTCATATGTGGGAAAGCCAAGTTCTGCTTACGGATGGTCAGGTGGTTTTTCTCCGGGTTCTCCGGTTTTCGCCCACCTTCGATGAACGATCGGCTCGATATAAGTGAAATATTCTTGAAAGGGCCGTAAAACCCAAATCAAAAAAAAAAAAAAAAAAAAAACTTAGAGTAGACCCCTTCTGTAGCTTTCCTGCACATTAAAGCCCACCTGAAAAATGTTCTACCCTAAAAGGAAAGAATTTGCCAGTATAATAAAACTAACTATAGATTACAGGTGTAGTGGATAAAGTACCTATTGGCAGATCTACCTGTAAAATGGCAATGGTCCGTTTCATATTTTCTAGTGATGTTTGAAATACAAAAGAAAAAGGTTCGAACTCTCGACTAGGATAGTTCTTAGTTCAGTATATTCCAACAAACTTTCTTTTTGAGCCATGAGTCAACACACTTCCCAAAAGCGAGTGTATGTGTATAACTGGAACCATACCAACTGCTGAATTTTTTTCTCGCAACAACCTGCTTTACCTTGACCCTAGACTAGTCTAATATTAAAAGTACATTGACACTACAGTAAACAAGCCTCGATCTATATAGATGGGCCGCGCCATGCGAAAGCGTGTCTTCGGCCATATGCGTACAGCGAAGGCCCATATCAGTCTGCGCATCCGCGCAGTCTAATCAGGGCCTTCGTTGTCCGCTAATAGAATCAATGGATACTACAGAATGTATGAATGGAGTAGATGCCCGGATGATACTTTGTGAATGCGCAGGATGATCTGAATGCGCAGCTTGCGCATCTCGAATAGACCTTTTCGCTTGGCGCGGTCCAGATGGAGCACATAATATATTCAAATAGAGCATTATCTATATTGCTGCTCTTCGCCGCTTATATTGATTCCGAATTGTTTAAAGTTTCGATATAGAGCTGATACGGTTAAATTTCCTAATCCTTTGGGACTATTCAGCTCGTACATTTAAGTCTGAAAATAAAATTCCGCCTAAGGTATTGATATTGTGGAGCGGGGAGGGAAAGGGCCTGATCAAGTTGTATTTTTGCCTTTTGTTATTATGTGTTATAAACTAACACAGTCAAACAGTCTTCTATTTTCAGTTTTATTCTGTTCCGTACATCGCTTTTATTATTATTATTATTATTATTATTATTATTATTACAATTATTATTATTATTATTATGAACAAAGGCAATACCTATATATAGGCGAGCTCGTAATGCACTGTACTTTGAAAAAACCACATTTCGCAGTTACAGTACAAATGGATAATATTAAAGCCAAAAATCGTCCAAAAAATCAAAGCTATACCGTTAAAATTGTGTTACCCGATTCTGGTGCCGGCCTCGGTGGCTCAGTTGGATGCGCCGTCCGACTGGAGACCAGGAGGTCGCGGGTTCAACCCCCGCCGAGGTCGGCAACATTCTTTCGTGGAGATTGATCATGAAATATTTTCTACGGTCATTCTCTCCCTTCCGCTGATTCAAGAAGGGCAGTTGTCAGTTTCTGGCGAAAGAATGTGCACAATACTGGTTAACCGCTTAGAGGACTAAGCCTGCCCAGTAAACGTGTGGCTAGGTAAACTGACCGCGCTCGACATGACCCCATTGGGTTGACTGGGCCGTAAAACCTCAACACAAACAAACAAACCCGATTCTGGTACCAGATTTTCCCAGTTGGTCCCGGCAAATACAAATAGATCTGTCACATTAATCGAGAACCCGACAAACTGCAAACAAAATGTTTATTTCCGGTTTGGTTTGACGCCAACGACTGTGCCATAGAGCTTGCTCGCGCAGGCCTTCGGCCACATGCGGCAGCGAGCTCGCTATTATTTTGCACGCTGGTAGACGATGCATTATTAAATAGTCGTCATCCCCTTCCTACTTTTCCACTCAGAAAATATTACATTCTTCAGGGTCCCTTTTGTATATATGTCTTGTAGTTTTCACGAAGGAGTTAAAAAATAAGATAAAGATGCATTTTCAAGGTATGTAACGCAGTCAAAATAAAGTTAGTTATCCACTACGCCCTGTCTGTTTGTCTGTCTGTCTGTCTCTCTCTCTCTCTCTCTCTCTCTGTCTCTGTCTGTCTCTCTCTCTCTCTCTCTCTCTCTCTGTTTGTCTATGTCTTTCTCTTTCTTTGGCCAGCCTCCATAATCCCATACGGAATCCCTACATTATGTTGACAATAAAGCATGGCCATAAAACTCACAACATCATTAAGAGCTTAATTTTTTCAGATTTAGAATTGTTCCTGTGTCTCAGAACGCCAATATAATAGACATTAATGGCATATAGGCAGAAGACAGTAGCGTCAAACAGGCTATAGAAAATAATGGCCTTGGCAAGTCCTAGGAAATCTCATCACGAAAATATGCCTTTATAATGTTGACCCCCTTAAGCCCCACTTTTATATAGTAAAACTGGGGTTTACAGGGGTGTATATTATTTTTCTTATTTCTGTAGTTCTAACGCGTACCCTCAATCTATGTTTTGAGCAGAAATATGAAAAATATCAGAAATTTTATCAGAAAATTTTCATTTTTTTGGTGGTAAAATTTTCCAAGTCCACAATCTAATATAAGGACAGAGAAGGCGTGTGCAGTTGAGCTGTAACGTCAGAAACCGTACCTTTGGAAATGTGTGCCAAGCAAAGATTCAGATCAGCCTACGCATTAGCGCAGTCTCATAAGAATTTTTACTGGGCTCAATTTGGATACCACATTACGAAAACACGCCTATTCAAATATATTGAAAATTTCACTACCAAAAACTGGGAGACGATGCAAAAGTACCCACACGTTTTGACAAGCCAGTAAACCACAACACAACCACAGTATGTATTCCGGAATTTGGTTTGTGCATGCACCCCAGCGAGCGCATGACGTTTATCGAAGATCATTAACTTGGTCGCGTGGTGATAAAGGGCCCTGACCTAACTAGCTCTTCTGTTCCCTTTTCTCCTTTTCTCTGTGAGACGACATAAAATGACCCACAAGAATTAACAGTGTCGTTTAACAAGGACTAAAACAAACAAAAACTTCTAGTGCAGGCTGCGTATTCTCGTCTGACAAGAGCAATTCTGTGCGCAGATCGCTCATGAACAAAGAATGATCAAAAGTGGTACATCTGTTCGCATGCTCGGATTTCCACGTGTTGCATCACGAAAACATGCCTATATAATATTGACCCCCTTAAACCCCACTTTTATATAGTAAAACTGGGGTTTACAGGGGTATGCATTATTTTTCTTATATCTGCTCAAAACATAGATTGTAGGTACTCGTTAGAACCGCCTCATCGAGGCGGTTCTAACGAGTACCCACAATCTATGTTTTGAGCAGAAACATGGTAGTAAAATTTTCAGTATATTTGAATAGGCGTGTTTTCGTGATGTATAAAGTTGCTCAAATCAATCACATCGAACCAAATGATGATCGCGACTCGAACAGTAAATACCTAGGGTAACCAACGAAATCGCAGAGTCTGACCAGAATAATCAACGAAATCGCAGTCTGACCAGAGAAATCAATGAAATCACAGAGTCTGGCCAGAGTAACCAACGAAATCGCGGAGCCTGACCAGGGTCTGCTCAAAATCGATAAATTCTACAGTTTCCGATACTTCAATAAGCGGGCAGCAAACACCCTGACCAGAGTGTGCGGATAATCTGGCTCTTCGTTGTCTACAGATGACCCGAAGATACAATTCTCACTGCCTGATAATAACTAGGCCGCCATGTGAGAAAACGTACCATCTGCCATGTGTACACAGCGAAGACTTAAATCAGCCGGGCTACGCATCCGCACAGTCTGATCAGAGTCGTTGTTATCTGTATGAAGAGACGGTGCATCTTGTCTATCCAAAATGCGCCCAGAGAAGTTCTGATCAGACTGCGCGAATGCGCAGGCTGATCTGAAACTTCGCTGGGCGCATGCACTTGTCGAAAGGCACGTTTTCTGACGATGTCCCTCAATTGTGAGAAGATTGTCCACAAGAGGCTCTCCATCAATTTTCTTACATTTATGTACTGGTTGCCATGGCGGCTTTATGTTTTAAAATAGAACAATCTAAGAGAACCGCAGATGGAATTTCTAGGTAATTACCTGTCATGATTCATTGTTAGTCCTTTATTCTAAGACATTTTCTTTTCCTTGGAAACCTTCATTTTCCGTTAATATTGTAATGGAAATTTGGAAAATTGACGCGTCGGCTTTGGAATTAATAGACTCGATTTTACTGTTTATTAAAGTAATTTAATCCTTTCAGTCCTGTAGAACAAGACAGATACTTTTGCAAACAGTGTAGATCCAGATAAGCCGTCTCATCTAGATATACACTGTTTGCCATTCTGTTCTTGATTTACAACTGTCACCCTTTTGGCAACAATGAATATTTCCAAATGAAGGGACGGAAGAGTCTACTTCAGAGACTTAGGGTTAAAGGGGTTAAGGGGGTAGGACACACTTTCCGAACTTTGTCGAAATGATTTTGCCTCCCTCTTGAAATGGGTTCTACTCTAAATGAAAGAATTACTTCCCGAGCCAATTTTTACACTTCTTTCAGGATAGACTGCTTTTCAAAACGGATGTGGCGTCAAGGAAAGCAAACAGGAAGTGATAAAAGTTTTCTCCCCTGTTTTCTACTGGCGAAAATTTGATAATGTGTATTCAGTCTCCTCAACCTTCTCTGCTATTTTCATTTATTGGGTGTGTTCTTGCTTCCAAATGTTCCTTCCCTTCAGACTTTAGCAACCCTTTCACCCCTGAGTTTATAAAAAGGACATTTCCATCATTGAATTTGGATCTGTCGATTGATGCAAATAAGAAAGTCAGTCAAAAATTTAAGCAGAATGGCAAACAGTGTAGATCCTGATGAGACGGCTCATCATGAGCCGTCTCATCAGGATCTACACTGTTTGTACAGGTATCTGATTTGGTCTGCAGGGCTGAAAAGGATACTCTTCGCTTCAACTGGTATTTAGTGCTGTGTGATGATCGTAAAAAGTCTCCCAGTATTTCTCATTAGCGTATTTTGTATTTTCTGGTCTTTTTTGACCACTTAGCTTATTTGAAATTATTTGAAAATAAAGTATGGCGTTACAAGGAGCTAAAAGGTATGAGAAATGTTACACTTACACGTTACAGTCGAACTTAAATGGCTCGAACATCTTTGGGACCATGAAAATTTGTTCGAGATATGCGTAGTTCGAGCCACTAAGGGTTGATTATGGCACCAGGTCGGAGAACAAATGGCGACCATTGAGGGACATCTTTTCGATCTTCTACACAATAATGGTATGTTGAGTGTACTGAGGCGATTCTAACGAGTATACACAACATAAAATTTCACGATAAAATGAGAAAAAATTTCCTAAATATTGTTTTTCTTAAGCTATTGGAAGCATTTCATAGGACTTAAAAACGGTTTCGAATTAACCATGATAAACGAGCCATCGGTGTTCGAGCTATTGAAGTTCGACTGTATATTACTGACCATGAACAGTCTCAATAAAACCGAGTCTTCTGTTTTCGTGTATCAAAAGTGTTTCGTGCTTCCAAAAGATCCTTACTTTCGTAATCTATATATCTACACTAAAGTTGGTGTTAAGTTTTATGTTGTTGCCACAAACATCTTCCTGTACTTCAATTTATTGCTCGACCCACATAAAATTCGACAGACCCTTCTACTAAGGTTGTCTTTCGGACGTGCCCTACAATCAACTGATAAATCAATCTATCCATCCGTCCGACCGACCGACCATCCGTCCGTCCGGGGTCAGTTAGCAAAACTGGGCATAACACTTGATCCGTAAAGAATGATTTGATAATATTCTGCAAACAGAAATATTCTGACAAGATCTAGCCAATAGCTGGTCAAACGCCACTTCTCATTGACCAAGGCAACGCCGATGCCATAAAGAAAAAAAAGCTAGCCGCATATATAGGAGTTATGCTAATCACAAATCAAATACGGGAATTAAACCGAACACGGAAGCAGGAGTAACTATCAAGACTATTGACATAGTGGCCGTGCATCTGATAACGAACAGAATGGAATGTTTTATTGTCCAAACATGGCCTTTTTCGGCTGTAAATTAAACCATAATGTTTAGCATTCCATGAGAGGAGCAGTAGCAAACAGTATAGACCTAGATCAGACGCCGCTAGATCTACTTTGTGTTAGGTACAGAAATCTCTATCATAAATGATAGTATAAAAAAGCAGTTAATATATATATATATAAAAAAAACAATTCAGACGCCCTTTAACTGAAACAAATCTGTCCAGAGAGTATCTTTACTTGCATTAAGATGAAAGCATTCTATTGTCTGATCACATAATACTAGCCCAGACCTTCCCCATCTAGTGATCTTCTATTGTCAAAATGTTCACAGGATAACAGTAACTTTGGCACGTATTATTTGTGTATACGTCAGAGGTAAATTTAACAGTTCGGAGTGAGCAAAAAGTCGGAAAGTAACGAGAGTCATTTAGGTTAGTTCAATAAATCTTGATACATATGCCATCATGTGCGATATAAGCGTCATAAGCGTACAAATGTTGAAGACAAACGACCCGCTAGCTTTCTGAAAAGAAAGCTAATACTTGTTTCCTGTTTGTCGCGGAAGAAGAGATCGCTAAAGCCGCTTATAGCAATGTACATGCGTACTGGTCCCATCGGAATCACAAACTTGTTCTCTTTTCTTGTTCCTGTGATAATGAAATTACAATATTTGATTACGCCTGCGGTGCTTGACTTCTTTTCGTATTCATAGTAAATAGGTGGTAAATCGAGACGAAATAGTACCTTGCTTGTCCTGTAGAAATCACAAGATGCTTCGCAGTTTTCTTTTCTTGTGCCATTTACGCGTAGCATGCTGGCTGAAAAATTCAGAAGACAATTTGCACGAAATTTCAATGCCTGTTTTCTGGGAAAAATAGGTTAAATACGATCAATTTGTCGTCTACTGAATTTGCATAGAGAGTCGTAAAGATTAATAATGGAATAATGTACAATATTTTATTATGGCTTCGATTCTTGATTTAGGTTTTCTTTACCGTATTTGCCATAAGTATTCGGACAGACACGCCTTACAAAACTTTGTAGACCTTGATCATACGCCACAGAACGCGGTGTCTGATAAGTGTCTACCCTATTTGACACTCATCCGGCGGTCTTTGTAAACTGGTAGTACATGTCGATTGGACCTAATCAAATTTGAGGACCTGTATATTGAGAAGTTAAGGTGTCCAAATATTGAGAGTATATACGGAATGTGTTTATGTAAAATTAGCGGTGTAGCGAGACGAAGTAATGGCGAGGACCCGTGCTAGTCTGTGCGTCTACTTGTGCTTTGCAAGTTCTACCGTTAATGTGAATGAATCAGAGACGGATCCAGGGTTCTTTAATAGGGTGATAAAATTTCTGATTGAAGATGTGTTCGATTTTACCAAATTACAGTACTTAGCATCAGTAAATATTCGAACAGACATGCCTGAGCAATCGGTGTAGACCAGATCAGACTGATCAGTGTCTACATAATTTGCCACTCATTCAGCTATTTTGAACAGATTAACAGGTACTTAAATGGACTACTTGGAATTTTAGAAGTATGAGGTAAAAAGTGTTGGTGTGCGAATATTTGGGGTAAACAGAGTATCCAAAATTCATCACGAAAACATGCCTATATAATTTTGACCCCCATAAACCCTACTTTTATATAGTAAAACTGGGGTTTATAGGGGTATACATTATTTTTTCTTATTTCTGCTCGAAATCATAGATTGTGGGTACTCGTTAGAACCGCCTCAATGAGGCGGTTCTAACGAGTACCTACAATCTATGTTTTGAGCAGAAATAAGAAAAATATCAGAATTTTTCATCTGAAAATTTTCATTTTTTGGTGGTAAAATTCTCAGTATATTTGAATAGACGTGTTTTCGTAATGTGACTAATTTATTCAACACTTTTCATGAACGAAATTTTGAGTCCTTAAGTGAACCACCTGAACCCCCGCTGGATCCTCTTTGATCTGTGAACCCCCGCTGGATCCTCTTTGATCTGTGAACCCCCGCTGGATCCTCTTTGATCTGTGAACCCCCGCTGGATCCTCTTTGATCTGTGAACCCCCGCTGGATCCTCTTTTGTGAACACATCTGAAAGATTGTCATTTTGCAATGGTAATAACGTTTGCAAACAGGACGTTGACCATTCAGATTCCATTACGAAAACACAAATATTCAAATATATTGAAAATTTTACCACCAAAAAACTGAAAGTTTTCAGATAAAAAATTCCGATATTTTTCATATTTCTGCTCAAAACATAGATTGTGGGTACTCGTTAGAACCGCCTCGCATGTATACCCCTGTAAACCCCAGTTTTACTAGACAAAAGTGGGGTTTAAGGGGGTCAGAAATATATAGGTGTGTTTTTGTGATGTAAACCTTTTAAAAAGGCGCCACTCTAAAAGGAAAGAATTTGTTCCCCGAGGGAACTAATTCTTTCATTTCAGAATAGCTTCAGTCTGAAAGAAGGCAAATGTTTTGTTTCAGAGTGTTAGTGGTGTATCCACTTACCTTTAAAAGTCAGCAAAGAGCTCCAGGGGCGTGGCCAGAAACTTTATGAAGATGAAGCCTGCTCATAGAATCTCTGATATTTCAGCCGAGGCACAGCATTTCCTACAAGATTGCATATGGCCCTAAAGAAAGCATAGATGTTTGGCGAATCAGCGCAAAGCAATGACTGATCAGCCTGCGCATTTGCGCAGGCTGATCTGACATTGCTTAGCGGACATGTGGTCTTGTAGGAAATGCTATGGCCCGGCCCATTTGATGTCATCTGAACAAGTTTGAGGTGGAAATAAAGTTAAAATACCAAATTTATGTTGAAGCCCGGGCCTCGTAGCTTCCGCCTGGCTACGCGCCTGAGCTCATTACCAGAACGGACGGATGAAGGACTGCTCTTTACCTTTGTGAAGTGGATCTAACGGACCCTTTCGCATGGCCTGACTAGGATATTTTTTTTTATAATTGATTCATGGTCTAATGTGTACCGAATGCTTCAGTGTCGAACATAACTTAGGGCTAATTGTTTTAATGGCTGCTATTTCTGACTTTTATTAGCTGTTTGTGTTTCTTTATATAATAGACTAATTGTCTATAAATTATTTGACATTTGTATGCATATTGCTAGGTTAAAGAAAAATATCCTCGTACAAAACAGAGAACCAAGTTCTCTTAACCCACTGAAGACTGGAGACCCCTAAACGGGTAATTGGCAAACAGTGCAAACCCAGATCAGACGCCGCAAAACGCGGCATCTGATCAGGGTCTCTTTTGTTTGCAGATAGTTCAACCATTTTTCTTTAGGAATATCTACATCATATAGCCTGACATACCTAAAATCGAAAATGGACTATTCCAATATATAGTGCGGGAGAGTTTATTTAGTCTTTAATGGGTTAAGTTCACATAAAAAGGAACTCAGTTCATAATTGAAGCTCAACGCTAGAAAAATACCCTTATGTCACAGGCGGGCAATGCAGGTCCTGATCAGACTGAACGAATGTTCGAGCTGATATGGAACTTCATTACCTGCTTAAAGGTAATGAACACATGTTCAGGAGGAGGTAACTCTCAAATATTTTTACCCTTATGAGATGGATCTACTAAAAGAAGGAATGGATTAGCTGCAATAGGGGTATTTTTATTTATTTTTATTTTGAAGTAAACTCCTTTTTACAAAGAGTTGGTGTGCAGGAAAGCAAACAGGAAGTCATAAAAGTTGCCTGCCTTGCAAAACAAGGCAGATAAACTACCGCGTGTATCCATTTCAATTACACAACCCAGTGAGGCTGATACAAAAGACTGTATCAAAGAACAGAAAAGAATCATTGTTGCTAGCATATGAAATAAAGACCCATTTGTCGCCCGGCATATGAAATATAGACTCTCCTTGAATTGCGTACCTTCTACGATTAGCGACGACCAAAGTCAGACTGTGAATGTATGATTATAGACGACCAAAGTCAGACTGTGAATGTATGATTATAGACGATCAAAGTCAGACTGTTAATGTACGATTAGCGATGATCAATGTTATATTGTGAATGTACGATTAGCGACGACTTAAGTCAGACTGTGAAAGTACGATCAGCAGCGACCAAAGTCAGACTTTGACTGTACGACTAGTGACGATCAATGTCAGACTGTGAATGCGCAATTAGCGCTGACGAAAAGTCACACTGTGAATGAACGATGAGCGACGACCAAAGTCAAACTGTGAAAGTTTGTTTAGCGACGACTAAAGTCAGGCAGTGAAAGTACGATTAGCAACGATCCAAGTCTGACTGTGAATATTCGATTAGCGACGACCAAAGTCAGACTGCGGATATACGATTAATGACGACCAAAATCAGAATGTAAGATTGTCGAAGAACAAAGACAGACTGTGTGGGTACGATTATCGACGACTAAAAGCAGACTTTGAAAGTAAGATTAGCGGCGATAAAACAAACTGTGAATGTACGAGTTGTGATGACCAAGTCAGACTGTGAATATACGGTTTATGACGACCAAACTCAGACTGTGAATGTACAATCAGCGACGACCAAAGTGAGTCTCTGATTCGACACAATCTCATCAGAGATTTCTGTGTTCGCCAGCAGATGTTATGTTACTTAGATGAGAAAATCCCACTTTTATTATTTCTTCTCCTAAAGAAAATGGGAAATGTAAGTTCGGACATGTGCAGAGACAAAACACACAAATCTACCTGTGTATTGCAGAGACAAAAACACAAATCTACCTGTGTATTGCAGAGACAAAAGACACAAATCTACCTGTGTATCTGTGCTGTCTGATCAGGACATTTACTGTGAGCTTACAGAATTATCGAATATTGTAGAATATGTCAAAGGACAACAAAGATACTGGCCCCGAGGTTATAAAACTTTTTTCATGCTCAACTCAGCTTAGCATGAAATTTGTCCTGCTAATAAATTTCAAATTACTAACAACTAAAAATTCTCCCTTTCTGAACTTCTTGCTAAACATAGCTGAGCATGAAATTTTCCCTGCTAATAAATATGAAAATGCCAACTATTAGCATGAAATTTTCCCTGCTAATAAATATGAAAATGCCAACTATTGTTGGCATTTTCATATTTATTAGCAGGGAAAATTTCATGCTCAACTGGATTGAGCATGAAAAAAGTATTATACCGTAGGGCCTTGTTACACTGTAGGCAGTCGCTGATTTCAATCTTTGCTGTTTATGTATGCCCTAAAGGCAGCCCCCTTCACCCCTCCTCCCTCTAGAACGGCTCCTATACAAAGCCTCGCACGTTTACAAGAGTTCTGAATAGGCTAGAAAGTATGGCTTTGTATTGGTGCGCCTACAACCTGTGCATTCATTGCAGTTTGATCACGGAACAGGTAAGACTTGAATTACACTAGCACCTTTTTTTGTCGTTTTATACGTACAAGGGAAACAATCTTTTACGGCGTTCTGATTGCGTTCCTATACGTCAGTCCTTTTGAAAAGTGATATACTCTAAACGGAAAGAATTTGCTCCCCTTGGGAGCAAATTCTTTCCGTTTAGAGAAGATCACTTTGTTCTTTCCTTTTAGGGTAGACTTTTTTTTAAGAAAGGGCGTCAAAACATTTTGACACAGCAATTTTCCCCCAAAATATATCCAGTCTGTTTCCTAAACTGAAAATTTGGTTTATTTGATTGATGAACCATATTTCCTTATTTCGCACAATACTCGTATCTTCAGTAATTTTCTGTATGTATCGCCTATATTAATGCATTTCTGAATAAAATCATTGATTTTTCCATGTACAGTCGACTCTCGTTATTTCGAATACCAAGGGACTCACTGAAATACTTCGAGATATCCGTACCTCGACATATCAGAGTTGAGAGAGTGAGGAAAACAATAAATTAAACAACCACGTTTAACAATTGAATATGAAATTTGACTCCTGAAGTTAGAAATATATATAAAATAATGTGGAAAAGAGGAGAAATTGCTCCTTAGGAGCAATTTCTCCTCTTTTCCACATTATTTTGTCGCCTGTTGTGATAGTTTCATGTTAAAACAGGGACCAGATTAGCGGTAATTCGAAATAAGCGAGTTCGAGATAATAAGGTTCAAGTGTATATTACATGCAGTTCTGCAAATATTCTGGAGCCCATAGACTTTTTGTTCCAAGGTAAAATACTAGATTATTATCTGACAAATTCCACCTAAAAGGTCCAAAACTAGACTGAGGATGTGGTAGATTATGCTACATGCACGGAGCTTCTATGTCTTTGAACTGATTGACTCCATATTGTTTACCAGGTCTCGACCGTTGTAGAGAAACTATGTGCTACAGATAGCTTTCTGGATTTATTTTGAAAGCAACCATTCAAGACCTACAATTTTGCCCATATTTGCCTGAATTATACTGTTATACCAATTCCGGCATGACAACATGTAAAAATACTTCAGAAGCAGGCAATGATTCTGGATTTTTTTATCATGGAACTATTCGCCGGTGTTCTTTGGGATTTAGCGTCCATGACCTTTTGAGCCATTTTCTCATGGCATGGTCCATGGAGGTACCTTTGAACATGAATGAACCGCCTCTTTGGGTATATGCTAAATACTCATATTTCTTCTTTGCATAGGTAAGTAAGTAAGTAAGTAAGTAAAAGTAAGTAAGTAAGTAAGTAAGTATGTATGTAAGTAAGTAAGTAAGAAAATAAATAAGTAAATACTTAACCCAATTAACAATTGTAAAAAACAAAACAATAGATCTATACAGTACAATGGAAGTGCAAATGTGAGATGATTATTATACATAATGTACAATTGAGGAATAAAAATGGTAAGATCGTTTGTTGAACAAATACATGCATTCATGGTAGAAATAGACAAATACAGCTTAGAGAGAGAGAGAGAGAGAGAGAGAGAGAGAGAGAGAGAGAGAGAGAGAGAGATGTACTAATTCTATTGCCGTCAGTTATATAACAATATAATGTAAATGTTTGATCCAATGAGTACAACTTTTCACAAAACTTTCTAATGAAAGCGCGCTCTCAATACTGACAGGAATGCTGTTCTGAAAACGAAAGACTTCCCTTGAATAAGTTGCACTTAGCTTGTGGTAATACGAGTATGTAACTATTCCTAAAGTTTGACACTACTATGCAAATAGGGAATCAATCGAAAATGGAATGGCAAACAGTGTAGAATCTGATGAGACGGCTCGTTAGAGCCGTCTCGTCTGGTTCTGCACTGTTTGCACAGCTATCTGTTTTGATTTATCGGGCTGAAAGGATGAAAAATCCGTCCGTCATTTAATCTTATCCTAACTCCAGATACAGGTATTATAAATATGACCCAATAACTAACCTAACCCAAACCATCAGTAATTGACCGGCGCGTGAATCTCTTAATATAGCTTTGGATTTTTACATATGGGAGCGTGTTCGATTAGCTCACTAAGGACTTTTTGTATTTGCCGGATTCATCGGTTTGCGACGATCCCGGCAAATATAAAAAAAAATCTTATTACAAACTGTATTGTAAACAGATTAATGTCTATGTTATTTTCATTTCAATCAAGAAATTTCATAAAGCTTAATAAAGCAAACATTAACTCTTTCGGTGCCAAATTTAAGAGGACATTGTTGTCTGCTTTTCTTTTTTTAACAAACTATCGCTTGAAAAGAAGTTTATATGTAAAGTTGAAAGACGGAATGTCAAACACTCATATGGGCCGTCTCATCTGGATCTATGCTGTTTGCATAAGTCTATTATTATCGCCTGTGGCAGTGAAAGATCACATTATTGTTCGATTTTACCTGTTACAGTGAAAATTTATCAAACTTTAGTATACCCTTGTCCCATATCTCTTAGTAAACATGAACAAAATTTGCATTGGTACTTAGACGTTTATGTCTAAATATTTTGTCTTGTCTAGCTTTAATATAAGCCCTAATTTCTGTGCGCTTAACCTTTGCCACTCTCTTGGCTAATTCAGCAGGACAAATTGGTAACGTGTTTTTTTTTTTTATTTTTCTGTTTTTTTTTTTTTTTTTTCTCGGAAAACAGAATTTTACATGTCATGCAAATTGTCTCCATCAGAGACAATTTGCATAAACTGTAAAAAAATGTAAAAAAAAAAAAAAATTTTTTTTGTTGTTGTTGTTTTTGGAAAAATAAGAAACGTATTTCAAAATTTCGTCTGCTGAAAATTTTACCCAGAGTGTTAAGCGTTAAAGGATGTGCGGACTCGCAGCTGAAATCAGTAAATAATGGCGGACATACTAAAGTGTTTCGCTTGTCGTTTATTCTGAATGCAAACACATTTATTTGATT
This sequence comes from Anodontia alba, assembly GCA_964016985.1. Classification (NCBI taxonomy): domain Eukaryota; kingdom Metazoa; phylum Mollusca; class Bivalvia; order Lucinida; family Lucinidae; genus Anodontia; species Anodontia alba. Next base: position 106,143,844 of record OZ024823.1, read on the forward strand.
GACAATCACTTATCAGAAACCTTTTGTCTTTTCTGTTTCCGTGCTGCGTAGAAAACAAATATTTACACTAAAACTAAATCCACGAGCAAAAGTAGGTCTGACCTATTTCTATAGTAATTAGATTTGCTTTCATTTTTTTTTTTTTTTTTTTTTTTTATTATTAGATTTTATCCACTGATATTTAATTATTGATATTTCATAATGGTAGTGTGAAAATTTCCGGAAATGTGAACATGTGAAACTTGTTGAAAACCTGCTTGAATCGATTTCTGTATAATATGCGGCCATATTTTCTTTGGGAAAACTATTCCTTAATGGTATTAAAATGCTCTAAATTTTAGGACAAGTATGGTAACGAATTACGGTGTTACAGTATTGTAGGTACGGTAAATGTCCTAAATTTTCATACATCAGAATCTGTGACAACTTGAAATGGTTTATGCATGCAGTACAGACCCAGATAAGACTGTTCCTGAAGCAGCAGTCTAATCAGGGTCTAAGCTGTTTGCCATTCCACTAAGTATTTTAGCCAGTTGTAGTCCGGAGACCCCTAAAAGGGTAACTGGCAAACAGGGCAGACCCAGATCAGACGCTGCAGAACGCGGCGTCTGATCAGGGTCTCCACTGTTTGCAAATAGTTTTTAAAACCTTTTTTCTCTAGGAATATCTAAATAACATAGCCTGACATACCTAATATATAGTGTGGGGGAGCTCATCCAGTCTACAATGGGTTAGAAAACAAGTGCATAAAAAGCAAACTTTAGGCAAAAAGTATGGAATAAAATGTTCGAAATTTTAGGACATTTACTGTAGTACATACGGTATACCGGAGAGATGGAAAGGCCTTTATCAAAGTGCATGAATGTGCATGTTGATCTAGGCATTTGCTTTTAGTATTTGACATAACATCACGAAAACATACCTATATACTTTTGACCCCATTAAACCCCACTTTTATATAGTAAAACTGAGGTTTACAGGGGTATACATTATTTTTCTTATTTCTACTCAAATACATAGATTGTGGGTACTCGTTAGAACCGCCTTGGCGAAAGTTTCAATATATTTGAACAGGCGTGTTTTCGTAATGAGGACCCTGTTCTAACGTTGCAACTCATATGTGGTATTGTTTTATTTCAGGTTTTGGTATGACAACTCCCAGAACTATTCCAGGAAAGATTGTGTTGATATTTTACGGATTTTTCGGCTGTGCTGGTGCTATTCTCTTCTTCAACTTGTTCTTGGAAAGAATTATTACATTCTTGGCTTACATATTAAGAGCAATTCATGAACGCGACGTTAAACGGAAAGGCGGCAATAATAATAATAATTCGGAAAGACGGGATTCTGCCTCTATTGACGATGAAAATCTGGACGAATGGAAGCCGTCAGTATATTGGGTCATGCTGATCCTTTTACTTGGTGCTGTGGTCGTTGCTTGCTGTGCGTCCGCCATGTATTATCCCGTAGAGGAATGGACCTACTTTGAGGCAATATATTTCTGCTTTGTAACGTTCGCAACGATTGGTTTCGGAGATTACGTGGTGAGTCAACGTGAACATTACGTTAACGTACATTTCTATAGATTAGGAAACTTTATTTTTATTGTTCTAGGATGCTGCTGTATATATAGTTTGTTCAACGTAACGTCAATTGTGATAAAACAAGTTTTAAACTGGTTGTTGAAACGATTAAACTGTGAATGTCCGAGAATGAGAAAACCAAAGCCTGGGCGACGTAACGCCATTACACCCGGACATTTACAACGGAAGGGGAAGGGGGCTAGTGTTACTGTTGATGTAGACTATGACAGTGATTCAGAGGGACGTAGAAATTCTGGAGAAATGATATCGATGCGTGATTTCTTGCAAGCCAATAAGATATCGCTTGCCATGATGCAGAAACAACTTTGGGAGACATCGCAGCGGGCCCAGGGCGGCAGTTCGAGTGGTAGTGCTTTCCAGGGTGGTGTCGGACCTCTAGCTATACTAAACAAGAAATTAGGACAAGAAGAAGTGTGATACTGTCTGGTATGGATTGCGTCATGAGGAAAAAAAGCTATGCGATTGGATATACGCTTGAGTGTGAGAAAATGTGCCTTATAACATGTGCGATCAGCGAAGACACAGATCAGCCTGCATTTCATCTTAGTCGGATCTGAGTCTTCATTGTCCGTCTGAAGAAGGATACAAGCCTTTGCTATCCATATAGCGCCCAGCGAAGACTCTGATCAGACTGCGCGAGAGCGCAGTCTGATCAGAGTCTTCGCTGGCCGCACATGTTGTAAGATATATTTTCTTGTGTTTCGGCTTACTTGCGAACAGTACAATTATCGGTGCAGTCTGACCAGGACCTTTGCTCTTCATCAATAAGTCTACAGCCGGTGCCCAGTGATTCTGTAAACGAAAAGCGAGGGTACTGCTCAGAGTGCACCAGTTCGCAAGCTGGTCTCAGACCCAAATTGTTCGCATAGCCCCAGAATGCCTTTACCGTACATACTCTAAATAGTAGGACAGGTAGGCCTGAGCAAACAGTTATGGTGTCTCGATATTTAGTGTAAAAACTGGGATCATGACGCAACATACAACTGACAGCAGCTCAAGAAACGACCGACGGCTGATATAAAGATTGGCGAGGACCCACTCGCTGGTGTATGCTCAATACTAGAATTCTGTGCCGAAATCAAAACAGGTTCATTCCAAAACCAAGCGCAGAATATTTTTGCATTTTTTTTTAATTTTTATTCAACAGCTCCAGGTAAGGCTCCTTTTCAACCGAAACGTACTGACATTTTTTCTTATTTCTCTGTGAAGTGCTGTGGGTATTCATTAGAAGTGCCTCAGCGAGGCCCAGGACATATGTTTTCGTGGAGAAAAAGAAACAGATTATGTGGCTACCCCTCTTATCTGGAGCTATGTTATTATTGTTGTTGTTTTTTGTTGTTATTATTATCATTATCATTATTATTATTATTATTATTATTATTATTATTATTATTATTATTATTATTATTGAACTAATGGTTTAATACGAGTGACGATGTCTTATGTGACGAAAGCTCAGCTGTGCTCGTGCAAACGTAGCTCGACTAGGATAGTTACAGAAAAAAAAAAGAAAAAAAAAGAACGATAGCAGGATCTTGGCTGCTCGTCTATGAAGCACAAGGCTAGACTGGCAACGGAGACAAAATTAAACTGTGCATTCTCGCAGTTGTATGAGGATCTTCTTTGTATGGTTAATTTGTTTGTGTTGAGGTTTTACGGCCCAGTGAACCCAATGGGTCATTGTCGAGCGCGGTCAGTTTACCTAACCACACGTTTACTGGGCAGGCTTAGTCCTCTAAGCGGTTCACCAGTATTGTGCACATTCTTTCGCCGGAAACTGACAACTGCCCTTCTTGAATCAGCGGAAGAGAGAGAATGACCGTAGAAAATATTTCATGATCAATCTCCACGAAAGAATGTTGCCGACCTCGGCGGGGATTGAACCCGCGACCTCCTGGTCTCCAGTCGGACTGCGCATCCAACTGAGCCATCGAGGCCGGTCTTTGTATGGTTAAATCATTACGACAACATGCCTATTTAAATATATTGAAAATTTCACCACCAAAAACTGAAAGTTTTCAGATAACAATTCTGATATTTTTCATATTTCTGCTCAAAACAGATTGTGAGTACTCGTTAGAACCGCCTCGGCGAGGCGGTTCTAAGGAGTACCCACAATCTATATTTTTGAGCAGAAATAAGAAAAATAATGTATACCCATGTAAACCCACTTTGACTATATAAAAGTGGGGTTTAAGGGGGTCAAAATTATTTAGGCATGTTTTTGTGATGTAATCGCTGACAGCTGTTGAATATACAGACAATCTGAGAAAGCGCTGATCAGACAACACAGATGTACAGGCTGATCAGGACTTTCGCTGTACGCATATGTGTAGCCGTCTGCCAAGTACATGTATTGCGTGTTTGAATAAAGAAGACGACCCTGAACAGATTGCTGAAATTTCCACGCTAATCTGTGCCCTGCTACTCTTGTTGTGCGGATTTTTAACGCTACCAGGCACCCAAGGCACATAGAGGCAGCGGCGATTGTTATGTATATGTACAGCCTTGCTTTCATGGAACACCCATGCTCACTTGGTGCTGTTGTTTGTCACCAAGCGACACCCTGTCCACTTTATACTCAACCCGAGTATGAGCTAGGCGTACTAATGGTCTGAAAATTGTCTCGACCCGAGCGGGATTCTAATCGACAATATCCCGTTTGAAAGTCGAGTGCGCTAACCACTAGGTCAGTCAGCCAACGTTTCCTGCTGTCTACGAATTGCGTTATTTATAAGTGCTTTGATGCGTATCGGTTCAGTTAACTTCTCCACTTTATTTATTTATTTATTTTTATTTTTGCTTTTATGCTATCAGCAGATAGGTTTAACATATGTCTCAATGCACCCATTTGATGGAGACACACAACCTCAAATTAAAGCCTAACGCTCAGTTTGCCGGGATTTCTTAAGACAAAAATTGCCTGAATTATCAACGCCTATTTCCTATTTCTTTGGAAAAATAAGAAAAATATCGTTAATTTGTCTCTGCTGAAATTGCCCAGAGACCCAGTCAGCATTCTACGTAAATCTATATCGGGCCGTCATCGGCCCGTCAGGGCAGCTGACGGGCCGATGACGGCCCGATGTAGATTTACGTAGAATGCTAGCTGGGAGAGCGGTACGGGCTAATATACTTACGTCAAGATGAAGCATGTAGCAGATTTCAAAAAATGGTGCGAATGTCTGGAAAAAGGGCTTTACGTATGGTACCGAAAAAAATCAGAATATCTCTTTTCGCTGCTTGGCAATCAAAATTCTTGAATGAACATTACATTAACAAGTCTATGTGTACTCCTATGTTCCCCCATGATATGCAGTGAAAACTAATACAGTTTCTAACTGTAATCTGTAGTATTTCTGTCACTGAAAACCACAAATGTATTTCTGTGACTATAAACCAAAAATGGATTTCTTACAATCATTCAGCAGCCAAGGAAAATTGCCATTGAAGTCTCTTTAGAAAATCAAGAGTTAAAGCAGACCAATGTTATTTATTTGAATTCAAATGTGATCTGAGTAAAATTATTATTATTATTATTTAATTATGTTTCAAACAGAGAGTAGAAAAATTGCTTTGAAAATGTGTCTTTTTGACAATTTATGAGCCGTAACGTCAGAAAACGTACCTTCAGACATGTGTGCTCAGCGAAGATTCAGATCAGCCTGCGCATTTGATCTGAATCTTCGCAGAGCACATTTTGGATAGCCAGGGATGCAAAGTATCTTCATGTGGACTACGAGAAATCTGACCAGACCCTGCGGATGTACAGGCTGATTTGAGTCTTCGTTTGTTTGTTTATGTTGAGGTTTTACGACCCAGTCAACTCAATAGGGTCGTGTCGAACGCGGTCAGGTTATCTCAACACCCTTTTTCCTGAACAGGCTTAGTCCTCTGAGCGGTTACTCAGAACTTATGCACATTCTTTTCGCAAGAAACTGACAACTGCCCTTCTTGACGGAATCAGCGGAACGGAGGGGTTTGAGTCTTCGTAGGACGTACAAGTCAGAAGGTATGTTTTCTCACGTTGCGGCGCTTTCTGTCTTTGATGATATGCACATTTGGTTAACCCATTTATGCCAAGTGGACTCTTCTACCTTAATTGTTTGGACGGGCCCATTTCATATTAGGAGTGTCTAGTTAGTTTTTATTATAAGTTCATCTTTTAAGCTCAGATGTGAGCTTATAGTATAGACAGGTTAGGACCAATCAAAGCCAAATTTCATATAGAGTCTCAATGGGTAGGGGGAACGAAAGTTTGTTCACTGCATCTGAGGCACATGACCAAGATGGCCGCCATTCCCATATATGGAAAAAACCTTTTAAAAATCTTCTTCTCCGGAACCAAGGGGTCAATGGTCCTGGGGCTTCATTCATCATGGGCCCTATAAAATTTAAAAAAAATGATAACCTTGGATTGACCTTTACCTTTTTAACGGAAGGGTCATTTTTTTACAAATACTTCTATAGGCAAAACTTTAAAAATCGTATTGTCTGAAACAAGATGGTCCAGGCCTTTGATATTCGGTATGTAGCTGTATCTTGTTGACCTCGTCAAAAATGGCTCCACCCCAGGGGTTACTTGTTTTACACAGACTCATATCGGGAAAACTCTTCATTTTTTTTCGCCTCAGAAACCACTGGGATAATCAAAGCCAGATTCCAAATGGAGTGTCCTCTAATGGATAGGGGAACGAAAGTTTGTTTACCGCATTTGGATCACATGACTAAGATAGCCGCCACGCCCGTACATTACGAAAACATGCCTATTCAAATATACTGAAAATTTTACTAACAAAAAATGAAAATTTTCAGATAAAAAATTCTGATATTTTTCATATTTCTGCTCAAAACATAGATTGTGGGTACTCGTTAGAACCGCCTCGCCGAGGCGGTTCTAACGAGTACCCACAATCTATGTTTTTAAGCAGAAATAAGAAAAATAATGTATACCCCTCTAAACCCCAGTTTTACTATATAAAAGTGGGGTTTAAGGGGGTCAAAATTATATAGGCGTGTTTTCGTGATGTATGTGAAAAACCCTTCAAAATTCTTCTCATAAACCAAAGGGCCAATGGCCTTGGGGCTCGGTGTATATCATCGGGCACATGGACCCAATAAAGTTTGAAAAAATGATAGATAACTTTGGGCTGACCTTCAACTTTTTATGGAAATGTGTTTGACATAGACTCCTATAGGCAAAATTTAAAAAGTTTTCTTGCCTGAAACTAGATGCCCAGACCTTTGATATTTGGTATATAGCTGTATCTTGTGGATCTCTACCAAGATTGTTCAAATTATAGCCCTGGGGTCAAAAATGGCTCTGCCCCAGGGGTCACTTGTTTTACATAGACTCATATAGGAAAACTTTTAAAACTCTTCTACTCTGAAACTAGAAAGCCCATGCTTTTGATATTTGGTCTGTAACTTCATCTAATGGACCTCTTCAAAGATTCTTCAAATGGTAGCCCTGGGGTCTAAGAAGATCCTGCCCCGGGGCATACATGTACGTAGACTCATATAGAGAAAGACTTAAAAATCTTCTTGTCGAAAAGTAGAAGGTCCAGGCCTTTGATATTTGCTATATAATTTTATCTAATGGACCTTTACCAAGAGTGTTCAAATTAACCCTTAAACTGCCAATCACAACTATTGTCGTCTGCTTTGCCATCTGCTTGTGATTTTAAAAGTCATTTTTGCAAATAGTGTGGACTCAGATCAGACTGCTCCTAAAGGAGCAGTCTGATCTGGGTCCAAACTATTTGCCTGTATGCAAAAATAGGTTTGAAAAGTTTGCAAGAATATTCAGCAGACGACATAAACAGACGACATTTTCAGATGCAGTTTTTCTTGGAGCTTTAAGGGTTAATATAATAATATAATTAAAGCATCGGGTCAAAAATTGCTCCGCCCAGGGGGTCGGGGGATAACTTGTTATACATAGACCCATATAGGGAAAAACCTCTTCTTGTGTGAAACAAGAAGGCCTAGGCCTTTGATATTTGATATGTAGCTACATCTATTAGGCATTTACCAAGGTTGTTCAAGTTATAGCTCTGGGGTTAAAAATGGCCGTCTCCAAGGGTCACTTGTTTTACATAGACTCATATAGATCCAGGTCTTTGATATTTGGGTAACTTGTTATACATAGACCCATTGGGAACAACCTTAAAAGAATGTGTGAAACTAGAAGGCCTACGCCTTTTACCAAGGTTGTTCAAATTATAGATGTGGGGTCAAAAATGAACCCGCCCTGATGGCCACTTGTTTAACATAGACACATGTGGAAAAAAACTTTAAAAATCTTCTTGTCTGAAACAAAAAGGCCTTTGATATTTAGTATATAGTTTCATCTTGTAAATCGCTACCAAGATTGTTCAAATTAAGTCCCGGGATTAAAACAAATGGCCCCACCCAGGGGTCACCAGTTGGTATGTCACTTTATCAAAGCCATATTTATGAGACGTTTCTGTTTCGCCAAATTAATTAAAGCTAAATTCCATACCAAGTTACCGTAGGATACGGAGACCAAAGTTTTTCAAACTGTACCGGCTACCATACCTATTACCCATATGTTTCATTCTTTAAAAATGTTACCGCAAGCTTGCTCAGAACAAATAGTCTCAGGGGAGCAAAAGGACTATTGGTCCTCTGGTTATCGTGATTTGTAAGAAATATTCTTAACTTCATGCAAAAACGGTCCCACCCCAGGGGTCACCAGTTGGTATGTCACTTCATCAAAGCCATATTAATGAGACGTTTCTGTTTCGCCAAATTAATTAAAGCTAAATTCCATACCAAGTTACTCTAGGATACAGAGACCAAAGTTTTTCAAACTGTACCGGCTACCATACCCATATGTTTCATTCTTTAAAAATGTTACCGCAAGCTTGCTCAGAACAAATAGTCTCAGGGGAGCAACAGGACTATTGGTCCTCTGGTTATCGTGTTTTGTAAAAAAAATTCTTAACTTCATGCAAACATTGTAGACCCTGATCAGACGCCACGTTCTGTGGCTTCTGATCATGGTCTACACTGTTTGCTGATGTCCCTTTTACCGGACGCTAGGCATTAATGGGTTAATGATAAAGACTATTTTAGACGGGAAATGCTGAATCCGCCATGAATCAAGCATACCACACCCTCAAAATAGTATTATTCCTTAGAATAAATAGTGTAAACATATTTTTTTTCTTGTTAAGTGTGAAATTGAAAGTGTTTTCTATCTTTGATGCCTGTTACATGAAACAAAACATTTTGTGTGTGTGTGTGTGTGTGTGTGTGTGTGTGTGTGTGTGTGTGTGTGTGTGTGTGTGTGTGTGTGTGTGTGTGTGTGTGTGTGTGTGTGTTGTTGTTGTTTTTTTTTATTTTTCATAAGTTATTTTCCTTATTGCTCCATATTAAAGTAGAATCACCACTTCATTTGAGCCTCAATGTGAAAATAGTACCTTCTTATAAATGCGCCAAAGAATAAATCAAATTAGCCTTCCTTTCGCGCAGTCTGATCAGAGTATACGTTGTCCGCTTGAAGGTTTTTTTGCATTCTTAACTATCCAAAATGCGCCCAGTGAATATTCTGATCAAACTGCGTAAATACGCAGGCTGTTCTGAATCTTCACTGGACGCACATGTCCGAAATGTACGATTTCTGACGTTGCGATTCATGTGTTTCCTTGGAAACGAAAAAAACCAACACTATCAGTACCTTATTAATTCTAAGTGTTCGGACAAACAGACTTAGAAAACACTATAGCCCCTAAACAGGCGCCTCAGAACGCGGCGTCTATCATTGAATATTCATCTAGGAGTTTTAGGCACTTCAAAAGGTAGTTATATATAGTTAATTGGAATTATCCAATTTTTGACCAGTCTGGTTGGAGTAACGGTGCCTGTATATTTGGGTAAATACGGTATATGAGGCTGATGAAACCAGGTCTTTTACATAGGGCTGTACTTTTATCTATACAGTGTTCAGAGTAACGAAAAGTAGTCCGAAAATAATGCGTGACGACCCAGAGACGTTTAACACTTTCATCCCTTTGAAGTGGACTCTTCCACCTTTGAATTCGGATGTGCCCATTATAGCAAATAGGGATGTCAATCAAAATCATGGAACGAATATCAAACAGTGTAGATCCGTCTCATCAGGATCTACACTGACGAGCCGTCTCATCAGGATCTACACTGTTTGCAAAGGTATTTAGTTTTCTCTGCAGGGCTGAAATAGTTAAACTGCCCACGAGCCCTTAAAATGTCTTGACAAAGGAGGGTTCAGAACCTTACAGCTACCTCATTTTTAATGTGAGGTCATTGGGTGTTTCTCTGGTTACACTTTAGACGTTTCTTATTTTTATATTGCAAAATTGTCACTGCTCTTGTATATATAAATGGGCATTTAAATTTAGACCACTATCAACTTTACCATGAGAAAATATATCTACCTGAAAATGAACAGCAGACTGTACATCACGAAAACATGCCTATATAATTTTGACCCCCTCAAACCCCACTTTTATATAGTAAAACTGGGGTTTACAGGGGTATGCATTATTTTTCTTATTTCTGCTCAAAACATAGATTGTGGGTACTCGTTAGAACCGCCTCGCTGAGGCGGTTCTAACGATTACCCACAATCTATGTTTTGAGCAGAAGTATGAAAAATATCAGTTTTTTTATCTGAAAATTCTCAGTTTTTGGAGATGTATTTTTCTATATATTTGAATAGGCGTGTTTTCATAATGATCTGGGCAGTCTCACCAGGACCTTAGCCATGATAACATAATGAGCACATCATTGGATTTAGTTCTCTTGAAATAATTTTTATTCTGATATTTGTATTGAAATAATAGTTTCCTGCTGATGACTTTCAGGGCTTCTCTGAAAACCGTTCCTGGTATAACCATCATTCTCGGCGGCCTGAGACGTCCCAGTAAACTCACACCGTCGTAATAACGTCATTTCGATGATCGAAATGACGTTATTACGACATTGTGGGATTGCAGTCTAACTGGGTTTACACTGTTTGCTTAATTCATTATGTCAGATTATTTTTGGTTAATACGGCAATTCTTTGAGTTTGCAGTATAGTTATGACGGGTACTAAAATTTCGCTGAGTAACTGTGACGGATGAAATCTAAGAGAATACTGTTTTTGCCACATACATATCTGATTGCTTTGGCTGCAGTTGGCAATAGACCCCAAATAGCTTGCTATTGTATGAAAAAGAAATGTCACACAATAATATAAGTGACGACTCCCAGGAAACGCCACAGTCACGAAGCACAACCTTCCCAAAGCACCATAAGAAAGAGAGATGATGAACGAATAATGACAAAACAAACGCCACAGCTGAATCCACCGAAGCACAACAGACTTAATACATCAGAGGATCAAATGATCGTAAAGAATTTTATACTTATGCTTGAGATTTCATTATGAAAACACGCCTATTCAAATATATTGAAAAATTTACGACCAAAAAAGTAAAATTTTAAATAAAAAATCCTGATATTTTTTCATATTCCTGCTCGAAACAGATGCGGTTCTAACGAGTACCCACAATCTATGTTTTTAGCAAAATGAGAAAAATAATGTATACCCCTGTAAACCCCAGCTTTTCTAAATAAAAGTGGCGTTTAAGGGGGTCAAAATTATATAGGCGTGTTTTCGTGATGTAATGACCGCAGCGTTGTTTAGCAGGAGTATCCAGTAATAATTCTAGGATATTTTCTTATTTCTCCATATAAACATATGCTGTGAGTACTCATTTAAAGCGCATCACCCAGGCGCTTCTAATGAGTACTCAAAACATAAGTTATATGAATAAACTGAGAAAATTATTCCAGTATTATCGTCAAACACGGCTCCTTAACAACTCCACTGATTAGCACTATAATGATAACGTACTTCTTACAGATTAACCCGTTGTAGTCTAGAGACCCCTAAAAGGGTAATTGGCGAACAGTGCAAAGCAGGTCAGACGCCGCAGAACGCGGCGTCTGATCAGGGTCTCCATTGTTTGCAAATAGTTCACCAATTTGGTCTCAGAATATCTAAATCACATAGCCTTACATACCTAAAATCGAAATTAGAATCTTGCAATATAGTAGGGGAGTGTGGGGGAGTTCATTCAGCCTACAATGGGTTAAAAACAAAATTACTGCTCTTTAGTTTTGTTTGTTCATTTATCAATTTTGTTTTAGTGTTGTTATTTTTTTCAATATAAAGTACACAATATCCCTTAAAATGCTTAGAAAACCTGCATTTGAACATGCTATCTGTTTATGTCGTCTGTTGAATATTCTTGCAAACTTTTCAAACCTATTTTTGCATACAGGCAAACAGTGTGGACCCTGATCAGACTGCTCCTAGAGGAGCAGTCTGATCTGGGTCCACGCTGTTTGCAAAAAGGACTTTTAAAGCCACAAGCAGATGACAAAACAGACGATGGCAGTTTAAGGGTTAAAATCGTAGATAAATATTAATTTTTCTCTTCAAGATTCGAGCCGCACGTCAAAAAAACCTTGACGTACATTAGGACATGTGCGCCCAGCGAAGATTTAGATCAGCTTGTGCATTCGCACAGTCTGACCAGAATCTTCACTATGCGCATTTCAGTCTGTACGGGTAAAGGTCTGAAGTATCGAAAAACTGATTTTGGGAGCTATCCCGCTTGTAGAACTATCTTCTTAAAGCACATAAACAAAGTCAGTATATATTTGAAGACAATACAAAACAATATAACAAATGAAACATATCTTATATTTTATGAAAATATAATCAAATCAAAGCTGATGTACACGTGCAACGCTAAGGTGAATACATACACTACCCACGAAGTCTTGGCAGCAGAGTAGATTCCTTTTCGAAATGGATTTGTGAGCATTAAAGCAAACAAAAAGTCATAATTGTCCATCACGATAGCATGCCTTAAACCCCACTTTTATGTAGTAAACCTGGGATTTACAGGGGTATATATTATTTTTCTTATTTTTCCTCAAAAACATAGCTTGTGGGTACTCGTTAGAACCGCCTCCTCTGCGAGGCGGTTCTAACGAGTACCCACAAACTATGTTTTAAGCAGAAATATGAAAAATATCAGAGTTTTTTTATCTGAAAAAATTTAGTTTTTGGAGGTGAAATTTTTATATATATTTTTAAATAGGCGTGTTTTCGTAATGTCGCCCTTGTCGGAAATGGCTTAAATACTATTAAGTGCAGTGTATCCAGTTCCTTTAAGTACATTATGGTGTTATTGTATGACTCAAACTTTCGACATTTCAGTGACAGTTTCAACGATTTCTACACGCAAACGACAGAACATGCACTCCCTTGTCGAAACCTACATTGCTGTGATCTTTGTGTTTCTACCATTAATGACTCCTATAGACGCAATGTCATGCATTTGAAACACTTCAGTTATTTAAATAATTCTCTTTGATCTGCCAGTTATTTCACTATAAACAGAACCATTCTTTAATGAATCAGAAATTTAAAACCAAATATGTTTTGCAGGTAATTTCCATATAGCACTGTACATGTGTGTTTGAATTCGTATAATAGTGGCCAGAAGTCTCAGTGTTTTAATTGCGGTGAGCTGGGCCCCCAGACATTTCAACTCTTTAAACTGTCTCATTGATGTATCTATGTATGCATGACTTAAATCGCTGAAGAAATTAGTATGTACACAAGCTGTTTTGTGGCTAAAATTTGACAACATTTGCATTACTGTGGCATTGAACGTGACGTCGAGGTTATTAAAACCTTAATTCTTAAATATGTTCCCGTGCTATTTTCCTGCAAAACTGTCCTGTTGATGCACCTCGTTGAGGCGGTTCTAACGAGTACCCACAATCTATGTTTTGAGCAGAAATATGAAAAACATCAGAAGTTTTCATCAGAAAAATTTTCATTTTTTGGTGGTAAAATTTTCAGTATATTTGAATAGGCGTGTTTTCGTAATGAACTTTGATCTCTTAACAAACGGCAGTGCCTTATACAATTCTGAAACTAATAAACAAATTATACTAGCAGTTTTAAAATTCATGAAAGACACCAACAGATTTGACAAATTATGCAGTCGTGTGTACTAGATTTCCAAACATTTCGTTTTTGTTCTTGCTTAACGCTAACATCAGCCATTACGAAAACAAGCCTATATAATTTTGACCCCCTTCAACCCCACTTTTATATAGTAAAACTGGGGTTTACAGGGGTATACATTATTTTTCTTATTTCTGCTCAAAAACATAGATTGTTGGTACTCGTTAGAACCGCCTCAGCGAGGCGGTTCTAACGAGTACCCACAATCTATGTTTTGAGCAGAAATATGAAAAATATCAGAGTTTTTCATCTGAAAATTTTTCAGTTTTTGGAGGTGAAATTTTCTACATATTTGAATAGGCGTGTTTTCGAAAAGCTTGCACTGTCAAAGATAACAACCTCTTTACTAAATATGTTCCTTTTCTAACTTGTTATATAAAATTTTTGTTTTGCACCATTGAACCTTTAAATGAATGTATTTCATGCTGCAGGAAGAGGACCATTTAATGTTGTTATAACTTGTGTTCACTCCCTTTGTTTAAAATGCAATAAAATATGATTAATCTAAGAGCTGTTTTCTCTTAAGGAGTCCCTTATTTCTTGGCAAGAAGTCCGCCTACGGGTACATAATTATATGCTTTTGACTATGGTTTCAATTTAAATTGGCTTGAAATTTTAATTAAGCCAGCGCACGATAAGACCTACAATAAGACTTCGCGACCAGCGAAGACTCAGATCAGCCTGCGCAACCGCGCAGTCTGATTGGAGTCATTGCTGATCGCATGTATCGTCTACAGCCTCCTGGCTAAATGAGAACACTTGCTATACTTTGTGGATGTATAGGCTGATATGAGTATTTGCTGGTCACACAAGTCTTATATTAGGTTTTCACGTGCGCGACTCAATATTGTATATAATTATTAGTACGTGTTATGTGTGTTACATCGTTTATTATTTGATTTTTATACCGCACATTTAAATACTGTGCAGACACCATAAATACTTTTTTTGTTCTCACAGACTGAACCCTAAGAGGCTTGAGCAATGTTGCATGTATCTTTATGTCTGAGAAAAGAAGACAAATAATTCTTATTTGAGCATTACGAGAATCTGTTTCTGCAGGTCATACCGTATTTACCCTAAATATTCGGACATCTAACCTCCTCACCGTACTTGTTCTAAAGTTTACCCAGCAGCTAAGCATCAAAGGAGTATTATATGGAAACTGCCTTAATCGTTGGTATGTTGATTTTTTTTATTTTATTTTATTTTTTGTTTTATTTTTTTTTTTTTTTTTTTTGTTTTATTTTTTTTTTTTTTTTTTTTTGTTTGTTGCTTGTTTGTTTGTTGTTGTTGTTGTGGTGTTTTTTTTGTTTTTGTTTTTGTTTTTTTTTGTTTTGTTTTTTTATCTGCTTTTTTAAAGTGTTAATGTAATGCTACCTAGTGGAGACTGGTTCTCCTGTGTCCTCTGCACTGTTGGTATTGGTCCAATTTTTTGACGTTATGAGTATGGGTGTGAGAAAATATAAATTCGAAAAAGTGCATCCAGCGAAGGATTAGAACAGCCTGCACAAACGCATAAATCCGATGTTTTCCTGGTATCCTGTGGATAGCCAGGGATCCCAGACATCTTCAGGCGGATAATAAAAACTGATCAGATTGTGCGGAAGCTGTGTATATATATTCTCTGTCAACAGTGGTTTGCCTCCTTTCTGAAAACCTCCATCGGGGGCAAATTCTTTCCTTTTAAAGCAGACTCCTTTTCAGCAGAGTCATGATGCAACGGAGAGAAAATAGGAAATCACAGAAGCTGTCACCCTCGTAAAACTGGCAGAAATTTACCAAGGGTATCAATTCACCTGAAAAAGGTCATTTTTTTCTTTATCACTAATGATAATAATGAGCCAGTACACGAAAAAACCTACACTAAGACCCGTGTAACTAGCAAAGTCTTTACATCCACCAAGTATGGCAATGGTTCTTTTTTAACCCTCTTTGGATAGCCTGGAGGCTGTAGAAGGCACATGCATTCAGCGAAGACTCTGATCAGACTATGCAGATGCGCAGTCTGGTCTGAGTCTTCGCCGGTCGCACAAGTCTTATTATAGGTTTTGTCATGCTTTGGCTTCTATTAGTTTTTTCATTCAAAACATGTATGTTTGTTTCCGTTTGTTATCGCTCTTTATAAAATTGTCATTAAATATACATGTATACGGTCTTTTTATCCACAATTATTAAATATGATCACATAAGTTTGTCTTGTGCTTTTTTTCAGTTCCTTTTTCATTATATATATATTTCCAGATTCCAGTTTTATTCATTTTAAGTGTCGAATTGGACTTTGGATGCCACCTGCCATTAAATGTTTGCATTATTTAACGACATTGCCCTAAGGATGTCCTTGGTGCAGTTTGAGGTCAGTCGACCTTAGAATTTCAAAAAAGTCGTTCAAACAGTTTTACCATATAGGTCATGACATACATCTTGGATGTCAGTTGCCCGAAAAAATGCTAACTTGAAAAGATCTTGTCCCAATAATGCTCAACACGCAATTTGAATTCATTTGTGTTTTGGACAATTGTTGATTAAAGCTTTTTTACCATTTATTGACATGGTGGCAATCTTGAATGCTGGTTCCAAATATTTAGCAAATTCGTGAGAGCTTGTTCAAAGGAGGATCCAAATGTTTTATCGCTCAGTCAACATTGCAGTTCCAGAGACAATATGCTTGTAAATCTTGCTACGTTATGGGCTGCGTAATGCGAAAATGTGTCTTCCGGCATATGCTGTCAGAGAAGGCACAAATCAGCCTGCGCATCAGCACAGTCTGATCAGCCTAAGGGCCTTCGCTGTCCGCGAACAGAATTATTGTATTCTATAGATTTTTTCAGTGGAGAGTAAATGCCCGGATGACACTTAGCATGTGCAGGATGATGTGAATCTGCACATTGTGCACTTGCTCGAAGGCACGTTTTCGCTTGACGCAACCCATATATAATCATGGCGGCCAGCTTGAATACTAGATCCCAATAAATTTAAAAAACAAATCTGCCCTTAAATGCTTCATTTACAGTTAGTCATGCTAAACATACATAGTAAACACTCTTCAATCGACTTCTTCTCTGAAACTTGGTATCTGTCTGAAGTCACAAGGTCATTTAAACTTAAATTGCATAGATCGCTGCCCTGTCCATATACGGTAAAACATACATTTAATCAACTTCTTGTAAACGGCAAGGGGAATGGATCATATAAGCACATTGCTTTCATTCCAACCTCTTGTGTTGTGTATGTTGTCTGTTGCATGCCAAATGATAATCTGAATAAAATATGTTTAAACCAAACAAACAGTTTTTGACGTTTCGGGTCATATGGATAAGAGCTCAATCTGCCTTGCCGTTGGTTTATGTATGGTAATTGCGGCCATGTTGGAAGCCGAAAAGAAATATCTTTATAAAGCAATTAATGCTGTTGGGCATTAGATAAAAATGTACCTCATGAAGTCATGCACATTCCCTTGGCATATGAAACTTGGAGTAATAAAGCGATTTGCTTGTATGTTCTAAGGATAACCGATTTTGTAAAATATGCAACAGAATGAAAGCAAATAAACAAATAAAAGCAAAAAAAACTGCGCATGTGTAAGAGAGAACATCAAAACAAGTCCTGTAATTTTTTATTGTGTAACTTTTGAATTCATTGGCATTAATCTGCAATTTTCAAGAAGTTGTCGTAATTGGTGACGTTATCATGACATCATGATATTACGAACATTGGGTCTTAACCTTTATTACTCTCTGGGCAAGTTCCGCAGACGATAACTTCATATTTTCTTAGTTTTATTTTGTTTTTCCAGTGAATATGTTTGGATATTTCATGCAAATTGTAGTAGACACTTTGCATGAAATATCCAATCATATTTCCTACAATTTGCTTAATATATTCAATCTTACGTTCTGGAAAAAATAAATGAAAAAAAAATCCAAATGCGTCTGCTTTTTTTCCCAGCATGCTTAGCGTTAAACACGGCATAGAGTTTTAGCTCAATATGAGCTATTTTGATAGGCCATTTGATTGGTCGTCTGTTAACATTTGACATCTCCTCCTAAACCATGGGGCGAAGCTTATTTTTCCTATATATCTATAAAAAAAACTTTAAAAATCTTCTTGAAAGAAACCAATGGACTGATTTCAATATAATTTAGCAGAAATGTTCTTTAAGTGACCCTGTACCAAGATTATTCAAGCCGTGATGTTTGATAAAAAAAATGGCCACCAGGGAGTTGAGTTTATTTTCCCTATATATCTGTATAGAAAACTTTTAATATCTTGTTTTCAGAGACCGCTAGACCAATTTTAATAAAATTTGGCAGACATTTTCCTTTGGTGACCCTCTACCAAGATTGTTCAAGCCATCGTCAGTTGTTAAAAAACTTAGCCACTAGGGGTCGGAGCTTATTTTTCCCTATACATCTATAAGTAATCTTCTTGTCAAAAACCAATGGACTAATTTCAATATAATTTGGCAGAAAAGTTCATTTGGTGACCCTATAGCAAGATTGTCAAAACATGAACACCAGAGGGCGGCATTTATTTT
Source organism: Anodontia alba (assembly GCA_964016985.1). NCBI lineage: Eukaryota > Metazoa > Mollusca > Bivalvia > Lucinida > Lucinidae > Anodontia > Anodontia alba. The sequence goes on from OZ024823.1 coordinate 106,162,088, forward strand.
CCCTATATATGTATATAAAAAATAAAAACTTTCTTGTCAGAAACCACTTAACTGATTTCAATATAATTTGGCAGAAATGGAAACAAACAGCATATGTTGCATCATCAATGAATGGAAGGCAGTGTAACACATTTAATGAATATAAAAAAAGAACAAAAAGAAAGAAAGAAAGAAAGAAAGAAAGAAAAAAGAACATTTCCTATGTATTGACATGAAGTAGCCATTGAACCGATTAGTAAATTCAGCGGATACACAGATAGATGTAGTATTAGTAATGAAACACGTAGCATATTGCTCAGATCAAATGCTATAGCTGTAAGAATTTCTTGCGGCGACATGAAAATATTTTGGCTGATTCCCCATTCCCCAAACATGGTCATTTCTAGGGACTATTAAAATCTTCTGGATTTCACTATATACTCTTGCACTTTAAGAAATATATGTTCGTTTTCCTGAAAAGTTAGAGTTTGGCTGCCATAGAGAAAGTCTTTAACCGTATACTTTAAAAGAGAATCCGAGAAGTATCTTCTTCGAAAATGAGCGTGCCTAGGACATACAAAGAAAAAGTGATATGCACTTTTAAATCCTCCGCACGCACAAGTGGGACTTGGAACGATATTTTTGCGATAGAGGTCGGCGTTTAAGGAGCTACATCCCAATTTCAGACGTGCTTGGAGAATTTGGCCTATGCGTGTACCAGTGTTATAATAGGGCGGAGGTTTGTTCAGATCATTGTTAAATCGTGATGGCGCATCCATGACTTCGGCAGGGAGATCGTTCCATACTAGGATCGTTGCTGGAAAAAAGAATTTAGAAACAATTGGTATTAGCGCGATAATTCTGAAAATGATTTGAATTTCTTAGATTGTAAGAGGTCGTGTCTTGCACTAGTGGTGGAAGGAGATAGTTAAGATATAGAGGAGTTAGTCCATGAAAGATTTTGAAGAGAAATATAAGTCTGTGCTTTTTTCTCCTGTTTTGGAGAGTCTCCCATCCAAGATCTGTGAGTAGTTTGCTTACGTTACACAGTTTAGTAGCACCGGTTATTATTCGAGCAGCCTCGATATGGATTACGTCGAGCTGTCTTTTGGTCTATGTAGGACAACTGTCCCACACCGAATCGCAATATTATAGCAGAGGCAGCACATACGCCATATACATTTTTTCAAGTGATTTTCTACTATCTCTGAACTTCACAGCTCGGAGGAGGTTTAATCTTGACCAGGCCTTTTCGGAAATGTTTTTAATGTGATCTGACCAGTTGCAGGAACTAGAAAGCGTAAGTCCTAGGTGCTTCTGACTATTCGTCTCTTGAAGCATTGTTCCGTTCATAAAAAGGGGAGGATGAGGTGGTGAGATAATTCTCCTCGAGATGATCATAGAAAGAGTTTTGTTAGCATTAAAATTGACTAACCAATATTCTGTCCACTGAGAAATAGTTTGTAAATTGGCATTTAAACATCGAGCCGCTGCGTTTGGACACTCGTCAATGATATAAAGAATAATATCGTCTGCAAACAACCGAATAGAGCAACCCATATGTTTGACTATGTCGTTTATATATAGAAGAAAAAGAAGGAATCCAAGTATTGATCCTTGGGGAACACCTGCTAAGACTGGAGTCCAATCAGAAGCTTGGCCATTTAGTACAACACGCTGCCGCCGTCCGGAGAGATAACTGGCGAACCACTTAAGAACGTTATCTGAACAGCCTATTCCGGACATTTATGCAGGAGACCCTTGTGCCAGACTCTGTCGAAAGCCTTACTTATATCACAAAAGATGGCGCGAACTTCTTTACTTTTATCAACGGCTTCATAGAATATGTAAGTATGTAACAATTGATATGTTGTGGAGTCGTCTTGGACAAAGCACGATTGAAGAGGAGTTAAGAGCTGATGAGAAGTGACAAAATTATATAAATGTTTATGTACATAACGTTCCATGACTTTGCCTGGTGAGCTCAGGAGAGATATATGTAGGTAATTAGTGGGTAAAGCCTTTTCATCTTTCTTATGGATTGGCGAAACGTTGGCAGTTTTCAAGTCTGAGGGGAAATAACCGTGTTGGAGTGATCGATTAAAATAATGGAAAAGGATGGGCAAGAACGATAGCAAAATTATCACTACACATACAATTTGAACAATGAGCCAGTGAAACTCGGGTGAACGATTAAGGGCCATTTGGCTCTCTTGTTTGAAAGGTTGGTTTGCTGTATAAACATACCTATGCTCCTAGTGCTAAAGAAGAAAACTCATCGATACCTATAACCTGTTGAACGTATTTTTTCGAGACAGTCCGTTAAACATATGGATTGACGGTTATTATGATGTAAATTAATACGGATATGAACTGCACCATGCGAAAACGGAGCTTTCGGTATATCTGGACAGCATCGGTCAGTTCGACCTGCACGTCTCGATCAGCAGGAGCATCCGTGCACTGTGATCAGATTATTGCCTGTCCGATTTAAATAATCATTTGGATATTTTAGAACGTATCGAAAGAATTCAAAGATATCGATCAAGCGGATTACAATGTACAGGCTGATCTGTGCATTCGCGGTTCGCCTACTGTTTCTCAACGCGCAGCTCATTTGTGATTGATTAATGCTTCTCAGATAGAATAAGAGCAGGCGACTAGACAATTGTTGTCTTCAGACGATAATAAATGTTATTTGAACCGTGTCATGACAAATCCTGTCCAAGAGCATATGTAAACTGCGCATGCTCAAGCGAGACTGCGCGTGCGCACAGTCTCGCTTGAGCAGGCACAGTTCGCAAAATCTACATTAAGATTGTGTATATTTCAAAACTGAACTGCGCATGTAAAAATTATGCGCATGCCCGCAGACTGTCTGGACATATGCAATTTGTATTTGCCCGAAGACAGGTTTTTTCGTGTCGCCACGCATTTCTGCCGGTATAATATTCTCATTTAAGGCAATGCGGAGAAATATCAAAGCTTTATCTGCGGGTAATTGATTTACTTTTTGTATTAGTTCTTGCAATATTAAACCAAAGATTCAAGATAAATTGTTAAGTCCTTTTATCATATGATCTGCTTAGGTCTATCACACACATAAAAAGAAAACTAAAAATGCTAAGCAGGATTTCTTACCTGGAACATAGAAATATCACCATTATAACTTTATCCTGCTGTAGGTTGCGTTTAACATACGAACCATAATGGATGTTTTCTTTTATTTTCTTCCAGTTAGGACGTCGCTGCATTTAAGTTTCATCAAAGGCAGATATATTGTTTCCCGTTCCAGCTGCTTGTAAAGAAATGTGACTGTTGTTACTGAAATAAGTATAAATGCGCAACACATTAAAACTGTCTTTATGCAAAATGCAAACAGCAAACACCTTGATCATCCTGTGCATCTGCACAGTCTTAACTGTTCATCTATATACTTTACAGTATCGATTGATTTTATTGATTTGCGCTAATCTGAACGGCGTTGTCCGCATATGTCATAAAGACATTTTCCGAGCGTTGCGCACCACATATATTTTATTTCTGCTCAAAACATGGATTGTGGGTACTCGTTAGAACCGCCTCGGCGAGGCGGTTCTAACGAGTACTCACAATCTATGTTTTTGAGCAGAAATAAGAAAAATAATGCATACCCCTGTAAACCCCAGTTTTACTATATAAAAGTGGGGTTTAAGGGGGTTAAAATTATATAGGCATGTTTTCGTAATGCATCTCCAAATTTGAACACAGTCATTATTGCAGATGGGGGTTTCAGTCAAAACTCAACAACAGAATGGCAAACAGTGTAGATTCTGATAAGCCTTCTCATCAGGAGCTGTACTGTTTGCAAAGGTAATTGTATTGGTCTGTAGGGATAAAAGGATTACAGTTTAGTCCCTTAGCTGAGTACTTTATAACAAATAACCGAGTTCAACAGCATTAGAGTGTGTTTTCTCTCGTACTGTCTTTGCCTCAGCACATACAACCATTTTATGTTAATATAGCTTTGGATTTTTGTATATGGTAGACTATTCGATTAGCTCACCAAGTACGTTTTATATTTGCCGGGACGTCGGTTTGTGACGATCCCGGCAAATATAAAAAAAAAACTTAAAACAAACTGTGTTATAAGCAGATTAATGTCTATTTTATTTTCATTTCAATCAAGAAACTTCTTAAAGCTTAATAAAAGCAAACATTAACTCTTTCGGTGCCAAATCTCAGACGACATTTGTCGTCTGCTTTTCTTTTTTAAGAAACTATCGCATGAAAAGAAGTTTATAGGTAAAGTTGAGAGACTGAATGTCAAATAGCGTAGATCCACATGAGACGGCTCATCTCATCTGGAACAATGCTGTTTGCAAAAGCCTATTATTATCGCCTGTGGCAGTGAAAGTTAAAGAATCACATTGTTGTTCGATTTTACCTGTTACATTGTAAATTTATTGAACTTTAGTATACCCTTGTCCCATATCTCTGTGTAAACATGAACAAAATTTGCGCCGGTACTTAGACTTTTACGTCTAAATATTTTGTCTTTCTGTCAAAGAATCGAGAGTGGTAAGTGATATGTGACAAACTAAACCTGTGATTTCAAACCTGATGCATGTTTCATAAATTCTTAGAAATAGAACAGCCTGATGTACAGACAGCTGTCTTGGAAAACAGCAACCAAGTGTCAGCAATGAGGACCAATTACTCTTTGAATTTTAGTATTGCTTGTTCTTAAGAAGAAAAGAAGATAAACTGCTTTGATAAATTATTTTTCTAACAAACGAGTGTTTTGTTCCCTCCAAATTATTCTTAAAGAATACCACATTAAAAAACAACTCATAAAGCGGTCATCAAGTTTAGTACCACAAATAATGCCCTAGCAACCGATTTAACACAAGGTAAAATTTAGACACTTCAAAGTTAATCATCTACCCTCAACACAGCTGGCGATTAAATGCTTCTAGATGATCTAAACAAGCAATATCTACTTTGATATTACGAAAATACAAAAGAAAACATAAAATTTACATTGTAATGATTACTTGGCAACTAAAATAACGTATTGCATTTGCAATCAGACAAAAACATAGGTACTTTGCCTTCAGCAAATCTGTTGATAATACCATTGTATCAGGTATACAGGTAGTGCGAAGGTGTCGTGTATCTTACGTCAGTGGGGCGTCCAACTGATATTGGCTAACAGTTGGGCAAGGCCTGCTATCCTTGTAGCGGGTAAGGGTAGAGGGGGATGTTTTTACTTCTGTTCCTTCACTTTCATTCCTGTTCCTCTTTCTTCCCTGTTACTTCTACTATCTCTTCTATCTCTTTTCTCCCTTTCACTGGGAGACGACACAAAATGACCCACAAGGGTTGACGTGTCGTTAAACCCCAACGCGATCAGGTATACATAATTTCTCTCTACTTTAAAAACTAAATATAATAAAATGTTCTAAAATTTACTTGAGTGGTTTCTGGTCAGGATCTTTTGCTCCACACCAACAGTTTTTAGACGCATCAGCAGCCAGTAAACACAAAGATATATAGGGGAAAATGGACTTGTTAAACCATTTCAACCCCAATTTTCTAAAGTTGACTCCTCCCATCACAAATAAACATGCCTATATAATTTTGACCACCCTTAAACCCCACTTTTATATAGTCAAACTGGGGTTTACAGGGGTATACATTATTTTTCTTATTTCTGCTCAAAAACATAGATTGTGCGTACTCGTTAGAACCACCTCGCCGAAGCGGTTCTAATGAGTATGACAATCTATGTTTTGAGCAGAAATATGAAAAATATGAGACATTTTTAACTGATTTTTTTTTTTATTTTTTGGTGGTGAAATTTTCAGTATATTTGAATAGGCATGTTTTCGTAATGATTTTTGAATTGGACTTGTCCATTGATGCAAATAGAGGTTTGATTAAAAAATAAAAAAAAGAATGGCAAAGAGTGCAGATTTTCCGTCTCATATGGATCTACGCTGTTTGCACAGGAACTGGTTTTGGTATGCCTGGCTGAAAAGGTGAGATTTTATATGACATGTCCTATTAGTGTATGTTTATGAAATCGATATGTTGAACCATTCGATAATGGTGTTTCATCGAAAATGTTAACGGCACTGTGTGACGAGGTGTCTTCGAGCACACGAGGACCCGGAGCAGTTTGCACATCCACGCAGTCTGATCAGGACCTTCGCGGCCCGCTTACGGAAAATTTTGATATTGATAAATATTAATGAATTCCTAATGAGTGAACAACCTAAAACAGAGCATTTTGCACATGATTGAAGGCATTTTTTTTTTCAACCGACACTTCAGTGCCATGAGCAAAGTGGTTTTCACACATATGCAGTCTTCAAAAAGACCGCTCTACTTACACTCTGCATTTGATCCCTTTCAAAATTGTATATGCGACCAGCGTAGATCCAGATCAGCCTGCGCATCTGCGCAGGCTGATCGGGGTATACGCTGTTCGCCAATGGAATGCTTAATGGCCATAATATGTTTGACGACCAGTGTAGAATAGAATACGATCAGACTGCGCAGATGTGCAGTCTGATCTGAATATACGCTGGTCGCATATATCATAATGTTAGTTTCTATCGGAGAGCCTCATTTGCTGTCTGATTTACTGTAGAATATATTGATATATAGCAATGGCTTTGATCACATTGTTTTGTTCGAATATGCCCCGAAAGAACCTTCATATGAACCGCAACGTGAGAAAATGTACCTTATGACAAGAAAGCCCAGTGAAGTGTTTGGACCACTCTGCGCATTTGATGCAGTCTAATCAGAGTCTGTGGTGGACTTTTTGTGGATAATTAAGCTTTAACGCTTAGCATGCTGGGTAAAATTTTAAGCAGGCGGCAATTCAATTTTTTTTTTCAGATAACAGGTTTTGACATTTTCATGCAATGGAGATGTCGATGCATGGAATGTCGAAGCCTGTTTTCTGAAAATACAAAATAACAAAAAAAAAAAAAATCATCAAAGCATCTGCTGAATTAGCCTAGAGTATAGTAAAGGTTAAAGAGAATAGATACACTTGGTAGATCCCCCCCCCCCCCCACCTCCCCTCCCATTTTTTGTGACCTCCTGTTGGCATTCCTGCACACTAAGCCCCTCCTGAAGAGGAATCTACCTTAAAAGGAACATCACGAAAACATACCAATATAATCTTGACCCCCTTAAACCCCACTTTTATGTAGTAAAACTGGGGTTTACAGGGGTATACATTATTTCTTATTTCTGCTCATAACATAGATTGTGGGCACTCGTTAGAACCGCCTCGTTTTGAGCAGAAATATGAAAAAGTATCAGAGTTTTTTATCGTAAAGTTTTCATTTTTGGTAATAAAATTTTCAGTATATTTGAATAGGCATGTTTTCGTAATGAATCTGTCTTAAAAGGAAAAAAATTGCTTCCATAGGGAAAACTCTTTCCTTTTAGATTAGACTTTTTCGAAAAAGATCTCAATTTTGACAGTTGTCTCCATTGAGGATATATCAGTTCTCTTTAAAGACTCAAAGCTGCTACAGGCAGCAAGCGAAAACTCTGATCAGACTCCGCGGATCTGAGTTCCTTGGGCGCTCTGTGCATAGCCAAGTTTTAAGGACATGCGAACAGCGACCACGCGGACGAGCATTCTGATCTGTGTCTTTGTTGGGAGTATATGTCAGAATGTTCATTTTTTCTCGTTGCAACGAGTTTATATCTTTACTAACCGAAAATGTTTATTTTCGCTTGACTTGTGTGTGTATGATTTTGATTAATGTTATTTTCATTTTGATTTCGTATCAACATGTAATGATTCAATATATGTAAACACTGTAATACACAATATTCATGTTTATTCACAGTTAGCATTCTTTATAAATCTACAGCGGGCCGTTATCGGCCCGTCAGCTACCCTGACGGGCCGATGACGGCCCGCTGTAGATTTATAAAGAATGCTTACTGGGTTCTTTGTAGAATTTATCCTTCATTAACTCTTTAGTTTTGGTCGATAGTTCTATGTCAATAAAGAGCAATGAAGAAAATACACACCTCGTGAAAAGTTTACCAAACCTGACACTTTTGCAAACAGTGTAGCTCCAGAGCCGTCTCATCAGGTTTTACAATGTTTACCGCTCTATTTTTTTTTTTTTTATTTCAGACTGACGCGCCTATCTGATAAAATGGATATGTCCAAACTTCAGTGATAGTAGAGTCCACTTCTGAAACTCAGGGGTGAAAGTGTTAACCCCATTTCCATTAAAAATACATTTTGGTCCTGTTGTTGTCAGTTTTCATATTTAGATGCACATCATAATTAAAAGAATGATAACAGGTATAAAATGCTGCCATAGATAGGCTTCTTACAAATCATATAAAAGCTTTATGGTATTTTTAATACACGATTCTCTGCGTCGATTCAAATATAAATAGAGTCTAAAAGAAGTTATCATCGGGAGCAACGAACATGCACATATTAATTAACTCTTTGTCCTGCTGAATAAATTAAGATGCCACGCCCACTTCTATTTTTTCTGCCTATCAGATTACTTGATCCGGGTTGTTGCTATAAATTCACATACTAAATGGCAAACAGTGCAGATCCAGATCAGTTGGCTTCTTCAGAAGCCAACTGGTCTGGATCTACACTGTTTGCAAAGACATGGTATATCCGGGTTTAACAGGACAAGGGTTAATTAATGAGAATATCTGAGTGTCGAAGTTTTCTGGAGATTAGATAGTTTTTGTCAATTAGGCATTATCAGTGACACGAAAAAAATTTCAAATCCCGGACTGGTGTCCACAAAGGTGTCCTCTACCTCTTCCGCTACCTTGTTTCAAAAACCACGCATCGTCACGGACTACCTACTGAAGATCCACAGTTAACAGCTTATACCAGGGATTAATTTTTTAAAAGCAAGAATATGCTGTATCCAGAGAGTGACATTGAATCAATGACAAGACCGTTTTACGTTAGACAAAATATACAGTCCGCTTAAGCACAGCATTTCATAAAAGCTTGTATGTGCGTCCAGGGAAGACTCAGATCAGCCTGTGCATCTGTGCAGAAAGATCAGAATCTGTGATATCTGCATGAAGACGGTTTGGATTTTCGACTACCCACAGAATGTCCTGGGAAGACTCTGATCAGACTGCGGATGTGCAGGCTGATCTGAATCTTCACTGAGCTCACAAGCAATCTTGTAGAAAATGCTGTGCCCGGGCTCAAATCACTTTGGGAAAATATACTCAAAGCCATCGCAATATCGGAAATGTCATTTTCAATTACACTTGTACACAAAGTGATAATGAAGGTTCTGATTTTGGTTTCACTGAGAAATGATCACTCTTTGAAGCATACAGTGCACAAACAATCCCACAATCTAGATTTACTGTCCAACATAGACAGAAACAGCATTGAAATAGCTATTTTAGCTGACAGTTCTTGAAATGATGTGTCTGGTAATGATAATGAAAAGGAAAATAAAAGACCAACTTTTCCAGTAGGTGTACAACGTTGTAACAACGTCACTGCAACGTCATGACGTTGCATCAATGGTTATGAGACGTTGTTACAATGTTGTGTGTCCACAGGGATTAGTCCTGTTGGTGCTAAATCTTTCCTGCAAAGACAGCCCAAGGCTTTTTTTTTATTTATTTAATCCTGCGATCTGAACATGTCATTTATTGGTATTGACTATGTCGTTACATTGGCAATCTTGTTAGATGTACTTGTGTCTAAATAATATCTTATTAGTGGGCGAAGAAGAAGAACGAAGACAAGAATTCATCACGAAAACACACCTATATAATTTTGACCCCCCTCAAACCCCACTTTTAAAAAGTAAAACTGGGGTTTACAGGGGTATACATTATTTTTCTTATTTTGCTTAAAAAACATAGATTGTGGGTACTCGTTAGAGCCGAGGCGGTTCTAACGAGTACCTACAATCTATGTTCTGAGAAGAAGTATGAAAAATATTCGATTTTTTTTACCTGAAAATTTTCCTTCTATGGTTGTAAAATTTTCCATATATTTGAATAGGCATGTTCTCGTAATGTGAACTATTTTTGTCGATGACCTAAGCTCATCATATAAATGTTGTAATGAAGGGATCAATGTATGTGCGTTTGTTGTATTTGCGCAAACACTCGAATTTCAGAAGTTCGTTTTGGGGTAGATTGTTTACAATCGAACCTCAGTATATTTACGGCAAAATTTTCTTAAGGTTGTTGTCCACATGATTATCACTGACCAGTGAAATCAAACTGCGAGTCGTCGTTATTTATAAACGCGCTATTGGCGCTTTGACGTCAGAGTACTGTGCTCTCTGTGACATTGGCAAACAGTGCAGACCAAGATCAGACGCCACAGAACGCGGCGTCTGATTAGGGTCTGTACTGTTTGCTTAAATTACAGGAAGATAATGGTTAAAAGAGTCAGTCTTAAGTCTCCGCTTATGACCTTTTTCCCAGTGTAATCTCAGAGACAATCGGCCCATCAGTTCTGTCAGTGCTTTGATTTGTTTATTTTGGAAACCGTCTATCTGAGAACTGGTACCTAAGTCAGTTTCTATGCCACTTATTGCATATATTTAGGGGAACAGCTATACTTGCAGGTGAGGTAATCGTCAAATTTCGTTTGCTCCCTTGTGAGAAAGGGTATACAGTCGACTCTCGTTATCTCGAACTCCAAGGGACTCTTTGAAATACTTCGAGATATCCGTACTTCGACATATCAGATTTGCAGAATTGAGGAAAAAACTAATTCGATTAACCACATTTAACAAATATATGTGTAATTGGACTCTTGAAGTTAGAGATATATTGAAAATATTGTGGAAAAGAGGAGAAATTGCTCCTTAGGAGCAATTTCTCCTCATTTCCACAATATTTTTTACATGTTGTTAGATTTTCATGTTTAGGCAGGGACCAGATTTTCAGTTCGAGATAAGCGGTTATTCGAGATAAGCGAGGTCGAGATAACGAGAGTCAACTGTATTTATTCTAAAAGCAAAGCATGTACTCTCCGTAGGAGCAATGTTTAGAGAGATCTCTCTTCAGTAGGGATTTGGCCTATAAGAATGTAAACAGGGCGTCCCAAAAATTATTTCACTTGTTGAACATGACGAAAAAGTATTTTCCCTTTTTTAAACATGACGGAAAACTACCAAGTGTATCCAAGATGCTTGCTTTATTCATCTAGATACTTGCCTTATTCGTCTTCTGATTAAAATGAAAACCGCCAAGGGTTTATACATCGATATGATTCTTCTAGATCTACAAAAGGCTTCTGACACTATGGATCTCAGTATAGTGTGCAATAAATATTGAAATTTATGGGCATTAGATCAACTACTATGCTTGAAAAGAGTCGTTTTTTCCTGGGGCTTTACTTAAAAGAAGTAAATTTGCAAATGTTCGTCATGATTTAATAAAAATCCTTTTGTCGTAACTACCTATGCACATAAAAGTTTTATTCTATTTATTAGTTTAGATAGAATTGAATATTTTCATTTTTTTTTCCTGTACTAAAATAGGCAACAAATTAGCCAAAAACTGACAGGATAAATAGATTTGAGACAGATTTTCAAGAAGTTCCTCTTGGTCAAAGTTCCAGAAATTTTCACAGTATTGTTGTGAAACATTCATAATTAAAAATCAGTAGAGTAAAGTATAAACTATTTTTCAAGATACAAATTACCAAAAATAAAATCACTTTCTGTTGAAATTGCATAGGTCGGACCAATTTTTGGCCGAACAAAGCACAGAAACAGAGAAGACAAATGGTTTCTGATAAATTATGGACAGGCATAACAAAGTATTTTACTTTAAGATAAAGCGCCAAGCAAAAACTGTCTTTCTAAGTGATGCTGAAAGGACAGTAAATGGTTTGAATCCTACCTGAGTATAAGAAGTCAGTTGGTCAATGTTTTTTAATCAAATTCTGACTTAGCAGATATAACTTGTGGTGTACTTCAAGAAAGTATTCTAGGATCAATGTTTTTCTGGTGTTATATCAATGACATGGTGATAAGTATTGACCCTGACTGCAAACTTTGTTATATGCTGACGATAGTATCATCCTCTTCTCTCACAAAGAACCAGATCAAATTGAAAACAAACAAGGAAAAGTTCATGAATTTTGGTTCAGATTGGCTTGATGATAATAAATTGTCAGTACACCTTGGGAAAACAGAATGTATACTGTTTGGGTCAAAAAGGAAACTTACGGAAGTGAAAGACTTCAATATTGTTTGCAATTGTCACACGATTGCATCAAAAACATGTGTTAAATATGGAAGTTTAAATACTGATAATTTCTTAACCGGTGAACTTGTTGTCAATAACATTCTTACCAGAGTTAACGCTCGCCTTCAGTTTAGGTATAAGCATCTACAAGAACAAGAAAAAGTTTGTAATCAGTCTTGATATTATGTCACTTTTATAATTCTTGTTATTCATGGTATACCTGCCTCTCTAAAGTTTTGAAGGACTGGCACATTGCTCAAAATAAAGTCATTAGATTAATCAATTCTCTAGGACCCAGGTCAAGCATAACTTCAGATATTCTACTGGAATTGAACTTGCTTAATGTTGGAACCAGGGTAAAACAACTGAAACTAAGCCATGTGCATAAAATTTACAATTTGTGTCGCTCATACTTAAATATACGTGTTTGTTAAGTATTATTCTGCTTTTCTCGTCCCAAAGCCTTGACTTTATAACAAGGACCCCATTAGAAATAAGCAGAGATTTCCGGACATATTCCTAGCAATTTCTTTAACAATCCATATAGTGCCAGAGAAACATTGTTTTGTAAAAAAAAAAAAAAAAAAAAAAAAAAAAAAAACAGTTCCAAGGTGGTTCTTCTGTTGCAGTTCTTCTTTCTTTGTGCGTCTGTGGTTTCATATGTGGCGTTTATTCTGTCTCTACTTGTTCCTCTTCTCTCTTTCTCATCACGAAAACATGCCTATATAGTTTTGACCCCTTAAACCCCACTTTTATACAGTAAAACTGGGGTTTACAGGGGTATACAAAATTTTCTTATTTCTACTCAAAAACATAGATTGTGAGTATTCGTTAGAACCGCATCGGCGGTTCTAACGAGTACACACAATCTATGTTTGAGCAGATATATGAAAACTACTAGAATTCTTCATCTGAGTTTTCATTTTTGGTGGTAAAATTCTCAATATATTTGAATAGGCATGTTTTCTTAATTTTTGGGGGCATCGAGAGGACTGTGCTTCGTGATTTTGGCATTTTCTAGGTATCTTCACTTATACTTTTAATGTATTAGCAGGGCAAACGATATCGTATGAGAATCTTTGATGTTTTAGCACCTCCTAACAGAAATCGACCTTATAACATATGCGACCAGACCTGGATAAGACTGTGCATTATGCACAGGATGTTTAGGGACTACGATGTTCGCAAATAGTGTCTTGAAAACCCACACATTATGTTACTGACCATTCGCACAGACTGATTTGAGTAGTGCTAGTAGCATATGCCACAAGGTCGTAATGTAAAGAGGTTCACATTAATAATATGCAGTTATAACCGGTCAATAGTTTGCGCATGGTAATTTATACGGAAAAGCATTTATGCTGTTGAGTGGAACATAAAAGCTTACTTAGCAACAGAGATAATGTAGCGAAATCTCCACTTGATGGCCTTTGTGCGCAACACTTCCTGCAGCAAATTCAAACAAGTGATATGTCATGAAATAAAACCAAAGTAAGACTGCTCGTTAAAGAGTTCATTGCCTTTATCTTGTACTTTTATTTTGTTCCAACTTGAAAAAGAAGTTACTTTCCTTCAGAAAAGAAATTCTTGGTCTTATTTGTTTCGTATTCTACAGATAAAATTAGCTTATAATCGGGCAAATTTGGCTCTTTCCCAATAAGCATTCTGCATAAATTTATAGCGGGCCGTTATCGGTAGCTGATTTATGTAGACTGTTAGCTGGGTTTAAAATATTGATAAACATACGTTTTATTTCAATCTATTTTAATGTTATAAAATTGCTTAATTACAGTCGACTCTCATTTTCTCGAATTCCAAGGGACTCTCTGAGATACTTCGAGATATCCGTACTTCGACATATCAGAATTGCAGAATTGAGGAAAAACTAATTCGATTAACCACATTTAACAAATATATGTGTAATTGGACTCTTGAAGTTAGAGATATATTGAAAATATTGTGGAAAAGAGGAGAAATTGCTCCTTGGGAGCAATTTCTCCTCTTTTCCACAATATTTTTTACATGTTGTTAGATGTTCATGTTTAGGAAGGGACCAGATTTTCACTTGGAGATAAGCGGTTATTCGAGATAAGCGAGTTCGAGATAGCGAGAGTCAACTGTACTTATATTTAATTTGCTTGTTTTTGTACACACTTTAATGTCACAGTTTCATATCACAAGATTTGAAAGTCATATGTACAGCCTTTCATACCGATGTTTGAGTTGCTTTATGACACAATCTGTTTTGTGTCATTCGCGACCAACAAAGAGTCAGATCAGCACTTATGTATATGCAGTCTAATCAGAATCTTCGATTCGTTGAAGGTCATACTGATCAGTCGAAAGATACTTGGAAATCTATAGGGCGAACATGGTATTTACTGTCAATATCTTAGTCTAAATATCATGTGACCGAATGTTGGAGCAGGCTTATCGTTTTATTTATTTATTATTTTTATCTATTTATTTATTTATTCATTGACTCTAACTTAAGTCAAATGTAGTATGCTGTAGGCAGTTGTATTGTGAAAGGTGTACTTAACAGCGCAAATATAAGGAATTCGACATAAGATGTCGTCATGTGGTAATCAATGCAGTGATTTTGAAAACCCGCAAATACAAAGACATGGTAAGTTCGGAGTCTGTCCCTACGTAACTGAGTATTAAATTAAAAAATGAAATATGTGGAATTCGATATAAATATTTGTCACGCATACAACTGTGTAGTTATATTGTAACGTTAACAAGCAAGTAAACAGACGGGCCATGTTATGTTTTTGCCTTAAAATAGAGTTCTGCTCATGTATACGCTAGAGGGCGTAAGCAATGTTGCAAACTTCATTACTGCTTATGAAGAGGCTCAATAAAACCGAGACTCCCATTTTCTAATCCGTAGTGTGTTCTTTGTTTCCAAAGGCAATCTTATATTTATACTTGAAAAGGACCCGCACAAGGGCGGGTATGACATTAAATTTTAATCCATCGGACAGATAGACAACCTGAAAAAGGAAAGTTCCAAGCTTATTTTTTTTTATTTTATTTTATTCAGACTTAACATCGCTTTCAACAATCTTTCAGTCATATCGCGACGGTGTCCGGATGTGACAGGGAGCTCAGTGCTCACTTTAAGAGTGCTGCCTCACTGACAAATCACACCTCAGACACATGACTTTCCACCCAGTCGCATTATACTAACACCGAACCGACCAGTTCCGCTTTCTCAATGCTGAGCGCAAATGAAAGAGCAGCTAATACAATTTTTAAAGTCTTTCGTTTGACTCGGCCGCGCATCGAACCCACAACGTCCCGGAAGCAAACCGGACGCTCTAGTAACTGCGCCACTGCGCCACTAGGTTCGAAGATATTCGGCCTGCTGATTTGAACGGTTTTACCATAACTGAGCCTGCGCATGACAAAACCAACAAAATGGCTGGGCTCCCAGGAAAAAATCAGATCAACATAGGTATCTGCCCAGTCTGATAAGCCTTCGCTGTGCACTCAACGGGTTGCTAAGTGGCTATGGTTTCTACGTGTAGACAGTGAAAACTGACTGGGCAGACGCCAAGGCTGATCTGAGTGCGCTGGGTGCACATGTCATTTTATTGACCGACCAGTTCCGCTTTCTCAATGCCGAGTGCAGACGAAAGACAGCTAATACCATTTTGAAAGTCTTTCGTATGACTCGGCCAGGGATCGAACCCACAACCTCCCGGACCTCTAGCCACTGAGCCAATGCGCCAGTAGGTTTGAAGGTAATCGGCCTGCTGATTTAAATGGCTTTTACCATAACTGAGCCAGCGCATGACAAAACCAACAAAATGACCGGGCTCCCAGGAAAGAATCAGATCAACATAGGTATCCGCACAGTCTGATCAGTCTTCGCTGTGCACTCAATGGGTTGCTAAGTAGCTTAAGTTTCTAAGGTTTCTATGGCTTTGGAAAATATAGAATTGAACTGTAGACAGTAAAAACTTATCAGACTGGGCAGGTGCCCAGGCTGATCTGAGTCTCCGCTGGGTGCACATGTCATTTTGTTGACTTGTTGGCGGCTGATATATGCAGTGTTGCCTTAAGGACAAATGTGATGGGGTCGTCATCTATTAAGGGATTCTATTACCTTAAATATTAGCAATACGACTTAATATTGAGGGTCATTAAGGCCCCTTGTCCCATACATGCTTTTAGGTGGAGAAATAGCCGCTTGTCCTCCTCTAGATACAAGAATGTATATTGGCAAGGCGGATATCCTGATGACATGATTGGATCATTTTAGCAAAATGTTTGTTCCCCAAATGCCTCAGAGGCTTTATATGAAATTGAATTTGGGTTGACCCAGCGGTTTCTGAGATCTTCGAAGAGTATGGACGATGGACCTGCCTATACTGTAAGTTCACTTATAGGCTAAAGACTTAAAGATACAAATCAAAATGGATTGGTTCACGAATGACAAAATTCTGCCCTTTTTAATATATTGATGAACACTTTTCTAAATATAAGTCAATATGGGACATCTTCAAATCCAACAAAATATAAATTTGAAAAAAAAAAAACACATGTAATGGTTCCTATGGCAACAACAATTAAACTATATGTCTGTATTGTAAAATTGTTTGTCTTTAATAGATTTCATGGCAGCAATCTGAGAAAAATGTAATTAAAAGCATATTCACTTGATAGCTTTATAGTTGTTAAATACTGAAACACGAATTTATGAACAAAATCAACACGACACAGAAATTTATGTTGGCATGGCAACAAATATGTCGAATTTATCCCATAAAAACATAGTTTTATTTAATATACGTATTCTGTTTACACTGCAATTCTACTTTTTGTTTCACCACTTTGAGTGTCAAGTATTGGATGACAATTTAGAATGAAACTTGAAATGTGTCAGTATGACACAGATGCCCCCGCCCAGGGCCATCCTCACCCACACGCATGCATTTTGCAAAAAAATGTTGAAAAAAGGGCCATAACTCTCATAATAATTGGCAGATTTTACCCTTAATCGAACTTGACCATATTTAATGATTATATACCTGTGTATAAAATATGAATCCAATACACAAATCAATCTTTTTTTTTTTAAAAAATATCGGAAGGAAAACATCTTTTAAGGTAAAAAAGGGCCATAACTCCCATAATAATGTGTTGATTTTACCCTAATTGGAACTTGACCTCTATTTTATGATTATATACCTGTGTGTTTAAATATGAATTCAATACACAAATGTTTTCAAAAGATATCAAATTGAAACTATTTTTCAACGTTGAAAAAGGGCCGTAACTCCAAAAATAATTGTGGATTTTAGCCTAAATCAAACTTGACCTATATTTTATAATTATATGCTTGTGTATAAAATATGAATCACATTTACTAATCTTCTCAAAAGTTATGGAACGAAAACCATTTCTTCAAAGTTGAAAAAGGGCCATAACTCCCAAAATAATTGGTGGATTTTACCCTAAATCGAACTTGATCTTTATTTTATGATTATATACCTGTGTACAAAATTTGAATCAAATACACTAATCTTTTCAAAAGATATCGAACGGAAACCATTTTCCAACTATTTTTCAACATTGAAAAAGGTTTGTAACTCCCAAAATAATTGGTGGATTTTACCCTAAATCGAACTTGACCTATATTTTATAATAATACGTTTGTGTATAAAATATGAATCCAATACACTGATCTTTTCAAAGTTTATGGAACGGAACCATTTTTCAAAGTTGAAAAAGGGCTATAACTCCCAAAGTAATAAATAATAGATGGATTTGACCCTAAATCAAACTTGACCTATATTTTATGATCAAATACCTGTGCATAAAATTTCAATCCAATACACCAATCCTTTCAAAAGATATCGCACGGAAACCATTTGTGTTACGTACGGGACGGACGGACGGGACGGACGTACGTACGGACAGCGGTGATACTATATGCTCCCTCCCCCTCCCTCACCTTCCCCCCCCCCCCCCCCGTATTGAAAATGGCGGGGGGCATTAAAGAAATATCACTTAAGACAACATTGCGTTGCCATGGAAACAACACTGTTTCCTTTATTGACTGTGGTTTTGACTGATTTTACTCGTAACTATGAAAGGAAAAGGTTTATTATTTGACTGGTTTTGATGTGTTACTTATCAAGTATCTAACTGTACGTGAAAAGCAACATTCACATCACTTAGTTTTGTGTTTCCCTGTCAACAAGACACATACATTTATCCCATAACAAAGACATTTAAAAACACGTATTTTAGGTAGCACGGTAGCTCAGTGGTGAGCGCACTGGCCTATAGAGCTGGAGGTACTGGGATAGACACCAAGCTTAGGCGAGGGAATTTTCGATGTCCGAACATGCTTTCCTTCATGTCATTTGCAGACATGAAATGAAAACTGTGCCGTCTTTCGGATCGGGATGTTAACTAGAGATCCTCTGTGCAGGGAAAGTCACACCATTTGCAGGTTAAAGAACCATACGGTAATTCAAATTGGTTACTTGTAGGCCTTCATCCCGGGATGTACAATGTATACCGTCTGTGTCCTCCTAGGAAGTTTAGAGGTCATGGAAGAAAGAAAGGCAGTATTTTACGCCATTGCCCGTAATATGATTTAGATCATACTAGAGTACTGCTTTTGCTAACAGGTTAAACAATATCAAAATAAACTAAAAGATGAAACAAAGAAATAAAGAAAAACAACGGCTAAAATGTTCTTAAACACACAGACACACACACACACACACACCACACACACACACACACACACACACACACACACAAGGTAATCAACGAGGCTCAAACCCGAATCCGTTCGTAGGAGAGACCACTACATCACAGAGGACTGTATTAAAAACTGACCGAAATGAAAATACTTATTGGCTAAATTTTTCAAAGCAGTTTGAAATTAGAGAATTACCTTCCCAGTCCCCACCACCCCCCCTCCGCCCCCTACACCCAGCCCCCCTCCCCCTCCCCCCCACCCCCCCCCACCACACACACACACACGCAAAGTTTGCAATAAGTGAATCACCTCTCCCGTTCCCTTCTCCCCTTCCCCCTTCCCCTGATAATTGGGTATATATCCCATAGATTTAATTCTAATTGCTTTTTTTTTCAAAATTTCAATTGGGTAAATACTCTAAAAAGCAGCTTATCTAAGGTACTGATTATTTACGCGGAAAATTCGAGAAAGACATTCAGCTACTTTTGGGAGAATTTGAAAAAAAGTATTGTTTTTAAATTAAAAAATCAGAAAAAAGCAAACAAAATTCCATAAACCTCAAATCGAAATTATCAATGAGGGCAATATGCTGACGGATCGTGCTGAAACCATGCTGTTAGTCTGTACCGTTTTCTCGGTTAAAATATATATAAAGGCTTAGTGATTACGACCCTTGAGAATGATGAACACACACACAAGAATGAAAATAGCTGAAGTGTCAGGTTTACAAGCCAGTTTCGGCCAATTAGGCCCCATCAATGACTCTCAAATAATTTTCTAAAATACTGGAGTGGGTTCAGTGATCACAAAGAACCACATTAAGAAAACATGCCTATTCAAATATACAAAGTTGTTTCTTAAAGTGCAAGAGTATATAGTGAAATCCGGAAGATTTTTGTAGTCCCTATAAATGACTGTTTGGGGAACTGGGAATCAGCCAAAATATGTTCATGTTGCCGCTAGAAATTTTTACAGCTGTAGCATTTGAACTGAACAATATGCTTTGTGTTTCATAACAAACACTAAATCTACCTGTGTATCCGCTGAATTTACTAATCAGTTCGATTGTTACTTCATGTCAATACACATGAAATTTCTTTCTTTCTTTCTTTCTTTCTCACATTCATTAAATGTGTTACACTGCCTTCCATTCATAGATGATGTAACATATGCTGTTTATTCCCAGGAGATGACTCAAATCAGCACTTGTGACATATATGTCTAATGCATGTATTGTATATGTCTACTATAAAGTCAAATAAATACAGTTTAAACCAAATATACTAAAAATTTTACCACCAAGAATATTATAATTTTCAGATAAAAAGTCTGATATTTTTCAGATTTCTGCTCAAAAATATAGATTTTGGGTACTCGTTAGAACCTCGGCAAGTCGGTTCTAACGAGTACCCACAATCTATGTTCTTGTGCAGAAATAAGAAAATATAATGCATACCCCCTGTAAACCCCAGTTTTACTATATAAAAGTGGGGTTTAAGGGGGTTAAAATTATATAGGCATGTTATCGTGATGTAAAGTGAAGTCCGAGGAGACGATATTCGGTCGCCACACAGCACTAACACCGGCTTTAGTAAAGATTGTAAAAGGATTCTGTCCGACTATATAAAGTAAATACGTCTTTAGATAGGATGACAACGTCAAAGTACTTATCGCAATAATTTAAGACTTTTGTAACCCATCGCGAAAACATGCCCTTAAACCCCACTTTTATATTGTGAAGCTGGGGTTTACAGGGGTATACATTATTTTTCTTATTTCTGCTCAAAAACATAGATTGCTGGTACTCGTTAGAACCGTCTTGCCGAGGCGTTTCTAACGAGTACCACAATCTATGTTTTTGAGCAGAAATATAAAAAAAATATCAGAATTTTTTATCTGAAAATGTTTCAATTTTTGGTGGTAAAATTGTCAGTATATTTGAATAGGCATGTTTTCGTAATGCAGATTTGTACGTTATTACATGCACAACTCCCTATAGATGGAGATAGCAGGAAATCTGAGTTGACATTATGTTTTGAAATGCTAATACGTGTAATCTCAGCACATTCATAGCCAGTGATAAGAAGCGCTTGAATCTCCAGAATGATATGCTCCAACTCATTTAGACTGCGCGAGCTTCGAATTGTATTATTATTTTGTTCTTGCCGGGTGCTTTACGCATAGCAATGCATTGCTCTTCATGTGTCAGCTTATATTTAGAATTTTTTTTTTCTGCCGTAAAGCATCTTTTAGGTATACTTATTTGCGTCTACACATATTTCGATACTCACGCTTACTGAGTTACACCTTAGATGAATAATAGGTTTATTTTTCCCCAATTTCTCTTCTCTTACACAAATTCTTTTAATCCACACGGCCTCCCTGAGTAACCGTTCCGTATGACTGGCATTGTACAGTTTTTTTTCCAGTATGCAGAACTGTAGGTCTCTGTGGTCGCAGTGTACCTAAAAAAAAGACATTATAGGGTTATCTTTCAAAAGTTTTACGTCTCGCAAATGTTCCCTTATTCTGTCCTGGACTTGTCTCTCCGTCTCGCCAACACTAACAACATCACATCTGCTACATCTGATGGCATACACAACATTCTGAAGGCGGCAGTTCACCTTAACCTTTGGTCTGTAGTCTGCAATCTTGAGACTATCTTGTATGCTTGTTCTTAGAAGTATGGCGTAGTAAGTGCATTTAGTTTCTTATGCATAAACAATTCTGTTCACTGTCTTATTAGTCTTTCTATGTACCAAAGTATCACACAGTTCAGTTTTTTATCCCTTCTGTATACGACAAGCGGTGGCTTTGCAAATACTTCATCTCTTCGTTCCAACTGATAGAAAACATGCAGATGCCTGTATACATGTACTATTTCATGAACATTCGGCAGAAGAATGTAGTATGTTAACACTAACGGAACTCTGTCTGCAGCTTCTTTGTTTTCTTTCAAATGTTTTAAAACAGTGTGAAATCAATTAAAAGAGAGAGAAATAAATTAAAACAGAGTGAAAACAATTAAATTGCCAATGTATTATAGTTTGGAAGTTCTACACAAACAATCAAAGATGTAGATGGCGTCTGTGTCGTGGGCTAAGTTGTTGTGCATTTGCGCACTTCGACATATCTTTTCCTCACTTCATTTTTTTTTTTTTTTTTTTTTTTTTTTTTTTTTTGGCTCAATTTTCCGCATACTTCATATTCAGCGAGGCAAAATTTTATAGGCATGAATATTATCCAACAATATGTTCTGTTGACAACTTCTACAACAAACAGCATTATCTGCTCATTTGAAATTATAAGGAGAAGATTTTGATTGTAAATTTAGACAAGCAAACACGGTATGCCGCGTTGAGCCCATTTCAGAATTCTTGAAAATATTATGATCACTCATAAGGTCTAATTATCCGAATTTTGCTTGTCTGGACACAGAAAACTTGATATTTCAGTTATTTTAGTTTTGTTAGTGTGATCATTGCTCACAAGGGTCATTCCTTTTAGAATCTACTTATCCCCAGCTAGCATTCTACGTAAATCTACATCGGGCCGTCATCGGCCCGTCAGCTACCCTGACGGGCCGATGACGGCCCGATATAGATTTACGTAGAATGCTGACTGGATCTTTACTATAACTGGTGTTAGTGCTGTGTGACGACGGTCTTTCCATACTTCACTATAGTGTAGTTCATATTTGATCATTGAATTTTATCAGTCTGGTCATTGCTCCCAAAGGTTATTCGTTTTTTGAAATCTATATAGCTTCACTACAGCTGGTATTAGTGTCGTGTGGCGCCAGCCTCCCCGTACTGATTTTGTTCTTGCTTTATGAGATTTAAACAGTCATTTATAATCCTCTTTTCAAAGCCTGACTGAAAACAAAAACAAAGTTATAAAACGGTATTATAATCGGCATTAATTATCGTATAATAGGGCAAACAGTTGTTGCTTGGAGACAAGTGGTACTTATAGTCTGACCTGTGCGGCTCCCTGTATGAATACCTGGTTAGACCATCACTACATGGTCAAGTCACAGTATTATAACTGGTTACAATTGAAAGCGGGCATAGCGTTACGAATAAAATTGCACATGCATATACTAATATTGATCCCCTTAAACCCGACTTTTATATAGTAAAAGCATAGAGTGTTTCGAAAGGGATTGAAAAAGTAAGGGATAGTATATATAACAGAAATGAGAGACAGAAAGACGTTTATAAAGGGACTGGATGCTCATCCGCGGACCTGGGGAAATGGTGGAATTGTACATTTATTTATGTATGCATTCGCGCGACAGATATTTCCTTTTGTATCTGATAATTTGCTACTCGAACCTCTTTGTGTCAATGGTGTACTTTTGAACTTTCTCGAATATCGATGAATTGATGTCATCTGACTGTAAGGAATCTCCAAACAGCAGAAGATTAAGTGTTAAGTTGTGGTGTTGTGAAAGGCTAGTGAACAGTTCTATACGTTGGCGAGCGTAAAGGGGACAATCAAAGAAGAAATGATACGCGTTCTCTATTCTGCCGCACTGACAGAGCGGAGATTCTGTTATGTTTTTAAGGAACAGATCGTTACTCAGGCTACTGCAGTTTGTTCGAAGGCGTGTATGGAGCAGTTGACCTCTTCTGCTGCCGCCATAGAAATACTTTGGGACCTTTTCTCTGTCTCTGTTTAAGAACTGTTTAAACATGTTTAAATAGTCAACTTGTCTTGCCTCTGGTGTCAAATTATTCCAATCCCTAACGGTGGATGGTAGAAAGGAGTTAGAGTATAGAGATGTTCGCGCATTTATAGTTAGAAGGTCATTGGAGTTCCGTAAGTTGTACCTAGATGTTTGTCCAACGCTCTCTGGGACTAGAGAAGAAAGATAAGTTGGTGTCAAGTTGTTTTTCATTTTAAAGAACAAAGAAAGCTTGTGGTCATTTCGTCTTTTCTGCAGTGAATCCCATTTAATGTCATTGTAAAGATTGTTTATGGATATCAAGCGTGTCGTTCCAGTAGCTATTCGAGCAGCTTCATGCTGTATCTTTTCTAACTCATCTTTTTCGTACTGGGCACAGTTGTCCTAGACGACATCTCCATATTCTAAAATTGGGCGTATAAAAGCAGTGTATATTATTTCAAGTGATTTGCGGTCTAATTTGAACTTGAGTTTTCGCATTGTGTTAATTCTTGTCCACGCCTTGTCTTTTATGTATTGTATCTGATGAAGCCATGTTCCGTCATTAGAAAAGTATAGTCCAAGATGTTTATGCGAGTCAACTTCTTTGATTTGTTGGTTTTGCATGAAGAGTGGAGGATGTGCAGGTTTGTTTACTTTACGAGAAAAAACGAGAGAATTTGTTTTCGGAGGCTGAAAGGTAACTAGCCATTTTTCAGCTCAGTCTTCAATTTTTACAAGGTCTGAAGTAAGGAGTTCTGCAGACGTGTCCGGATCCGTTACTACAATATATAGGCTAGTATCGTCCGCAAAGAGACGAATATTGGAACCAATGTCGTTAACGATGTCATTAATGTAGATTAGAAAGAGTAAGGGTCCTAAAACAGAGCCCTGAGGAACCCCGGCGTGGGTATAAGCCCAGTCGGAGAAAAGCTGCATGTTTTGTAACTCAGTCTCCAAACGCATACCACTCATTAACCCTTAAAGCGCCAAGAAGACCTGCATCTGAAAATGTTTATGTCGTCTGCTGAATATTCTTGCAAACTTTTCAAACCTATTTTTGCATACAGGCAAACAGTGTGGACCCAGATCAGACTGCTCCTGATCTGGGTCCACACTGTTTGCAGAAGTGACTTTTAAAGTAACCAGCAGAAGACAAAGCAGACGACAATAGTTGTGATTAGCGCTTTAAGGGTTAAGCATATTACGCATGTGCGGAAGGAAAAATATTTGCAATAAAGAGGGATCACCTAACACGAAATATGTTTCCCTCCGTTATCAAAAGGGGCTACTCTTAAAGAAAAGAATTTACTACCTCTAGGAGCAAATTCTTTCCTTAAAGGCTTTAGACTAACATTGATTTCCCTTATACATTTGCAAATATTCTACAACCCATTTTTTTATGCCCCCGCCATTCGAAGAATGGTGGAAAGGGATATAGTGTTACCTCTGTCCTTCCGTCCGTCTCCATCCGCGTCCGAGATGGCGTTAGCAGTTTGCGTTTAAGTTTTCCAGGAGTTAGCGATTTGTATTGAAGTTTTTCAGAATGGTTGGTCATGTTACATGTTCTTCGAAGACAGACACCGATCTTGTAAGAGGTCATGGTAGGTGTAAGGGTAAATGATTTTCTACTTCAGATTAATAACCACCCAAAATATACAATTTTGCTGATATCTACAGCAGAGTTGCCTGAATTACACATGTTGACCAATTCTGACATCAAAGCAGGCAAAACACACATTAGAAATAGGCTGAAAATAGAACTATAAAACATGTAACTACAATGTATATTCGTATGGAACCAAACCGGTGCTCTGTAAATTTACGCAGTCCACGACATTTAACTCTTTCGGTGCCAAATTTCAGACGACATTTGTCGTCTGCCTTTTTTTAACAAACTATCGCGTGGCAAGAAGTTTATATGTAAAGTTGAAAGACAGAATGTCAAACAGCGCAGATCCAGATGAGACGGCTCATCATGAGCCGTCTCATCTGGATCATGCCGTTTGCAGAAGCCTATTATTATCGCTTGTGGCAGGGAAAGAGTTAAGAATAACCCCCATTCTGGAAGCGAAACTAGGGAGAAACTATTGCCTGATGCACGTAAAAAGATGTCCGTTCTTGCTACGCCATTGGTCTCTTATAATGACTTAATTCAAATAATACCGGAGAACAGCCTTAACTCAATATACATGTATACCATGTTTGTCTCGACATATTTACATTTCCATTTGATTTCTGTCACAAAATGATGCATCATTTTAATTAACTTTTCAAGTGTTCTCGTTTTGAAACAATAAATAGTTGAGATTGAAAACATTTCTAATGTGATCTGACTGATACTGTCCAGATTTGCGTTTGTTGGAAGC
The DNA here is from genome assembly GCA_964016985.1 of Anodontia alba. Taxonomy (NCBI): domain Eukaryota; kingdom Metazoa; phylum Mollusca; class Bivalvia; order Lucinida; family Lucinidae; genus Anodontia; species Anodontia alba. The sequence goes on from OZ024823.1 coordinate 106,188,084, forward strand.
ATTACAGAATACATTCATTCCAAGTGGCATGGCTTGTATGCCACTTGACTCATTCGTATTGGCACCTTGATATTTATTTGAATCAATCCGTACAGCGATATTTATTTGAATCAATTCATACTGATCTCTCTCTCTCTCTCTCTCTCTCTCTCTCTCTCTCTCTCTCTCTGACATTTACAACAGCTGTAAGACAAATCGAGGGTTGAGCGCAAGACTATGGTAACTCAAACATATTTTTGAAACCCTTGTTTAGGGGCAACTTGGACCCCTTTGTAAACAATGCAAATTTAGGTGCCATTGCTCATACGAGCAATGGCACCTAAATTTTCATTGTTTACAGAAAGAAATGTTGTAATCTTCATAACACCTTCATGGTGAGGAGATTATGTTTGGGGAAAAACAACCATCTGACTTACGCTAGTCTTGCGCTCAACCCTCGAAATAATTGAAGTGTTAAATATAGAGGCTCGTTGACATTTACAACAGCTGTAAGACAAGTAATTGAAGTGTTAAATATACCCAGCTAGCATTCTACGTAAATCTACATCGGTCCGTCATCGGCCCGTCAGCTACTCTGACGGGCCGATGACGGCCCGATATAGATTTACGTAGAATGCTGACTGGGTAGAGGCTCGTTGGATAAGCCATGTATGAGGACTGTACAGCTGATCCATCATAGCGAGGACACAGATTTTAGGGCGACACTTTGGCGCCAGTTCCTCTGTGTCAATTCCTTTTTGTTTTTGTATCTTTGGTTACATGTATGGCGTTTGTTTTATCATTATTAGTTCCTCATTTCTCCTTCTTTTGGTGTTCGGGGCGTGGCATTTCCTGGATATCTTCAATTAACATTTGCCAGCGTATGACTAGACTTGTCAGACCGTGTAGGCTGTGCTTCGTTATCGTGGCATATCCTGGGTATATTCACTTATATTTTTGGTAATATTTATTCACTTTCTTGCACAGAACACCAAAAACACATTGTATCCTGCAGCAGGCTAGAATAAGCAGACGACCAATGCGTGATATACATCTTATCTCTCTTCAAAAGAGGCTTGTCATTTGATAGAATTTCCTCACATATACGAGTCTTGATTGTTTACTTGTCTGAAGCATTGACATTGGCTATATTTCCTCTATTTGTTATACAACATTTACAAATTTATGTCAGATAACACACTACTCCCAATGTTCCGGCCGTTAGGTCTTTTTCCAAGAAATTTCATTTCTAATGCACTGGTGCAACCAATAGGTATGAAATAAGATAACTGGTAAATATAATTTTGGATAATTAACCCATTCATGGACATTGGCAAACAGTGTAGACCTAGATAAAACGCTGCAAAACGCGGCGTCTGATCAGGGTCTGCACTATGTGCATTAAATACTCGAAATTCTATAAAACAAAGTAAAATTAAAAAAGAACTAGAAATGGATCTGTCCAAAGAGTTGTAGAAGCGTCCACTCGGCATAAATGGACTAATATCCATGTAGCCAGCAAAATGAACACGCAGAGATATCAGTGACATTCTTGAAAAAGGCATAGTGTTCTTAACTTAGGAAATAATAGGTTGCATTATGTGAAATAAAGTCATTTGTCCTATAATTTAAAAAATATGTTCTATCAAACATTTTCCTTTCCTCTAAAATCCAGTCTTCTAATGGCGATGTTTAAATAAGGTCCTGTGCCAAAATGCTGACTTTGTTGGTTATGCAGTCAAGACTGTGCTGCGAGAGGTTACCGGGGCAGTCCGTTGTTGGTGAACACATTTGACAACGAAACACAGAGTGACCAGCAGTGTAATTTACTCTGCCATGGAGACGGGAAGACAACAAGACTGTACTAAGGCTTTTCCTTATTTAATTTCGAAATTAGTTGTCTGAAATGAGAATAGATTGATGTTCTATATTCTCAAAGCAAATCCCGACTAACATAAGATAACAAATTCATTTGAGAAATAAATAAATTCAAATACGTTTTAACCCAAAATTAATTTCAATAATTTTCCATTTTTCCTTGTACCATAATTTAAGCAGAAATCAGTTCCAAAATTTATAAATCTATATATTATTATATTCAATATTTAATAATTAATTTATTTGATATTCGTGAAACTTTCTTTTTAAAAACCTTAATTTATATATATAAACATTCCCAATTACTACAATAAATCTGTGCATAATCTTGCCAATACAATATTAACCTTTGCTAAGTTTATCTTGCAATGACTTTGAATTTTCCCAAAATTTACTTCAAAGATTTTCGCAAAGAGTCCAAAAGAAATCTTACCTGAAATGAGAATAGATTGATGTTCTATATTCTCAAAGCAAATCCCGACTGAAGAATCGCAGAGCGGGATAGCATTAATATTGAAACAGAGTTTGCGTCGAAACCTAGGCTTTCGCCTTTTGTGGCTAAGAGGTGAAACGGAATTAACCTATGAGCGTCAAAGTTATATTTTTTCATACAACTCGAAACACGAGCCATACAGCCAAAGAAATTCCATTCCCTTTGAGAAGTTCTGATTCAGCAAAACGAAATGTCTGACGCAAATGTCTTACAACTATAACAAAACATGCGTAGACTCAGTTCAAGACATAAGTCACGTAAAATAGGTAAAGGGCTATAGATAAGGTATTTTCACAACTTTGTAACACATGCCCGGTCTTCCAAAAAGACACGACCTCGTGTCTAAAAGACATTTTGCTTGAGGTCTGTACTATTGTTTACAGATTTCTTTATAATACCCAAAGACATTCATCTAAACTCCAAGTTCTCGAATTATGCACAGTTTTATCGATGTACATAAAAGAAAAAGGATCATATATTTAAAATCATTATTGCCATCAAAGTATTTCAAAAATCAATTCTTGTACCAAAACCAAATGTCGTACAAATCTGACTAAAATTAATTACATTCGAAAATTATTGTTTTTTTTTTGTTTTTTTTTGTTTTTTTTAATATTATTATTATTATTATTATTTTTATTATTTTAACCGTTGAATTTGTAAGTCAAACTGTTTTCATTTACGACATTATATTTTTTATGTGATCCCTTCTCTTTTCTATATTATACAACTCACACATAAAAACAACAGAATACAATTATATAATATAAACTATAACATTCCTTGAACATTTTTAAACACCGCATGATGTGCCTGGCAATAGCAATTTATGGTGAAAAATTATTATAAACAAAACAAAAATATATTAACTAATTTTAATTCATTAAAATTTCAATTATTGATTTTTCTTTTTCTTTCTTTCCTTTTTTTTTTTTTTTTTAATATTATTAAATAATATTAAGAATATCGATTATATTTATCGATTTATAACAGAACACTTGAACACTCAGTTGTCGGTAGGCTGAACATCTACCGACTATCAAGATCTACTAAATGTTTACTACTTTACTACCACTAGCTCATTAATATGTCATTAAAAAAAACCAAAAAGAGCTGGCTACAAAGGAAAACTAATACTTTCATCAACTCTGCTAATAGATAGAGGTTAATGCACACTGAGTTTAAAATACAGGAAATATTTCCCGAGATATTTGCAAATCCGCTAAACAAACGAGGTCATAGCACGAGTTTGTTTGTAAGATTTATGTCTCGAGGGAAATATTTCCTCTATTTTAAGCTCAGTGTGTATTAACTTATAAATTACATATCATAAAATGTTGTTTTTTTTTTTGTTGTTTTTTTTTTCGGATTCTGTTTACCGCTCTTTCAAATGACGTCAATACGTTTTGCGGCGTTACGCCATCTACACTCGTTGCGTGGCGTGATAACTTTCTAAAGAAAATATTTTCTTCTGGGAATTATATATTATATTTCCCGCAGATATTACTAAAAATAGCTTCAGATTTGTAATATAAATATACATTACGTTAAAACCCACTAATGCCTAGTGGATTCTTCTTCTTCGTTATTTGGACAGTTCCTTTTCCAGTTAAAAGGGGTGTCTGGTGTGTTTTTATTATTATTACTTTTTAACAGAAATTCCTGTAATTAGTGCAAACACAGTAGATCCAAATCGGACGCCGCGTTCTATGGCGTCTGATCCGGGTCTACACTGTTTGCCAATCTCCCTTTTATCGGACACTAGGTATTAATGGGTTATGGAAAACGGCCTATGATACCAGTTTATTGAAATGCAAAGTCTAAGTTTAAAGGGAAATGCTAGATGCAATACTGCTGACATGTCATCTGCTATTTGTCGTTTGCAACCAGGTAATGATAATCGCAGAAGAGTTCCACAAATAAATCGCATCATCATTCATCTGCCGAATTCAAATATTAGCAGACAATGGATATTTATCTGGATATCTGCCTCCATTTCGCAAAGGGGAACAACGTTTGCAGACAGGAATTTGTCTCCCAAATGACTGAAAGTTTTCAAAACTGGGGGATACATTTAACCTTTGCCACTTTCTTAGCTTATTTAGCGGACGACAAATGATGATTTTTTTTTCTCAGAAAACAGGATTTGACAGTTCATGCAAATTGTCTCCAATGTCCAAGTAAAATCTTGTTTTCTGGGAAAAATAAGAAAAGTATTTCAGTATACTTTACCCACAGTGCTAAGCGTTAAAGGAAATAATTTTACAACATCCTGAAACAAATTATATCCTTTAAGAGTAGTCCCGTTGAGAAGACTGACATTTTTGCTTTCATTTCCCTTCGAATAATCTCTTTTTGAACCCATTTATGCCATGTGGACTCTTTTACAACTCTTTGGGACTTAAGGCTATATGGTCAGTTTTTATTTTTACCATGTTTTATAGTAATTCCTGTGTTGAATGCAAACTGTGCTGACTCTGATCAGACGCCGCCATCTGCGGCGTCTGATCTGGGCCTGCACTGTTTGCTAATGTCCATTTTATGGGACGCAAGGCATTAATGGGTTAATTCAGCGACTGGTATTCATTCGATGACGGTTCTTGGAAAAATGATTGGGTCGCAACGTCAGAAATGTACCGACTGACATGTGCGCCCAGTGAAGATTCAGATCAGCCTGCTCATTCCCACAGTTTGATCAGAAGCTTCACTGGGCGCATTTTGGATAGCTTAGGATGCAAAGTTTCTTCATGCGGACAACGAAAATTCCGATCACACTGCACAGATGCACAGGCTGATTTGAATATTCGTTGAGCGCATATGTCAGAAGGTACGTTTTCTCAAGCTGTGGATCATTAGCTCTTTCGTTGTCAAATTTCAGACGATATTTGTCGTTTCATATTTTGACATACTATCGCACGGAAAGAAGTTAATGTGTAAAGTTGAAAGACTGAAGCCAAACAGCTTAGATCCAGATGAGACGGCTCATTATGAGCCGTCTCATCTGGATCAATGCTGTTTGCAAAAGCCTGTTTATTATCGCCTGTGCCAGTGAAAGAGTTTTAAAAACAACAACACTGTTACTTAGCTATCCTTCTTTGCTGATTTCTCCATCCTTACACTAAACGTTTACGCTTAGTACCCTGGGAAAAATTTCAGCAGACGACATATTGAAACATTTTTCTTATTTTCTCCGGAAAACAGGGTTTGATATTTCATGCAAATTGACCGCAATGGAGGCAACTTGCCTAAAAGGCCAAATCCTGTTTTCTAGGAAAAAATAAGAAAAATTTCATCACTGTGTCGTCTGTTGAATTAGCCCAGAGAGTGGTAAAGGTTAATGTCAAGTTTTATGACAATCTAAGTGTATGAGATTGCAGATTAGGCGGCTGGTCAACATTACCAGACATCTCACGAGATAAAGTTTATCTTCTGGCACGAAACACGTGTCTCGTTTTTATGGCTAAAATGACAGTGCGACAAAATAGATGGGACACGCTTCGAAATTCACTCATACATTCGAATAGCGTTGCATTCGGCAATTTGCGCAATCCGACCGGGTGTTTGGTCGGTCACCTACTCTGCAGAGCCCTACCTCGCTGCGTACAGAACGACTACAGAACATAAGGTAACTTGATAATCGTAGTAGAATTTCCAGTATTTTATACAACAGAAACTTTTGTAATCATTCACACTAAGTCTTTTCTGAAAAGCGGTTTACTCTAAAAGGAAGGGGTTTGTGGTTCTTGTTTTATGTTGAGGGTTTACGGCCCAGTCAACCCAATGGGGTCATGTCGAGCGCGGTCAGTTTACCTAGCAGGCTTAGTCTTCTAAGAGGTTAACCAGTGTTGTGCACATTCTTTCGCCAGAAAGGTTAGTGGTTCTACTAACGGGGCTATGAGCAATATTTTTTCTACATATTCCAAAAACACAGGGTTTGTCATTTCATGCAGACAGTTTGCATGTCAAAACCAGTTTTTTTTTGTTTTTTTTTTTTTTTTTTTTTGAGTGGGGGGGGGGTGGGGGTGGGGAAGGGTGGGAAGGAGATAAAACAAAGTATTTCAAAATGTTGCCTGATGAAAATTTTACCCAGCATGCTAAGTGATTTTGATTGGGCAGCTGCTGGCATGTAAATTATTATTTCTATTAACATTCAATGAAGTACTGCTGTGGTGATAGCTTTTATCGTAACAGTTCCTCTGGATTGTATTCCGGGATTGGACTTTATTTCGCCGAAAATGACTTCACGTCATCATAAATGATGACTTCCTTGAAAAGGGGGAGTGTTACGACCGAGCACTCCTACCTTCGATTATCTGCCTTGGCAGATTACGCATAGCTTCTAAGCATATATTCAATCTCTGACAACTGCGTCAGGGAGTCGACTCTTTGGCTCAGTGGTTAGAGCATTGGATTTTTAATCGGGAGGACCGGGTTCGATTCCCACGTCAGGCGTGGAAATTTTTTCAGCTATGGTTCATTCCTTTGTTACGGCTATCATGTCGTAAGAACAGAGTTTACCGTTTCCTCGCATAAATCGATTTGAATATCAAAAGAGGTAGTAAATGTTTGTTTGTTGTTGTTTTTTTTTTTTTTTTTTTTTTTTTTTTTTTTCTTATTTTATTTCAACAAAGCAAACATCCACTTTTTGCTCGATTAGTTTTAGTGCTTTAGTACCCTCCTGGGATATAGAACAGAACTGAACAGAAGTTTTATTTTTGGCTTAAACATAAAAGCTCATATATGCAAAGCAAAGCAATATGAGTTCTAGCATCAAACAATAAACTGTATGATCATTTGATAATAAACCAATACAACTGGGAGCAAAATAAATGCTGGTTATGGCAGTTTTCAGTATAGTTTGCCATTTCTATTTAAACTTTTCTTTATCTTGTATTTCTTTCTATTTACCCTGTCCTTTGAGCAACCAACACATTAAGACCTGTAGGAGAGCTGACCAATGACGCAATCCTTACTATGCCAAATGCCTACCAAACGCCCATTGGCCACTTACACATCAGAAAAAAGTAACATGCATCTGACCAATATTTTTCATACAGGCAATGTTTTGTAAACAATCAGGTCTTGTTTAGTATTATGCAAAATGACTCTATTTATAAATACACGTTTCTAGCAGAATAGCGGAACATATTAGTTCTATAGGCCGCGGCTACTCATATTGTAAATCTAAAGAGTATATTATGTGCAAGTGTGCAAAACGGTGGGACTCCCACTTTTAGAATCCATTTATCTTCACTTCATATGATGCGCAAAGTGTGAAGGCCCAGATGAGCGTGCGCATCCGTGCAGTCCGATCTGGATATTCTCTGTTCGTAGACATATACTACAATATCCATTGATTCTGTAAGCGGGAAACGTAGGCCCTGATCAGCCTGCGCGATTGCGCAGGCTGATCAGGGCCTGCGTCGCCCGCAAATTGCATAAGGCCCTATTTGTGCGTTGCGCATCATATATTAGTACTGATATTAGTGCCCTATGGCGGCCGTAAAACGTTCCCTAGTACTTCACTATATATAGTGTAAGTGATATTTTCTAGTCAGTTCAATCTGGGATTTTTGAAAATTTATCTGATGGTCACTGATGTGGCCTAACTGGCCGAAACTAGCTGGTCTGGCCCAGAAAACTTGACACTTCGGTTGTTTTTAGTCTTGTAAGTGTGTTCATTGCTCTCAAGGGTCGTCCCTTTCAGAATCTTTTTCGATTGGTCGCAGGCCATTCTTCCGTATACTGGATCTCATTCAAGCTTTGATTAACCCTCAGGTATATTTTGAGAGAGTATATACAATATATTTACACAGGTCACATGCCTGCATATCATAATGCAAGCCACAGAGTTAAATTTATTGCCTCTTAGGATACAGAAATAAAAATTTAAAATGTTACCTTTAGAAACAACGGAGATATTATAGATAGAAAATGGGAGCATCGGTTTGACTGAGACTCTTCATAAGTACTGATGAAGTTTGCAACACTGCTTACGCCATCTGGCGTATACATTAGCAGAACTCCAGTTTCAAAGATACTTTTTGTTTGTTTGTGTTGAGGTTTTACGGCCCAGTCAACCCAGTGGGGTCGAGCGCAGTCAGTTTACCCAACCACACATTTACTGGGCAGGCTTAGTCCTCTATGCGGTTAACCAGTATTGTGCACATTCTTTCGCCAGTTCAAAGATACCACAATGGTTCCAATGTACACAATGGTTCCAATGATCTCAAGGGAATGAAAATATAATCGGCACTATGTCTGATCACTTTCTTCTGAATCGCTTTTATATGCTACTATTTACTTAATGTTCATATAATTATGTAATTAAGGGGAATGAATATACTTCCAGAGGAGGTAACTCTTTCAAAATTGTTTTTCTCCCTTCTGAAAACGGATCTATTCTGAAAGGAAAGAAGTTGCTCCCGTCTAACACATGACGCAAAAACTACCAGATTTCCAGTATATATCCAGTCCCTGTAAACACATAATATCTTAACAATATCGTTCCGGTGTCGCTGCGACGTGACGTCGCAGCGACATCGGAACGATTTTGTTACAATGTTATGCGACTACTGACAAGATCTGTATCTTTTCTTCGTCGATATAATCCCTGATGTAATCAGAGCCACACCTGTCAATATAATGGATTCTTAACAGAGCCAAAAGGTACGGTTATATGACTTACTATCCGTAGCAATAGATTTATTCATCAATAGTTGGTATAGGTATGCAGAAGGAAGTAAGTGGTACACATTGCGTGCGATGCCGGGTTAGAGTCTACTCTTGAACCTGCAGAGAGAGAGAGAGAGAGAGAGAGAGAGAGAGAGAGAGAGAGTACCACAAAAATTACAAAAAAATAATATACAAAGAACCATATAGACATGTTAGAACCAAAGATACACTATATGTTTGAACCTGGAAATTTATTTATTATTCGCTGATGGATCAAACGTGTGTCTCACGCTGGATAATTTAACAGTGTCTTTCCTTTCTATTTGAATAATTTATTTTGTGATTGTCTCCATATGCATTCATTTATAGCAAGGCTTAGAACCTATGACATTTACCAGCGATTTGTTGAGGATGCAGTGTTTATCCTAGACATAAGGACACGTTTAACACCTTACCATACTTGTCCTAAAATTGAAGAAGTCCATTTGACTACCTGTATCTAAAACTGCTGGATGAGTTGCAGTGTAGACCCTGATCAGATGTCGCATTCTGTGGCGTCTGATCAGGGTCTAGACTAATTGCTCAGGCATGTTACCTTTATACGAATATTTATGGTAAAATACGGTAGCCTATTTGTGCGATTGTGTACTTAATAAATGACTTTGATGTAAGAGTATCAGATAAACGTTAGAAAGTAATTAATATTTGTTAACTCACAAGAGACTACGAATATTGTCAATGAAAAATAACAACGTGTTTTCCAGCTTTTACTACAGCACGCTGTTTAAACGGTGCAAATAATCTGATATCCGTTTTCCGTGGAGAAAAGAGCAAAGGGAACAAATTGTACCAGGACTGCTGATTGTTGCAAAAAAAAATGCGGAGCAGTTATTTTGTGTAAGGCGGCCTGTGATTGGTTAGTAATAAAGGTGAGCTGAAACTTATTGATCTTATTTGAAGAAAAATATTTTGTGCAAATTCATGATGTTTCAAAGAAATAAATGTCAGTTTTTGTTTGCTGGAGCCAAAAGAAGAAGTGACGAAATTTCAAAATTGAGGGGTTGTTACATTCAGCCTTCAAAAAGTCTCAGAAAATGCTGACGTCAGTGGTGTTCCATGAGGAATGGAAATACAAGAAAAGAAGTGTTTTAAGAAATAAAGCCACAACATATTAATGCACTGCGTCGACAACAGAATAAACAATCGGGTAGTTTGTTCTTGCACACCAAGTCCCTTCTTCAAAAGGGTCTACTCTAAAAGGTAAGAATTTGCTCCCACGAGGAGCAAATTCTTACCTTTTAGAGTAGACCTTTACAGAAGTGAGGCAAAACAATTTTGACAGGGTTGCCTTCCTTGAGAGAATATTAATTACCCGTCATCCTGTTTTTTATGAGTACTCAATCTTCGCCCATAGTCCCGCTGTAGTTCTAGCTACACATAATTCTTTGATCCGCGTATGGATTCAAGCCTGAAATTATTTAGGCTTGAATCGTTAAAAGCACACGTAATACTAAGCAGACATCCTATACAGACAACAAACATCCTATACTATCCTAACAATAATATTATAAATCAAATTCACAATTCTAGGAATTCAAAATACTAGGTTTAATAATGCTAGTCTTAATGGTATTAATGGTATTAAAATGGTATTAGAACCGTGATGAATTTTTATTACCCTCGTTTAAAATAGTAAAGCAGTTAGTTAAAGCACCATGTGTAACGTGACTTAAGACGTTACAATACCAAGTCTGTGTAATGCGGACCTCTCTGCTCTATTATAATATAAAGTGAAAACAGAAGACAATTTAAATGGAATGTCAAAGCCTATTTTCTTGGAAAAAATAGGAGGAATATTTCAAATTGTCGTCTGTTGAAATTTTTACCATGCATGGTTCTAACCTGATCACAACTGCAGCAGACGACATTTAGATTTTATTTACTTTTCAGAAAACATAAGGCTTGACGGACGATTTACATGAAATGCCAAATCTTACTTTCTCTGAAACATAATAATAATAATAATAATAATAATAATAATAATAATAATCAAAGCGCTGAAAGTGCTGATGAGGCGGTTGCCTAAAATTCTATAGGCTCTAGAACTGATGGGGATATTTACACTGAAATTAAAAATAGCCACATATAAACAGTATACATATTCATTTGTTAAATGTTAACTGAAAGCAGAAATTAGAAATAGCCACACATAAACAGTATACCTTATTTGTAAACTGTAAACTGAGAACAGAAAGACAGGCATGTGCCACTGATCCGTTTTTAATATTTTGCTGATTTGGTGACTTTGTGTATATAACATTTTAATGAAATTAACCGGGGCAAGCCCGACAACACCCTTTGTCCTTCTCGGTTGAAAAGGTACTTTTCTGTATTTAGTGGGACCGCGGCTCGGGTTACACTTTTTCTCAATGCTGTAGATTTGGCGCGTTTCACTGGAGTAACGCCGATATTGTACTCAGTGTGATTAAAATCTTATTTCTTCAAGTTTGAATTTTTTTTTTTTTTTTTATTTATTTCGTTTATTTATTCCGTCCTTGTTTTACTTGTCCTCTGTTTTTTATGTTATGGGGACTGGATAGTCTGGTAGATTTTATGCTACTTTACAATAAAAATCTTAAAGGTTGCCTTTGGAAACAAAGAATATATTACAGACAGACAATGGGAGTCAGACAGGCAAGTTAATCTTTTCATCCCTGGTTTTCTAAAGTGGACTCTTCCATCTCCGAATCTAGTGGTGGACTTCCATCTCCGAATCTGGTCAAAACCAGTTTCAAATTAGGGGTCTCAGTCAAACATCAAAACAAAATCGCAAACAGTGTAGAGCCTGATGAGACGGCTCATTGTGAGCTTATTAGAACCTACACTGTTTGCAAAACATCGTTAAGGTCTTCAGGGCTCAAAAAGAGTTAACTGTGCCAAGCTGCGTCTGACAATGTGTCTGCAACAAAATTAAATGAGTTACTACTAATGGGAGTAAATTTTCTCCTTTGGGAGTAGAGCCATTTTAGAAGGGAGGCAAAGCAATTTTAAAGAGTTGTCTACCCTAAAGCAGTTCAGTTCTTAAAGATTATTGTCTTGTGTACTGTAAATGTCTTAAATTTCGTACACCAAATATTATGACAAAACGCATTTGCGAACAACGTAAACAAAGATCCTGAAGGAGCAGTCTGATCTGGGTCTACACTAATTGCATTCCAATAAGGATTTCAAGAAACAACTGTATAAAAAGCAAAATTTAGGCCCAAATATGGAATGGCGTGTTCGAAATGTTAGGACATTTACCGTAATACTGTCAAAAAGTGCCATGTCTCCCATTTGCCACTGTTAAGCATTATTATTGATAGGACAACGGCCTCTGGTAAATTCACCACTTGGCTCAGCTTCTACCATCCTCTGGAGGAATTCAGTAGACGACAAACTGGTGATAATTTTATCTTTCCCAAAAAAAAATAGGCTTTGACATTCCATGCAGTGTTTCCCTGTTTCCCAGAGAGAGACTTTGCATGAAATATTTAAGGCAATATTCTGGGAAAAATAATATATATATATATATATATATATATATATATATATATATATATATATATATATATATATATATATATATATATATATATATATATATATATATATATATATGTATATATATATATATGTGTGTGGACTGCAGAAAATTTTCCCAGCATGCTAAGCGTTAATTACTACACTGGGCCACCTAAGTACTGCAAGGGGACATGTTTCGCACTTCAGATTGTATATTTAGCTCGCCTTTCTAACAATACTTCTGTTGCTGTTGTCAGTGCGTAGGCTTGTGTTAGTATTTTGATATTGGTATTAGTACTTTTGTACTTGTCTGAAATTAACTATATACCATTTCTGCGACGATAATCCCATCAGAGAATTTGCAGGCTTTTCCATATTTTTGTCTGTTTTGGTTCAAACTCACCGGTTTTGGTTTAAACACATTTTGTTTCAAACTCTGACATGCTACGGCACATTGTTACAATACATATACAGGATCAGAATGAAAACTAAAAATTGTATAGTAATTCTCCCTAACAATGACATATTGTATTCATAAATGGCGAAAAACGTGTCATCGTGTCATTTTAGATACGATATTGAAATAAATCAAATCGATTGTTTGTCAGTACTAAACAACAAAAGTGTGTCTGTTATTTGACTAAGAAATTTTGTAAATAGGCAATATAGTGATTTGGACAATGCCAAAAATATTATCTGTACGCACATCTGAATCCAAATTTAAGAAAAACAAAAAAAAAAACAGATAGAAAAAAGTAATTATAATGAGAATAATGAAATAAACAAAAGGCTGGAGAAGATAAAGTGCACTAGTTTTACATTTAAACTGTCGTAACAGAAGTAAAAACAGGAGCGCACGTGTTGGGCCGTCAGCAAACTAAATTTGGCACACCTTTGTTCCCTTTTTACATTTGTGGTCTGTAGATATAAGGCATTATCTTGCTAAGTATTTACAACCACAAAAATAATAGGCTAGCAATTCTACTGTTAGACACCATAGTTAAATAATCCAAATAATATTGACATGTATTGTCAGCAAAATGAATTGAAAAATGAAACGGATAGATAATTTCAAATTCAAATTCAATCATTATTCAGCATAAGGCACAGCGTGCCACAACAGTGCCCATTGCCTAACACAACATGCATATATGAGAAGAGCAAATAATATTTATCAACATACAAACAAAAAACATCAGCACAATATACCATAAAGTATGCAAGATAGCACAACTTTCGTGTCATATAACACATGTCATAGTACATGAAATACATGTACCCTTTGTCAAGTATGCTTTTTCTTTTATCCATAGCAAGAAAACCAAACTTGGCTAATCGTTTTACCACACAGGATTGGGTCTCGGACATAATTTTCTTAAATTTGGTAACAGATGGCCATCTAGAGTATTATTATTGCAAACACTGTCTGCGAATATCACTAAAAGAAGGACACACAAGTGGGAAGTGATACTCTTCCTCTGTCATACCCATATTGCAACATGTACAAACCATGTTTTGTCTTTCAACTCTATTATAATTATACCTCCCAATTTCAATTTCTAAATTATGAGATGGACACCTAAATCTTGCAAGCTCGGTTCTATGATTTGTATTAGTAATATACTCCAAGTATTTTTCAAAGGTAAGATCTGTTTTAAACATATTATATGTACAAAGTTTAGGCATTGTACTTAAGTCTGAAAACCATTTCTGAATGTATTGATCATTAAGACATTTTATATGACAACTTGAATTTGACCATAAGATAAATTATCACTCATCCAAAGATATGAAAATCCTAAGTCGTTAAGCATATTCTTTACTTCTAATGCCCATGTATTTATTCGGAGAGTACCAATATCATTATCAATCATTTGAGTTTCCTCAAGGTAAACATTTTTCAACAATGCATCAGTCGTAGATTTAATCTTAACCCTTGTCCTGCTGAATAAATTAATAAGCCACGCCTACTTCTAATTTTCAGCCACTCAGGTTACTTGATCCAGATTGTTGTTATAAATTTGCATACTTGATGGCAAACAGTGCAGATCCAGATCAGTTGGCTTCTTCAGAAGCCAACTGATCTGGATCTACACTGTTTGCAAAACAGGATATATCCGGGTTCAGCAGGACAAGGGTTAAGCGAATATCTTAGTATACGTTCTTTTCTCTTAATGATTAGAGGTACTCTCCCCAGCTCTCCGTAAACCATGGCAGAGTTGGTTTGAGACCTCACCTTTAACAACTGCTTAAGAAAATTTAAATGCACCGCTTCTACATTTGGTGCGGGGTAAAACCCCCAAATTTCGCAACCATAATTTAAAGTAGGTAAGACCATTGAATCGAACAATTTAAGCTTTTCTGTTATATTTAGACTATTTAGAATAATTACACTGAATAAGCTAATGTCGACACCAAACCATATACCAACCATTTATTTTACCTTGCCATTGTCTGACATGCTAGTGACACTAACTAAAAGATTATTAATAAGAAGATGATATAATGTAGCTGTTATTTTACAAACTGTATGCTTAGTGTTGAACCTGATTAAGATGAATAATAGTCCTGCCCTCTTTTATTGCACAACAGTCAGTCGGGGCGCATACTCAATGACAGCTGTATCCAAAATCTTTCCTATACGGTTTTTGCTTACCTTACTGTTCTATGACCTAGCACACCGTGGTTCTACTAGTGGTTGTCTGTCTCTCTATCTATCTTTCTGTATATACTGCCATATGCCATCGAAGACATTCTAGGCAGACCCTGGTTTTGAATTAAGGTATGGTTCTTTAATCTGCCCATCCAGGTCCTATTTGTGGTTTCTTGTGTCCTGGCTTCAGGTCGCCATTGAGCCTTTTGCTTTGTTTCATCACAGCGGTTTTGATTTTATATGTATTTTACGTTATTGTTTCACAGATGAGAGCTGCATCAGTACCATCACGAAAACACGCCTATATAATTTTGACCCCCTTAAACCCCACTTTTATACAGTAAAACTGGGGTTTACAGGGGTATACATTATTTTTCTTGTTTTGCTAGAAAACATAGATTGTGGGTACACGTTAGAACCGCCTCGCCGAGGCGGTTCTAACGAGTACCCACAATCTATGTTTTGAGCAGAAATATGAAAAATATCAGAATTTTTTATCTGAAAATTTTCCGTTTTTGGTTGTAAAATTTTCAATATATTTGAATAGGCGTGTTTTCGTAATCTAAGGGTGAGGTTTCGCTCAAGTAACACTAGTTTAAGCCCTCCAGTAGTTTTCTTACTGATAGTTCAAAGGCGGTTCCTCTGTTGCAGTTCTTCTTTGCTCGTGCGTCTATGGTTTCATATGTGTCGTTTATTTTGTCATTATTTGTTCCCAATCTCCACGTTTGGTGCCTCGGGAGGACTGTTCTTCGTGATTGTGGCATTTCCTGGGTGTCGTCACTTATATTTTTGCGTTGCAGTTTCATGTGGTTGAGTCAAAATCGTTTTGTCTCGTAATTATGGTCTTTCCTGGTGTATCCATATTTGTTTTTTACCATTACGAAAACACGCCTATTCAAATATATTGAAAATTGCTCCACCAAAAACTGAAAGTTTTCAGATAAAATTTCTGATATTTTCATATTTCTGCTCAAAATATAGATTGTGGGTACTCGTTAGAACCGCCGCTCCGAGGCGGTTCTAACGAGTATCCCAAAATCTACGTTTTTGAGCAGAAATAAGGAAAAAATAATGTATACCCCTGTAAACCCCAATTTTACTACATAAGTGGGGTTTAAGAGGTCAAAATTATATAGGTATGTTTTCGTGATGTATTTTTCTATGCTTAGTTTACAAGAGACAGCTCTGGGAACTCGAAATCCGAGGCATAAGAAACCATACCTTATATCAAACAAAGGCGCTTATCAGATTGCGTGGATGCGTTGACTAATGTGTACGTTTGCTATCTACATACGTCAAAAGACACTTTTTTCATGGCTTATTTATATTTTTCATTTTCATACCACTGAACGTGCTTAAAATGTGTGAACAGTGAAGGCCCTGACCAGAATGAATGTGTTGTCAGGACCGCTTGCGTTGTCGTACGACATGAAGTAGGCTTTTTCAGTGTTTCGGTCAGTATGTACCGATCACTCACCGTCTGACATTTTCTTGGGTAATCGAGTCAGAACAAAATTGATTTCCGACAGGAAGAGCTGCAATTCCTCCGACAAAACAACAGAAGTAAGCGAGCAGAAAGTCCACATTACAGCAAATATGTAAAATCGTTCAAAGCAAAACTACTCGTACGGTGAAGGCTTTTCCTGCCCAAAAAGCGATACTTTTTGCAGATAAGAAAGTGGGTCGGATCGAAGTATTAAAAATGCCTTTCCAAATTGCGGCTACCATTTAAAGGGAAGGCTGTGCTCTCCCAGAGAGGGAGTTAAAGCTACCCCTAGTGGGAACGGAGGTTTATCTATTCTCGTATAAAGACATCTTCAAACTGCGTTGGCCCGCAGTAGATGCGTTTGCAATATTGGTCAGGGCAAGAGCAGTTATCAGAATAGGCAGATGTTGTTTGGGATAATTATACCTATTATGAGGCAAAACGAACTCGAACAAATATCAAATGGATGTAGCACGGATAGTAACGAGGTAAGCAAGGCTACACCGCTTAAGCAGGTGCTACCCAGCTAGCATTCTATATAAATCTATGGCGGGCCGTTGTCGGCCCGTCAGCTACCCTGACGGGCCGATAACGGCCCGCTATAGATTTATATAGAATGCTTACTGGGTACAGGGCGTGTGCAGCTTCACAAACTACATCGCTGCCTGCATATGAAGAGACAATAAAACCGAGTCTGATTTTAGTTTTGTTTTTTTCTAAAGGCAACCTTTTACCCAGTAAGCATTCTTTATAAATCTAAAGCGGGCCGTTATCGGCCCGTCAGGGTAGCTGACGGGCCGATAACGGCCCGCTATAGATTTATAAAGAATGCTAGCTGGGTAGATATTTTATATAAAGTACGCAAATAGTGTGTGTGTGGGGGGGGGGGGGGCGGGAGAGACAGCCTCTAGAAGACAGAAACATATATATATGACTTTTATATGAAACTGAACCTTTTCCTTCTTATCTTGCAAATTCCCAACTATACTTCAATTTTGTTCCTTCTTTCGGTTATTCGAAGTTAAAACGAACTGTCTCAAGAAAGATGGGACAGTCAACAAAACTTCATTCAAAAGATGCCTAAACGCTAATATCGTCCTTCCCCCTGATTATTACAACGCAAACAAACGTCTAAGCTAAATATGCCAAGTTCGGGTAAGAACAAGGTGTAGCTCCTTTAACTCCTTTACAAAAAAAACAAAACAAAAAAAAACAAAAAAAAAAAAAAAAAAAAAAAACACATTCTTCAGAGCTCACATTGTAGCTGCGGGGAAATTAAGATCCCAAACATTTTCTTTTTGAATGCAGTCCCTTTAATAATATTACTTGACATTCTGAGTGTTACTTCTCGGTTTTGTAACCCAGGGTTAGATGTTATTCTTTATGGAAATCCAAACCTTATAAATTAACCTATTTATGCCTAGCGTCCCATAAAAGAGACATTGGTAAACGGTGTAGACCCAGATCAGACGCCGCGTTCTGCAATGTTTGCATTTAATACAGCAATTTTTATAAAACATTGTGATAATAAAAACTAACCAGACACCCCTTATATTGGAAATGGACCGGTCCGAAGAGTCAAGGGAGGAGAAGCCATTCGGCATAAATGGGTTAAACAAAATATCAATATTCACTGCTGTTAAGACTTGTATATTATAAACTAAAGGCTTCTGATCGATGCTTTGCAATGTACTCACAGTAAATGTCTTTCTACGTTATAATACACCGTAAAATAGCTCTCTTTTGTTTAGAAAAATGTCTATGTAATTTAATTTTAGTTCTTCTGACTCCGCTTGTGGACTAATAGCAGGACTTGTGGGAATGTTGCCCGAAAACTAAACCACATACGAATAGACATAAGCTCTTTGGAGCGGATTGATCTGCCAACTATTATAAAGAATTACCAAAAAAATACTTCAAAAAACAGTGCAGTCACATGTTAACATGATTGTTACATTTTTGATTATGTAAATCGCATACTCTTAGATTACCTGTTTTGTTGTAGTCGGAATTCCTATTCAAATAAATCAGTTAGCTTTCTTCTTGATAACTTTTGTATAGATGTCATACATGCTATGTTCTATTTTTGTTTTGTTTTTTTGTTTTGTTTTTTTAATTTCTCTGTAAAGATTTATACAAATTTCTCTGTAAAGATTTATATAAATAAAACATTGTTTTAACCAAATGCATTGACGCTACAAAAATATAAGTGAAGAAACCCAGGAAATGCCACAATCACGAAACACAGTCCTCCCGATGCACCAGAGGAAGGAGAGATGAGGAACAAATAAGGACAACACAAACGCCACAAATGAAATCGAAGACGCACAAACAAAGAAGAACTGCAAAGAAGACCTAATAGTGTGAGCCTGAACAGAGTATGTTTGCAAAACCTTTCTGTTTAACTATAAATAGGTTTACGATTTAGTTTATATGCGTGCCACTTTGATAGTTATTGTGATTCAAATGCATACGTCACAAATACACACGGTGGCCAATTTTACCTAGTTATGCTGACCCAGCAGACACACAACGTTGAAGTAACGTCGATTCAACGTTGATTCAATGTCAAGACGTTGATTCAATGTCAAGATTTTGAATCGACGTTGTTTCGGTGTTTAACGTTGTGTACCCGCTGGGAACTTTCTACACAATCACGTGCCCCATGTTAAAGGTTGATACTTGAGCTATTTTAGACGTATCAAAATCACAGGAGCTTCACTTTTGCTTGAAAGTAATTTTCCTAGGTTGCTTATTTGATAATAATATTTTTCGTAAAATTAACTTGAATAAGTGTTCTGATACTCAAAGTATCATGAAAATATTTCATGCTCTTAATGCGATTCTGAAGAATATACCCTGTAAGCATTCTTTATAAATCTACAGCTGTCCGCTATCGGCCCGTCAGCTACCCTGACGGGCCGGTAACGGCCCGCTATAGATTTATAATGCTAGCTGGGATATACTACAACACTTTTAAAACACTATTGAGCTGATCACTTAAATGCCTCGCTTGACCTAATTTTCCTACATAGTCTAGATAGCAGCCACTGATGGTTAATCATGGCGCCAGGTCAGGAAGCAATTGGCGATGATTTAGGGAAGTCGTTTTGATCTTTTGTACAATAATGATATGTTGAGTGTAAACATTTAAATCCCCTCGGTGAGGCGATTCTAATGTGTACACATAACATACAATTTCATGATAAAATAAGTAATATATCCCTGAATATTTGTTTTATTGAGCTATCGAAAGAATTTCGTAGGGTCTGAAAAACGAGTTGGATTTAGTCATGGTAAACGAGCCATCGATGTTCGAGCTATTTGAGGTTCGACTCTATTCGACAATGTTTTTCTCTCATAACACTTTATTATCCAGTCCTTGGTAGCATTTTATAGAAGACTCTGGGTAGGTGAATTTCATCTGAAAATAGTACTTTCAGATAACAAAAGTAACCACAGTAGAATTTCAATGGCTAGAACATCTTCGGGACCATGGAAATTTGTTCTAGACATCGGTAGTTCGAGTCACTGAGGGTTAATCATCGTCGGTCGCATGATTATGTACAAATGAAATGCTTCTAATTATTTATTAATTCTTATATGTTCATCGTGGTAAATATATAGCGCAATAATAAAAAAAAAAAAGATTTATAAAGATTTCATTTGTATTGGAAAATTGTAAGAGGATAAGAAGATACCCAGGAAACGGTACAATCACGAAGTTCAGCCTTTGAATTTAGAAATGAATTTATTCAAAACTGGAAGAGATTCCTAGACGACTCTTTAGTCTCTTGGATAAAGTTGAGGTCGGAACTACTAGAACTAAAAAACATGTTAAATAACTTACACTCAGATATAGCATTTACGATGGAATACAGTAATGTACAACAACCCTTCTATGATGTTTTAGTTAAACGAGTAGGTACAAAAATTGAAACTGACATATATTATAAACCGACCGCTAGTAAAGAATACTTACTTATCCCAAACATACCGAAACTAGCACTCCATATTCATTAGTACGAATGATTTGAACTGTAGTAACAAATGAGGATGTACTACACCTACGAATGAATGAGCTGAGAGCAGAACTGACACATCATACATAAACCAGGGCCCAGTTGTTCAAAGCGTCGTTAGCTTAACGAGCTCGTTAAGGGTCATTTCGTTAACTTTTTAGCGGATTCAATATACAATATACTGATATCTTTGCTGAAAATATGTGAGTAGCTTTTGCAAAAGCTACTCACATTTTTTTCAGCAAAACATTTCAGCATATTTGCGTATCACTTGATATAAATTTTAACGAATCGTTAACTAACGACGTCGTTAGCTATGAACAACTGGGCCCAGAGTTACGATTAATTAAAGAAACGTCAAAGGATTTAATTTTTACATATGTATCTACATTCAGACAACATTCAACAACCAGAACAAAACTTACCTATTCTTTATGAGGATGGATACAACAAAAGTATACCATTATAAAAAGCAAACGCCAACCAAGAAATCTGAAAACACTATTAACAAAAGCAAAGTTCACGGGCACACAGGAGTTACCAAAACTATCAGTATGTAAAAGGCCAAACTGTGGAGTCTGTGAACATTTAATCACCAAAAATGAATTTGTTTTTCGATGCGGAAAAACGTTCAATGTCAAACCTGCTATATCATGTGGTGCCAGAAACCTCATCTATGTCATTCGATGCGGCGGATGTCGAGAAGAAAATATATGTGAGACAGGCGACCATCTCCGCAATAGGCTGACAGTCCACAGACAGTTGGTGTA
Source organism: Anodontia alba (assembly GCA_964016985.1). Classification (NCBI taxonomy): domain Eukaryota; kingdom Metazoa; phylum Mollusca; class Bivalvia; order Lucinida; family Lucinidae; genus Anodontia; species Anodontia alba. Next base: position 106,209,604 of record OZ024823.1, read on the forward strand.
AGTGCCGTGTGGCGGCCGTCAAACGTCTGCCCGTGCTTCAGTACAGTATATATTTTCTCACCCTTTGAAATCATTGAGTCCATTCCAGGAGTTTTAAAAATATATATGAATGTCACTGATGAGGCCTAATTTGCTAAAACTAACTAGTCTGGCCCAAAAATGTGAACACCTATTTCATTCTTGAGTGTGTTCATTGCCCTCAAGGGACATTGCTTTAAAAATTTATCATTCGCATTTGGAGGGTGAGAACGATGTGTTATGGTGTCCTGATATTTGGGACACTTATAGCATTGCATACTTGATGCGCAACATGTGTAAAAAGCCCTTATCTAATATGCGAACAGCAAAGGTCCAGCTGAACGTGCGCATCCGTACAGTCTGATCTGGACAGTCTCTGTTTGTCGACATATACTACGGTATCCATTGATTATGTTAGCGGACAACGAAGGCCCAGATCAGCCTGCGTGAATGCGCAGGCTTATCAGGGTCTGCGTTGCTCCAAATTGCAAAAGGACCTTTTCCCGTGCATTCTAACTGTAATGTGCTTATGAGCAGGGTAGTCGTAGTAACGACAGCAGACATTTGCATACGAACCGCAACGTAAGAAAACGTACCTTATGACATATGCGCCCAACGAAGACTCAAATCAGCCTGGGTATCCGCGCAGTCTGACCTGAGTCTTCGCAGTCCACATGGACTAAATTAGCATCCTTGGCTATCCAAAATGCGCCCAGTGAATATTCTGTGGGTGCGCAGGCTGCTCTGTATCTTCGCTTGGCGCACAGGTACGTTTCCCGACGTTGCGGCTCAAACAGTTTTAGATGAAACGTGAGAAACTGTATCTTACATGTGTTCTCAGCGAAAACTCAGATCAACCTGCACATTCGCCCTGTCTGGTCAGTCTATGCTAGCAGCTTTGTGGATAGCAAAAACACAAAAGCTTCCACAGGAGACAGCGGCCTCTTATCAGACTGCACTAATCCGATTCTTATTTGGCGCATGTGACATAAAGAACATTTTCTAAACTTTTGGCTGGTATAAAGTAGATTTTTCGCGGTTCATTGATGACACCAGCTTCATCTTCACTAGTCAGGTCTTAGAGTTTTGCATTTGGTTCCTTTAATTGGTGACTGTATGTTATTAAGCCGTATCGTGCATACGATAAACAAAACAACGCTTTACGGATATATTAACAGTATAAGCCAAATTCAGCTTGCAAAATAGTCCTATCAGTGCATTCGCTTTACACAAGCAGCTGTAAATGCCCATTGGTTTTATGAGAAAAGAAAGACAACCAGACTGCGCATGTGCACGAAGCTGTGGGCCGTCGTGATTCGTCATCAAGATAAATCCACTTTTCCATGATTTGGATCAACTGATTTCCGTTAATTCAATTTTAACTGCAGCAATTGCGTTTTAGATAACTTTAAAATCCCTTTGGGATCTTTTTACAGTGAAGTAATCTGACATTATTCAAGAATGGTTGCCTCTCGCGCTTCATTTGACTTCATTTGTCGGAAAACTGTGTTGCTTACAGCACTCATAGAACGTTGAGTAACGGAAGTTGTTTAAGTGATCTCAATGCACCTGATAGTTTTCCGCCATTCTTACAGGGGCAAAGACTTTTTTTTATTTCTTGTACGCTCTTTACCACGCTATTTCCCTTATGAAAAGGGGTCTACACTAAAAGGAAAGACTGTTCTTCCCATGGGAGTCAATTCCCTTTCAAGAAGGGAGAGAGGACCAGTTGGCTCACCCGACCCCACCCCAGTCTCTCACCCCCATGAAAATGCAAACATATTCCCTAACTAGTAGTGGTACTGGTTAATCTGTCTATGTATGATACAGTTGTCAATGCTGTACAGTTCTCTTGTGTGAAACATGCAATTTGAACATATTTTTTGTCGACACACTACGTACGCATATTGTCATAAATTACGAGCATATTATCATAAATTACGAGTTCTGTAACTTAAACTCTGGTTCTGCTGAGCCCAGATATGCCATGCATGTGCAAACAGTGTAGATTGAGATCAGCTGGCTTCTTCTTTATTTTTTAGCTTCTTCTTTATTTTTTACTGAGTTGTCTTCCTTTAAGGTGTATTCCCTCTGTGGGAAACTGGAGACAACGCGACGTTCCAATGTGACGAACTTATAAGCAATATTAATTGGTCTACGTCAAGCGAAAAGGTACCTTCGAACATGCGCAAACTGCAAAAATTTAGATTCATCCCGCGCAAATTCTCATCCGGGTATTTGCTCTCCATTGATACATTCTATAATGTCAAATGATTCTGTTAGCGGACAGCTTAGGCTCTGATCAGACTGCGCGTCCGCTGTGTCCAAAGATACGTTTTCGCATGGCGCAAGGTGAAATGACAGGTTGTACGAGTAATTAACAGTTTCTGAAGAGGAAATAACCATACAGGATCGTATCATATTTCGTCTAAAGTATTGAAAACGACCCTGATAGTCGACGAACACTGCTTTTCTTGACCCATTATAGTACCCGGAAATATTCTCGGCACCAAAAGTGCTTTTAGGTAATTAGCAGAATCGAGATAAACTAATGAGGGTGTTTTATATTTAATAATTCAATGCCTGTTCATTTCCTATTATTAGTGGTTGTGTATAATTGTATAGTTCTAAGCAACAGTCCTCGTTATCATGATACTAATATTCAAAAGTGTGCAAGGTGGAGGTGCAAGGTAACATGTTTATTGACCGGCGCGCTATGGAAGACTATTCGATTAGCTCATTAAGGACGTTTTATATTTGCCGGGACGTCGGTTTATGACGATTCCGGCAAATATAAATAAAAAATAAAAAAAAAAAACTGTGTTATAAACAGATTAATGTCTATTTTATTTTCATTTCAATCAAGAAATTTCATAAATCTTAATAAAAGCAAACATTAACTCTTTCGGTGCCAAATTTCAGACGACATTTTTCGTCTGCTTTTCTTTTTTAACAAATTATTGCTTGAAAAGAAGTTTATACGTAAAATTGAAAGACTGAATGTCAAACAGCGTAGATCCAGATGAGACGGCTCATATGAACCGTCTCATCTGGATCTATGCTGTTTGCAAAAGCCTATTATTATCGCCTGTGGCAGCGAAAGTTAAAGAATCACATTGTTATTCGATTTTACCTGTTACATAGCAAATTTATTAAACTTTAGTACACCCTTGTCCCATATCTCTTTGTAAACATGAACAAAATTTGCGCCGGTACTTAGACGTTTACGTCTAAATATTTTGTCTTGTAAATATATCAGATACATTCAGCTTCATCTTTCACTGTGTGTAGATGAAATATGTTTCTATTTGAACACTCATTTGCTGTTATTAAATTTGGAAGCATGTTTCAGTGATTGGGAAAATCCTGACAAGCAAAACGCTTGTAACAAGAACAAATGGATGAATCCGTCATTAAAAATAACAGTCAAAACACAGTGTTGGACAGAATTAACGTTATCTAATTAAGAAATAAATTATTCCAAACCGTGCTCAAATGCCTAAGATAAAGCACATTTGAGTTTGGGTTGTAGGCTACCCATTTGAGCACGAGCGAGCGCAGCGAAAATGGATACAACCCAAACTCAACTGTGCTTTATCTGGGGCATTTGAGCACGGTTCGGAATAATTTATTTCTTTTCTAACACCCCTCATTGAGCGAGTTTTGCATAAATGAATTGTTTTATTGATTTTCGTTATTATTTTTATTACCTGACTTCCCCTTTGGTAGGTGACACTACCTCTTAAGCATTACGTCACGCGGTTACGTAGTTACAAGGTTCGATGACAAAAATTCAAAATGGCGGATAACTTGTGCGAATCAGCTGACGGTGTAAAATATGATGTATAAATATAAAAACTTAAATCCTGTGTTCATGAAAGAATTGCAAAACGTATGAAATTTGAGTGCCGCGGTGGACTTTAATAAGGACAGATATAAAATAGCAAATAAGAATGGTAACCGACTTACTTTCGTTTTCGAACGTCAACAAATACACGATGGAAACAAGATTGATTGTGTTGGGGTTTAACGACACGTCAACCCTTGAGGGTCATTTTGTGTCGTCTCCCAGAGAAAGGGAGAAAAGAGATAGAAGAGAGAGTAGAGGAGATGAAAGAGAGGGACAGGGAAGAAAGAGGAACGGGAAAGAAAGTGAAGAAACTGAAGAAATAAAAACATTCCCCCTCTACACTTACCCACTACAAGGATAGCAGGCCTTGCCCAACTGTAAGCCAATATCAGTTGGACGCCCCAGTGATGTAAGATACACAGCACCTTCGCACCACCCGACCACAAGAAGAAAAACGAATGTGTTTGACTTGTAGAGAAACTCAAGGTAAAAAAAAGTCAAAGAACCGCAATATGCTCATAGATCATTTTCTGTCTTAATAAATAATATAATGTATTATGTATATGAATGTTTCGGCCAATATTGTAAGCTAATCTAGCGTCCATAGTTACCAGGGGCGAAACTTTCGCAAATATGATTGGTTTCCCGTCGATAGCGCGCGACGAAATTCCTGTACTCAAATAACTTAGACTAAAATTTGCTGACAAAGATGGTATAGCAATCAAGTATTTAACGCGTTATAATCAAAGATCTGCACGATTTATGCAAAATATATTTGTAAGAGTTATTACCCAAGAATATGTATCTGTTCCCTTAAAGTTGGCAGTCACCAACTTAAAGATTCTGCCGATTAGACGGCATGTGCTTGTCCTGCTTCCTGGAGATCGTACTAACAGACATGGAATCGCTGCTATCTGTCCTATTATTACCTTGTCAATTGATTCTTAGTAATATAAAAGGGTTGCTTTCAGATAAATGGATATATTTTCAATATAGGAAACTCGGTCAAAATTGTTTATATACTTCTGAAAAGCGATCCATTACAGAATGAAAGAATTTGCTCCCAGTGGGAGCAAATTCTTTCCTTCTATAATGGATTCCTTTTCAGAAAGGCTTAGTTATTAGAACGCAAACAGGAAGTCACAAAAGTTATCGTCCTTGTTCAAAATGGCGGGTAATCTGTCATTTGTATCCAGTTGCCTTAAATGTGTGTAATTCGAAAAGCAGCGTGCATATCAACTTCCTTTATATTAACGAAAATGAAACAAACAAAAAAATGCTGGTAATTCGTAATTTCAATTTTACTTCATCCATTTGCAATCAGGCTAGGTTTCAAATGAATATTTAATCTCTTTATTTATTATCAAATGTTCAAACGAGATATCCCTGTGCTAGGCTGTGCTTTAGCTCCAGCTCGCGACAAACCCGTTCATTTAATCATTAATGACTAGCGTACCTAAAATGGTAATTAGGGGATCAGTCAAGAACAGACATTGCAGATCAGGAACTACACCGTGACATTAAATGTAGACTGTTATTTCTACAAATGTGCGCCCAATAAAGACTTAGGTCAGCCTGCGCATTCGCGCAGTCTGATCAGAATCTTCGTTCTCCACCTGAAGAAAGTTTGCATGCTTGGCTATCCTAAATGCGTCCAGTGAAGATTCTGATCAGACTGCATGATATTACGCAGGCTGATCTGACTCTTCGGTGGGCGTACATGTCTGAAATTACGTTCTCGGACAGTGGCTCAAATGATAATCATAATAATAACAAACCAGACACGCTTTCAGATGGAAATTGACCTGTTCGAAGAGTCAGGTACATGAGTCATAAATAGATTAAAATTATTAATTAATTGATCACACGCGTCTGGCCCAGAAAACATAACGTTTCAGCAGTTTCTTTTTAGAATATATTTAAAGCTACTGTTACTACAGTGTGACGGCCGTGAAACGTCTCCTCGTTCTTCACTATAATATGATGCCCAACGTGGGAAAAATGTCCCTAATGCCACAAGCGAACAGCAGAAGTCCAGATGGGCGTGCACATTCGTGCAGTCAGTTCTTTGGCATTCTCTGTTCGTCGACTTTTACTACAGTTTCCATTGATTCTGTAAGCGGACAACGAAGGCCCAGATCAGCATGCGCTTATGCGCAGGCTGATCTGGGCCTGCGTTGTCCGCAAATTGCATAAGGGCCAATTTCGTGCGTTGGGCTTCATGTAGTTTATACTTTCTGGTACTTTGGGATCATTGAACCAGAATTTTCTTGATGGTCACCGATATGGCCTAATTGAAAGAAACTAGCTAGTCTGGCCTAGAACGCTTGACATTTCAGCTGCTTTTATATTGAGTTGTGTGTTCATTGCCTTCAAGGATCTTTCTTTTAGAATCTACTTATCTTCATTTTAGCTTGTGTTAGTGCCATATGGCGGTCATACAACGTCTCATCGTACTTCACTATAATATAGTTTATGTATTGTGGTCCTTTGCAATAATTCCCGTACTTTACCATAGTGTTATATTTTCCAGTCCTTTGTGCTCAATGACTCCATCAAAATCTTGTTTGTGATCGTTTGTGCTCGGGTGGACTGTTGTTCAAATACCTAGTACCGTGGTGCTTGCGCAAACATTGATGCTGACGTTAACCGTTTCAGCATTCGTAACGGTATATTTTCATTTCAAATACAAATTAACAAGGTTTTCGACAATTTTCATTCATATGCGCCTGCAATGTAATGTCAAGACAATAGTGGTGCATATAGTTTATTATTATATAAGATATAAATAGACTGATTTTAATTGGCTCAGAGAGGCCTTCTCCACAGTCCATAGATCTTGATATACACTGGCTTGCACGCGTTTTCCAATATATATTAGTTTCTAAAATTAGATGTCGACATTTAGTGACGTCGTCAGTAGTGACGCCGGCGCCTTAAATAATAATAGGGTCTGATGTTGACTGTTACTGCCACAGTTATCAAGAGAAAAACAATTGTTGACTATTGAGGTATTGATATGACGTTGATATCAGCCATTGAATACCAATATTGACCTCGGCTGTCGCCTCTGTCACTATTGGTATTCTCTGGCGGATATCAGGTCATGTCCAATACCTCAGTATTCGATAATTGTATATTGTAATTAGTTGTTTTGCATGTTATTTTCTGTTCGTATTACATTTTGTTTTATTCATACTGATGATGGTCAGATCGTGAAATATTTTCTACGGTCATTCTCTCCCTTCCGCTGATTCAAGAAGGGCAGTTGTCAGTTTCTGGCGAAAGAATGTGCACAATACTGGTTAACCGCTTAGAGGACTAAGCCTGCCCAGTAAATGTGTGGTTAGGTAAACTGACCGCGCTCGACATGACCCCATTGGGTTGACTGGGCCGTAAAATCTCAACACAAACAAACAACTTAAGAAAAAAGGCAATTAAGTTATCTGAGGACATCGACGGTCTAGATAAGGCTGTTCATTTGAGCTCACCTGATTTGGCCAACGAACGCTCTGATCGGACTGTAAAAATACGATTAACAGTGCGTAGCCAGAGTGGAATTATATTTACTCACACTCAGTAAAAATCTTGAAAACTATGCCTAGAATCGCTTCCAAAATAGGGACTTTTCTTGAAAGAAAGATTTTGCTCCCAGATGAGCTAGACATATAGCAATGTCCGTCCGTCCGCCCGTGGTCAGTAAGCAAAAAAAATGTTACGGCACAATCATGCTTATTAACTCCACTGCTCTAGATAAAACATAATTTGGCTGCCACAGAGCCTTACCACACTGCATATTTAGGATTACATGATGGAAAAATTTCAGCAGATGACATATTGAAATAGACAAACACCAGTTTTCTATTGGAAAAGCCTCGCCGAGGCAAAAATGTGAAAATCTGAAAATAGCCACAACACTCAAACCATTGGAACTATGAAAAAAAATGTAAAAAAAAAAAAAGAAAAAAAAAATGAAAATGGCCATAACACTCAAACCATTAGGACTTGCATATAGGGATGAAAACCTACATGTAGGTAAGCCTTGTACCCGCGTCTATCTCACAACAATAATATTCTAGACAGGGTATCAGCCTAACATGCGGGTATCCATATTTCTAACATGACGTTAACGTTATCGTCCCGGTCACTCCTTCACGAAATAAGTGTTTTTTGTTGTTGCTTTTTTACTGAATAGAGAGGAAGGCAATAATCAGGAATCAATACAATTACCTAACATCTTCCGTCCAAGACACTAAAGGGAAAGATGACCGCACTAAAAGCAACGGCACCACAATCGAAACACTACAAGCAGAAAGCCAAAAGGACAGTTTCTTTCCAAAGCTGCCATTCAATGCGGGTCGTGCACTTTACCCAAAGATTGATATACGTCTGTAGCTGCAATTACATATTGTTGCTCTTTGGCTAAGAGCACCCTTGATTAAACTGCGATTTCAATTAGTGATATGAAATTTGGCCTACATATTTTGTATCGATAGATTCCTTTTGATATGAGCTGACATGAATTTTGCATGGAACGTAGCTCATTATACTTTTGACAAAGCTGCGAGATTATTAATTTTCCTATTACATCAAAGACACGCGATTGTTGCGACGCTGTCATAATTAGTATGGCCTTATAGATAAAAAAAAGTATTGCACAGTCGCAGACATAATACAAAGCCAGTCGAGTAGTCAGTGTGTGTCTGGCAATATATTAACCTTTACCACTCTCTGGGCAAATTCAGCAGACGACAAACTAGTGATATATTTTCCCCCAGAAAATAGGATTTGGCATTTCATGCAAATTGTCTCCAATGGAGACAATTTTCATGAAATGCCAAATCCTGTTTTCTGGGAAAAATAAGAAAAATGTTTCAATATGTTGTCTGCTGAAAAATTTAACCAGATTGCTAAGCGTTAATTGTGAAAAGAAAGCCGTCTGCGTGAACTAATACATCAATGATCAGCAGAAATTTTAATTTCATTTTTCGTTCAGTATTTTGTCATAGACTAATTGATATTGTCGCTGTACAACAAAATATGCTTTCAGTGTTTTTTTATTTAGTGTCAGAGCTACTGAAATATGTTCCAGTGTACAGAATGTTTCGGTTTTACAAAAATTCTTGCATTTCATAGAATGCATGTAGATAGCAGTTGCATTTCAGCCGCGTCATGAGAAAAGGTTTCTTCGGCGGAAAATGCAAACAGTAAAGCCATAATGAAAACATGCCTATATAATGTTGACCCCCATAAACCCCACTTTTGTATAGCAAAACTGGGGTTTACAAGGTATACATTATTTTTCTTATTTCTGCTCAAAAACATAGATTGTGGGTACTCGTTAGAACCGCCTCGTCGAGGCGGTTCCAACGAGTACCTACAATCTATGGTTTGAACAGAAATATGAAAAATGTCAGTTTTTTTTTTTTTTGTTTTTTTTTTGTTTTTTGTTTTTTGTTGTTGTTGTTTTTTTTTATATCTGAAATTTTTCATTTTTTGGTGGTAAAATTTTCAGTATATTTGAATAGCTTGTTTTCGTAATGTCTAGATGAGCCAGAGGAATTGTATCGTCTTATCAGGAATTTTACTGTACATCATTATAGTCTACACTACATAATGATTCTTTAAGTGTGCAGTGAGGGTCCTGATCAGAGTATGTGGGTGCACAGGCAGATCAGGGGCTTCGCAGTCCGCATATGCCCGAAGACACGTTTTTGATAATTGTTGAAATATGTGTATTGATACTAGATATATAGCTGCTTTGAAATTAAATATATTCCACTTAAGCTGTACAATTATTGAATATTGAAGTATTTGATATGATGTGATATTCAGTGGAGAATACCAATATTGACCGAGGCGATAGCCGAGGTCAATATTGTTATTAAATGGTGGATATCGACGTCATATCCAATACCTAAATAGTCAACAGCTGTTATAAAGTTTGTCTTTTCTTTTGATAACTATGGCAATAATAGTCAACACCAGACCCCATTTATATAATAAACGCGCGTAGACGTCGGTGTCACTACTGGCGACGTCACTAAAAGTTAATACCTAATTTTAGAACCTAATATACACTGGGAGGCGCGCAATATACACTGGAGGGCGCGCGCAAGCTAGTGTGTATGACGATCTATGGGCTGAGCTGAAGGTGTCTCTGAGCCAATGAAAATCAATCTATTTATAACTTATGTAATAAAAACATTTAAGGTGTATGTTTACGCCTGGATTATTTTGCCACCGTAGGGAGACAAATGTTCTGACAGTTGCCTCCCTAATATAAGAAACTCTCTGATCATTCTTTGCTGTCTGCTTATATCACATATTTTAAAGTAGCTTAAATTCAATATAGTGTAACTTTTAATCTGATATGATAAGTTCCACATCTTAAGCACAGATTCAGTAAAACATCAATGGGTCGAACATCTTTGGGATCATGGATTTTATTCGAGACATGTGTAGTTCGAGCCACTGAGAGTTAATCATGGTGCCAGGACAGGAAGCAAATGGTGATAATTTAGAGAAGTCTTTTTGATCTTCTATATAACAATTGTATGTTGAGTGTATTCAGAAGCGATTCTAATGAGTACACACAACATACCGTTATATAATGAAATAAGAAAATATCTATAAATATTTGTTTTCTTGAGCCATCAGAAGAATTTCGTAGGGACTAAAAAAACTGTGTACAAACCAAATGCTCACAACATATTTAAATGCAGGCATTTTGCTTAGATGCTGCTTACATTCAAAATTGCCAGTAAAATTGATTAAAACCCCTGCCGTTCTTGGGTGATGATTCTAGTGGTTGGCATTCTTTGTATGAGGCCTTATGAGTTATCGCTGCGTTTTTTGTTTCGTTTTTTTTTTTTTTTTTTTTTTTTCGTGTTTTGTTTGTCTTATTGTTGTTTTTAAAGGGTCATGTCTGGCACTGTAATTACCTTGGGTAAGAAGGAGCTGGCTGCTTTTTATTTTCCTTATTTTGTAATGTGCGTCATATTCGTGCCCAGCGGGCACATGACGTTTATACAACGTCGCCACAACGTCGATGCAACGTCATGACGTTGCATCGACGTTGTGGCGACGTTGTATTAACGTCATGTGCCGGCTGGGTGGTAGTTTATTTACTCTGTCTCATACTATTATTAGTAGGCTATTTTCGAAAGCATTGCTAGGTGTTAATGGCAAATTAGCTAATCCTTCGTCTTATGCTTTTCATTCTTACGCCCATTCCCGAATTAAGTGTTGCAATCATCAAATTCTTTTATCTGTCCCTGCTGTGAAAGCCAAGCCTCGAAGATGTATCTTCCGTGTTATTTTTGTTTCAAGGCTGTCTACATGAGAACTGCTCATCCACGTGCGCACGTTTCAAACACCAATCCATTTTGTTGTCACATTTATCATCTTCCTTTTTCTACGATCGTGTTGATAGGATCCCCGTTCCCCTTTCTGACCCCTCTCCCTTACGCCTTTCACGACTTGCTAGCCATGGTAAGAGGTGAAGCATTGGTTGATTAAATGAATCTCTTTGTGCATATGTTTCCACATGTATCATATATAAGTAAAACACAGAAACATATTAATGAAGACATATTATTAGTGCTGTAAAAACGTATTCAATGTTTTCAGTGCCTATCGTCAGGTAGATGAGGCTGTCTTCCCGATCGTCAGCATTGAGTCGTTTTCTTATAAACACTAGTTATGGATAGTTACTCAGGTCAAATCAGTTTCATAGGTTACAGACATTTTTTGTTTTTGTTGTTGTTGTTGTTGTTGTTGTTGTTGTTGTTTGTTATTGTTTTTTTTTTCCAAGATATATTAAGCGAATATTGGAGACATTCTTCAAAGTACAGTCGACTATCGTTATCTCGAACTACAAGGGACTCTCTGAAACACTTCGAGATATCCGTACCTCGAAATATTTGAATTGCACAAATGAGGAAAACAATAAATCGAACAACCACATTTAACAAATGAATATGTAATTTAACCCCTGAAGTTAGAGACATATTGAAAATATTGTGGAAAAGAGGAGAAATTTGGAGCAATTTCTCCTCTTTTCCACAACATTTTGTTACCTGTTCTTAGATTTCCATGTTAAAACAGGGACCAGAATTTCCTTTCGAGATAAGCGGTTATTCGAGATAAGCGAGGTCGAGATTACGAGAGTCGACTGTAATTTACACTGCTGTCCAGTGGTTTATACTGCCGGCCGTTCCAAAGCAGCTATTCTGATGTGGATCCCAGATGCTGTAACTCTAGCATGGGGATCACCCGGCTGTATGGCTGCCCACTTTACTTTCTGTTTTGTGTTAAGATGTCGTATTTTCTTGTTAGCATTCCTCCAAGGTTGGTTGCTTTGAATTTTTTGTTTCATTTGTTTGTAGGTTCATTTGTTTAGCATTTTTGTGTTGATGTCTGCTTTTGGAGATAAGGATGAGTTTAAGTACAGTGACCCATCGTTACAACGACAGCATTTGTTCCCAAAGACGTTGCCATTAAAATGAATTTGCTGTTGTACAGAATATTTAATGAGAATATTGATATGTAAGAACGGTCTTGTTTTGTTCTTATTTCCTCATAGAACATATGTTTTCGATATTTGTTAGAACTGCCTCATTGAGGCAATTCTAACAAATATCTAAAACATATGTTTCTTTAAGTATTAATTACACTGTTATTGACTAATTTGTGACTAATTGTTAACTCTTAACCGAAGGTTTCGTGACAGTCAAATTGTCATTATAACGAAATTAGTTATTGTATTGAGCGTCGGTATAAAGAGGGTTGTCTGTAGTTTTTCTGGTGGATTCGTTGTTGTAGTTCTTCTTTGTACGAGGGTCCTGCAAAAAGTTCTGTCACTAATAGGCTTCCTTGATTTTATCCCAGGTATATTTTAAAATGCTTCACTGCACTTGAATGGTGTGTTGAATAGCTAACAATACCCGTTTATTTCGTTCAAATTGCTTTCCAGCTGACTGAGTTATTTCAAATTGAAATAGATGCAGTCATATACACTGACCAATTTACTTGTTACAATAAGAAACGACCAAGCAAAGGATGGTCAGGTGTCCACCTTTTACATGACAACGCCTCCTCTCATTAGTGTGAGGTTTCTGGCTTCTGAAAAGGTGAAAGTTTTAAACCATCCACCTTATTCACCTGACCTGAGTCCCTGTGACTTCTTTTTATTTCCAAGGCTTAAGAAAATGCTTTCTGGAAATAAGTATACATGGCAGCGCTATTTATCAGTGTCTCCAACAGATACCAAAAGAAGACTATTTGTCTGCTTTTCGCGACTGGGTAAAAAGGTTACAAAAAATGTGTTTCAGTAAAGGGACAAAACGTAGCATTGAAGTAATCCGAACCCAGTGACAAAACTTTTTGCAGGACCCTCGTATGTTGGTTATTTGCAGCTGTGCTGGTGAATCGTCGTTGTTTGTTCCTCATATCTTTTTTCTTTAAGACATCATTTGATACAGTTATCATTTGATACAGACTAATCTAGTATATAATATAATTAACCTGGCTTGTTTAATCAATTGTTTGAACGACCAGTATTATCCCAACCGAGTGCGGAGAACTCTAGCGTGCCGATGCCAAGAGACTGTCCTTCCCCCCTCACCATCTTTTAATCATGCCCAGTTGTCTGGGCCCGTTTCACGGTCCACTCGGAATTCCGAAAACAATCATTATCATTTATTATTATAGCTATTCTCTGTTAGTCCTATGGTTCACTATGGTCATTTTCTCTGCTAGCCTTATGCCTCACATTTATCAATTTTCTCGGTTAGCTTTATGCCTCATTTTCCATCACGAAAACATGCCTATATAATTTTGACCCCCTTAAACCCCACTTTTGTATAGTAAAACTGGGGTTTACAGGGGTATACATTATTTTTCTTATTTCTGCTCAAAGACATAGATTGTGGGTACTCGTTAGAACCGCCTCATCGAGGCTGTTCTAACGAGTACCTATAATCTATGTTTTGAGCAGAAATAAGAAAAATATCAGAGTTTTTCATCTGAAAATTTTCATTTTTTGGTGGTAAAATTCTCAATATATTTGAATAGGCGTGTTTTCGTAATGATTCATTTTCTCAGTTAGTCTTATGGCTCACTGCGATCAGTTTGTCTGTGTTAGCCTTATGGCTCACATTTATCAATATTCTCTGTTAGCCTTATGGCTCATAGTCATTTATTTTCTGTGTTAGTCTTATGTCTCACATTGATCTATTTTCTCTGTTAGCCTTGTGGCTCACATTTATCAATATTCTCTGTTAGCCTTATGGCTCATAGTCATTTATTTTCTGTGTTAGCCTTATGCCTCACATTGATCTATTTTCTCTGTTAGCCTTGTGGCTCACATTTATCAATATTCTCTGTTAGCCTTATGGCTCATAGTCATTTATTTTCTGTGTTAGTCTTATGCCTCACATTGATCTATTTTCTCTGTTAGCCTTATAGCTCACATTTATCAATATTCTCTGTTATCCTTATGGCTCATAGTCATTTATTTTCTGTGTTAGCCTTATGCCTCACATTGATCTATTTTCTCTGTTAGCCTTGTGGCTCACATTTATCAATATTCTCTGTTAGCCTTATGGCTCATAGTCATTTATTTTCTGTGTTAGTCTTTTGGCTCACATTTATCAATTTTCTCTGTTAGCCTTATGGCTCACATTTATCAATTTTCTCTTTTAGCCTTATGTTAACATTTATTTATTTTTTCTGTTAGCCTTTTGGCTCACATTTATCAATTTTCTCTGTTAGCCTTATGGCTCACATTTATTTATTTTCTCTTTTAGCCTTATGACTCACATTTATCAATATTCTCTGATAGCTATATGACTCACATTTATTTATTTTCTCGGTTAGCTTTATAGCTCACACTTATCTTTTTTTCTTTTAACATAATAGCTCACATTTATTTATTTTTTCTGTTAGCCTTGTGACTCACATTTATTTATTTTCTCTATTAGCCTTATGGCTCACATTTATTTATTTTCTCGGTGGTGTGTTACTTCACTTCAACCTTTCTGACCTCATCTGACAAGTCAGAGAACGTACTCAGCAGTAAACACCATGGGACCATCTTGGGAAAGCTATCGAAATAATCCTTACGAGGTCCTGATCAAACTGCACAACGTGCGCAGAGAATAGAGTTCCATTGATACTCTGGCCGTTGTCTGATTGCCCTCTCCCTGGAAAATTTACAGTGGGTTTATATATAGTAAAATTGTATCCGTGAATTTCGTGACTTATGCTTTAACCCAGTCAGCATTCTACGTAAATCTATATCGGGCCGTCATCGGCCCGTCAGGGTAGCTGACGGGCCGATGACGGCCCGATGTAGATTTACGTAGAATGCTAGCTGGGAGCGAAATGTGCGGAATAAGCAGAATATGCGGGATACAAGCAGTTTACCTTATTTAAACTACGTAATACTTGGTGTATGTAGAAAAGAACTAATGGCAACGAAACGGTAACTACAAAATAAAAATAAGGCCAGCCTGCACTGTGTCCTGTTCCATTTTATCGGGATTGTTAATAGTGTTGCAAGCTTCATTACTGCTTATGAAGAGTCTCAATAAAACCGAAACTCCCATTTTCTAATCCGTAGTGTTCTTTGTTTCCAAAGGCAATCTTTTTGACGTTTATTTTACTACGCTGCAGCTGGTGTTAGTGCCGTGTGGCGGCGATAGAACGTCTCCCCGTACATCACCATAGTGCAGATTATATTGCATATCCTTTGGGATCATTGGGTCTATTGTGGTATATTTGAAAGTGGAGTTCTGCTCATGTATACGCTAGAGGGCGTAAGCAGTGTTGCAATCTTCATTACTGCTTATGAAGAGTCTCAATAAAACCGAGACTCCCATTTTCTAATCCGTAGTGTGTTCTTTGTTTCCAAAGGCAATCCTTTTGAGGTTTTTAGTTCATTAAACAAATGACAGGTAAACTATAGTGAAATACAAGGCATGATACAGGAGGTGATCATTGGTGAGTGGTTAAGGCTGGTTAGACTAACATTTAAGAATTTATTAGTGTTACACTTGGTTGCAAAGGTAAACTGTAAAATATAGATATACCGTCTCTTTATTTTGTGAGCCAATAAGCATATATGTTGATTTGTTTAACCGATTTCGACGTGTTCTAACTGAAAGGCATGTGGCAAAACATTACTCAGTAAAAACGTTATGCTCCTTTTGCTGAAAGCTGAGATTGGGCGAGTATAATATGTAAATGTAACGTTTATGGTTTTTCTGCTTCGAAGCCATTCATCAAGCGCCCTTTAATTTGATATACAAAAACTTTTGGACTTAATATGTACTGGACCTGTACCTAATATAACAAACTGGTCAAGTTACATGAAGCAGACTACAGCTTGATACTTTACAAAATCAATAATAACAATACTACTGATGCTTCATGTAATTTGACAAATGCATTCTGCCAAACACTATAGCATATCAGGTATCATATGATTAATAAAAGTGATCTGTTGTATGGGAAAAGGATCCCAGCAAACACACACCGTCGCAACAACGACGTTACAACGTCGCTGCAAGGTCGTGACGTTGCAGCGACGTTGTAAAGTCGTTCCTGCGACGTTGTGTGTTTGCTGGGATCTTTGGTGAATAAGCACGGTTAAGGACATTAAAGTACCATATGAGTAATACAACTATTACAATACCTGCTACATCAGCAGGGTCGTAAATCTTCGATGGGAGAACCTTGGAGACAGACGCCGTTAACCAAGACTTTGCCTACTATACAACATCCATTATAGTTTGTTAGACTGCTACCGAACCGGTCAAAATGGTGTACGTCTATGTCTGGGCTGGTTTGTGTGCTTTTCGTACATTTGTTTGTTTTTCGCGTGTTAATTTGTCTCACTTTCCTCTTCTTCTTGGTATCAGGGATTGGCTACGACTTGTGATTGTGGCACTCCCTCGACTTTTCTTTTTACCTTTTTATGGCTATATATTATTTTTTTTTTTTTTTTTTAATTTTTCTTTTATTTTTATTTTTTATTTTTATTTTATTTTATATTTATTTTTTTTATTTATTTATTTATTTATTTATTTATTTATTTATTTGTATTTTTTTTTTGTTCTTTTTGTAGAGATGGGGGAGGGGGTCTTCTACGGTATTCTGATCACCTCGTTTGCTTTGCTTTTCGTTGGTTTGTAATGTGTGTGCTGTCCATCGTGGTTTGTTTACTTTTCTTCTTGGTGCCATTGGAAGGCTACGTTATATGATGCGCAACGTTGGAAAAGGCCCTAATGCTATATGCGAACAGTGAAGGTCCAGATTAGCGTATGCATCCCTGTTGTCTGATGTGGACATTTTCTTTTGTCGACATATACTACAATATCCATTAATTCTGTAAGCGGACAACGTAGGCCCTGGTCAGCCTGCGCTTATGCGCAGGCTGACCAGGGCCTGCGTTGTCCGAAAATTGCATATGGACTTTTTCATGTGTTGCGAATATGATTGTGCTTCTTCATGGACATCTTCTAGACTATATTTGTCCCCCAATGTTAGTCGAAAGGGCCTATTAAAATGGGTTAGTCCGTCCGTCTGTCTGTTTCAACTTTTTCTACTTTATCGACTTAGTTGTTTTTGGGGGTTTTTTTTTCAGGTTTAGATTACTATTAGAATAGATACCTTTTGTGGCCGCAACTCCTCCTAGCGTTTTCCACCGATCACTATGAAATTATGTGTATTTGTTCTGCATCATCTGTAGATCTGCATGTGGTTTTGGGGTTATCGTTCCTTTAGTTTTTATCATTTTTTTTTACTTTTTCGACTTAATTTTTTCCAGGTTCGATTAATATTAGATACCCTGTGGGCGCAACTCCTACAAGAGTTTTCCACCGATCATTTTGAAACTGCATAAAAGGTAAGAGAAAAGTCCAAGGAGTGCCACAAATACAAGCCGCAGCCCTTCCCAGATACCAAGAGGAAGAGGAAACAGACAAAACCAAACAAACGCAAATCAAACAAACGTACGAAAAGCACTAAGATTAGATCTCTCTCTCTCTCTCTCTCTCTCTCTCTCTCTCTCTCTCTCTCTCTCTTCTCCAAGCGAGGTAATCGTAATGCTAAAAGGACTAACAAAACACAAGAACAAAGTCACATAAGGCAACACTGAAAACAAATCGCCTCGTAGAATAAACAACAAAGCAACATAGAGTAAGACTAACACCGGGACCACGGCCTTAGAACGGTCAGTAGAATAAGCCATACTTGTTTTACATAGTCTGAAGACGTGCATGTGGTTTTGGTGTTAACCTCCTAATATTTTATCAACTTTGACCACTGTTTCGACTTGGTTTTTTTCCAGGTCCGATTAGCATTAGAATATCTTGTGGACGCAACTCTTCCTAGACTTTTCCATTGATCATTTAGAAACTATGCATACTTGTTCTACATGGTCTTAAGATGTGCATGTGGTGGTGAAGTTATCCTGCCATTACCTTTTTTCAACTTTTTGCTTTTTTTCAACTTAGTTTTAGTTTTTTTAGTAGTGACACGATGATGTGGGTAGCTTGTGGGCATAACTCCTCTTACAGTTTTATACCAGACTTTTTGAAACTTTGCAGGTGTTTTTGTCATGGTCTGAAGATGTGCATGTGTTTTGGGAGTTATCCTCCAATCATTATTTATCAACTTTTCACCACTTCTTCGACGTTTTTCAGAATAGATACCTTGTAGGTGCAACTCATCCTACACTTTTTCACCCATCATTTTTAAACTATGCATACTTGCTCTACTTGGTCTGAAGATGTGCGTGTGGTTTTGGGGTTATCCTCCCATTTTTTATCAACTTTTTCCACTCTTTTTACTTAATTTTTCCAGGTCCAATTAGTATTGGAAAAGATACCTTGTGGGCGCAACTCCTCCTAGTATTTTCTACCAATCATTTTGAAACTATGCATATTTGTTCAACATGGTCTGAAGATGTGCGTGTGGTTTTAGTTAGGTCATATCTATCATATGGATTTAAAAGTCACAAGGCTTTACTGACAAAGCCAGGACGTCGTGGGGCGCTTGCCCGCAACGGGCTTTTATCTTCCAGAAGTGAAGCAGGCATGAGAGACATACTTCAACTCCTTCTTCCTATAAACAAGCAGGGAATAGAATGCACCGGTTAACTGCGATTTCAACAGCTTTTGTTGACGGATTCCCTATTTCTAATTGCTAGGCTACGCCTCATCTATCCCATGTATCGACACTTAAAAGCCTTGTTAATATTTTAAAGTTCTTATTAAAACTTCAGAATGCTGTTATTTTATCAGCCATACCCACGTCCCTTGGGACCAGTTACGTTCATTTACATGATCCCGGTCTTTACACAAGAAAAAGGAATTGATTACTTGTTTATGTGACTAAAACACTATAAACGCCCAGCCGATATGGCTTTCTGTAGTGTCTGATCTGGTTCTACACTGTTTGCTTAGACCCCGAACTTTATGATATATCATCAGAGAGACAGAATTCTGTGCCATTATGGTAATGGCAAATACAAATACATGTATTATATGAGAAAAGGTGTCGCTGGAGTAAATGCAAACAGTAAAGCTCCAGATAAGCCAGAGTACGTATACAGTCGACTCTCGTTATCTCGAAGTTCAAGGGACTCTCTGAAATACTTCGAGATATCCGTACCTCGACATATCAGGTTTGCAGAATTGAGGAAAAAAACAACCACGATTCACAAATGAATATGTAATTTGACTCCTGAAGTTAGAGATATAATAAAAATATTGTGGAAAAGAGGAGAAATTTCTCCTCTTTTCCACAACATTTTGTACCTGTCGTTAGATTTGCCTTTGAAAACAGTAACCAGATTTTCACTTTGAGATAAGCGGTTATTCGAGATAAGCGTAGTTGAGGTAACGGGAGTCGACTGTATAATATATATACAGTCTGATCATGAACTTCGCTATAATTCGTTATGTTTTACAGTATCCAATGAGTCTATAATGCGAGCAATGAAGGTTGTGATCAGACTGCGCATGAGCGCAGGCTGATCTGGCCCTTCGCTGTCCGCATATGCCCGAAGACACGTTTTCGCCTGGTGTGGCCCATAGTATGTTGTCTTTCCCAGCGCGCAAACCAATTATTGTTCTAACTATCGACATCAACACTATCAATTAATCATTATTTGGAGTGCGAATTGTAATGCCGGTTCGATTTTTACATCGTTTTAATCAGACTCGCTGCATGAATTATATTTGCCATGACATATTTGTACCATATTTAATCATGAATTTGTCTTTTTAATTAATCCCTCGCCATTGCTGGTTTTTACAGTTATAATGGGAACAACTATAAATATGTGTTAATAATAATTATCCTGTTAGTTCCGCTCCGGTCTCGAGAGAAATACTCACCTATTTACAGAAAGTACATGCTTCCAGGTGTATGAAACAATGGAAGCACCTTGGTTACATGTATGTACTGAGATATGATTCGACGAACATTACTGACAATTACGTCACATGTGACATACTGAAATTTCAGTGCGAAACACACACATCCCAAAAATACACATCATTCAAACGATGTATTCAGTATATATGCAGAAAAGTAAAACATATATACAGATCCCGCGTGGTGATTGATTGGTATTTTCACGAAGTTAAGACACGCACATTGCGGTCAGTACCAGGATATGTCTCTGCGATGCTTGATTTCGTGAAAGACCCGGCAGCCGCTACATTTGATGGCAGTGGTGGGATAGAAAATGTACCACTATCATCTTCGGACACCGATAGCAAGTCATCTCCGGACCTCGGTGGCAGGGATAAATATCCCTGGCAGCGCCGCATTGGTTCCTTCCTCCGGTTAGCTGTGTGGGCAGAGATGAGGAAGAGAAATGTAACGGAACAGGTTTATGCATCACTTCTAAAGCCGGATTTTATGGTGATGCGTGTGGAGTGATTGGCTTTTTCACGGAGTTACTGCGGTTAGTACCCCATTGGGTGACCGCGATGAAACGCTGCCAAGAACTACAGATCTTAAAAACAATTTTTCAGCAGTACTAGCTAGGCCATCCCAGAATGATAGCACTAAATAAACAAACAGTCCTCTTGGATGTGTGCACAAAAGGGGTTTACACATGCCGAACCTCAACCTCAATTCGCATATAGAATCCTCTACCTCATCAGTGAAATTTCACAGTGAAATATTCATCAAGAAAAAGAAAGAAACAACTGAGAACAGGATAAAAAAAAATTGCTGTCAGTGTTTTAATTCAAATCATTCACCGATTTATGCTCTTACTCGATTTGAATACGCACAATCGAACAGCAATGTCTCGAATATCTTAGTGATCACGGAAACTTCATCACGAAAACACGCCTATATAATTTTGACCCCCTTAAACCCAACTTTATATAGTAAAACTGGGGTTCACAGGGGTATGCATTATTTTTCTTTTTTCTGCTCAAAACATAGCTTGTGGGTGGTCGTTATAACGGCCTCCTTGCACAAAACATAAATTGTGGGTACTCGTTAGAACCGCCTCGTCAAGGCGGTTCTAACGAGTACCCACAATCTTTTGAGCAGAAATATAAAAAATATCAGAATTTTTTATCTGAAAATTATCATTTTGTTTTGGTGGTAAAATTTTCTGTATATTTGAATAGGCATGTTTTCGTAATGTGTTCGAAACACGAGTTGTTCGATAATCACACCACCAGGTCAGGAGTCAAAGGGGGATAATTTAGGGATGTTTTTTTTATCTTCTGGAAAAGAATGGTAAGTTGTGTGATCACACACAACATACATTTTCATTATAAAATTTCCCTTAATATCCCAATCAGAAGAATGTCCTAGGGACTCAAAAACGACTTCGAATCAGTCACGATGAACGAGTCATTACATGTACTGTAAAGGATTCCAGACAGTGACACTGTTGATTAACCCATTTATGCCGAGTGGATTCTTCTACCATTACCTTTTGGACAGGTCCATTTCAAATAGAAGGGGTGTCTGGTTAGTTTTTAACATTACCATGTTTTATAGAAATTCCTGTATTTAATGCAAACAGTGTAGACCCTGATCAGATGCCGCGTTCTGCGGCGTCTGATTTGGGTCTACACTATTTGCCAATGTCCATTTTATGGGACGCTAGGCATAAATTGGTTAACTTACTAGATACTAAAGAGTATTTCATAAAACCTGCAAATCTTTTTACCATGGAATCAAGTTTACCGAAAATTATTCATTTGAGTAAAACTTCGCATTTCCGATATTGATTTATATAAAAAAGGAAGTTTTATAGCCTTTCTCTCGCTGGCTACATACGTCATCAGACCCCTTTACAAGCATATGGATATTTCGCTTGAAGCGGCCCAGTTATGGTGATAATAATAACTACAACGAAGAAGTAAATTATAAAAATATTAAATAATTGATAACTTAGTGCGCTTGACATGTTCCCAGTGGACCTCAATTATTCTGATAGCAGTACAATAATGCTCAGTTGCAAGCATTAACCTGCCAGAAACCGTTCAGCATATTTTTTTATACTAATTTGCGCCAAACCTATGCCAATTAGTACACTTTGAGACAACGTTTGTGTCTAGAAGATAAATAATTATTATCGTTGTTGTTGTCTGGTAGATTATACTCAGCTAACATTCTTTATAAATGTACAGCGGCCCGTCAGCTACCCTGATGGGCCGATAACGGCCCGCTATAGGCCTTTTTAAACACTACGTCACACAATAAACATCATCCAAAACCTCTCGGTCTTTAACGCAAAGTACGTTCTAGCCTCTTTCCTGTTGAAAACAACCGTAAAATCTACACAAAAATACCTAGATCACACATGACCCAGCAAGACAAAAGAGACTAAACCGTACTTAGAACACAAAAACCAAGAAAATAGGAGCGCACACGACCGACCAAACTAGAATACTAAATTAAAATACACTGAGCGAACGCAGCCCGGGCACTTTGAACAATACGGAGAACGCAGAACGCAACAAAACCCACCGATGAACCTAAAGCCCATACATGTGGGTAGAAATCAAACAAGGGATGCACAAGACTGCCACACCTCAAACGCTGTATTAAAATCTAACGTCGCACGCAGCCTGGGAAGTTAAGAGGAACAAAAAACAATGCAGAAATGAGCACAAAACACACCAACAAACCTAAAGCCTGTCATACCTAAAATTGAAACTGGACTCTCCCAGTATTTAGTGTGGGCAGTTTATTCAGTCTAAAATGGGTTGTATTTCAAACATTAATATATTAATATCGTCGAAGCACTTGCACATGTGAAGGCACGCGCTAATTAAATATCGAAAAATTTTACTTCCATATTAATATTTCTGGTTATAACGCAATGTAAAAGGAAATAGTCATAGTTTTCTAAAATATCTTGCATAATTAAAATTAAACAATGCAAAGATGAAGTATTGTATACTCACTTACAAAAGAAACGATACAAAGGTTAAGGTAAAATAATTAAAATAATTTCAAAACGACTAAAGTACTGATTTAAATCACATAAAAAATCGTTGTATATGTCGTCTCGCAAGGGTATGGTGGCTTTTGAACCATATCGGACAACCCAATTACCCGTTAAGTCAATTTTATCGATTTGCACGTGCAGCCCCGATTCGAACACTATATTTATAGAGAAAACTTCGAGTATGTTATGCAGGATTTAAACCTAACGAAAGAAAAGACGCATACAGTTGAGAATTAAATTTGAAGCGAAATGCCACGGCTAAATAAAAATCAGAGAGCCATAGGGATGCTTGAATCTGGGAGACGTAACTGTCACACGTCTTGCAGGATGCTACAGAACATCAGGACCAGCTGATCGACCCCGCTCAGGCAGATCTCGAGTGACGACACGTGCTCAGGACCGTCACATTAGGACGTCACATTTGCCTAATCGGTTTCTGACGGCTACAACAAATGCTGCTGCGACACGTGGACGAAACAACAACAGAATTAGTGCACAAACTGTTCGGAGGAGATTGAGCACAGAATCAGACCCACGCGTCCATACAACGGACCAAAGTTTACCCAACGTCATCGACGCAATAGGACACAATGGGTACGTCAGTACATTCGTTGGAATCAACAACAGTGGAACACGGTGTTATTTAGCGACGACGCGGCGAACGTTTTGCTTTTGCTGACGCCTGTGTGCATCAAGTAGCCCGTTACGGGGCGGTAGCGTAATGATATGGGGTGTCATTTCTTTCCACCATCGTTCCAGGTTTGCTGACAGGAGTTCGCTATCGGGACGAGATTCTGGCACCAGTTGTTGTTCTGATGACGCCAATAGACAGCTGACGGTGTCCCAGCAAAACAACGCCTGATGTCACACGGCTTGTGTTTGTGCTGACTGCCTCCAGCAGCAACAAGTGAATGTTCTTCCTCGGCCCGCCAAATCGCCATACCTCTCACCAATAGAACATCTACGGGATGTGTTGGATCGCCGCGTTAGACGTCGTCAACCAGCAATGTTAGCCCACTTGGAACTTTTCCTGGAACAAGAATGGAACGCGATCACCCAGAACGAAATTCTGACATTTATCCGGTCAATGAGGCGTCGCTGCACTGCTGTAAGAGATGCAAATAGAGGCCACAAACGATATTGACTTCTGTGTGAATTGCTGATGTGACCACACGTGACTTCTTACTTTCTTATGTAAGCAGATGCTGTTTAAATTTGAGATATTGTTAATGAAATTTACCATAGACTTCTATAGTTTCACTATACGTGTCAAGTAATGACCATTATTATATTTACAATAAATTATCCGCTTTCATATCTATATATTGTTTCTTTTGTGAGTGAGTATATTTTTTCATTTAATCTAAATTGCATCTTTATCTTTTGTGTGAATTATCATATTTATTATGCTACCTGTCCTTGCTTGTAGGGTCTTTTTTAAAGCAGAAGCATCATATGCTTTAAAGTAAAAGATTAATAGGCATATGTGCTGTAGACTAAAAGCTTTTTGTTCTACAATGAAACCTATGTAATAAAGCCACTTTTTAGGCTGAATTTAGTGGTTGATGTGGAAAGCTGGCTGTCTTATAAAGGTACATGTCATGTAATTTTGCAAGCAAAATTACATGACATGTACCTTTATAAGATAGCCACCTTTCCACATCAACCCACACTGTTTAAAGTCTGTCTCAGAGGTGGCTCTCTTACACAGGTTTTACTGTAGTTACCAAAAATATTTTTTTTTTAAGTTTTATATGCCAAAATAAAGACTTTGCCCCGCGATATATCAAAATATAAATCGGGCCATATGCAATGAACGAATAAAATGAAACAAAACAAAAATGTCCATATAAACAAAAAACAAATTAAACACCCTCAAGTGCACCTAAATTGCTTTTTAACGTAAACATGTACACATCAATGAAAAAGCACACTAATTTTAAAGGCTTTGTTTCCCTTTCAAAAGCGACACCACCAGAAACTAATTTGCTTACCTGTTAATATGTAAATCTGTTCTCAAAAAGGTGTACTCTTAAAGGAAACCACGAAGGGCCAAATTATTTCCTTTCATAGAAGCACCCCCGCATCCCCACCATTTTGAGAACGGATTCAACTACTTTTAGGTCAGATTGATCTCTCTTGAAGGTGTATTAATCTACCTCAATAATCTAAAGGCTTCTCCAGATGTCTAGCTAGACTACCATTACATAAAATCCAGGGCGGATCCAGGATGATTTCTGAGGGGGAGGGGGGAGGGGGGCGGGGTCGATTTGATAAAATTACGGTACTAACTCTTTGTATTCGGGCAGATAGACCTTAGCAAACAGTGGACCCATATCAGACGCCGCAGAACTCGGCGTCTGATCAGGGTCTACACTGTTTGCCACTCATTCAGCAATTTTACAGGCAGTAAAATGGACTTGTTCAAGAGAAGTATAAGGTAGAGAGCAAGGGTGTGAATATTAAGGGTAAATACGGTATTCCAAATTTATCAAATTTATCCAAAATTTCCCATGAAAATGAAATTTTGAGTCAAAGAGACATAATAACAAACAAGATCTACAAAAGAGGATTTACCTTGGAACTGTTATTAGTAAACTATACTTGACGTTAGTGGGTTGTTGCGGGAGGGAGTTTTAGGATTTAGGGAGGGATTAGGGTTCAACCTAGTTTTCAGTTCCAAGGCACCCAGCTAGCATTCTTTATAAATCTATTGCGGGTCGTTATCGGCCCGTCAGCTACCTTGACGGGCCGATAACGGCCCGCTATAGATTTATAAAGAATGCTTACTGGGCAGTTCCTTTGTTGCAGTTCTTTGTTTGTTCCTCGTTGGTGTTATATGTGACGTCTGTTTTGTCATTGTTTGTGTCTCAGCTTACTTTCTTTTGTATGCCTTGGGGAGGTTGTGCTTCGTAATTGTGGCATTTCCTAGGTATCTTCATTTATGAGGCCCTCCCAGGTCGGGAGTGGGGAGGGTACCTGTTCCCTGACTATGAAATAAATCGACCTTTCCCTTAACCCAGACAGTGTTCTTTATAAATCTATAGCGAGCCGCTATCGGCCCGTCAGGGTAGCTGACGGGCCGATAACAGCCCGCTATGGATTTATAAAGAAAGCTATCTGGGTTGTCCCCTAAATCATAATCTTGATTTTCTATATTCCCTGTTCTCAAAAATTACCTTTGTTCCCTTGTTACTTTTTAGACTTTTGTTCCCTTGTTCCCATGGAATAAATGACATTGTTCCTCTGTTCTCCCAAATCCCTTGGAGGGTCTCAGTTATATTTGTTACTCGAAAGAAACATTACCCTTAATTCTGATGCAGCTTCAATTTATATATAATCGGTCCACGTAGGGTTCACATCACAGCAAATACAAATACTCACAAAACTGCGATGAAAAATAAATGAAAGTAAAGATAACCAAAATTGATTGAAACCAAAAGACATAATAAAAATAAGATGAATAATATAAAACGTTACCAAACTACCAGTAATGACCATGACCAGACAGTAAGGGAATGTTCCAAAATTAGGTTAAAGATTTAGTGCCCGGCAGTTTTCTTTCTGAACTTTCCAGCGTCGATGGCTTCATATGTTGCGTTTGTTTTGTCATTTTTTGTTACTCATCTCTCCTTCTTTTGGTACCTCAGGAAGGCTGTGCTTCGTGATTGTGGTATTTCCATGGCATATTCACTTATATTTTAGATAAATGTAAGTGACAATAAAAAATATGCTTCTAAATGAAAAAAATGTTTTGAAATTCACATAACATACATAAACTGCCAAAGGTCCTTTAATTAAAGCACCCGCGGCACTTAGAGGCAGTGGCGATTGTTATGTACATGTATTTGTACAGCTTTGCTTTCATGGATCAACCATGCACACTTGGTGCCGCTGTCTGTCAGCAAGCGCCGTTCTGTCCACTTTATACTCAATCCAGGGCACGTTGATTATGAGCTAGGTGTACTAATGGTCTAAAAATTGTCTCGACCCGAGTGGGATTCGACCCTTGATTTCCTGGTTGTTGTTGTTGTGCGGATTTTTAACGCTACCAGGCACCCGAGGCACATAGAAGCAGCGGCAATTGTTATGATGTTCATGTATTTGTACAGCCTTGCTTTCATGGATCACCCATGCACACTTGGTGCCGCTGTCTGTCACCAAGCGCCGCCCTGTCCACTTTATACTCAACCCAGGGCACGTCGAGTATGAGCTAGGCGTACTAATGATCTGAAAATTGTCACGACCCGAGCGGGACTCGAACCCACGCTATCCCGCTTGAAAGTCAAGTGCGCTAACCACTAGGCCACCCAGCCCACTGATTTCCTGGTTATTTTTTCTTACACTTTATATATGAACAAAAAAGCACCGAAAAGGACAGAACCTAAACAGATGCTCAGTTGAATGAATAAATGATCCGAAACTGACCAAATGTACTAAAATGTCGATCGATAGCCTGAAATTGAGGAACTCTTCAACAGTTTAGCCAACATTTTAATTGACTTAAATGGCCAGAAAGTAGAACTATACCTAGGATGAGTGTAAACGTATACATGCTTAGTCTGATCAAGGCTGTCTTTGTTTTACTTATACATTCTACAACATTTATTAACAATAAAAAACGAACGGAGAAGGGCAGTGATCAGACTGTGCTATGCACGCTGTTTGATCTGGTATCATTTTGTCACATGACTAACAGCAGTATTTTATATAAGTTTATTTTTTTCTTGTGACTGCCGTACAATCTATTCCATGACTATAAATATGGTTATTTCAACAATAGGACTTTTTAAGGAGTATTTGAAGATAATTCTGAAATATTGTTTTTATTTCTCCGTAAAACATGTATGTATTCGGCTAGGCGCAATGAATACCCACAACACGTTTTATGGAGAAATAAGAAAAAAAAATGCCCAGGTGCTTCTAATGAGTACCCACAAGGTATGTCTTATTGGAGAAAATAATCCCAGAATTATCAATAAGTACTCCACCTCAACAACTCCTCTGTTTAACACATTCCTTTTATTGATAAAATATCGTTTAGTACTAATTGGGGTAATTACCACTGAAGATTGCAGCAGACAAACATAGCAGACGAGCCATTTGTTCTAATTGATTCATTGTCGCGGAATAAGTACTCGTTACTTAATGAAATAGTCTGTTAAACAGACAAGTAAAATAATGCTTTGTGGCATGCTCATATTATGTTTGCCAAAATCAGTATGTCGCGAAAAGCAATGGGACACAGGTCATAGCTATGGTGGCTTGGAAACTATTCAAAATAAAAGGTTTGACAAACAAAAAAAAAACATGAAGAAAAAAGTTTATTAGCAAACATTAAGATGTCTTAATGTAAGGTACGGCAAACAGCTTAGAGCAGAGGTAAAGCAAACGCAAATAAACCCTGGGTTCATAGCGCAATTAGGACATCTTTGATAAAAATTTGCTCATGCTTTCTGTATTTCTAATGAAAGCATCATTTGTTTCTACATCCCGCATCGTAGGGCCGTACGTATTCCTGATATGCTGTTAAGTGATGAAAACCACGTATACTGGACAGAGTTAACATTTTTGTGACTGTTCGATTTTTTTCCTTTTCATTATATTAACAAGGCCATATAGTGCATTTTCCACTATAATATATAATGAGTTATGGGGATGCAGGTGTTTCTATTATTAGGCAATTTTTTGACAAATTTTCAGATTTTTGTGATTTCAATATAATATTGTATACAAAATGAATGCGCTTTATAACTGAGTCTTCCGCATTTTCCCAGTATTACATGATGAAAATACGATACCCTAAATAGCTGTAGATAAGATATCAAGATTATAGTTTTCTCCGTCCTAGATAGTTTAAACATTACTTCGCATACTATACATAAAAAGCAATCACAAAATCACAGCGTCCTTCGTGAGTGCGATATATAATCAACTTACATAATTGTTAAAAGTAAAACATTAGAAAGTGAAACACTATATTAAAATTAAAAAAAAAACAAAAAAAAAAAAAAAAAAAAAAAAAAAAAAAAAAAACGTACCACAATGGAAGTACCACCTTGGAACAGTCAGTAATGAATTACTAAGAGAGGGGGAGGGGTTTAGGGCTTAAGCTCGCTTTACGGGATCCAAATCCTCGCCCCTATATAAAGCTAAAACAAATGGTTTCATCGGACACTGTGTTAACTCACTACAATCCAGACTTACCAGTGAGACGAACTTGTGATTCTTCTGCGTACGGTCTTGGAGCAGTGATTTACATGTGATGGAAAATGTTGACGAAAGACCGATGGCATTTGCATCGCTTACATTAAATGTAGCTGAGAAAAATCATGTACAAGTACAGAAAGAAGCCCTAGCTATTATTTGGCCAATAAAAAGTTCCACAGTTATTTGCATGGAAGGAAAGTCACTTTAATTACCGATCATAAACTCACTTGCTATTTTAGGTCCTAAGAAAGGAATTCCAGCACGATGGCAACGTGATGCAATAATTTTAAGGACATGATAATGAAATTGAATATAAAAGCTCCAAAGCTATGGCAAATGCTGATGGATTATCACGTCTGTCTGCCATGTCCATAAACTGAGGAAATAAAAGAAAGTGATCCAGTAGAGATATACCATTTGTCAAAAGTTGATAGTCTGCCTGTCAACGCCAGTGACATAAAATGTGAAACACGTCGTGACACTATCACATTTAAAGTCCTTGACTTAATTGCTGGACACAGAAATCTCAGGACGAGCAACTGAAACCTTACTACATGCGTCGAAATGCAATTCCAGTGTAACATGGATGTCTTATGCGGGGAATACGTGTAATTATACCCACAAAGCTTAGAAATAACTTGCTAAATGAACTGCATGTTGGACATGTGGGCATTGTTGAAATGAAAGGGCTAAGTCGAAGATTGTTTTGGTGGCCTGGACTTGATAGTGACAATGAACAATTAGCCGAGCGTTGTTCTAGTTGACAAGTTTCCACCAAAGGCATCGTTTCACACGTGGGAATGGCCGTCTATACTATGTGAACGCATACATATCGACTTCGCTGGACAATTTGTAGGGCAGTGTTTCTTTTGGCAGTCGACGCGCATTTAAAATGGCCAGTAGTATATGTAATGAAAACTGCAATCGCATTGAACACATAGATCTACTGGGACAGATATTCGCAAGGAATGGCGCTCCAAGAGAATGGAAGTCAGTTTACGTCAGAATAGTTTCAGACATTTGTCAGAAATGTCAGGATATTACATAAAACGTCAGTACCTTGGCACCCTGCTTCGCAAAGTCTAGTGCCCAGATTTGTGTGAAGTTTTAAGATGGCAATTAAGTCTGCTTCAAAAGATGGTGGATCTAGCGCACAGTAACGCGCTACAAGCAACAACAAATGAAAGCCCCGCAAAACTGTTTCTCGGACGCAACCTAAGATCTCGCTTGGATTTGATAAAGCCGAATGTAAAGAACACAGTAGAAAAGAAACAATTTGTAAACGTAAGTGGATTCAAGCGGCCTCTGTTCAGTATTGGAGATACCGTTATGGTGCGCGGTTACCGTGAAGATAGCGACAGATGGACAAACGTAAAGTTACGCAAAAACAGGACCACTTCCATATAAAATGCAAACAAACGAGAATAGTAAACAAAAATAGGAATTTGCTTTTTTTAGCTGAAATCTTCGATGATACATTATTAAGCATTTTTCAAATGTACTTCTTATGATATTCAGAAAGTCATATACGTAAATACCTAGAGGATGAATTCAATGCCTCGTCTTTTTATCACATTCATAGCTTTAAACCCAGAAATAGAGCTTCGATATTTAAAAAAATGGTTTATTAAGCTGAATATTTCTACGATTATGTTTTTCAATCATATTATTAAAACAATAAATATTTCTGGTATATAAAACGTCATACCAGTACCAAAAAGTTGAATTACAGGTCTCAATTTTATTGGCTTGGTTTTCTTCAAAGAGAGACAGCGTTCAACGTCTCTCATCAAAAAAAAAAAAAAAAAAAAAAAAAAACCGATACAAATCAGCAACAGACAGTGCACAATTAGTCCCTTTTGGAATTTCTATGTCTGTATAATTTAAAACCAAATCTAATTTAGATTCTATCGACAAGAAAGCTTGTAGTTTAAGGTACCAGTATCACAGACGTTTTGACAATCAAAGTGTAGGGAATCCCCTCGTATGAAAGTTCTTTTGATAAGACCCAGTAGTTTATCTTTAATCTATTTTTTTTTTTTGTTTGCTTGTCTGTCTTCTGCTGCGACACATATATATATATATACTGAAAGGAAAAAGAAACGCAGGGTAGAGTTTTTTTCCTTCTTATTTTAACCATTTTTTACGGTGTTTACTATAGCCATACACTTTTACAGATTGTCCTGTGAATGTAAACCGCGGGTATACGAGTCTTTGGTCGATGTACTATCTACCCAGTGTGTGAAATCATTCAGCCGTGCACTACACAGTGCATTGCACGGACAATACGGAAAGCCAAAATTTCGTGCAAAACAAGCATGTTTAAACCTTCAGCACAAAATTTCCTCACACCAT
Source organism: Anodontia alba (assembly GCA_964016985.1). Taxonomy (NCBI): domain Eukaryota; kingdom Metazoa; phylum Mollusca; class Bivalvia; order Lucinida; family Lucinidae; genus Anodontia; species Anodontia alba. The sequence goes on from OZ024823.1 coordinate 106,241,541, forward strand.
TTGGTACACTTCAACGATACACAACGCTCTTCGATTCTTTTACCGATTTTTCTTTTCATTTTTACGCTACTTTGAACTTTTTTTTCAATCATGGTACGATTGACTGATGTTCAGAGGGGTAGGGCAATTGCGTTGCTGATGGTCAGAGGCAACAGCAAGTTGCCAATCATTTTGGGGTTAACGTCTCAACAATTGAACGTCTTGTTAGACGTTTAAGGGAGACAGGGCTTTTAGCAGACCGACCGCGGTCTGGGCTTCCACGCGTGACGTCGCGACGTCAAGACAGGACAATCCGTCTGGCACATTTGCGGAATCGTCATCTCACGGCTATCGAAACTGCCCTTAATACAGTAGGTACGCATAATCGACAAATTTCTCCGAAGACTGTTGGAAGTCGATTGCGTGAAATTGGTCTTCGAGCTCGTCGTCCATACGTTGGTCTGCCTCTGACCCAGGCACGTAGGTTGCGTCGTATGGCGTGGTTGACGGCGCATGCGCCCAGGCTATTTCCGATGAGGCAGTGGAGACGAGTTCTTTTTACGGACAGTCTAGGTTCACTATCGCGCAGATGGTCGACGTCGTGTGTATCGACGTCGCGGAGAACGCTTTGCCGACGACTGTGTTGTCGAACGGGATCGGTTTGGGGGTGGCTCCGTTATGGTCTGGGAAGGCATTGCTCAAGGGATAAAATCACAGTTGATTATTTTTGCCGGCAATATGACCGCAGTAAGGTATAGGAATGAGATCTTGCGTCCTGTTGCAGTCCCGCTTGTGCAACAACGTAATCTGATTCTGCAGCAGGACAATGCCCGACCACATGTTGCCCGAGTTTTTCAGGATTTCCTGGCAAACAATAACATCGCACCACTAGCATGGCCACCGTACAGTCCAGATTTGACCCCAATAGAGCACATGTGGGATGAGCTGGACAGAAGGGTTAGGAAGCGCCGAAATCCCCCCGCAACTCTCGCACAACTAAGGAATGCGTTGATCGATGAATGGAATAACATCCCGATGCGAACTGTCAATGCTTTGGTTAACTCTATCCAAAGGAGAATTAGGGCAGCAACGGCAGCAAGAGGGGGGCACACCCGATATTGATTTTCAGTTTGATTTTGATTTCAAGATTTGGGGGGGGGGGGGATAGCTACCAATGAACTTCAATAACTCGAGACTTGTTGATCACAAACCAATGAAATTTGGAACTTTTGTTCCATACATGTACCGTTTTGTAATCATAGTAAAATATTTAACAAACTTTTTCAAACTTGAATGAAATTTAGGAATAAAATTTACCCTGCGTTTCTTTTTCCTTTCAGTATATATATATATATATATATATATATATATATATATATATATATATATAACACAAAGAATTCCGGCCCAGGATCATTACTGATGCAATTACTTCAGAAAAAAAGTGTATAGTGTATAGGGAAAAATATGAATGCCGAAGCCGGCATGGGTTCGAATCTCATCCAGCCCAGTGGTATTTCATATCTCCCCCTAAATATAATATTAGATGCTCGAGAACTATGTAACCAATGTTATGCAGGACCTCATTGGATTTCTTACTGACTAAATAAAATAGGGTTTTACCCAATGTTTTATAAACATTTTTTATTTTCTTGATGTTGGTGAGTGCGTTATAAGGTCTTTTACGAAGCTTTGGTAACCATTACAATGCAGGAAGCTTATCATGGTTCCCTTTAATTGCAAATTAGGCAATCTGAACTTTATGCTCATCTGCATTAGACTTGTCATCAATGGATATCTGAATCTGGTCTGAGTGTACACTCCTTGCTCATGCCTGTCTATCCGAATACATAAAGTAAATACGTACATGTCCAGACAAGCGTTGCCATGATGCGATTCAACTGCAACACCCAGCTGTTTTATGATGTAATTGGCGCTTAGCACTTTGAGTTAATTTTTAGCAGACGACATTTTGAAATATATTTTCTTATTTTCTCAGGAAACAGGATTTGACATTTCCTGCAAATTGTCTCAATGGAGACAATGTGCGACAATGTGCATGAAATGTCAAATTCTGTATTCTGGGAAGAAATAATATTATCAATTTGTCGTCTGCTGAATTTGCCCAGTTAGTGGTAAAGAATAAAGAATGTCATTATTCATATAACGCAGGAAAGAAAACTTAATGCGGAGAAATCGATGTGCGAAGATCAGCGGCATTTCGCTCCAGACTTTATTACCGCGTGGACATTTATGAACAGTGCTGGTAAATTAGTTTAGACCAGCTGATGTCAAAGGCAAGAAAATGACCTTTATGCAACATTAGAACAGCTGACTCAGGCTAGTCTGATGAGGACCTTCTCTGGTCGATGATATATTCTACATTCTTCATTGATTCAGAGCAACAAAAGGCCTTGAACAGCAAGCTAATCTGGACCTTTATTGCCCGAATATGGTATAAGGTCTCTTTTTCGTCTTGGACATCATTTTAAAAGTAGAAATTCATAGACGTAAGTCACCTGTCTGTATTATGGTATAGCATTTTTCTAGTGATTCAGGGACGTTGTTAACCCATTTATGCCGAATGGAGTTTTCCACCCTCACTCTTCGGACTGGTCTATTTCCAAAATAAGGGGTGTCTGATTAATTTTTGTTATTACCATGTTTTATAGAATGTCTTTACTTAATGTAAATTGTGTAGACACTCATCAGACACCTCATTCTGCGGCGTCTGATCAGGATCTACACTATTTTCCAATGTCCCTTTTATGGGACGCTAGGCTTAAGGAGGAATTCTAGTGCTAATTCTGGGATAATTTTCACCGATTCCCCATAAAACATATGCTGTGGGTACTTATTAGAAGCGCCTCAGCGCGGCGCTTCTAATGAGTACCTAGAGCATATATTTATGGAGAAATAAAATAATATTCCAAAATAATCATCAAGTGCTTCTCCTCAACTCCTCTGCTGACTGTCTACTCAAGCATTTCTTTCTGTACTTGTTTCTATAATGACTCGAGCTTACATAATACTGGTATCGGCGACCAACATTCTAACTTTTATGAAAGCTGATGCTTTTTTAAGAAATATTCTGATTAGTATTAGGTGGTGAAAAGCATAATCGCGCGAGATAACGATGTGTCCAATTTAGCCACTTTAAGACAGAATTACAGGACCCAAGAGAGAAATTTGACCTACACTAATTGTCTACATAAAGCATACTGAGGACGTAGTTTATAGAAGCTAAGCCATTCGTAGGCGGAATAAACCATAAAGCAAGACATCAAATACGACAAAGAAGCATACAAAAATGTCGGTCGCAACCAGCTACATTAGCCTGGCACCAGGCTATGAGTTTTACTTTTCTAATCCAGCAAACGTAAATACTCCCTCGTACACATATTATCTCCCTTACCAGTCAGAAACTCATAACTGATCAGCCAAACGAGAGAGAAGGAAACTCCAAAAAATAGGATTTTTGTAAAATGTATAGAGGATCTTACATGAGTGTTCATTTCATATGAAATTTATGAAACGAGCCTTCGGCGAGATTTCATATGAAATGACCACGAGTGTAAGATTCTGTTTATCATATGACTATTTTAAATAGGATTTTCTTGCTTGTAATATTGACAGTTATACAACAGAAAATGCATGGTTGACATGGACGTCGTCATGACGTTAGCTGTTCCCGCCAAAGTGTCATACAACGTTATACGATTTTTATGACATGATGTTATCCACTGATTAACAGCCACTTCGTATGATAAAAATTGTTTTTATGCTGATTCATAGACGCGAGCCTACCAGCTACATGTACCTAAGGTTTAAGGGTCTGGATAAGCTTTTGGAAAATTATTTCCATCTTTTTGATAATCTGTGATTGTGGCTATCCCTAGACATTTTCTGTTCATTTTTTCAACTTGCTTTTCTGCACACCAATCAACTTCTTCTGAAAGGGTTTGCTCGCTAAAACGGAAGAATTGTCTTACTCATAGAGACCAAATTCTTTCCTTTTAGAGCAAAACCGTTTTAAGAAGGAATACAAAACAATTTTTACAGAGTTGTCTCCCTTAAAGCTGTATCTGTTCCCTTTAAATATTTGGACACCTTAAAGCCTCGCCTCACTGATAAGTATATTTGAGCCAGCGCACGACAAAACCTACAATAAGACATCTTCGCCCAGCGAAGACTCAGATCAGCCTGGGCATCCGCCCAGTCTGATCAGAGTCTTCGCTGTCCGCATGAAGAATGCTTGGGTCCTTAGCTACAAATTTAGCGCACAGCGAAGACTGATCAGACTGGGCGGGTTTCCCAGGTTGATCTGAGTCTTCGCTTTTCGTTGGTTTTGTCGTGTGCTGGTTCATTTGATTATGAGTTAATGTGTCGACAACTGCCCGCTGACTGGCAAATAGAGTAGGTGCTGATCATGTTGCTCCTTTAGAGGTTGATCGAGATTCACACTGTTTGATCAGGAATGACCGACCAAATACTTTGGGTAAGTGCGGTATTCGAACAGCGCGGATATGCCTGCTAGCATTTTTTTTTTTTTTTTTTTTTTTTGTTTTTTTTTGCTATTGGCATTTGTATCAAGCGACCATGCACAGCGCCCGACTAATAAACGAGCCACAACGTCAGAACACGTACCGTCGCAGCATTTCTACTTACCCTCTTCAGAGGATTTTCACCCAAAATATTGGTCGTGCACCCAAAATAAATTGAACTGAATCACTATACACTGCAATATATTTGGGGTACAAAATATGAAAACAGGGTAGATTTTGCCCATTCGGATAAGTAAGCCCAGCGACGAAGATTAAGATCAGCCTGCGCATTTATACAGTCTGGTCACAATCTTTTCTGTGCATACTTTGGATAGCCAAGGATGAATAGTTTCTTTGTGGACAACGAGAACTTTGATCAGTCTGCGCATCTTCGCTTGGCGCACTTGTCAGAAGATATGTTTTTTCACATTGCGTTTCAAATAACGCGATCGGAGAGGACAAACAATGAAAAATGGAATACTGAAACGGAAGTCATATGACCCTAAGCACAGCCTTTCCTGTAGGAAATGCTGTGCCCCGGCTCGAATGTTAAGAGGTTTGATAAATTTACAGGTCATCTGTTAAAAGACTTTTAGAGGTCCATAAGAGACAAAGAAGTGGCCATTTACCTATATTTAGCAATCACCTGTCCAATTACTTTTTGTTTTAAACAAAACATGCTTAGTCATGTAATACTGGCTAGTTGGTATCTACACAATCTCTGCAACGTGAGTTTACTGACCAATATATTTTAATCCTTAAGTACACTCAAAATAAACAGCATATTCAATTCCAATGATATTTTAACCAAACCTCTGGTGTTGCCAGTCGATGACAAAATGCGTCTGAGAAGTCAAAAAAGATGAGACCATTGATTAGAAAAGAATGATGACAAATTCAAAGTAATAAAATAATTGCCAGACCATCAAGACAATTAAGGCACGCGGTGGAATGCAAATTTCACTTATATTAACTACAGCTATCCGGAAACGCTGCACAAACACAACCTAAGCAATTCCATACACCGAGTTCATTATACATGGTCTATATCAGTGCAAGTGAAAAGCAAAGACTTTACAGCGCAGGCTGATCCAGGTTTATGCTTTCGATTTTCCGACCGTTGATCCCATTACATCTACTTGAAATATATCTAAGGGGATGGGGTAGATAGACATGATACATTTTCAACCATTTTTATAAGTAAGACAAAGTTTGTGACGTCCTGCTTGGTTTCCTTCACATCTTTCCCCATTCTAAAAAGGGGTCTACTCCAAATGGAAAGAATTTGCTCATTTAGGGTGCAAATTCTTTGCTATTAACGTAGACTCATTTTTAGAAGGGAGGAAAACAATTTTGATACAGTTACCTCTCTGAAAGTATATCCATTACCCTTAACCCTTCTCATGTTGAATAAATTGATGCCACGCCCACTTCTAATTTCCAGCCAGTCAGATTACTTGATCTGGGATTTTGATAGAAATTCACATATTTAATGACAAACAGTGCAGATCCAGATCAGTTGGGCTTCTGAAAAAAATTAACTGATCTGGATCTACACTGTTTGCTAAGACAGGGCATGTCGTGTTCAGCAAGAGAAGGGTTAACATCGCTCCAGAGACACACCATCAAATCTTACGATCATCTATAATGTGCACAAAAGAGGTTACTTAGAGACACTGGGGAATGGGAAAATTACAATTAACTATTAGTAGCTTTTCAGACCATCTATAATGTAAACTTAAGGGATTGTTCAGAGATTTAGTGGAATTGGAAAATAACTTTACTACGACCGTTAAAGACAATAAATTTTGCTTTGCACTTGCGTTAATGCTAAGTTTCAAGGAATGGTGAAGGTGATAGTAGTATAATTTTGACCTGGTATGTAAATGTATTGCAAATGGGAATCTAGGATATCTTTTGTTATATTGATCAGTAGAAAATAATTTTGCCAAAACGTTTAACAAGGACGCAAGGCAACCAGAAACGACAGTTAAACAGTCCTGAAGCGGTAATATAATAGAGGTATAGTTGACTGTGGTCGGGACCATCGTTCTCCTGTTTTGTGGTTTTCTTGTGTTCTGGTTTCAGCGTGTCGTTGGACCTTTTGTTGTGTTTAAGCACAGTGTATTTGATTGTATGTGTTTCACTGTGGTGTTTCACAGATGAGAAAAAGGACTTCTATGCTGACCGAATATAAAATTCTAATTTGTATGCGCATCATAATTAAGGGTGAGGTTTCGCGCGAGTAAAACTGGTTTTAGTCCTCCAGTAGTTATCTATTGACTGTTTCAAGGTGGTTCCTCTGTTGCAACTATTCTTTGTTTGTGCGTCGATGGTTTCATATGTGTTTTGTTCTTCATCTCTCCTTATTATGGTGCCTCGGGAGGGCTGTGCTTCGTCGTTGTAGCATTCCCTTGATATCTTTACTTATATTTTAGTTACCTCAAACACTGATAACTCAAACTACTGCTTAAGAAACACAAAATAAAGGGCAACATTAGTTTAATTTGCTATATGTTACTTTACCTTTAAACTCGTCCTTATATCTCATACTAAAGTTATCTCAAATAAAAATCTGGTCAGTTGGAGGGCTAACGACAGTTAACTGTATATATTATGATGGCAACTATTCCTTAATATCATTCACGAAAACAAAAGTTTGAAAGGCTCCATATTCCTCAAAAATAGACTTGTTTTTATCCAAGAAAGATTTAATAAATTGATATATAGTATCAATACGATCATAAAATGTGGCATCTGACAGCCTGTAAAATTTCAGTAAGTCTCTGTTTTTTTTAACTGGATCAAAATGAAAATATTCTTATCGTATCTCTGAATTAATGTTGGCAATATAAATTCAGAGATACGATATAAATCATTTCAGTCAAGAATGAGAGACTAACTGAAAGTTTACAGGCTGTCAGGTGCCACATGTTTTTATTGTATTAATAACGAGCTTAGGCGACCTGCAAAGCAGGTGGCGAAGCTTTAGCTCGTACTATAGGTATTGTGAGTCTTCCACATACTATGCAGAAGAGTTAGCATGCGGCGCTTGACTGGTTTCCCATATCTACAGCGGAGTGATACGGCTTAATGTTGAACCCGAAAACCAACGCTAATAAGGCCGGAGCCATTGGCCTGGTTTCCGAAAAATATGATGATCAGATACGCTCCGCTGCAAACATGGAAAGCAAGTCAGCCGCCGCAAGCGATCTCATTGGCTGTAAAGAATCGTATAGCCAATGAACTAGAAGGTTAATTTTTTACGTCATTGACACGGATGACTGCAAGACTGATCTGCGTTTTAGCCGCCATTTTTAATCTGAGATTTCTCTCGCATTAAACAACATTTTCGTGTATTTAAGGGTAAATACTGAAGTGTTGCTGTAAAAAATGGATTACATTCCTACAGCACATAACAGAAATTATGCATAGGGAAGAATTTATCGCTGACAACATGATAATGTTAGGCTGTGCGGTGATTTCAGCTGACTGGCGATCAGCTGATCGTTCGTACTTTAGCGACTTTCGTCTGTACACACGTGCTACACAATGATTTGCTTGTCAAATTGTGTCGTAGCTCGTGTTATTGATAAACATCATAAGCATCCATAAAATTAATACCTAGAAACCGAGATACATTGTGTGGCATAATTGATAGCAGTAACGACGCCGTGGAGAGTACTACGCCCCACCCCAAGCCCAAAAGCCAAGGCAGACCGATCGACACGGATGCACCGGTTGCATGCCATTTTGTAAACGCCTATCAAATTAGTGGTGTTTTTAGGACATGCTTCCATAGTACCCTGAAGGCACCAAATTTGGATATCACGGATTGCAGATTTTAGGTGATTCAGACTGGGTAATATAGCCATATTTAGTATCAAATCAACCTCTTTCCACTTGCCTCAATTTTTAAATATGGAAGAAAAAAATACAGTAGAGCGATTTTTCCTAGGAAATTCTGGTTAAATTGATGTAAGCATAATATTCGATGCTACTAATTTCAGAATTCATTAGACTTTCCTGACAACACTGCATCTGGAAGAAAGCTCCTTGACATGACAGGTGATTAGTTGTTTGTATTAAATGACACACAGCTTCTGACTTTTTTAGCATTATTTTTGTCAAGAAAGAAGAGATCCTGAAATTTGAATGACAGGTTTATCAAATAAGTGAGCAATATTTGGGTTCATTTTCTTTCTTGTGGTCATTGTTTGATATGTGAAAATGATTCTGATGGGTTTATGTAACACCTGAAATGGATATTTACATCCAATCAATGATGTAAAATGTTGATTTTGACAACCAATTGTCAATTTTAAAATGTTGCAAAAATGTTAAAAGTCTAACCAATTCTGAAATTAGTAGTATTTAAACAGGTTTTGTCTGGTCCGCGACTTTGCATACCTGGTGAAAAAAAAAAAGAAAAAAAAAGAACATGCATAAAAAGCTGAAGCTCGTTTCATAGGTAACACCTATTTATTTCATATTACCATATATCAATTTATTAAACCTTTTTCAGATAATAAAATGTCTATTTTTGAGGAATATGGAGCCTTTAAGAGATGGTATAAACCCCAGTACAGCTGACTCTCGTTATCTCGAACTCGCTTATCTCGAATAAGCGCTTATCTCGAAGTGAGTATCTGGTCCCTGCCTAAACATGAAAATCCTAAGGAGCAATTTCTCCTCTTTTCCACAATATTTTCAATGTATCTCTAACTTCAAGTGTCCAATTACATATATATATATTTGTTAAATGTGGTTGATCGAATTATTTTTTCCTCAATTCTGCAAATCTGATATGTCGAGGTACGGATATCTCGAAGTATTTCAGAGAGTCCCTTGGAATTCGAGATAACGAGAGTCTACTGTATTTTCTTTAACTGCTGACTATTCTCTGGAGCTGATCATTCTGTCGTTCGTTCTTTGTAAGATTTTGTAGTCATTCACTGCATGTTAGGTCCTCTTTGAATTTTGGTATTGTGGTCACCCGCTGTACAGCTGCCCACCTTGCTTTCCGATTTGTTTTCGTGTTTTCTTGTTCTGATACTAGCACTGCGACCACCGTCACTTCCTGATTGCTTTGCTATTTATTCCCGTTTGTTTATGATGTGTTTCTTTTGTATGAATACTTGGGGCAGTTGGAAAATATCCGGACTTTTCATGCTCTTGTCTATCCACTTGCAGTTACCTACACATATTATACATGAGTGAAAACTACATTTTATCGCCTATAAATCGGTTAGTTTATTGTCAGTGAGAAGGATGTACACATGAAGTTTTGAGCATTTAAACACGGTAAATGTTAGGTCTGCCATGGACTCCAAGCTGAAGGAACAAAGATCTGTAACAAATTTCCTGCTTTTAGAGGGTAAAAGACCTCGCCACATTTTTCAAAGGTTGCAGAACAGGTTTTTAAAGCCTGCATAACAAATGGCAATTGTTGTCCCAACCTCCGTACAGCCAAGGCCTTACCCCCTGCAACTTTTATTTGTTTCCAGAACTAAACAAAAGGCTCGCTGGAAACAAATATGAAACCAGGGCGGCTTTGATTTCTACTGTAAATCTGTACCTCAGTAGGTCTACTGTATGGTTTGCCGAGGGAATATAAAAGCTCCCACGAAGATGGCAAAAGTGCATAGACGTAGGTAGGCAAAACTTTGAAAAAGAATAAAAAAGATTTTTTGAAAAATATTTAACGTCTTTGAGAAAGAGCAAAACGTGTGGATATTTTCCGACGGCCCCTCGTATTGGACAAAATTTCGGATCTAGAGTGGAGATTTAATGCCAGTTAAATCGATTTAAACCGTTCTAAGTCGGTGGATCTGTAGTTGTACGTTCTTGGCTGCATTCTGTGGGACTGTTTTCGTGTTTTGTTTTGTTCTGTTTGTTGTCTTATTGGTGTATATGGTGGTCCTGTCTGGCATTGTGATCACTCGTTGGGGAAGAAGGAGCTCATTGTTTTTCTTTTCGTGGGTTTGCAATTTGTGTGTTATCCATCATAGTTTTCTTCTTCTTCTCCTTCTTCTTCTTCTTCTTGATGTCATTTGTAGTCTAACTCTGTGATTGGGCTCTTCATCGACATCATATTTGCTGTTTGAGCCAGCGCACGACAAAACCTACAATTATACCTGTGTGACTAGCTAAGACTCAGATCAGCCTGTACATTCACTCCGTATGGCAAGGGTTCTCGTTTATCCCTTTGGATAGCCTGGAGGCTGTAGAAGACACATGCGATCAGCGAAGACTTTGATCAGACTGCGCAGATGCCCAGGCTGATCTGCGTCTTCGCTGGTCGCACAGGTGTTATTGTAGGTGTTGTCGTGCGCTGGCTCGTTTTATAGTTTGGTATTATTCGCAAAAATGCATTTAAAGAGTTGAAAATAATTCTATGCAACATATGAATGGAAATGTATTCTGAAAAGCGGGTTGTGTGTTCTTTGTTTCCAAAGGCAATCTTTTTTTCACTTTCATTTTCCTTTGGCAGCAAATATATAAGTGAAGATACCCAGAAAATACCACAATCTCGAAGCACAGCCTTCCCGAGGACCAAAAGAAGAAGAGATAAGGAACAAATAATGACAATACAAACGCCACATATGAAAACACAGAAAGCAGCAACAGAAACCGTCTTGAAACCTTTTCAGCCCTGTAGACTAAACAAGGTAACTATGCAAACGATAACTATGCAAAAGGGTAGATCCAGATTAGATAGCTGTCATCTCATCAGAATCTACACTGTTTGCCATTCTGTTTTGATTTTTCTGTCATCTGTTAAAATGGACATTTCCAAATTCAATAATGAAAAAGTCCATTTCATAAACTCAGGGATGAAAGGTTTAAACCAGTTTACAGCAACTCACATCAAATAAGCTGTAATAGCAGACTTAATTTTACAGAAGTTATTTACACGTTGTCAAATAGCACTGGAAATCAAAACAACTGTATATGTACATGGCTTTATTTGATTTGTTTAACCCTTTCACCGCTGAGTTTCTGAAGTGGACTATTCCGTCCTTGAAAGTGGAACTGCTCATTGATGCAAATACAGATTTAAGTCTAAGATAAACAACAGAATGATAAACAGTGTATATCCTGATGTTGTTGTTGTTGTTTGCTTGTTTGTTTGTTTTGTGTGTGTGTGGTTTGTGTTTTAGTTGTTGTTTTTAATGTGTCATAAAATGTAAATGATTATAAAGTCAGCAATTCAAATAAATGAATAAATGCTTCGCATTGTTCAATTTCAGTTAATTGACCTACTGGGGTCCTATATGTTTCAGTATTGAATAGTTTTATTGCCTCAGCAATAACATCACTAGCTGATAATCAATAAACTACATGTATTGTACCTCATCATATGGTACCCTACCAAACAGCTCAAAACTATGAAAATCCTTCTTAATTTACTATGCCTGCCAAATAAACAAATTGCCAGGTTATCTCTTAATAGTGCCGCGTCATACAAATATGCTCATGCATAGTTTGGTTAGATCACGCATATTTTTTTCTCAAACAACATTGGGTTTTGAAGATTATTAAAACAAAAGAACAGTATTGTATTTTCTGTTCATATGCATTTCGTACGCACAGGAAGGCATGTTTTGTCTAATGCGTTGAGCAAACAATTTCGCTAACACATTAATGTCCAATGTCTCACAATGTGAAATTTGACAAACAGTGTTGACCTAGTTCAAATGCCGCATTCTGCATTGTATAATGTTTGCCATTATACAATGCAGAAAACCAAATTATTGCAAACCAACCCTTTAAAAACTAAATGAACCAATCTAGCTTCTAAGATGGAAGAATCCACTAGGCATAAATGGATTAATTATCGAAATGTGTCAATCAAGCTGGTTAAAGAAAGTTAAACATTTCCCTAAAGTGCTTAACTATGGACCCTTTTCTTGCAATATCATTTGTGGAATAAAAAGGAAAACAAAAACAGTTATTAATGAGAAAGTGGTGTTCAAGGTCTAGTGGAATGGATGTTGTGCTTTTTTATGAGTCTATTTTTTTTTCTTAATTAGTTTCAGGTTTCATACTGTCATACACTTGCATTTCGTACAGAGAGTTCATGTTTTATTTTTATTTTTATTTTTTATTTTTATTTATTTATTTATTTTTTTATTTTTTTATTTTTTTTTTTGTTGCGCTTGTTTGTGAAGGAGGTAATGCTTTCAAAATTGTTTTTCCCCTTTCTGAAGAGCGCTGTATTTTTAAATGAAAGAATTTGCTGCGTATCGGAGCATTTTGTTTTCTTTAAGAGCAGTCTCCGTTTTAGAAGGGGGTTGATCTGCAGAAATTAATTGGAAAACACCGTTAATACTTAGTGTTGCTACTGAAAGCTTCCTGTTACCCATGAAAAGTAATAGTCGCAGATGCAACGCTTAGTGTTAACGGGTGACCGTAAGTGTTTGTCAATACATTGTGCAATATGAACGCATATGTTAACCTTGCCTATTTCGGTCTTTACTGTTTCACTTCTTCGCGTCATGATTTTCAAGGTCCTATATTATTAGATTCTTAAACGAACCAGAGGCATTACACATTGATGACAGTTCAGTGTGATACTATGGCTGACCAAGTAGCCAAGTTACATATACCCTCAATTAATACATAGTGTTATGTGGTGACAGTATCGATTTCACTGGCACCGCTTAGTGCTAACGGGGTTGCATTTATACTTAATTATATATAATGCATCAAAATTAATAGTCGCTAAAATATAAAATTGTATTACTGGAAAATACAATAGCTGTCTCACTGAAAAACTTTATTTCTTGTCTCTGACTCATTCCATTATCCTAAAAATGCCGTGCATCCATCGGGTAGTCCTATATTTCTCAATCCATGTTTCAATATATATGTAAAAAGACAAATCACTGGACCATGAAATACATGTACCAATGTAACACTGGCCTACCTACATTTAAAATAATTTAATTTGCTATGCCACACTGTATCGGTATCCCAAGTATAACACTTCCTTAAGATACAAGACAAAATCACTTGACTATGACATATAGCTCAAAATAAATTAATATTTTATGAGGTAATGTTTGTGTCACTCTGAACTATAAACTAAATATACTGGGCAAATCATCTAACCGGCCACTTTTGTTTTCCTGGTAAATCCTATTAAATGTAAATTGATTAAAATAAACTTGGTATAAAATAATTTCCTAGACATTCTAATATGATTAGTTGGCAAAGATTATATTAATTTTAAGATTAAATTGCAGTAGTTCAATGTGCATGTGCAATCCTTATTCAATGAATTCCAATTCCAAAAAATAAACAGCCACAGTTGAAACTTTATTACTAACAATAAAAAGCATTAAAAACCGCAGCTCTGTCGAAGTGCAAAGCAAAACCAAGGTTTTAAAACTTTAAACATGGGATTGAACTTTAGACCTAGGTTTCAAAAAAAAGGTAAGAGAAAAGTCCAGGGAGTGCCACAATCACAAACCGCAGCCCTTCCCAGACCCCAAGAGGAAGAGGAAACGGACAAATCCAAGTCTTCAATCCTACTTTTAGATTTAGGTTTGGAGACAAATTGTGCATTTGGCCAACTTTTAAATCAAAGCTGAAAAGCAATCCTTCCATTATGGCTAAAGTGATTGTCTACACAAGGATTGCAGTAAAGGTTGATCCTGTTCTTTGATCGACATGATCGACGCTAAGTGCATTCATTGCCTAAAACACTGAAGTTAAACCCAAAACAGTCGAACCTCAATAGCTCGAACATCGATGGCTCGTTTACCATGGCTAATTCGAACTCATTTTTGAGTCCCTACGAAATTCTTCCGCTAGCTCAAGAAAACAAATATTTAGGGAAATTTTCTTACTTTATTATGAAATTGTATGTTGTGTGTACTCATTGCCTAAAACACTGAAGTACACTCAACATACAATTATTGTGAAGGAAATAAAAAAATTCCTAAATTATCGCTATTTGCTTCCTGACCTGGCACCATGATTAACCCTCAGTGGCTCGAACTACCCATGTCTCGAACAATGTTCTCTGGTCCCAAAGATGTTCGAGCCATTGAAGTTCGACTGTATTTTGCTTTTTGTTTTGTTTTTACCATACGGTTATCGTTACGGTTTTACGTTCTTTACTTTTAAGAATGGAAGAAGTAACCACTTGTTTGTAATTTGAAATACACAGGTGTTCGCGTAACGTAAGAAGCAGCTATAATTGCTTCTCTTTATATGAAATTATGAGAAGTCAGTCAAGTCTTCATTAAATTCAAAGTTCGCTTACCACATTAACCCTACATAATAAGACACCATAAATCCTTACCATACCTGTTCTACCATTTGAACAGGTCTATTTTACTACCGGTTCTTATGTCTAAATATGGTTGGGTGAGTGACAAACAATGTAGACCCATATCAGACGCCGCGTGATCTGTATCTACACTGTTTGCTCAGAGTTCTACGACCGAAAACTTAGGGTAAATAGGCCAAGTTGAGATGAAACACGCGTGATGTTTTAGCGAGAAAAAGTCCCTGATGAAATTAGTTTGTTAAATGCCTAAAATTCTTCATAATGGCCATCCCAATGATTTTTCCTCAACGCTCGTGTTCTTGTAAACAATATTCAAACAAGAACACGTGTTTTTGTCAGTTCTTAGATGGCTAATGAGCGAATAGTCCTGACTCTTAAAATGTCTGCCATTGACAAACCATGAAAGTGGCTCTTCCTCTTGGTGTCGGATGTAGACTGCGATCTGTGATTGCACTAACTTCGCCATTAATTATTTGGTGCAGCGCGCTTCCAGCAACACCACGTTTCCAGCAATCAGGTGATATGTTATAATAAGCTTTTACTGTGTATTTGTAGGATCTTTTTTCTTTCATTAGTACACATGGAAAACGTTTTCCTTCTAAGCGTTTCCAAAGAAAGCTGTCTTTTGCTGCTGTGATCAGGCACTGTTGGGTAATATCGTTTGACCATTTTTAAGAAATCTAGATACTTTGAGTGCTTTTCTGCCGCCATTTGTTACAAGGAAGACATTTTTGTGACTTCCTGTTTACCTACCAAGCTCCTTCTCACAAGGAGTCTCTATATTCAACTGGTATTTAAGGCTTTTCAGTATAAAAATAGACAGTCAGTTGTTTGCCGGTAATGTAGTTGTCACTGGCAGTGAAACATGATTCTTGCTCCCTTAACTTCTATTCAACCAGAGCACTTTGTCCCATGTCATCAAGAAGAACAAGTTCGTTAATCAGCTTAGCTCTGAATGCACTTTAAACTTGGTATGCTGTCATTCTTCATTGATGACTGCTTTTGCGACAGAGAATGAGAAAGGGAAGAGAGGGGTGCTGATTATACTTGTTAGATTCTTCGAGAGTTTACACAAGAAAAGGAAACTCTGCGACTTCTCGTTTGCTTTCCTGTATACCAAGTCCCTTCTTAGGACGGGTAAGTACTGAAAGGAAGGACATTGCTTTCCATGGGAACAAATATTCTCCTTTTAGATTAGACGATTTTCTTAAGGAAGGCAAAACAATTTTAACAGATTTTGGCTAACCTGGGAGCGTATCCTAGCTTAAAATATTTACCCTTGTCATGCTGAATAAATTAAGATGCCCCGCCCATTAATAATTTTCAGCCAATCAGATTACTTGATTCAGATTGTTGATATAAATTCACATACTTAATGACAAACAGTGCAGATCCAGATCTGTTGGCTTCTTCAGAAGCCAATTTATCTGGATCTACACTGTTTGCTAAGACAGGGCATGTCGTGTTCAGCAAGAGAAGGGTTAAAACATTTAAATCGACAACGGAGCAGTCAATTTTAATGGTACCATCACACTAGTCAAGAAGCACAGCATCTGTCTTACGGGGCCTTAATACACTTGGTGGGTTACAAGGGAGAAACATTTTGTCACTTCCTGTTTGCTTTATTACACACCAATCCCCTTCAGAAAATAAGTCTACTCTAAAAAGTTCAAATTCTTTCCTTTTGGAGTAGATACTTTTTCAGAAGGGAGCCAAACAATTTTGAAAGGGAGGTACCTCCCTTGGAGGTGTATCCCTTCCCCTCAAGAAAGTGATAGTCAGAAGTAAAGTTAACAAAGATTACTGTGATGCAAGTTTTGTTGTCACTGATGGAAAGAGGGCAAAGGTTATGTCTTAAGAGACAGAGCAGCAACTTAGCTTTCCATAAAAGGAACATTAGCAAACAGTGTAGAGCAAGATCAGACGCCGCAGAACGCGGCATCTGATCAGGGTCTACACTGTTTGCATTAAATATAGGAATTTCTATAAAACATAGAAATGATGAAAGTAACCAGACCTGGTACTGGAAACGGACCTTTCAAAGAGTTATGATAAAAGAACCCGCTTGGCATAAAGTGTTCTGTACAACAGCAGGTGCATTTTAATGGCAACGTCTTTGGGAACAAATGTTGTCGTTGAACGAAGGTTCACTGTATATAGAAAACAAACAATAGTGATGTTTGTTTCTTGATTCCTTGATGATTATCTTTACCTTATCAAATATCATTTTGAAAAAGAAGCCGTAAGTTCGCTATTTCTCCAGAAGTCTAATTGTAATAGAATGCTTCTCTGACCTACAAGCGCACATGCAGCCTGTCAGGAAACGGTTTATAAGTGTACTTTTGCACTAACATATTTCATTTAATTTTAGAACATTATAATTAACTCTTGAAATGTTCATATGTAATGCAACATTCAGTTTTTAATGATAATCGCTACATTATTTTACGGTGCTTCCCTTCTCGACTTGATTTGAATGTTAAACGTGCAGGTCTTCCTACTTGCCCGTAGCTAAGGCTTCCCTCTGAAAACTTAACTTACATGTCTGTATGTGACAGCCAGGGAGCACTGAAAGTAAATTAACAGTTTCTAGTATACGAGCTGCGAAGACTCAGCACAGCTTAGCATGTATTTTCGTTGTTAACTTACAAACCATAGAGACCGGATAGAATACATTTCGTCCATATATCGAATAGAGACAATGACTGGTCTCGGCCTCTGCTATTAGCATACCTAAACATATTTTTACAATACAGACACTCGCGTTTCTTTATCTTGAATGTGTTTCAGATTTACATAAAAGCAAAAGGAAGTTTTTATCATCATTATTTTAATTAGCGTTTGATTATTTTTTGTGATGAATAAAATGGTGGTTAGTAGGAGTATGGCATTTTACTTTTTAACTCTTAGAGCGCCAAGCAAATTTGTAGCAGGCGACATTCTATTATTTTCTTTTTAATTTTCATAGGAAATAACTTTTGACATTTGATGTGAATTGTCTGTTTCTCATGAAATGTCATGATTTACGTTCTATGAATAATAGAAATAAATATTCAAAAGTGTCGTCTCCTGAAGTTGCGATTTAAGGGTCAGTAGAGTATATACACTTCAGCTTTAAAGTTTGTGTTTCGACCGATAAGTTTTCAAACTAGTGGTTGTGTGAGTTTACTGATTATATAGTGCCCAGTTTTGAACCTCTGTCAGAGTATTACGTAAGCTTTCTAACCCTGGATTCTGTGTTTAATATCTTTATTTTTGTGAGACTGAAATTGGTCGCAAGGCATTTTTGTTTTGTTTTTAACGAAGATATGATTTTTGTTCGTATTTTGCAGCACTATGCAAATCTAAGAGAATTTTCTCCTTTAATTTCTTCTTTTAAGCTGTAAAAAACTGAAGTCATTGCACCAAACTGATAATCTAACAGACTTTTCTGAATTTTCATCTCCATGTATATCGATACGTGTAACGTTACCATAAGATTTCTCTGTATACATTGCAATTTAGACGTTTTTCGTATTTCATCATAGTGTAGATTATATTTTCTGGTCCTTCTGAGACCATTGAGCAAATTTCAGCTGTACGAAAAGCAGAACCCCAAGGACGTAGCGCGTGTGCAGCGTCGCATAACTCGATATTGCACACGAACAAATTCAATAAAAACGAGTGTTCTCGTTTTCTTTGGATTTCTTTGGCGTGTTCGTTGTTTCCAAAGGATCCATTTATCTTTAAACAGAATTTGCAGGTACACTGTAAAACAATCCGTAGGTTCTGCGGTAAAATACCAGGAAATCAGCCGCCAGCACATGCACCGTTATTTTTCACGGACGTCCTTGGATTATTTCAGTGAATCGTTTCGCAGAAACTGACAAGTTGGGGCAGTTGACAAATTCTTGTAAAGCATGCTAGGATATAGAGTTATGGTCTACCATATCGTATAGTAAGGCTACCCAACCTTGTCCTATCCTGAGAGATAATTCCTGCAAAATTTATACGGGCCCCCGTTAAAATAATGGTTCGGGTATTGGCAGCTGATAGCCATTTATTTTACGGTAAAATCTAAGGGATTTTTACAGTGTATCACACTATTTTTTATTTTACCGTTTACCATTATTTATGCCATTTTTATCCCACGTCTATTAAGGACAATTTAAATAGTGTATTTATTTGACTTCTGCTAAAATATCCCTGTTTTTATTGTTGTTGTTACTATTACTATTATTATTATTATTATTATTTATTTATTTATTTATTTATTTATTTATTTATTTATTTCCTTTATCCCAACCCGGGAGGCTGGGGGGACAGGGTGCGAGCACTTACCATCAAAAGGGTATGAGGTGTGCTACCAAGAGCTCGGGACCCCTACCGGTTTCCAGACACAATTGAGACCCCTTTCCAGACAAAAGTAAGACGAACATTTAACAAATTGTAGACAAATTAGAAAAAACAAGTTTAACTAAGATATATACAATGTTTTAATTTTTACCAAATACATCTGTAATATTGTTGGTTTAAACAATATAAGCCGGGGCACAGCAATCCATTTATGATCCCCCCCCCCCTCCCTAGACTAGGGCAGTTTACAACTCCATTTCCAAACAAACATGAATCCCTTTCCAGACAGGTATATTTGAATCCCTTCCCAGGCTTTTTACAATGCAACACATCCCCGTTCCATCTCTTCCGACTCTGAAAATAAGACCTCTTTCGTCGGCACATCCCTACCAATGCTTATATAGTGAAGTGAGCCTCCGGGAATCCAACCCAGTAAGCAGCTCTCATTACGAAAACAAGCCTATTCAACTATATTGGAAAATTTACCACCAAAAAATTAAAATTTTCAGATAAAAATTTCTGATATTTTTTATATTTCTGCACAAAACATAGATTGTGGGTACTCGTTAGAACCGCCTCGACGAGGCGGTTCTAACGAGTACCCACAATCTATGTTTTGAGCAGAAATAAGAAAAATAATGTATACCCCTGTAAACCCCAGTTTTACTAAATAAAAGTGGGGTTTAAGGGGGTCAAAATTATATAGGCGTGTTTTCGTGATGGTTTATAATTATGCGTTCACTATCATTTTGTACATGTTCTAGTAAAATATTCTAACAAAACTCAACATGGGGCTAAATCTTAACATGGTTGTAAAATCACAAGCAGAAAGCCTGCTAATTAGTGACACAAGTACTGGCAGACTATGCCACCGTCATCAAATTACTCTTGAAAATCAACTTTCAGAGGGCATAAACAATTCATCTGGGAATTAGACCGCTAATAAATCTCCTAAATTTCAGTTGGAAACAGACTTTCAGAAGACCTGACTTTATTACCAACGATTTAATCGTTTGTGAAATTATGAGACTATGAAAAGATGATATTTCATGGCATTACAAGAAATTCATATTCATAACAATGCAACTATCTAAGAAAGTCAGTGGACAGCTAATTGATATTTGAGCCATCGCACAAAATCGACAAAATGGCATGTGCGCCCAGCGAAGATTCAGATCATCCTGAGCATCCGCTCAGTCTGATCAGAGTCTTCGCTGTCCGCATAAAGAAAGCTTGGGTCCTTAGCTACCCATTGAGCGCACAGCAAAGACTCTGATCAGACTGGGCGGATGCTCAGACTGATTTGAATCTTCGATGGGCGCACATGCCATTGTGTTGGTTTTTCTCGTGCGCTGCCACTTTTCTCTTTCTTTACAGAAAATAGAGCTTGACATTTCATACAACTCTTTTTTCTGAAGAGACAATATGCATGAAATGTCAAACCCCATTTTCAAATTAGATACATATAATAAATGTTTCCGCCGATATTTTCCCCAGCAAGCTAAACCTTAATTTATTGCATCGGATTTCAAAAATAGATAATTATGATTACGTTCTTTTCTTTGTTCTTATCTGGTCATTTGCAGTAAAAAATGGAAAAGCTCTTTATTTCCAAGTATACAAAATTAAGAATTTCGAATCATAGATTGAATATTAAACTAGGGCGATATGCAAAGGCACCTGTTCATTTTAGGACTTGTAATATTTGTAAGTCATTAAAACTTGATAATGAATTTCTTTTTATATGTGTTTGTGATAAATATGATGATCTTAGAAGGTGTTATTTGATGAGATTGCTAAAGTCATTGTCAACTTTGATACATTAGCTTTAGAAGATAACTTTCTGTTGCTACTTATTTCATAGCAAACAGATATTGATTCACTGGTAATAAATTATATTAATAAATGTTTTGAAACCCGAGCCAAGCATCACGAGCAGTAATACAATCATTTTTTTTATCAGGTGTAGTTTTGCTATTTGATTCTAAGCAGTATCTGTTCTGTATACTTTGATTACATAAGATAAAAACATATGATATAATAATAGTTTAAGAATTGTCAGCAGTGTTGTACTTGTAATACATTATATGTATCTGTTATCATCCTAGTTGTTTTGGATTAATTGCAGAATAAATTTTTGAATCTTTGAATCTGTGAATCTTTAACACCATGTCAAATATGTACCCCCAATAATCTTAAAGGGAAAATCAGTGTTGGTGAAGAATGTATCTTATATAAAAACTCTAGAAAAACCATGCCCTTTTTATAATGATCTGGTTTACAAATTTAGAAAGGTATTGGGGAATTGATTTTTTTAGAACAATTCAGAAAAGATTGTTAGCCGCTATAAAAGAATATGTCATAACATTGACATTACCATTAAAAGAATATGTCATAACATAGCGGCAGACTACATGCCTAATTATTGAGCCAATCATGATTGATAGTTATGCTTTGCTTTTAAAGCGCACGGTGGTGAGTCGCGTTTCGGACTCAGACCTAAATCTTATCCCAGCGGATATATGCCTGGTGATATTCCTTGCCCTGGTCCTTCGTGTATCAGCAAGTGGTTTTCTTTTCCTCTGACTGCAGTACATATACTTTTTTATCATGGCATCATCTTTTGCGAACAGAAAAATTCAATGTACAGTCGACTCTCGTTATTTCGACTTAGCTTATCTCGAATAACCGATTATCTCGAAGTGAAAATCTGGTCCCTGTTTAAAGATGAAAATTCATCAACAGGTAACAAAATATTGTGGAAAAAGGAGAAATTGCCCCTAAGTAGCATCAATATTTTCAATGTAAATGTAATCTCAGGAGTCAAATTGCCTATTCATTTGTGAAATGTGGTTATTCGATTTATGTTTTCCTCAATTCTGCTAATCTGATATGTCGAGGTACATATACCTCCAAGTATTTCAGACAGTCCCTTGGACTTCAAGATAACGAGACTCGACTGTAATTTGAATAATATCGGCATCTAGGATGAATATAAGGATCTTGTAAAACTGGTTTAACGCTTAGCATTCCGGGAAACATTTTCAGCAGACGACATATTGGAACATTTTTCATATTTTTCCAAGAATAAAAGAAAACAGGTTTTTACATTTCATGCAAATTGTTTCATGCAAATTAGAGACAATTTGAATGAAATGTCAAATCCTGTTTTATGCAAAAAAAAAAAAAAAAAAAAAAAAAAAAAAAAAAAAAAAAAAAAAAAAATTCAATTTATCAGCTGCTAATTTAGTCCAGAGAGTGGTAATTAAAGGCACGGAGGTAAAGGTTAAACCGCCGGCTGTTCTAAGGCGGTGGTTCTCATACTGTTTACTTTTTGCATTACGTTGCGACCTCTGGCAGCGGAGTTATTTTTGTTCTATCCTGTTTCTATCCTGTTTGGTTCCTTGTTCTTATGCTTGGTCTGTCGGATCTTGCGGGTCACCTCTCTTGTTGAAGAGGGAATTGGTCAGTTAGTCATGTGTTCAGGCTGTGTAAGAGGCTCAGTTCAAACAAGACTCTGATTTTCGTCTTTTCACGTGTTCTTTGTGTTCAAGGGCAACCTTTAGACTTTATCTGATCAGTTCGTGGCCTCTGAGCTGGGACTTCACTCCTCGACACTTCCCAAGTAATTTCACCCTTTTATACCTAGAGTCCCATAAAAGGGACATAAAAGTGTAGACCCTGATCAGACGCCGCAGAAAAGGGACATTGGCAAAAAGTGTAGACCCTGATCAGACGCCGCAGATCAGGGTCTACACTGTTTGCATTAAATTCAGGAATTTCTACTAAACATGGTCATAATAAAAACTAACCAAACACCCCTTATATTGGAATTGGACGTTCAAAGAGTTAAGATAGAAGAGTCCACTCGGCATAAATGGGTAAGACACATCAACAAGTAATATAATGGGCCGGTTCAAAATGCAGGACAAGTATGGTAGTAAGGCTAGTGTATTCCAATGTTTAGCGTAAATACGGCAGTTTTCAGACGGGCAGTAATATGTTTTGAAAGGCAACAACATACACCTGGGCCCAGTTGTTCAAAACTAACGATGTCGTTAGTTAACGATTCGTTAAAATTTGCATCAAGTGACAAGCAAGTATGCTGAAATTTTTTGCTGAAAAAAAAAATGTGAGTAGCTTTTGCAGTCTCACATTTTTTCAGCAAACAATATCAGAGTATTGTATATTGAATCCGCCAAAACAGTTAACGAAATGACCCTTAACGAGCTCGTTAAGATAACGACGTTTTGAACAACTGGGCCCTGGAAAAAAGATTTTTTTACAGTGATTTCAGTATCAAACTTTCTCATGAAAAACGTGATGCAAAATGGTAAACTATGCAACATTAACACTGTTACTAACATGATAAAGCAAAACCTGGCCAGAAAATGCAGTTTTAATACCAAAAATGTTACGTATTCAAGACGTATCATTTTCCCCTTAAACAGACGTTGGTTTAAGTATGTAGCTGCAGATTACATTAGCCCATTTTGTGTTACAGTTTCTTGATAAAAATGTCACTTTGAGTTTCTAGATAAAATTTGTACCACATTTGTTCAATAATGGGTGAACCCGCCACATGTACGGTAATTGCCTCGACCCTACGTCTCATCCCACCGGTCAGACGTCGAATTTGATGAATGGTCAGATGTCGCCACTCACGATGCAGAGCCTCTTCCAGTTCGTCCAAAGTCTGTGGAGGAGGGTCCATTTTCTGTATCTGGCACCCAAGAATATCCCAGATATGCTCCAGTGGATTAAATCCGGGCTTCTAGCTGGCCAGGACAAAGTATCAATTGCGTTACCCTGGAAATAGGCCGTCACTGCCCTTGAAGGCTGGGGTCTAGCGTTGTCGTCCATGTACACAGGCCTAGTGGTAAGTGGATGGTTCTCAAAATGAGGAACAACTACCGGCTCGAGGACGTCGTGAATATAACGTTCTCCTGTTAGTCTGCCCTCTATGGTCACCAAGTCCATCTTGTCGTCATGCGATAGACAACCCCTACACCATTACAGAACCTCCACCGTAAGGAACCGTCGCCTTGATGTTTCTTGGTGTATACGCTGTGCCTTTGTGTCGCCACACTCTCATTCAGCCATCAGTAACATGCAGCAAAAACCTGCTTTCATCTGACCAGTGAATTCGCCGCCATGTCCTCAAATTCCAACTTCGTCTCGCCAAACGCCACCACAAACAGATTCTTTTATACTCATCTGTCAGCAGAGGGCGCTTAATCATTCTTCTGGAGGCTAGTCCAGCTGCCCTTAAGCGATTTCGTAGCGTTTTCAGAGACAGGCGTCGATGAGGTAGCCATTGAGGCTTAAGACGGGTACTCCTAGAAAAGGGTTGTCGTCGTACTAAGCGGACCAGGGCCCGATCCTCTCGTTGTGACGCTACGCGAGGTCTGCCTGACCTTGGCAGATCCTTAACATAATTGGTTTGACGATGCTTCCTTATCAACCTGCTGACAACGGTGTGGTGGCAGCCAAGTTGACGCCCGATTGCTTTAAAAGACATTCCCGTCAAATGCATCCCGACAATGTGCCATCTTTGTGATCTTCGTCTTCTAGCCATATTTGCATTGCTGTGACTCAACAATACAAAATATGCGATACATATACACGAATATGTTGCACAAGAATACTGCTTTTTGCGAAAACCACGGAGTGAATGATATTCTCGCCTATATCTCCGTGTACAAGTATTGCCACTGTTTATCAAAGTTTAAATTCTATTTACGGATTATCATTCGTGCCAACTGCAAAAAGAAAATTGAAGACGCGTTGATTAGTAATGAACCAGGGACCAAAATATTAGGGGGTGCTTAACTTTTTTCCAGGTGTATATTTAACCCTTAAAATGCCAAGAAAACCTGCATCTGAAAATGTCGTCTGTTTATGTTGTCTGCTGAATATTCTTGCAAACTTTTCAAACCTATTTTTAGCATACAGGGAAATAGTGTGGACCCTAAAGGAGCAGTCTGATCTGGGTCTACACTGTTTGCGAAAATGACTTTTAAAATCACAAGCAGATGACAAAGCAGACGACAATTGTTGTGATTGGCAGTTCTACTTTCTGAAGGCTTAGATGGTTTAGCTGTTACACATTTCTGCTTTCTGATTTTTGTATTTTATAAAACAGAACTGCAAAGTGTACTGCTTTTCTTCCAAAAAATAAAATCAGTAAACTAAAACGTGTGCTTTTATCGTTAGATATGCGAGATATGCAAAGGGACACAAACACTTGCATTGTAAATTCAAAATAATGTTTGTGGTCCAAGGGAGAATATTATTATGGATTTCTTTATCTTCTTTATAAGAGTTTCGCGATATCAGCTAATTCTAAAAATACATAGACTGCATTTCGATTTCTAATATATTAACAATTCAAATACGTTCATATTTGTACTATCAAAGGAGTTTAATACATAAGTTTTATAATGTATCATACCCTAGATATTGAGACGCCTGCTCCTTACTATGTTTGTCCTAAAATTTGAAAGAAAAAATGATTTTACAACTGCTGATGTGTCTAAAATATGACTGGATGAGTGACTGTGATGACTGATCTGGGGTTGCTAGATTGTTAGACTGTCCGCCCTGATATTTAGGTTTATTATGTTTTTTATTAAGATAGGAGTATGTTACAGCTATGATACAAGGCCTTAGGAATTACTGGAATACATAGTATTCTCGAAGTGGTTTCCGTTAGCTGTAGATCTGAAAGAATTGTAAAATAACTTTCAGAAGGTTTTAAACTTGTATCCTTTTTTATGAAATTGACATTTATACATTTAACAGATTTTTTCCTTTTTTACGATTATTCCTTAGATTAAGCTAAAATCTAGACTAAAAGCATTTTCAACAGATTGTTTCTACTGGGAAAAAAGCGCGATAAAAGATACAGATATAGTGCTATAGAGCCTTTGATATTATTCTATGTTATGGAACATTCTAATGGCAAAACTAAATAAGCAGAGCTCGAGACTGATACTGTCTGAAGGCTGGAAATTTCTGATAGACGAGATCTCTATTTACTTCGATAAATATTTCAGCAAACGACAGACTTTCTGATGGGAACAAGTTGTGCTCCCCACAGCCACCCCGACTGGTTGATCTCTTTCCGTAACCCATATAAAGCAGAATTTGTCCACGGACTAAACTGGCCCGACAAGAAAAATAAAATCACCAGAGCCCAGTTGTTCAAAGCTAACGATGTCGTTAGTTAACGATTCGTTAAAATTTACATCGAGTGATACGCAAATATTCTGATATCTTTTGCTGAAAAAATGTGAGTAGCAGTGCAAAAGCTACTCACATTTTTTCAGCAAAAATATCAGAATATTGTGTATTGAATCCGCTAAAACAGTTAACGTATTGACCCTTAACGAGCTCGTTAAGCTAACGACGCTTTGAACAACCGGGCCCAGAGTTTTAGCTCCATATCAAGATACATTAAAGGTGTCCTGTCAGTAAATATTTCTAAAGTTTCAGAGTATAATCAGTCTGATCAGGCCATTTCCTGTCCACTTACAGAATCGTTAGAAAGAGTAGACCGTAACAACAGTTCTACTGTTGTTCTTTGTGGAGCTTTCCTATTAAGCATTCTACATAAATCTATAGCGGGCCGTCGTGCAATTAAAGAGTGAAGCATAGCCATCAACAATGATTGTGTTGACAACTAGGCATGCAGTCTGCCGCATAATATCCAGGCTATAGCCAATTCTTTTATAACGGTTAATTAGTTAGATTTAGCTACAATATTTCTAAATCTGTACATTAAGTCACCGTAAAATTCTGGTGCCGATGTATCTTGTTGCAGAAGTGGCGGTTCGGGCCTCAGACTCCATGACGGCCTCTTCGTAAAACTTTAACAAGTGGGTTGGGGCTTGACGATATGTCTTTGGCTTGGCCAGCTGTGGTTCAACTATTGGTTTTCATTTACTCTGGCATACAGTAGAATTAGCCATGAGTACTCGTCTTTGTTTATTATAGTGATTAATTTGATTTTTTATGTTTTCGCTTTGATGCATTGACTGAGTTGGGAACTTTTATGCGAACCGATTTTTTTATGTATTTCCGTATTAAGAGTAGCATCGGGATCCAGGATGAAGTTGGCTAGCTGTAAAAGTGCTTTAAACCAACCGGTGGTTTACTCTACTGACCGTTCTAAGGCGGTGGACCAGGTGTTAATCTTTGTCTTTATTGCTTTGCGGTTTATTCTACGAGGCGATTTGTTTTATGTCTTACCTTGTGTCATTTTGTTCTTGTGTTTTTCAGTCCTTTTAGCATTGCGATTACCTCGCATGGGGAAGAGAGAGCTAATCTTAGTGCTTTTCGTACGTTTGTTCGATTTGTGCTTATTTGGATTTGTTGGTTTCCTCTTCCTCTTGGTGTCTGGGAAGGGCTGCGGTTTGTGATTGTGGCACACCCTGGACTTTTCTCTTACCTTTTTTTTTTCAGACTGACGCTATATTTTTCTACCAAGGCAAACACAGGCACTGTGTCTGCGATAAAAATTCGAAAACGCCTTACGAAGTTTAAAATAATGGGCTTTATTACGGCAGTTAAAGTCACTAAGGTTTGTAGAAGCTCTGGCGACTCTAATGTTGAGATATGTATACCCCATATGCGGTACGGTGGGGGACATCTCCATCCAAAAAGTGGAAATTGACTATATCAAAATCAAAATTGTCCCGTTTATCCTTATTGTTGACCTCAAATTATATGTAAGTTGAGTTGACCTATATTTCAAGGTCCAGTGATTTTAACTTATACCTTGAAGATCATTGGATGGAGAAACATCATGCTTGGGATATTGGTTTCATGTGACCCTGTGATTGACTTTAAAATATATGTAGGCCGGTGTGACCTATATTTCGTGGTCCAGTGATTTTGACGTATATCTTGAAGACAACTAGATGTAAAAACTTCATATTTTGGATATTGATTATTTTGCCATATATCTTGAAGACCTTAAGTGGCAAAACTTCATACTTAGGTAATTGGTTCCATGTGACCCTGTGGTTGACCTCAAATTATATGAAGGTCTGTTTGACCTACATTTCGCGGGTCAGTAATTTAGCTTATTTTATTATCTTGAAGACCAGTGGATGGAAAAATCATGCTTGGGATATTGGTTCCAGGTGAGCCTGTGGTTGACCACAAATTAAATATAGGCTGGTGTGACCTATATTTCGTGGACCGGTGATTTTACCTTATATCTTGTGGACTATTATGTGGAGAAACTTCACATTTGAAATATTGGTTCCATGTGCTCCTATGGTTGACCTCTAAATATCTGTAGGTTGGTGTAACTTACACATAATGGTCCAGTGATTTTTTCCATATATCTAGAAGACCTTAAGCTGGAGAAACTTTATACTCTCGTTATTGGTTTCATGTGACCCTTTGGTTGACCTTAAATTACATGTAAGTCAGTATGACCTTTATTTCATGGTCCATTGATTTGGCTTATATCTTAAAGACCATTGGATGAAGAAATTTTATGTTTGGGATTACGTTTCAATGTGACCTATGGTTGACCTTAAAATATATATAGGTCTGTATGACCTATATTTCGAGTCCGTAATTTAACCTTATATCTTGAAGACAGTCGGATGGAGAAACTCCATGCTATGGCCCCAAGTAACCACATGAATGACCTCAAAATATACTTAGGTTGATGTGGCCTATATTTCATTGTCCAGTTATTATGCATTATATCTTGAAGATCATTAGATTGAGAAACTTCATGCTTGAGATACTGGTTCAAAGTGACACTATAGTTGATCTCAAAATATGTGTAGGTCAGTATGACCGTATGACCTATATTTCATGGTCTAGTGATTTTGTCCAACATTGAACAGGCCCGATACAGGCGAATTATGCTGTACTGCGACAGCTCTTGTTCAGAAACTATTGTTGCTTGTGATCTCAAAGTTGGTACATGCAGTCAATTAATTGTAGATGAAGCTACATGAGTATCTATGGTCAAGGTCACTCCTTGAACTTGGACCAAGGTCACTCAGGTTTCAAAATAAAAACACATTTCATATGGAGCCTTTATGGCAATTGGGAAGGAAAGTACCCAGCTAGCATTCTACGTAAATCTACATCGGGCCGTCATCGGCCCGTCAGCTACCCTGACGGGCCGATGACGGCCCGATATAGATTTACGTAGAATGCTGACTGGGTATTTGCGGGGTTCAGTCACATAACAAAGATGGCTGCCATGACCATATATAGTAAAAACTCTTCAGAAATCTTCTTTTCCAGAACCAGTTGCTATGAAACGTGGTCTGATCAGGGTTTCCATTGTTTGCAAACAGTTTAGCCCTCTTTCTCTACGAATATTTAAATCGCATCCCAGTCAGTATTCTACGTAAATCTATATCGGGCCGTCATCGGCCCGTCAGGGTAGCTGACGGGCCGATGACGGCCCGATGTAGATTTACGTAGAATGCTAGCTGGGATAGCCTGATAAACCTAAAATCGAATCCCACTTAAGCCCGGGCTGGTGGGTGTACACAGCCTCGCAAACTACCCTACTGTGTAAAGAGACTTAATAAAACCGAGTCTCAAACAGTGTGGTATAAGCAAAGGCGATAATGATGAACTGAAACAGTGAAAAGGCATGTGCATACAGCATAATGACTTCTGTACCCATACAAAGATGTATACACATGATAAAATCGTATGTGTGCATATCATATCAAAATACCACTAGCATCCGACATAATGATGAATCGTTAGGATAAAATAATGAAACGTCATAAAAAAGGCATTTTTATATAACATAATGACCTCTGAACCAGTCATAAAGATGACGGCACATGATATGATAGTAAGCATGCATATCACTATACCATTGGCAACAAACAGCATTATGTATAAACAGGTTACAATGATAAACTGTCACAATGAAGATGCATTTGTATGCGACACAATGATCTCTGTACCAATCATAAAAATACATGCCTTTGATATAATAGTAAGTGGGTATAGCACAATATCATTTGCACCCACAATATATGTGTACAGCCTAAAATGATGATCTGAAATAATGAAAATGCATTTGGAAGTAACACAATAATCTTCGCACCAATTATATAGACAGATGCATATGATAAAACAGGAACTGTGCATATAAAAAAAATAAATAAATAAATAAAACAGCTATATCCGTCAATATGATATATGCAAAGGCTATAATGATGAACTCCCAAGCTAGCATTCTACGTAAATCTACATCGGGCCGTCATCGGCCCGTCAGCTACCCTGACGGGCCGATGACGGCCCGATATAGATTTACGTAGAATGCTGACTGGGTCACAAATAAAAAGTATGCATCACCATGACATGTGTAACCATCATCAAGATATATGCTCAGGATATGATAGTATGTATACATATCAAAATACCATTTGCATCCAACATAATGATGTATGGACGGGATAAAATGATGAATTGGCACAATGAATAGGAATTTGCATAAAACACAATTGCTTGTCTATACATCATAAGAAACCTATGCTCATGATCATCTGATGAACTGACAGAACAACATCAAAATAGATGAGCTAGCGCACGACAAAACCTACAATAAGACGTGCGACCAGCGAAGACTCAGATAAGCCTGCACACAAGCGCAGTCTGATCAGAGTCTTCACTGATCGCATGTGCCTCCTACAGCCTACGGGCTATCCAAAGAGGGATAAAGGAGAACCATTGCTAAACTGTGTGGATGAACAGGCTGATATTTGCTGGTCACACAGGTCTAATTGTAGGTTTTGTCGTACGCTGGCTCAGATCTCAGAAAGCAGTACAGGCGTTCTGTATGGTGGTTCATTGTTTTCATTCAGCTGCGACAAAGGAAAATGTTTCAGAATTAAACAGATTCAGGTAAGCCACTTTCTATCGACCTAAAGTACCAGTAGTGATATTTTCTTTTGTCCCCCTTAAATATATTTCATTTATTGCTTAGCAACCACTTAGGAATGGTAACACGGAAGGAGCTGAGATGTCTGGTTGACAGGCCATTATTTAATAATATCCTAAAAAGCGATGCACAAACAAACTTAAGTCGCAGCGTTTCATATGATTTATTTAAATACCTGTGGACATTCACAATTTCGAACATGAAGTATACATTGTATGATAATGTCTAATCCCGTTACTTACACTCGCCTTTTATCGTTTTTTCACGGCTCATACCTTACAGTGAGGACAGTCTATATGACATTGTAACGAATTCTTGGGAAGTTTGGTTAATAGAAATTGAGACATTTGATTCCATTTTAGCTTAGGAGGAATCTCAATTTCGACTGTCTTTCCATTTTGCAAATTATTAATAGTTTCAGGAATTGTCTGGTACTGTGCTTCAGTTTGCCCTGTATATAACGTGTGTATATGAATAATTTTATCAAATGCAAATTTGTATAACGCAAAACGAAAGTTGCTTGATAGAGTGTCTTGAATAGATAATTCGTATAATTTTGCATTTATATTTGCTTCTTTTATATCTAAGTCTACTTGAATTAGTTTGCAGTCTGTTTCAATGTACACACGATTGTTAACAGAAGCTGACACACAACTTGCTTGGTATAGGTTGTATTTGGACAGATCTATTCTTGAGATGGTTTGTACAGTCAATGAGTAAACAAGCAGGTTTTTCTTCTCAGGCACCAGCAAGCATATAAAATTATCACTTATGCAAAACGACTTAATTTCACTCATGACTGACAAAATTGGCTTCATGGTGATGGAATCATTATCTTCGCCTTCCTTTACATACAAAGTGGATACAGGAGACGTATTTATGATGCTTCTTTCAAACAATTGTGCTCTGTCCTTTTCATAGGACACAGTTTTGGTTTTCTTTGGAGAAGATTTTATTCTTCTAGGTGAAGACGGTTTGTTTTCTATCTTTTTACGAATCCCCACTGCGAAAGTACTAACTCCATATATGTCTTTATCTGCGACTTGCATGTTATTTAATTGGAGAGAAACCTTCTCTTTAATACTTTCTCCAAGCTGAATTCTCTTCGTTCTGTTTTGTTTAGCAGTCAGGTTAAGAAAACATATTTCTTTCCCACTTGGTGTTAGTGCAATGATAGTACCAGTATCTCGTATCGCCGCTGCATTAGTTACATTCAGATGTCGTTTTCTCTCAACAGGAATCTGGTACCAGCAGTTCGAATCCAAGTTATACACATAGAATATATCATACTCGAATGACTCGTCCGGAGGATATAAAACAAACACATTTTGCAGCTTATTTAAATGTTTTGTTGAGATTCTTTTTATCTCGATTTCACAATCATTTAGACTGCTAACACATTCTACACTTTCTAAACAGACAAGCTTTACTTCTTCAAAAGTAGTTTCATCTAAATTAAGACAAGACAGTATTTTATCAAGATCAGATATTCTTTCAGGGGAATAATTAATCCATTTCAGCAAAAATATTAGATAATTTTTTTCTCCTACATAAGATAACGTCATGTCGGTTAATGTATTACAAAATGAGTCTATATCTATTGTGAGCATGTCTTTCATTAAAAGCAGTTCCGGGAGGCATGAACGGTAAAATTCAGATACCGCCTCAAGTTTGAAACTAAAGCGACTGGCCACGGACATCAGATGTAGGCAGTTTTCTTTTGTAACTTGCATGGATTTCATTTTCAAGATGCAATAGGCTTTAAGTTCATCAATCATAAGAAACTCTGCAGTTTCAAGTATGCTAGCAGCATTGCCTTCGTCTATTAATGGACGTTGGCCATAGAGGAAGTGTAAAGCAGACTGGACTGTTAGCGAAGATCCTGTGGTGATTTCGATCACTCCTACAAAACAGAAACAGAATTAATAGAAAGAAAACAGATAATAAATAGACACTGCATATGAAGAATAGGATCGTCTGAACAACTTTTATTTTTACAGTTGACTCTTGTTATCTCAAACATTGAGATCACAAAATACCTGCATACGTCAAAGTAAAGTTGATAAAATTTCGGTTTAGTGTCTGAATGTTTTTCATTTTAATTAACTTTTTACGAACTATTATTAACATCACTGTGGTAACGCGATAACGAGATTTTATTATAATTAAAAGATTAAATGAACAAAAAATAATTGAATGGTGTCTCGAGCAAAGATCTGTTTCGCATATGCAGAAGGCGAAGGTCCGAATGAACAGCGTTGACTCTCTCCGTTTCTTTATCCTTTAAGCTAAATTATGTGGGAACATTTTGCGGCAATACGTGGGTGACATCTTAAGGGAAGTAGATATTGATGAATAACAGGATCGCTGTTGCATTTAACCAGACTCCAATACAATACATCGTCTAAAGAGTCTGCCATACATTCCACAAAAGGCGTAGTCGCACCAGCCGGCGCCGTCTGTCAGTTTTTAAAGGAGTTAGACATTAAAATTCATGTAAACACTGACAAAATCATTGGGGCATTATATGTAGCTCCTATACACAAACTGATACCACATTGTTTTAGTCCCTTTTATGAATGATGTGCCAAATTTGATGACTTTGATGACTAACTGTCTTCGGTGGGATGCGCCGTGGCAGACTCCCGTGTTTCTGTGTTTCTAGGATCAATTCCAAATGTGTGTGTGTTGTGTGTATGTGTGATGCATACTTGTCATATTGCTGTGTCGTTTGTGTAAAGCCAAAATCATATAAATGCTGAAAATGACTTGCTTGCTTGCAGTGCCATGTGTTTCATCAACATTTGAGCTAAACGCTAGGGTTGATGTAAAAAAGGAATCATTCGATCATAAAATATTGGTCAGAGTCATAATAATCGTTCGGAAGATGCAATATAGCTTGCGAAAATCATTCCCGAATACTGGATATCCGAACGCAGCCCAAGATAACTTCATTATAAAAGGAAAACACAGCTGATTCAAAATGACCAGGTATAATGGTACAGACAAATGTGAGTATTTTTATTATAAAAACATAAAAAGTCATGAAAACCAAGGAAAAGTAAAACTTCAAAAGTGATTTTAAGTCTTAAAAGTCCTTAATATTGATTATATAGGAAGTGGTGTAATAAAATCTAGCTAACATCGTGTTTAATATTTCAAATGATTTTTGTAAATACCAAAACTATTATTTAATTTACTCTAATATTGGGACAGATAGATCTGCAAATCAGTGTAGACCCAGATCAAGGTCTTTACTGTTTGCCATCTGTCTAGCTGTTTTATGCATATCAACAAGTAGTAAAATGGACTTGTTCAAATGTTAGGACAAATATAGTAAAAAAAAATATGTCCAAAAAGGTGCCCAAATGCTCAGGATAAATACGGCACCTTGATACAAAGAGTCAAGTCTGAATGAATACATATAAGCCAGCAACACGACAAATAAACGTCAAAAAGATTGCCTTTGGAAACAAAGAACACACCACAGATTAGAAAATGGGAGTCTCGGTTTTATTGAGACTCTTCATAAGCAGTAATGAAGTTTGCAACACTGCTTACGCCCTCTAGCGTATACATGAGCAGAACTCCATTTTCAAATATACCCCAATGGGCCCAATGATCCCAAAGGAAATGAAATATAATCTGCACTATGGTAACAAAACCTACACTAAGACCTGTTTACCTAGCAAAGACTCAAATCAGCCTGTACATTCACCTTGTATGGCAAGGGTTCTCTTGTATCCATCTTTTGATAGCCCGGAGGCTGTAGAAGGCACATGTGATCAGCGGACTGATTAGACTACGCGGATGCGCACACTGACCTGAGTCTTCGGTGGTCCACAAGTCTTATTGTAGGTTTTGCCGTGCTCTAGCTCATATGTATTCATTCAGACATGACTCTTTGACTAATCTTGTGATAGTTTACTCCGATTTTCAACAGACTTTTTACCTGTCGATAAACATTTGTGTTTTTTAGTTTGCTTAATGGACTGGATGCTCTTAGAAGAGGTTCCGCTATTTTCGCAAGGGAAACAACTTTTCTGACTTCCTGTTTGCCCTTCTGCACACGAAGCCCTATCTGAAAATGGATCTAATCTAATGGAAAGAATTTGCTGCAAAGTACAACATATTCTTACCTTTTCGAGCAGACCTCCTTTAAGAAGCGAGGCAAAACAAGTTTGAATAAGTTACCTCCCCTGAAAGTGTATCAGTTCCTCTTAAAGGCAGGGCTAAAATACAACAGAATGCCACTGGAGATTTCTAGTATTGCGAATAAATAAGAGAGAAACGTAAGCGAACAATACATGCGTTTTACATTCAAAACGTATTACCGTTTGGAAGCAATGTCGACATAAACCCCTTAGTTACACAGACTACATAACTGTATACTTTTCGTGTAATTTTAAATCCATTAAGTGTTTACCTGTCAACTGCTCTTTCTTTCTATATTCATGCAGCTTACTGAAGAACGGGCTGATAGCTAAAACACACATATGATACTGTCTGGACTGAAAAATAGAAAACACACGTACTACCGTATCAATCTATCAATCACACAATTTATTTCTAAATGGAAATATAATTGAAGTTAAGGGAAATTGGTATAGTTTTAGAGGGAAAGGGGGTAAATGTCAGAAGTTTAGTCGCTTTCTGAAAACGGTCTATTCTTAAAAGCTCCATATTCCTCAAAAACAGACATTTTATTATCTAAGAAAGGTTTAATAAATTGATATACACTGTATGTAAATACAATTATAAAATGTGGTACCTGACAGCCTGTAAAATTTCAGTTAGTCTCTCGTTTTTTGAACGGGATTAAAATGAGATGATTTTATCGTATCTCTGAATTAATGTTGCCAACATTAATTCAGAGATCTTGGATAATAAAATGTCTATCTTTGAGGAATATGGAGTCTTTAAGGTAGTTGTGGTCATTGAACCAAAGCCATAATCCAAACACATAAATCCGTTAACGAATGACGATTCCGAATGTTCAGACCAACAGACATGAACCCCAGAATAAAGGGTGTAATCAGGCGTCCGCGGATAGTAAGCATTACTTGGTAAGCAAGCTTCGCCCTCCATGCCTATAGACCTGAACGAAGGAAATGTAGGTAGAAGAGTATGTCCGGGATTTCGGAAGTCTACTTATGGCTCGTCATTGGCAAAAACGTCAGAAACAATTCTGGAAACTGCCACACTGTAGGGATTGACCAGATGTCTATGATGTCTCCCATAGAACTTCTTAAGTGTTGCTACCAGTTTGGTTTTTTGATACCCCTGGCTCAACAACTTTGTAGTGAGCACTTTTTTCTTTCCTAAAAGAAAGAATTCGGACCTCTGACAGTAGCAATGTAAATTTGCCTACAAAATGATGGAAAATAAAGTTTCAACAGACTGCATGGTTGTAATGTGTCATTAGAGGTCCACTGAAAAAAATGCAGTTTTGCTTTTGAAACGCATGGAAAATAGAAAAGATATTATCAAGTATTGTTTCCAATACCCATGTGTCTCACCTAATCCTTGTGCAGGCATTTGTATATGTATATTTTACACAATATATGTTTGACTACCTGAGGAAAGTGGGGAATGATATCATTGAGACAAAAGACCGTATTTTTTCAGTCTCAGTTTAGCCGTTTTAAGTATGGAAATAATTACAACTGTTTTAAATTGAAATATCTGAGCTGTTATGTCCTGGCATATTTATATGCTATAATTAATCGGTCTATGTCTTTGACCATCTGCCCGACTTTTGTTGCAGAAATCTAGCCTCCACTCAGTATCCTACAGCTATAAAGCCTGATGATGTTATGTGCATTTGTAAGGCAGCTGTACAACACAGGATACCTATGCATATATTGTATATATGGTCAATGAAGTGTAACACACAGGTAAATGTGGGAATACACTACAGGGCTCCATTTAAGTAGTCATTTCTGTTTTAATTTCTCAATGAACTGTGAAAAAATGATCGGAGTTCTTAATTATTCATATAGTCTTGTAGATTTAATGAGATTTCAAAACTTACTGATTTGTGTAAAGTGGCAAAAACTAGTTCTAATATTTATTTCTTACCTGGAGCAAAGGAGTAACAAACCGGATCGCTGTGCAATAAATGATAGCACTGCTATAGGGTCTGTTAAATGTTTGTGCAACTTATATTTTTTTTCTATGGAAAACGCAAATCTATACCATCAATTTTAGTCAAATGACTGGCTATATACCGAAATATAGCTCTATATTTAATAAAGATAAGCATAAACCTTCACTTGCATGAAAAAGATTCCAAATCTGGATCAAATATATTTTTTTTTTTTTTTTTTTTTTTTTTTTTAATGTTACCTTTCTCTCCTAAATAGATAAAATACAGCTTCTGTAAAACGAATGTTTACAATATGTCTACTTCTGCTTTTCATAGAACATTTATCTTCTGAAATATACCAAATATAATGGTATGGAGAAATCATGGAAGCTGAGACAACCTGCTAAAACTAGGCAGATTGCCTATGTTACCGTAAGAGGTCCTTTGTTTCCCTATGGGAGCACATTCTCTACGTTTAGACTGAACCCTGTTTTAGATGGGCATTGCTGTGCAGGAATGCAAAAATCAGAAAGTCACAACAGTTGTCTCCCATGTAATAAATGGCTGAATCCCTTCCAAGTGTAGCCAATCCCCTTAATATGTAATTTACAAATAGCTGTTAAGTATTTTAAATACTGAAGTGTATTTGATAGAAATACTGAATTGTAGTTGTGATAAAGACGTACAGATTCAAAACATATTTTCTGCTTCAAAGCAACATGAGGTTTGACCAGAAGTTTTTCTAGCATCACATGGATTGGATTCAGGGCATCAGGCAATGGACATAAAAGTTCCGTTAAAGCAAGAATTGTCCTGTTGCTCAAGCAGTGCGTCCTCGGTTAACCCGTGTTTGAAAGTATAATTATTGTGATTCCATTCATAAGGGTTCTAGATACACTTGGTTTAATTTCTACTATATTTTACAATAAAGACAACTATTGTGGCTTCCTGTTTGCTTTCCTGCACACCAAAGCCCTTCTGAAAAGAGGTCTACTCTACAAGAAATGAGTTTGCACAAAACAGCACAAATACAGACAACTCTCTTTATACCGACAATCAATATAACAACACAATTCGTTATAATGACAATTTGACTGTCACGAAACCTTCGCTTAAGAGGTAACAATTAGTCACAAATTATGCAAAAATATTGTATTTAATGCTTTAAAGAAACATATGTTTTGGATATGTGTTAGAATCGCCTCAGTGAGGCGATCCTAACAAATATCCAAATTATATGTTTTATGGGGAAATAAGAACAAAACAAAATCTTTCTTACATATCAATCTGCTCTTTAAGTATTCTGTACAAAGCAAATTCGTTTTAATGACAACGCCTTTGGGAACAAATGCTGTCGTTGTAACGAGGGTTCACTGTATATGTTTTCGACATGATGAAGTAGCGATGTCAA
Source organism: Anodontia alba (assembly GCA_964016985.1). Classification (NCBI taxonomy): domain Eukaryota; kingdom Metazoa; phylum Mollusca; class Bivalvia; order Lucinida; family Lucinidae; genus Anodontia; species Anodontia alba. Next base: position 106,280,145 of record OZ024823.1, read on the forward strand.
GTATGCAAAAACAGATGAATAACACTACGACTGTTTTATATCTGAAGTGTTAATAATTACAAATAAAGAATTGGCGGAAAATCGCTTATTCACCCTTGTCGACCAGTTACTATGTATGGAAACAGTATTTGGTGAGTAAAACATATCATTAAAAAAAGAAGAGAAAAGTTTTCCCCACCGAGGCAGCAAACACTTTTCTTTGACAGTAAATCCCTTTTTAGAAAGGGACAAAACTGTTTTGGTTCTATTCCTCTTAACCATTGTCCTGCTGATATACTGAGCCTTTGCAAACAGTGTAGATCCAGATCAGTTGACTTGAAGATGCCAACTGATCTGGCTCTGTACTGTTTGCCATTCAGTATATGAATTTATGTCAACAATCTTGATCAAGGAACCTGACTGGCTGACCAGTAAAAGTGGGTGTGGCATCTTAATTTATTCAGCATGACAAGGGTTAAACTAAACTTATGCCACCATATGAAAAGATGCTTTATATTTGGTGATTTATTCTAAATGGCATGTTTCTGTCGTAAATGACATTATCTTGCCAGGGACGATTTGTTTATTTCTGCTCCACTATCTATTTTCAAACTGTTAATTATGAGTAATGCTTTGTACTATGGCCTCTTTGCCTTCTATCGGGAAATTATTTCATTGTTTAAAACAAAACAAAAATAGAAATGCTTTTCTGCTCTGATTTCTAATAGTAATATTTTAAGGAGAACCCCCTCTCGTATAAAAGGATACTCGACTAAATGAAAACTGGCTGTCTCAGTCAATAACGTTACAAATACGAAAGACTATGCTCTACATATGCTCTATATATACTTAAATATCAAAACGTATTACAAGTAAATGGTCAAAATCCAGCTGTCCGAACAAAATTTACTTGGCCTAAAACCCCTGTTTTCCTTATTCCGCCATCAAAACATATGTTGTAGATATCATCTTGGTACATCTTTTATCTAAAACTAGGGAATACCTTATTCCAGGATAAGTAAATAGATTTGTCGTACTTGTCTTGGTGAAAGGGTACAAGTTGGACAAGTAGGGCATGGTACTGAAACAGCCTGTGAAAAGTTGGTAAGGTATGGCTGTTGATATATATTTATGTATGTATGTTAATTTGAACAACTAGAGCGTAAAATAAAACTTTATTAAAAGTACCATTCCACATTTTACCATTCAGCCCCACGCAGAGACCCAGGGCTATACATCCGCAGGATGGAAGCTAACCTTTTGCGCCCACCTCCTTTATTCCTCTTCTCTGTCCTTCTTTCCTTCACCCAAGCCTTGTATTGTGTCCTGTCTAAGTGGTCAAAAGCACACTTGAAATACTATAGCAAAACAATTATGAAGGCTGTGCTCGACAAGACAACTCTAATAGGTATATGTTTTGGTGGAAAACTCAGACAAATAATACTACTCCACTTATTTGAATCATTGATATAGTAGGGGGCATTTGTAAACACCATTGAATGAGAAGAAATTAATAACAAAAAGTTATTAAAAACAGGCATAAAACTAGCTGGTGTAGTCATACAGAAAGACCTTACCCATGTTCCTACTTGTACAGTAACGTCACAAAGTTCTGACCGCTCTTCTACCTGCCGGAACAGCTGAATTTCTAAAGACCTCGGACTCGTCTTACGTTCATCCACTTCCATGGTTTAGAAAACTGTTATCCCTGAAATGCGTTTGAACGAACTTAAGGGGCCTTGATAGACTTGGTAGATGTTCTGCCGTTTTAGAAGGGAGACCATTTTTGTTATTTTCTGTTTCCTTTCCTGCACACCAATGTTCTTCTCAAAGTGGCCTAATCAAAAAGCAAAGACTTTGCTCTCAAGGGGAGAGAAGCAAATTGTTTTGCTCCCAAGGGGAGGGGAGCAAATTGTTTCCATTTAGTGTAGACTCCTTTACATAAAGGAGACAAACAATTTTAGCAGAATTGTCTCCTCTGAAAGTGTATTGATTCCCTCTAAAACTTGACCGGACAATCAGTTCATTTTGCTTCTTACATTGATTGCAGTCCTGGTTTTTGCCAAAAGTAAATACAGGCATTATACTTAGGAAAGTAATCCGCTCGGGCCTCCAATGAGATTGACAGAATCTGGTCTTTAAAATCTTGAGCCTGTCCATCACTGACATCGGTTTAAAGTATTGTCTATACCCATTAGCAGAGAAACTACATAGAGTTTGGTTTGGACACGGAAGTGAATCCGTTGTTGACCCACAATACATGATTGACATTATGTTTGTTGTCTACAACTAAACCCCGGACCTAGCTGGAGCACTGAATAGAATAGAATATAATAATATTTATTGGAATACGGTTATCTACAGTCACACGCGCTGTTTCGGCACACCTCACTTTATATGTAAATATTCGAAAAGGTTACCATAGTAGCACTTTATCAAAGGTTATTGGATATACATTAATTTTATTTAAAGTGGGTTTATGCATTGGTACTGCTAAGCACAATTTATAGCATTCGCGGGACAGCGGGACAAAAATTTGATAGCTTATAATTACTTATTTTAGTTTTGTAAAGGTACGAGTAAGCCTAAATCGCGATGTGACATTATAAAGCACGTTTCATTGCTAATTCTAGTTCTTGTACAACTACTGTTTAGTCCAAACTGCTAACTTCATGCCTTACTGCTGTTAAAAAACATTGGATTAGATACTATGATACTGTTTACGAAAGAGACGGAATTAACTATTTTTGGTCAATTAAAAATTCTAATGATGTTCTTAATAAATTTAAATCTAAAAACTTCCAGGCTTCTAAATTGTCTACATATGATTTTTCTACACTGTATACTACGTTACCTCATCATCTTATAATAGATAAACTTATTGATTTAATTAACCGAACGTTTATTCGGGAGAATACCCAATATTTTGCTTGCAACGAAGAATGTGCGTTTTTCACTTCTGATGTATATAATAATCACAATTTATGGTCGTGTCAAAAAGTCTGTGATGTCCTTGTTTATCTTTTGGATATTATTTTTATTGGATTTGGAACTAAACTTTATAGACAAACTATTGGTATTCCGATGGGAACTAATTGTGCTCCTCTTGTTGCAGATTTGTTTCTTTTTTGTTATGAGAGAGATTTCATGAAGTCTCTTTCACGTGAAAATCAGGCTGACATTATTGAGGCTTTCAATTCAACTTCAAGATACCTTGACGATTTATCAAATATTGACAATATTTACTTTGACTACAGAACTCCAATTAAATAGAGCCAATTCTTCCGATACCGAGGCACCTTTTTTGGATTTGAATCTATGTATATCTAATGGTACAGTTTCCACCAAAATTTATGATAAACGGGACGATTTTTATTTTGATATAGTCAATTTCCCTTTTCTGGATGGCGATGTCCCCCGGCATACCTCATATGGGGTATACATATCTCAACTTATAAGATTCGCCAGAGCTTCTTCAAATCTTAATGACTAACTACCGTAATAAAGCCCTTACTGTCAAACTTCTTAGGCAGGGCTATCATTATTTTAAACTTCGTAAGGCGTTTTCGAAATTTTATCGCAGACACAATGCCTTGTTAGAAAAATATAGCGTCAGTCTGAAAACACTTCTGCAACAAGGTATATCGGAACCCGAATTTTACGGTGACTTAGTGTACAGATTTAGAAAAATTGTAGGTAAATCTAACTTTTCGGAGCAATTCAGAAAACTTATTTACCGTTATAAAAGAATTGGCTATAGCCTGGATATTATGCGGCAGACTCCATGCCTAGTTGTCAATCCAATCATTGTTGATGGCTATGCTTCACTCTTTAATTGCACGACGGCGATTCGGGCCTCAGACACAATGACGGCCTCTTCGTAAAACTTTAACCAGTGGGTTGGGGCTTGACGATATGTCTTTGGCTTGGCCCGCCTTTGTTCAACTATTGGTTTTCATTTATTCTGGCATACAGTAGAATTAGCCATGAGTACTCGTCTTTGTTTATTATAGTGATTAATTTGATTTTTATGTTTTCGCTTTGATGCATTGACTGAGTTAGGAGCCTTTATGTGAACCGAATTTTTATGTATTTCTGTATTAAGAGTAGCATCGGGACCCAGGGTGGTTAGCTAGCTGTAAAAGTGCTTTAAACCCCCTGGTGGTTTGCTTTACCGACCGTTCTAAGGCGGTGGTCCCGGTGTTAGTCTTACTCTTTGTTGTTTTGTGGTTTATTCTACGAGGCGATTTGTTGTATGTCTTTCCGTGTGTCATTTTGTTCTTGTGTTTTTCAGTCCTTTTAGTATTGCGATTACCTCGCTTGGGGAAGAGAGAGCTAATCTTAGTGCTTTTCGTACGTTTGTTCGGTTTGTGCTTGTTTAGATTTGTCGGTTTCCTCTTCCTTTTGGGGTCTGGGAAGGGTTGCGGTTTGTGATTGTGGAACTCCCTGGACTTTCCTCTTACCTTTTTTAGCTGTAACTATTTTTAATGTGAGAGGCATTCTCATTTAGACAAGATCTCATTTAGACCTCTCCAGTTCACCCTTTGCATTTTGGAATTTAGCTAATTTAGCCAAGAATTGCGTGTAAAGAACTCAAGACTTAAAATCACTTTTAACATTTATTCTGTGCGAAGCGTACACCAAGCTTTTTGTGAAGCTTATATTTGTTAATTACAAGGTTGTATCCTTACAGAGGCGCCGTAGCCGAGTGGCTAGAGTGTTTGAATGCGGTGCCGACGGTTGCGGAGAAATTTTCACGCTCAGCTATGTTTAGCAAAAAAGAATTTGCAATTGTTTGTAATTTGATGTTTATTAGCAGGACAAATTTCATACTCAGCTGAGCACGAAAACATTATAACCTCGGGACCAGATATAAAAATATCGTTGATTTCAATGATTCATTTTCTATCAAATGAATCATATTGTATAGAGTTTTTATTCAATTATCTTTTTTATACCCCGCCACACAATAGTGGCGGGGTTTTATGGTTTCACGTTGGTCGTCCGTATGTCCGTCCGTCGTATGTACGTCCGTCCGTCCGTTTTTCGTTTCCGGATGATAACTTGAGTAAATAACAAGGGATTTTCACCAAACTTGGTATGTGCATTGATATTGTGGAGATCTGGTTTGGGATTGCTAATGGGCAAATTTCGTCAATTTTTTACGGAGTTATATGCCCGAGACACGCCCATATTTTCGATTCCGGACGATAACTTGAGTAAATAACAAGGGATTTTAACCAAACTTGCTATATGCATTGACATTAAGGAGATCTGGTTTGGGATTGCTAATGGGCAAATTTCGTCAAATTTTTACGGTTATCAGCCCGAGACACGCTCATATTTTCGTTTCCGGAGGATAACTTGAGTAAATAACAAGGGATTTTAACCAAACTTGCTATATATATTGACATTAAGGAGATCTGGTATGTTATAGATAAACCATGGTTATTGTCGAGGTTTTGGGTATACTGTAAATTATACCATAGTTTGGTGACCTTTCACTGTCTGACCCCAAACGAGGCGGAGCCGAGTTTGGGTCAGACAGTGAAAGGTCACCAAATTATGATATAATTTACAGTATTCCCAAAACCGAGACAATAACATGGTTTATCTGTTTTAACCAATGTATGGGACTGTTTTTTTTTTTGTTTTTTTTTTTTTCTTACAAAAACTTTTATTTATTTAGTATATCTTTTTCTACTTTTTTACTTTTATTTCTCTTTTTTTTGTATTTTTATGGTAAAGTGGTAACAGGCAGTCTGATGAATTGCTGTACCAATTGACCTTGTGTACTAAAAAGGATGAAAAACCCCACCTTTTTTGAATTAAAGTAACTGAGGCACTACTGCTAAAATCTGATTGGTTGCAATCTTGTCAATCACAAGAAATTACATCAGCATCTTAATTTGGTCAGACTTTGTTGCAATCTGGTTGGTCAGCTGTAGCTTTGGTCATTATAATATACTCCAGACAGACTGTCTGGTTTCATGTGTTTTATTCAACAAAAAATGTCATTTTTAAATAGAAAGTTGCTCAGTGCAGAAGTAAATTTGAAGTTCCTCTAACCTTGGATAATATCAGCAGACAATATATTTGATGATACTTTCTTAGTTTTTCCAGCCAATAGAATTTGACATTTCGTGCAAACTGTCTCTAGTTGAGACAATGTACATGAAATGTCAAATCCAGTTACCTGAGAAAAAAATAAAAAAAAACTATTTAAAAAATGTCATCTACTGAAATTTGATGGTTAGCACTCTGGACATTTTCAGCAGACAACATATTGGTGATAGTTTATTTTTTTCCAATAAACATTTGACATTTGGAGACAATTTGCATGAAATGTCAAATTCTGTTTTCTAGGGAAAAATACGAAAATGTTCAAATTGTCTGCTGAAACAAAATTCAACACACAACATTTTGAAATATTTTTCTTATTTTTCCCAGAAAACAAAAACCTGTTTTTTTGGGGGGACAATATCAACTTGTCATCGCCTGCGGAATTAGTCCAGAGAGTGAAAAAGGTCAAGGTACACTGATGAGTTGACAGTCATTCTAAAGTACACCTGTGAGATCTATAAATAAAACCATGGGTTAATTTTCAAATCTGAAAATTATCCCATGGTCCAGCTATGGTATAATTTTCGGTTATTGAGATTTAACCTTAGTTTTATTTACATAGAGACAATGGAACATCCATTGGTTAAGGAATTGCTAATGGGCAAACTTCGTCAATTTTTTACTGAGTTATCTGCCCGAGACACGCCCATATTTTCGTTTCCAGACGATAACTTTAAATAAAAAGGGATTTTAACCAAACTTGCTGTATGCATTGACCTTAAGGAGATCTGTTTTGGAATTGCTAATGGGCAAATTTCGTCAAATTTTTGCTGAGTTATCTGCCCGAGACACGCCCATATTTTCATTTCCGGATGATAACTTGAGTAAATAACAAGGGCTTTTAACCAAACTTGCTATATGCATTGATATTGATTCAAACATATTTTATTTCATAAACTCATACTACAATTTACATAGAAACATACAATTTTACAGAACAGAGTTTACAAATTGGGATTCGGAAAAAAGTCAACAGACTTACTTATTCAAATCCGTTTCCCGTAAATTGATATTATCAAGTGTTATCTGTCCCTCCGTCATTTTCTTTCCAGACATTTTCGCAACGATAACTTTAATACATAAACAAATAATTGCTATGGCGGGGTATTATGCTTGCGGTGCTTTTATTTTACATTAATTTTAATATTTGCCTTGTTTCAGCCTGTCCTAAATGTATTCGCTACTCTTACATAGTTCTCAACAACCCTGCAACAGTAAATCAGCCATGAAAGCAAAAATCCATATGTTACCATAGCTTCTTTCTGAAAATTTCGTGTTGTATTTTCACTTCATGTTATATTCTACGATTGTTGGCATTTTCATATTTATTAGCAGAGGAAACTTCATGCTCAGACGACTTCAGCACAAAAAAAAATTTAGAACCTTGGGGCAAGATTTGCCTGTGCACGGAAGAGTTTAACAGACTGCAAATTCACTTCATTTATAAAGTTTTGGACTCTACCGGCCGAATACTGTACTGAGAGCACGGTTCAATGATGTGGGTCTAAGCTTATTACATTAATATAGCTGCTTATTGGAAGCTTCCCAAATGGTTTCCTAAATTTCAGGAAAGCCATCGTATAAGATATTGGTGAATTGTATAACACAGTTGAAAAGAGTATTATTATTTTTTCTTGTTTTTCATGTCTAAGACTGTCACAGGGCGTGATCAGATCGAAAGGACCCAAGATCTACCATATATACCTTAGTACTCGGACATTGAGGGGATATTTTGTACTTGGTAATTTTTTTGTGTACAAGGTAGACCAATTTTGTGACTTCCTGTCTGCTCTCCCGCACACCAACCCCCTTCGAAAAGGGGATCTACTCTAAAAGGAAATAATTTGCTGACCGTATCTCGCAGGTATCATCTAATGAAAACCAACAGAAAATTGTTAAATAGTCAAAGTTATCAGTTCCTAAAAAAATGGACATGTTTTACGACATTTTATTACAACAACAAAGAGGGGTAAGAAAAATAGATCTAAAACTATGGAAACAATATTGAACAAATTTCTCACCTTGCATTAATTTTTTTTCCTTAATTAGCTTTATACCAGTTGTAAGAGGAAAACGTTTGTACTGTACACACTCATACAGCACACAGCAGTCTTTAACTGTGTATTAAAATTTACAAAGCAAAACATGCGCCCATGCCATATTTCATTGCTTTGAGTCAATTTATGTTTTTACACACGCATTATTTATTGATCATTGATAAATCAATACAATTATACAGCAGGAACAGGTATTACTCATACATTCCTTTGCAGGCATCGCTAGTCGGAAAGTGGCACGAATAATCATTAATTTTAATGCTTTACAGACTAATGCAATATAAGTATTAGCTTTCATACATTGTGTGCTAAGCGCAAACCAATACTTGGTTATAATAATGCTGAGCAGTCCATGTAAAACAGCATTGAACCAGTTTATGAGCATCTTATAAAGTGCTTCCGACCATTGGCAAACTCTAAGATTGTCTACGCCCATGGCTGTAGACAGTAATGCGCAATGGAAATAAGGGTCATTATGCCACGTCGAATGCCGACTTGAGCACGTTCAGTTGCTCTGTCTGATCAGGGACTTCATCAGTATCCACATGTTCTGTAAGTGGGCAAAGAAGGTCCTGATCAGACTGCGTAAATGTGTGAAGACTAAGCTGTACCTTCGCTGACCAATTATGGCCCTTTCTTTCTTACGGCAAATGGATTGGATAATTGCAAAGTAAGGAAACAAAATCGGTCTTCGGCATGCCAACCATTTATATCTGCTGTTCCCATAAAAGGGCAAACAGAGAAGACTCAGAAGCCTCAGAACGCGGCGTCTGATCAGGGTCTACACGGTTTGCATTAAGTGCAGGAATTTTTATCATAAATGATAATAACAGAACAAACCCACATCTTCAACGGGACATGGATCTGTCCAAAGACAGAGGTAGAAAAAGTCTACCGATCATTGATGAGTTAAACGGTAACTTGATAAGTTGGTATCACCTATCCAACCGTTCACAACCAGTAGACAGCGTTACAGAATTGCGCCGGCTAAGTGCTTCTTAACACTTTTGTATATGGAAGATTCTCGTTTATAAAGCGAACTAATACAGTGTGATCGTAACGCTCCAAACAGTACTCGGTCATGGAATGTATCGGGAATAAATTTCTCCAGAGGCTGATGGAAATCCCACGGCACTGGAGTGACCTACAAGTTCAGATTCGCGAACATGAAGCATCCATCAAGGTACTGAAGAAAGAAAAGGTAGGAGTTGATAAAAATAGTAGCAGAATTACATGTAGTCCGAGATAAAGAAGTCATGACCGATTCCATAAAAATGATCTGCAACAAGACCTGTAAAACAGGCCTATTCCATGGACTAAGCCAATGGTGTTTTCATTCATAAACCCATAAATGCCTATAGTTGATTCTTCCATCCTTATAAATCATACGAGTCCATTTGTCATTCTAAGAGTGTCTGCTTTATTTTATTTTAAGTTTTTCAGAGCTTGTTGTATCTCTTAAAGCAAACAGTGTAGACCCTGATCAGACGCCGCGTGATGATCTGGGTCGGAACTGTTTGCCTATGTCCCATTTATGGGACGCTAGGCTTAAATGGGTTGAAGAAAGGCAATTAACAGCAGAACAATCGAGCCATATATCGTCGATGTAATGTCGAAAGATGATCTTCAACACACTCCAGCCACAGGCTGTAGATATTATCTAATATGAATTTAATAGGTGCTACCTATATCCGTGCGTCCAAATATCACATGCTTCATAGGTGGGTTGGCCAGATCTAACTGAATTTGATTTCAGACCACGCTTGACTTCTGAATCCACTCCATGAATTGCGATATAACGTCCAAGTCAACAATATTTCAGTAGTTTAGAGACATTGCCTCCAAATTTGTGGGACTTATACCCGACCTGATCACATGAATTCGGGTCCTGCTTAGTTACTTGCAGCTCTGCCATGGAGGCTTTAGGCAGCTCATCTATCTTGTTCAGAAGTCTCCGCCCAGTGTAGCAGCTAAAGAAAGGCAAAGACCAGAGTGCAGTCTCCTTCAGTGGTGTCGCAGCAATTGTTTAAGGATCATACTTTCATTGTGAAAGGGATGTTTTCTGTCACCACACTTTTCAACATCTTTCTTCAAAGCATAATGCACAACGACAATACACTTTCGTGCGCTTACCTAAAATCCATTTTACTGCTTCAGGATTTTTGCTAAAGATTTTTTACCGACTTTGTTTCTTTTTTTTTTTATTTTTTTATTTTTTTTCTTTTTTTTCTTTTTTTTTTTTGCGAGTCTATACACTATGAAACTATGAAAAGCAGGAAAAAAAAAACAACAAAAAAAAAAAAAAAAAAAAAAAAAAAACACAACAAAAAACAAAAAACAAAAAAAACAAAAACAAAAACATAAAATTAACAACAATTTAGAAACCGATCGAACAAACACATTATTGCGTCGATATTTTTTTTCAGATTACCACGTGAAAAGAGTAGAAAGTCTATGTATTATCTAAAAGTCTACATCAAAGTGTACCTTATGCACAAAATGAATCATGCTTAGCTTGTAAATAGACAGAGAATGGATAGAAATAAAATCCGAAGTGGAGACTGAATTCAAAATGGCCGCGATTGCATATTTTGTAGGCTGACATCATAAGTCTCATGAATCAACCCCTTGCAATTGGAATACTTGGCGTTCTTGGCTGTTTTGTTGCTATTATCGGCACGGCCGCCGTGTCAATAGTTTCTGCCAAATCACGGAACGCTTAATTGTTTTTCAGAATAAGCACAGAACCACCCAAGCGTTTGTTGGACCATCACATTTTTGGTCACACACATCACTGGTCACACGGTTAGTCTATAGCAGTGCGTCTGCACACCGAACCGCTCCATGGTTTGGGGATTTGCTTCGCAGTTCCCGTTGGACGCACTTATTATTCCATTTTAGACGGAATAACCACCCCCCCCCCCCCCACACACACACTCCCCCCCCCCCCCCTCCCCCCCCCCCCCCCCCCACACACACACAAAACACACACATGCCCTACACTATTTCAATTTTAGATATGTCAGGCTATGTGATTTAGATATTCCTAGAAAAAAAATGGCTAAACTTTTTGCAAACAGTGGAGACCCTGATCAGACGCGCATTCTGTGGCTTCTGATCTGATCTGGGTCTGCGCTGTAGACTAAAATGGGTTAATAACATTCCGTCCAAATAACAGAAAACAGTTGCGGCTTTGAAGACAGCTCAGAAGTTTAGACACATATACATATTTGAACATATTACAGACATTAGACACACATTTCAAGTGCCTACCCAAAGGAACAAAATTAGCTGTCGATATCAAAACGATAACATTTTCACTATAATGGCTGGGAAAAGTTTTACAACAGGCATTATTTGTCAGTTTTAATCTATTATAAGCAGGAGGTTTGCTTAATAAACCAAAATATGAATGCAATATAAAACATATCACAAACGACTAAAATTGTTAAGAAGAAGTTCTCCTGGAAGTGAAGGGGAATGAATACACTTTCAGTGGAGGTAATTCAAATTTATGTGATAGCGTAGACAAGGATGCCACTCTTTTATGCTTTCCAGGAAGAGGTGTAACATTAATTGAGCCGGCACATGAAAAAAAGGACATTATGGTTTTCCGGTTTGTGATTCTTCAAATGAGAATGCACAATCCCCAGTTTGGGCTACAGACATGCGTTGTTGTCTGAAGCTTCAAGGTCTCTGCTACATTTCTGCAAAGAGCAAAGGCTCTTGCGAGACTGCGCTTATGCGCAGGCTCGCTTGAGCCTTTGTTATAGTCACCTAGGCTTAATTAAGCATTGTCTTTTAAATGTCAAATCTTATGCGTTATGAGATCATTTAGTTTGTATCCTTCTTTCATGTAACTACATTTTTTACATTTACTGCACACTCACAGGCATAGGTCTTTCCTTAATTGTTGTTTTTACTGTTTATATATATAACACAGGTACTGTGATTAATTAGAATGTGCTTAAATAGTATAGGTCAGTCAGTAAATAGCTATCCACAGCTAATGTTAGCTTGTTGTAAAACCGATGACCAAGAAACAATGCTTGTGATATGAGACCTATGAGTATGCTTCTGTTAAAGGTCTGTAAACTGTGGGATTGTTATCAATACTGGAATGTTTGGTATCATTTGAATACTGGAATGTTTGGTATCATTTTATCAGGGAAAAGTGTCACTTATAACCCGTTATATACTTCCAAATTATGTGTAACAAGTTTTGCTGACAAAGAACACAGCCAGTACAAGGGTTATTTGTACTACAGATGACACTCTAAGTTTCCAAAACATATATATCTATTTTACTATGAAAATGAAGCAGAGGATCCTACGCAAACCGGCCACATATTTGTAAAAAAAAAAAGGTAAGAGAAAAGTCCAGGGAGTGCCACAATCACAAACCGCTGCCCTTTCCAGACACCAAGAGGAAGAGGAAACCAATAAAAACCAAACAAGCACAAATCAAACAAACGTATAAAAAGCACTAAGAGTAGCTCTCTTTTCCTGAAGCGAGATAATGGCAATGCTAAAAGGACTGAAAAACACAAGAACAAAATAACACAAGGTTAAGAAATAAAACAAATTGCCTCGTAGAATAAACCACAAAGCAACAAAAAATAAGACTAACACCGGGACCACGGCCTTAGAACAGTCAGCAGAGTAAACCACCGGCAGGTTTAAAGCACTTTTACAGCTAGCCAACTTCACCCTGGGTCCCGATGCTACCCTTAATACAGAAACACATAAAATTTGGTTCGCATAAAGGCTCCCAACTCAGTCAATGCATCAAAGCTAAAACTCAAAAATCAAATTAATCACTATAATAAACAAAGAAGAGTACTCATGGCTAATTCTATTGTATGCCAGAGTAAATGAAAATCCATAGTTGAACCACGGGGGGCCAAGCCAGACATATCATCAAGCCCCAACCCACTGGTTAAAGTTTTATGAAGAGGCCGTCATTGAGTCTGAGGCCTGAACTGCCGTCGTGCAATTAAAGAGTGAAGCATAGCCATCAACAATGATTGGGTTGACAACTAGGCATGCAGTCTGCTGCATAATATCCAGGCTATAGCCAATTCTTTTATAACGGTTAATAAGTTTAAGCGCCTAGTTTAAGCCCTCTTGTGGTTGTTTCTGCTAAACCTTCCAATGCGGTTCCTCTCTTGTAGTTCCTTCTTATTTGTACGTTGGTTATTGCAACTGTGTCATTGTGTCTTGCCGTTGTTTGTTCTTAACCCTTGTCATGCTGAATAAGAGGCCATGCGCACTTCTAATTTTCAGCCAATCAGATCACTTGGTCCAAGCTGTTGATACAAATTCACATACTTAATGACAAACAGTGCAGATCCAGATCAGTTGGCTTCTTCAGAAGCCAACTGATCTGGATCTACACTGTTTGCAAAGGCAGGGTATATCAGGGTTCAGCAGGACAAGGGTTAAATTCAGCATTGTGTTTCAAAATATAAAATATGGAGATATCCAGGGAAGTCCGCAATCACAGAACACAGCCACCTAAGACACCTAGTAAGGGTTTAATAACAGGAAATAACAGCGCAGACTACTTCTTCAGTCAACAGAGAGAACAAAGCTCAAAAGAATGAACTAATGAAGTGGAATTGCATCAGATATACCTTGGTCAACAAAAAAACTGTCGGGAGGTTTAATTCTGGTTTTATGGCTGTCCAATTTTTCTAAGTATTTTGAAGCTAGAGATTAGACATTTTAGATTTTTAGAAATGAGAGCAAGGGTTGGATGGTCCAACCCTTGCTCTCACTTCTAAAGATCCAAAATGTCTAATCTCTAGCTTCAAAATACTTAGAAAAAATGTCCATGAGACATGGATACCCCCACTTTGTACTTGCCGTAATTCTAAGATACCGCTCTAACATAGTTTTGTCAGTGATGAATATAAAATTTTACAGATGAGAGTAAAGAATTACAGTCCAGATCTGAAATTTTGAGAAGGGTAGATCATAAATAAAGCAAGAAGGTTTTGTCTTGTTTAACGATGCATCAGCCCTTATGGGTCATTTTGTGTCAAAAGGGAGAAAAAGGACAGAATGGCTAGTGAAGTGGAAACAGAAACAAAGGAAAATGAGGAGGAACCAGCAAAGGACAGTGAAGAAACAAAAAAAAATACTAATATTTCCCTTTCCCCCCATCTGCAGTAAGTAGCTGGTTCTTACCACCACCATACCACTGAAAAAAGCAAGAAGGAGCGTCATTCTTGAGTACAACATACTGTAACATTTAGTTAAAATAAATCCACATGTGAAAGCTGGAGATTATTTAACAGTTATAGCATGGACTTGGAATTTCAGGCTGGAATGATATTTCCTAAACTAAAGCCAGGAAGAGCTGTCAGGCTTTCACATACACATCTTCACATCATGTTAAATCCAATATGAAGTTACATGCCTAGATCTTTGGAGGCTGAGGGGCTACAGACTGGATATGTAATTTTGGGAAAGGCAATAAACTCATAAAGCAAGAAGAGCTCTTATTTTTGTACATGACATATGGTAACATCATGTTGAATCCAAGTTTCATGCTTAGATCTTTAAAGGTTGAGGAGTTACAGATGGGACACAGAACTGTTGGAAAGGAAAGCGAAGTAACTTATAAAGCATGTAACAGTTAACATTCTTGTATGTGGCACATTGTTATTATTGAGTTGATCCATCTAATGAAGTTTGATGCCTAGATCACTAAAGGTTAAGGAATTATAGCCCGGATGCATAGTTTTAACCGTTAACATGCCAACCAAAATTTGTTGCTGATGACATTCTATTTGTTTTTATTTTTCATAGAAAAAGGTCTTGACATTTCATGTGAATAGCCTGCTTGGCAGATTATTCCCATAGAATGTCTAGACTTATTTTCTATGAAAATATATAGATTTTTTTTTTAAATTTCGTTTGCTACAGCTGTGACTGGCAATTTTTTGTTTAAAACAGGGCATAAAGGAAGGTAAAGCTATCTTTTACATGCAATATCAAACACTATTATCTGTGTACCATAAGACTAGGAGACAATGTAAAATCATCAATTTCTCATCTGCCGAATTTGCAAAAGGCTTTCACCAAACATGAACTATAAAGGGAACATTTCCTTAGAACAAACAATCATTAAGATCAGATCTTTAATGTTTAGCACTAATTAAAATGTTTAAAAAGTACAAAATAAAAATTACAACATTGCAACTTGCATTCATCACGTTTTCAATACTTCTGAGCTGTCTGAATGAAAGATTCTTTAACCCTTAAAGTGCTAAGCAAAATTGTAGCACACAACATTTTATTTATTTATTTATTTTTTTTTGTCTTTTTTTTGTATTTTTCAGAGAGAATATCACTTGACATTTCATGTGAATTGGTTAGAATTTGTTTGTGTTGAGGTTTTACGGCCCAGTCAACCCTGTGGGGTCATGTCGAGCGCGGTCAGTTTACCTAATCACACGCTTACTGGGCAGGCTTAGTCCTCTAAGCGGTTAACCAGTATTGTGCACATTCTTTCGCCAGAAACTGACAACTGCCCTTCTTGAATCAGCGGAAGGGAGAGAATGACTGTAGAAAATATTTCATGATCAATCTCCACGAAAGAATGTTGCCGACTTCGGCGGGGGTTGAACCCGTGACCTCCTGGTCTCCAGTCGGATGGCGCATCCAACTGAGCCACCGAGGCCGGCAAATTGGTTAGAATGCTCAGTCTTTTTTTCTCTTATAAATAACTAAAAATGTTATCTGCTGTAATTGCAATTAGCGCTTTAAGAGTTAAGTGATAAACATACAAATATATATACACTTTAACATTATGCATTTATAGCATTTACACAACCACAAACACAGGCTGTTTTGATGACACCATTATGAAGACATGCCTATTCAAATATACAGAAAATTTTACCACCAAAAAAAGAAAAAAATGAAAATTTTCAGATAAAATATTCAGTTATACTGTATTCCCTTGTAAACCCCAGTTTTACTATATAAAAGTGGGTTTAAGGAGTTCAAAATTATATCATGATGCAAAAACAAAACAAACAAAAAAACAACAACAAAACAGCCACATCAGAATTAAAGGTCCCTTACATCATATGTGAACAGTAAAGGCACAGATCAGACTGTGCATGTATGCAGTTTGATCAGGTCCTCTGTTCATGAATATATTTTTCAGTATCCAATGATAATGAAAAGTGGGTTTTGAAGACACTAACATGTAAGCTGAGCTGTGTCTTTATTGTCCAATAATGCAATAAGGGCATTTTCTTATGTTTGTCTCAGATGACAAGTAAGCAATAATTTTCTTGTGAAAATAGGATTTACTGAACTAAGCTTAAGTATTGGGACAAATATGTCTAGACAAATAGTGTACACCCAGATCAAATGCAAAAGAATGTGGCATCTGAAAAGGTTCTATACTGTTTGCCAAACATTCAGCAGTTAGTAGACACTTTAACAGGTGGTAAAATGGACTTGTTTAAGTTTTAGAATTAGTAAGGTAAGTAGTTAAGGTGTCCCTATATTTAAGATAAATATGGAAAACAATATTTTTCTTATAAAAAAAAAGGTTTAATATTTCATGTGAAACATCTCTTAAGGAGATATTTGCATAAAACTGTCTAGCACTATCTTCAGGGAGAAACCAGGAAACTATTTTAAAATGTAGTTTACTAATAATCAAACTCAACTAGTTAAGGAATACCCCTTGCATCCCTGAGTTTCTCAAGTGGACTCTCCCATTCATGAATTTGGACTGATGCAAACAGGGATTAAGGAATAACCCTTTCATCCCTGAGTTTCTCCAGTGAACTCCCCATTCTTGAATTTGCACTGATGCAAATAGGGGTTTCAGTCTAAAATCAAAAACAGAATGGCAAACAGTGTAGTTCCTGATGAGATTGTTACAAGCCATCTCATCAGGATCTACACTGTTGCACAGGTATTGGTTTTGGTCTGTAGGACTGAAAGGGTTAATATACAATTAAAATTCATTTCAATGTGTGGTCATTATTTTGACCTACAACAGGGGCTGAGAGTACTGCATAAATGAGCTAAAACATAAGAAAAACTGGTACATCCAGACAGTCTGATTAGAATCTTCACTGTCTATCTGATCAAACACTGGGTAGTGCCTATCCAAAGAGTACCCAGCAGACTCTGATCAGACTTCACAGATGCATGGATCTGAGTCTGAGCGCACATGTACACAGAAATATTTTCTTACATTGTTAGCTCAAATGCATTCACTATGGCACACTTCTTGCACTAACATTTTGTATTTGCCCATAATACAGATATATAAACCATGTTCAGCATATTTTCAAATCACTGGGTTTTAGTTAAAGTAGCTTGTATTGATGCTAATATGAAAATACATTAATTATTCTTATATATCATATTTCAAACCTATAAACATAACAACTAAATCAAAACCGAAGTTTCTATTCATGACTCATTTGGAGCATTTTCAAGCTATTTTTGTTTTGCAAGCTATTAAATCATTTGCAGTGTTTTCAACCTGGCTTTATATATAGCAATTTGTTTTTTTGTTTTTTTTGATTTGGGTTTTACGGCCCTTTCAAGAATATTTCACTTATATCGAGCCGATCGTTCATCGAAGGTGGGCGAAAACCGGAGAACCCGGAGAAAAACCACCTGACCATCCGTAAGCAGAACTTGGCTTTCCCACATATGACCCGAGCGAGGCTCGAACCACAGCGGTGAGAAACCTAATGGATTAAGAGTCAACTCTCTTATCCACTAGGCTACGGGGGCCCGCATATAGCAATTTGTTTTTTGTGAACATACATAGTCTGAATATTAATGAGATGATACTGGTAAAACTGCAAACTCTGACAAAGCTACACGTAATTATAACCAAGCTAAGCCCAATCCCTGCTTTCACTTCATTTCACTTGATGGAGATCAAATAAGGCAGCCTTGCAGCACAGTTTTCTTTTTTCTTTTTTTTTTTTTTATTTCTTTTACCACCACTAGTTTTCTTTCAGTATGAGTGTATCTTTTCTTTCCATTTTCTAAGTTGTTTTTTTTTTTGTTTTTTTTAAGTAGCCATTCTCTTCCATGCAAGTTTTTTTTTTATCTTGGGCATGCTTTCTTTTCTTTTAGCATTTGCTTCTCTTTTCCATTACAATGTTTTTTTTTCCAATGCATATTTTTGTTATATTCCAGTACAATGGGGTTTTGTTTTTTGTTCTTGCTGACATACGAGTCAATATGGCTAGCATCAGTAGCTTTCCTTTTGTAAAGCGCATTCTGCCCTCTTTTGGCAAACCAACTTTTCTCATTTACGAACAGTGAAGACCCAGATCAGTCTCCACATGCATGCAGTCTGGTCAGAATCTTTATTGCACACGTATACATCCAACAAGCCATCTATTGGTAGTCGAACAATGATAGCATTCCATAACTCTATATAAGATTTTTTACCAACCAAAATACTGATTGATATTTTTCTTATATCTCCATGAAAACCTGTTGTGGATACTCATTGAAATTGCCTGTAAGGCAATTTCAATGAGTATCCACAACATGTTTCCATGGAGATTTAAGAAAAATATTATTGAGATACTCTTCTTACCTACAGCTATGAGATCTAGCCAGACATCATGAATGTATTGGTTGGTTTGGGTATTTGCTGTTAATATATGGGCTGCACCATTTGAAAACGTGTCTTAGGCATAAAACATGCATCAATTGAGAGCAAATGCCTGGCTGAGACTTTGGCAACGTGCGATATGAACCTGAATATGTGGATTTTGCGCATGTTCGAAGAAACTTTTTTCGCTTGACACAGCCCATTATATGAGAAAATGAATATTTTCGCTGACACTGGGCCTTGTTTATGTATTAGCTATTATAATAAAATTAATTTATAAAGAAACTAGTTCAAATTTCATCATCATCATCCATTAGTTCATCTAACTCTTCTGGAAAATCTCCTACTTCTAAATGTTCTGGTCTAATAAATCCTCCGTATTTAGGTGGGCATGTGAAATATCTTCTACCTTTTACACTGAAACAATAAAACAAACATGACATAATAAAGGTATGAAAAGTTGTTCTTTTTTCACATACTTTAACACTGATCCTGCTTAACCCAAATATACTCTGCCTTTGCAAACAGTTTAGAATCAGATCAGTTGGCTTCTTCAGGATCTGCACTGTTGTCATTAAGTATGCAAATTTGTATCAACAATCTGGATCAAGCAATATGATGGGCTAAAAATCAGAAGTGGGTGTGGCATCTTAATTACTTCAGTATGGCAAGGGCAAACAAAAATGAGCAATGCATATCAAAAACTATTTTTGTCATTTTTCTCATTTTAAAATTGTCAGAAACAATTTTAAACTAGAACAGTGTTTTCGGAGGAAAACGTATGTCCCCCCACCAGTTTGAACAGACAATTGTTAAAATAGATTGTATCTATAATAAACTCAAGGTCACAATATACCTATATGTAAGTTTGGTCCAAATTCATCCATTTCTCAATGAGATAGGGTGCTGACAAGCCATTTTTTAAAATCATAGCCCTTGTGTAACCTTGAAAATGGAATCAAGGTCACAAAAAATCTAATCAGTTCTTGTCTCTGTCCCAACAATAATGCTGTGCAAGTTTGGTCAAAACCCATCCATTCATTCAGCAGATAGCATGCAGACAAGCCATTATCCAACAATCTGAGCCCTCCTGCGACCTTGAAAATGGGGTCAAGGTCACCAAAATAAAATTAGTTATTTTCCATGCCACAACAATTTGGCTGTGCAAGTTTAGTTAAAATCCATCCATTTCTTCAAGAGATACAGTGCAGATAAGCCATTTTCCAACAATCTAAGCCCTAGTGTGACCTTGAAAATGGGGTCTAGGTCACCAAAATCTAATCAGATCTTTTCCGTGTCCCAAAAATATAGATGTGCAAATCTGGTTGAAATCTACTTGTTCCTTCAGGAGACAAGGTGCAGACAAGCCATTTTCCACCAATCTAAGCCTTAGTGTGACCTTGAAAATGGGGTCAAGGTCATCAAAATCTAACCAGTTCTTTTTCATGTCTCAGCAATTAAGATGTAAAAATTTGGTCAAAATCCATTCGTTCTTTTAGGAGATAGGGTGCAGACAAGCAAGTTTCCAACAAATCTAAGCCCTCTTGTGACCTTGAAAATGGGGTCAAGGTCATCAAAATCTAATCAGTTCTTTTACATGTCCAAGCATTGTAGATGTGCAAGTTTGGTCAAAATCTATTCATTCCTACAAGAGATAGGGTGCGGACAAGCCATTTTCCAACAATCTAAGCCCTCCTGTGACCTTAAAATGGAGTCAAGGTCACCAAAATCTAATCAGTTCTTTTACATGTCCAAACATTGTAGATGTGCAAGTTTGGTCAAAATCTATTCATTCCTACAAGAGATAGGGTGCGGACAAGCCATTTTCCAACAATCTAAGTCCTCCTGTGACCTTGAAAATGGGGTCAAGGCCTCCAAAATCTAATCAGTTCTTTTACATGTCCCAGCAATATAGATGTGCAAGTTTGGTTAAAATCTATTCATTCCTTCAAGAGATAGGGTGCGGACAAGCCATTTTCCAACAATCAAAGCCCTCCTGCGACCTTGAAAATGGGGTCAAGGTCACCAAAATCTAATCAGCATTTTCCCCCTCCCAATGATATATTTGTGTAAGTTTGGCTAAAATATGTCCATTCAATAAGGAGATAAGAGTGCGGACAAGAGGCTATGCCGACACCGACACCAACGCAGCCGCCGCCGCCGACGGGATCCGCACTAAAAACAATACGTCACCCCCCCCCCCCCCCCCCCCCCCACCGCATGGTGGGGGGACATAATTGAAATATCAATTTTCAGATCATCATTCATTTGTTCTTGCAAAATATTACTTGTATCAAGTTAAATTAGCAACACTTCAGCTGCTAACTACAGCAAGTGAGCAGTGCCTCCAGTATACTCGAACTTGTGCTATTGCCAAAATGAGCAATTTGTTTTAAGTCTTTGGTAAGCATTAGTAGGAAGATGCTGTCAACTGATCTAGTTCCATCTAGTAGAAATAGTAACAATGTAAGACAAATTCAAGTGAAGACTTTCAAAATTATAAACCAAGGTAATTCCTTAATGCATATTTTAATGTAAATGTCCCCAATTTTTTTAAAATTCTAAGACTGTGACCTTGACCTCTAAGTCACAGGCTGGGGAAAGGAAATTACCATACATTTGTGACCACAATAACTACATGTACCACCACAACAAATATGAACTAAATTTATCGAAGGGTTTAGATAATATGAGTTCTTAAAAAAGTAATGGATGCTAGTGCTAACACCAAAGTGGATGACAGCACAAACACCAATTCAGGGTAGTGCAAAAGCTCTTCCTGAACTTTCATACACGTGAGCTAAAGAATGCATGATCCTGATCAGTGTAACTTTTTATATACTGCCCATTTGCACAGGAGATATTAAACCCTCACATTAGAAAACTTGAAAACTTGTTAAGGAGGAGTATTTGGTGATAATTCTGGGACACTTTTTTCTTATTTCTACATCACAATGTATGCTGTGGGCACTCATTAGAAGTGCCTTGAGGCACTTCTAATGAGTACCCAGATCATACATTTTTATGGAGAACTGGAGAAAATTATCCAAGAATTATCATTAAATACTCCCCTTTGCAAGTTCTCTGCTCACATAATGAAGCCAAACTCACCTTCCATCATTTTTCCCAACAGGTTCATCATATTTTACACCTATCCAATAACCAGGTTTAAAGTCAGTTGTACCTGCAATAACACAGAGAAATCACACTATACTTTTTTTATAAGGAGAGCATTCAGAATATAATTATATCTTTGTTCATAGGCACCTTGTGAAAATTGAGATCAGTCTGCATGCCTGTGCAGTCCATTCAGAATCTTCACTGTCAAGCTGTTGAAACACTGGATCCTTGGTTGTCCTTAGAGTGTCTGGTAAAATTGCTAATCAGCCTGTGTAGATGCACAAGCTGACCTGAGTAATCACTGGGTGCTTATTAGTGTTGGGAATCAGAGAGAAAATCACATTCAATTATCAGGAAAGTAAAACTGATTAATTATTGATTGTACAATTGGATATCTCATAACTCACGTCAAAAATTAGATTATTATAGCATATGGGCTTTATCTTTTTGTATAACTTAGAATGCAACTATACATAATAGCCTAATTAGGTTAATATATGATATATAGTTTGTGTTTCAAGACAAAACAGATGTTTCTAGTCAGTGAGTCTTAATACTCTTAATTTGTATGTCTCATTACATGATCTTTGGTCCAGGTTTCTAAAAATAGAATTTCAAATAAGTGATACTAAAAAAATCAGTTGATGGCTGCAGATAGTAGGTTCATCCAATTAATTTTCGATTATTTTGATTAATTGGCACAACATTAGTACTTATCATTTGGTGCTTTTTTCACACTGTGGATGAGCCCCAGTTTCGAGTTATTACAATACACCATATTTATCCAACTGAACATAATGCCTGAAAAATCAGTTTAGACCCAGATCAGACCATGCAGAATGCAGCATCTGTTAACCCTTGTCATGCTGAATGAATTAAGATCCTATGCCCACTTCTAATTTTCAGCCAGTCAGATCACTTCATCCAGATTGTTGATACAAATTCAAATACTGAATGGCAAACAGTGCAGATACAGATCAGTTGGGTTCTGAAGAAACCAACTGATCTGGAGCTACAGTTTGCAGGCAGGACGTATCCGGGTTCAGCAGGACTAGGGCTAACTGTTTACACTGTCTGCAAATCATCTAGTAGTTTAGTAAAATCAACATGTTTTAGAGGAATGAAGAATTATGGTATGTTGGGATTAGTTGCAATATTTTGAGTTATTACAATACCTTGAGGTATCTCTGTTAACATATTCCCTGTTGCTGGCTTGAACTTGAGTATACCGTTTTCAGAGTTCCTTAACACTAAGCAATTACCCTGCTTATTTTGCTCCTGATATTTACATCTTTTTACATACAATATTTTCTAACTGTTCCAAATAAAAATATTAAAACTAGAATTCCGAGAATCGGATGTGTTGCCTGCTTAAAGCGCCAACCATTTGATATGAAAAAAGAAAAAAAAACACTGTATTTGTCCTAATTATCGCTCTTATCCCTAAAGGCAACCCCTCACTACTATGTCTGAATTTTACTAATCAAGTAAATAAAGGGCTATAATTCGACCGAAATGTTTTGGATGATTACCAAAATCAAACTTGACCTCTATGCTATAATGATATACCACTCTGCAAACTTCGAATGGAATCAATGCATCCCTTCAAAAGTTATTGAGGGGAAACAATATCTTTACCTTGTATTTTACCCCAACAACAAAAATTAAGTCGAAAAAGGGCCATAACTTGGCTAAAATTTTGCAGATGATTACCAATATCGAACCTGTATTTTACAATGATATATCCTTCTGCAAACTTTCAATAAAAACAATGCATCCCTGCAAAAGTAATTGAACAGAAACCAATATCAACACAACAACAGTTAACTAAGTCAAAAAAGTGCCATAACTCAGCCAAAATTTTGTGGATGATTACTAATATCGAACTTGACCTGTATTTAACAATGATATATCCTTCTGCAATCTTTCAACAAAATCAATGCATTCCTGCAAAAGTTATTGATCGGAAACCAATATCAACACACCAACAAAAACTAAGTCGAAACCAGAATTCTGTGGAAGGCGGCGTCGCACCTGCTGGGGCAAAAGTCACAGGGGCCACAATCAGAACGTGGTTATTAAATGTTTATTTCATTCTTAGCAGTGCTAGGTTGGGAAAGTAAGATAAATTAAAACAAGGCTTATATGAAAAGCAGATGCAGATCTTCAGACTAATAAGAAAACATGTGCAAAGTTTCAAAAAGATTGGTATAAAATTGTTTGAGGAGTTGTGCTCATGAGGTACCCACTGTCTATATATTGAGGGTGAAAAATGACAAATGTGGAAAAAAAATCTGAGGTTAAGAAAATGACAATGTTAAAGTAGAAAAAATGACAAAAATAAATTTAAATTTTATATCCGAACCACGTGCACTTCTGCAGACCTGGGAGAAAACATGTGCAAAGTTTCAAAAAGACTGATTTAAAATTGTATGAGAAGTTGCAATCACATGGTACCCACTGTCTATACATCTGAGGTCAGTAAATTATGACAAAGTTAAAAGAGAACAAAAAAGTGACAAAAATAGGGCAAGGATTATATAAAAAGCATGTGCACATCTTCAGACTATGGAGAAAACATGTGCAAAGTTCCAAAAAGATTAGTACAAAATTGTATGAGGAGTTGTGCTCACAAGGTACCCACTGTCTATATATTGCGGGTGAAAAATGACTAAGTTCACAATGTGGAAAAAGTGAAAAAAATAATCTAACAATTACATCCAAATCACATGCACATCCTCATACCATGAAGAAAACACATGCAAAGTTTCATAATAACAGGTACAAAACTGTAAGAGGAGTTGCGCTCACAAGAGGTAACAACTGTTTATATAAAGGGTGAAAAATGATTAAGTTCACAATGTGGAAGAAGTGACAAAAATGATCTAACAATTATATCCAAACCACATGCACATCCTCATACCATGAAGAAAACATATGCAAAGTTTCAAAACAATCAGTACAAAACTGTAAGAGTTGCGCTCACAAGAGGTACCCACTGTCTATATATTGAGGGTGAAAAATGACTAAGTTCACAATGTGGAAAAAGTGACAAAAAATGTTCTAACAATTATACCCAAACCACATGCACATCCTCATACCATGAAGAAAACATATGCAAAGTTTCTAAACAATCAGTATAAAACTGTAAGAGGAGTTGCGCTCACAAGAGGTACCCACTGTCTATATACTGAGGTGAATAATGACTAAGTTCACAATGTGGAAAAAGTGACAAAAAAATAACCTAACAATTATATCCAAATCACATGCACATCTTCATACCATGAAGAAAACACATGCAAAGTTTCAAAATGATCGGTACAAAACTGTAGGAGGAGTTGGGCTCACAAGACATCCAGGGTAAGTGTTGACGAAAAGATGAATGGACGGATGGAAACTTGCATGCCTAAGTCGCCCATGCTAAAGCAGGTACGAAAAAAGGCCATAACTCAACCAAAATTTGGTGGATGATTACCAATATCAAGCTGGATCTGTATTTTACAGTGATATAAAGTTCTGCAAAGTTTGAATGAAATCAATGCATCCCTTGGCCTTCAAAAGAAACAAACAACTAAGTCAAAAAGGGCCATACCTCAGCCAAAATTTGGCGGATGATTACCAATATCGAACTTTATCTGTATTTTATAGTGATATAAAGTTCTGCAAAGTTTGAATAAAAACAATCAATGCCACCCTTCAAAAGTTATTAAGCGGAAATGAAAAGTGTGACGACGACACCGCCACGGACGGATAACATGATCCCTATGTGTCTGCCATGCTACACAGGCGACACAATGACAATTACATACAAAATATACCATTTTCTCATGCCTTTTAATCAAGTCTATTGTAATCTAATAACAGAGGAGTTGTTAACACTTAGAATGCCAGTAAAATAATCAGCAGATAACGTTCTGCAATAATTTTCTTTTTTCCTCAGAAAACAGCTTCCGGAATTTTATGCAAGAAGTCCTCTTAGGAGAAAATCTGCCTGAAATCCAAACCCTATTTTATGAGCAAAATCAGAAACATACATATATTACTAATTTGTTGTCTGCTGAATTTGCCCAGCAAGTGCTAATAGGTAAAGAGGAGGAGCACTTGATGATTATTCTAGAATTTTTTTCTCTCTGTAAAAGCATATACATGTATTGTGAGTACTCATTAGAAACCTCACAATATATATTTTGATGAAGACCTCTAATAATTATCTCTGACAGAATTTACATACAATATTCCTCTTTAAGAAGTTCTTTGAATTATCTTAACACTTACCATGCTATGGACAGATTCAGCAGATGACAAATTGGTGATATTTTTTCTTATTTTTCCTAGAAAATAGGATCTGACACTTCATTAGACAATTTGCATGAAGTGTCAGACCCTAATTTCTTGGAAAAATAAGAAAAATATTTCAAAATGTTGTCTGCTAAATTTTTTTACCCAGCATGCAAAGTGTTAAAATAACTTAAATGTACCATATTTACCTTCCAATAGAATTGCCTGTTTGAGGAAACAGTGCAGATGTAGCAGAATGTTGTATCTGATCAAGGTCTGTATTGTTTGTCTTTAACCCTTAAAATGCCAAAAAAAAAAAATGCATCTGAAAATGTCGTCTGTTTATGTCGTCTGCTGAATATTCTTGCAAACTTTTTAAACCTATTTTTGCATACAGGCAAACAGTGTGGACCCTGACCAGTCCTGTTTGCAAAAATGACTTAAAATCCCAAGCAGATGACAAAGCAGACGACAATTGTTGTGATTGGCAGTTTAAGGGTTAAGTCAGCATATTTCAGATACATCACTAGGTAACCAAATGGGTTTCCTCAATCTTTGAGTATGTATGGTAAAAAGTTAGTGTCAAAACATGTAGGGTAAATATGGTAATTATATTTATCTCCAAGCTTTTTTGAAAAGCAATGGGGATATTTATGAATGCCTCCATTTGTTCGTTGGTCCATCACTTTATCTCCTCCTAAGACATTGGGTGGAATTTAACCAACCTTGCTACATGACTTCCCCTCAACGTAATTTTTTTTTTTTTTTTTTTTTTGGGGGGGGGGGGGGGGGGGGGGGGGGGTTTATGGTCCTTTCAAGAATATTTCACTTATATCGAGCCGATCATTCATCAAAGGTGGACGAAAACTGGAGAACCTGGGGAAAAAACCACCTGCATCAGTAAGCAGAACATATGACCCAAGCGAGGCTGGAACCACAGGGTTGAGAAACCTAATGGATTAAGAATCAACTCTTCTATCCACTAGGCTATGGCGGCCCGCTCCCCTCATGGTAAGGGTGTGCAAGAACAACATTATTTTTCCGTCCATCTGTCTGTCATGCTATCTCCTAAACCACTGAGCGGAATTTAACAAAGCTTGCTACATGACTTCCCCTCCTGGTAAGTGTGTGCAAGAGCCGCATTATTGTTCCATTTGTCTTCCATCCATCTGTCTGTCCATCTGTCTGTCACACTATCTCCTCCCAAACCACTGGGTGGAATTCAATCAAACTTGCAACATAATTTCCTATCATGGTAAGGGTGTGCAAGCGAATCTGTCCATCCGTCCATCCATCCGTCTTGCTATTAGCAACATTAGCATGGAGCATAGGGGTTTGCAATGGCATGCCATCAACTGCGCATTCTAGATTTTCTTATTTCTCTATTACCATGCATGCTGTTTTACATTAAACCTCTTGCCAAAGTGATTCTAATTAGTACCCACATTTGATTTTCTGAATAATAGTAAAAACATTCAAAAGTTTTCTCCCAAAATTTTGACTTATCCTGATACTGTATATCTAGAGCCCAGAAATTTAACAACACCCTGAATAAAAAATTCAGCAGACGAAATTTTGAAATATTCTTCATATTTTTCCCAGAAAACAGGTTTTGACAGTTCATGCAAATAGTCTCCATGTGGTTTCTGGGGAAAATAAGAAAAATTCTATCAATTTGTCATCTGTTGATTTAGCCCAGCGAGTGGTAAAGGTTAAATGTTTTTCCTCAATGGTTTACCTATGAACTGCACACATCCTCTTCGAGTGGGCTGACCAGGAACTCTAGCCTCACACCTGTAGATGGAAAATATAAAAGAAATGTCTCACAATATCACTACTTTTCGTATGAATATACATGTACCATATTTACTCTAAATATTAGGACACATTAATTGCTTACCATACTTGTCCTATAATTTGTAAAAGTCTGTTCCACTACCTGCTGATGTGTTTAAAATATTTCCGGACAAGTGCAAACAGTGTAGACCCTGATCAGATGCAGCATTCTGTGACATCTGATGTGGGTCTACACTGTCTGTCATTTTACAATTCTGTTTGCTGAATTGAAATTCAGTCTGCTAAAGATTAAACCAAAAGCAAAGAAGCAAACTATATATTTCAGGTTGTCTTTTTTTGTTTTTTGTTTTATTTGGGTTTTATGGCCCTTTCAAGAATATTTCACTTATATCAAGCTGGACATTCATCAAAGGTGGATGAAAAGTGGAGTACCCGGGGAAAAACTACCTGACCATCTGTAAGCAGAACTTGGCTTTCCCACATGTGACCTGAGCGAGGCTTGAACCACAGTGGTGAGAAACTTTATAGATTAAGAGTCAACTCTCCTATCCACCAGGCTACAGGGGCCCACATACATTTCAGGATGTCAGTTTCATAAAGCAGTCAATGGTGCATGGAATGACTATACTTTAATAATTTTCACTCTGCTGAGCTGAAGTAAATTTAAATACGCTTTATGACATACACCATATTCAAAAAGTGAAGTACAATCAGCTTAACTCTTTCCGTGCCAAATTTCAGACTACATTTTTCGTCTGCTTTGTTTTTTTTATAAACAAACTGTCGATTGGAAAGAAGTTTATACGTAAAGTTGAATGACTGAATGTCAAACAGGGTAGATCCTGATGAGATGGCTCATGGCTCATTTTGAAAAAGCCTAATATTATCACCTGTGGCAGTGAAAAAGTTAAGCATATATCCCATCTATTCTAATATAATCCCCCTCTCTAACAAATGCCCCCTCCTACTTTTCTAGGAGAAAAGCATTACCAAACACATGCAAAAATTGTCTTCAGACCAAAAAAAAGTATCTTATTTTTGGCCAAAATTTTCACTCAGTACTGTAATTTTAGCAGTAATAAATTGCAATGCGCACCCCCCCCCCCCCTCCCCCCCCCCCCCTCCACCCCACACACACACACCTGGGTGTATATTAGAATAAATACAGTATGTATAGTCTGGTCAAGACCTTAAATATTCACTTTTTTAACTGTTTTAGCATAGTTCAACTTTTGATGACAGAGGCCTCTGCAAATGTCCTCAGATTTAACATACCAAAGTTCTAGTAACTGTTCTACAATCAGTCTTCAGCCACTGGAAACCTAACCATACATATATACAAATGCAAAAAAGCAGTTCCATACCATTCCAGTTTTCAATGAAAATTTGCATATGTAAAGTGCAGCTGTCTACAACTTAGCTAGTAGATATATAGAACAATATACATTTCTACCTGAAAATAAAAAGATTGTATTGGTGTATTTTTTTTTTTTTTTTTTTTTTTATGAGCTTGATAATCAAGTCATCTTCATACTATAAAGAAGGACATTTTATATTGAATGCACTGGCATTATCACTATTGATCTGGTTCCCTGGAACTACTTTTCAACAAAGTTGATGTAAACTGCGTAATCCTCAGATGGCCTCCCCTACGGCAAACAAGGGGGTTTATGGTATACCCTTTATGAATATGCTACTCATATCAGCTTTAAGAATGCTAAACAAACATAACAAGAGTGCATGGTGAACATCATCCTTGCCTTAACAATGGTATTATAAGTTTTGAACCAATTTCATTTGTAACATTTCTTCATTCAAAAATCAAATAGTTATGTGTACTATAGTGTAAAATCTTGGGGGGGGGGGGGGGGGATTTAGTTGGGAGTTGGGAGTTTAACGACATGTCAACACTTGTAGGTCATTTTGTGTTGTCTCCCAGAGAAAGGGAGAAAAGAGACAGAAGAGATAGTAGAAGAGATGAAAGAGAGGAACAGGGAAGAAAGAGGAACAGGAATGAAAGTGAAGCAACAGAACTCTACCCTTACCTGCTACAAGGATAGCAGGCCTTGCCCAACTGTAAGCCAATATCAGTTGGATGCTCCGGTGTCGGAAGATACACGACACCTTCACACCACCCGACCACCCCCATTATAACTACAGCTACAGCTGCAGTTCTTGGAAAACTCATCATGAAAGTACAAGTGCATGTATTGCAGAATTTAGATGCACTTGCAGCTCACTGTTTTTTGTTTGTTTGTTTTGTTTTTTTTTGTTTTTTTTTGTTTTTTTATTGAGTTGCAGTTTTATGGCCCAGTCAACACTATTAAGGTCATGTTGAGTCGGTTGTAGTTCTCTGTGGTGGTCTAGAGATTCTTATAACTATTTTACAAAATAAAGAATATGTGTCTTCTAACTATGAGTTCAGAATCCAGCCTGCCTCATCTGACAGTCAGTAAACCTGAAGTAACAACTGCCCAAATTCTGAGACTCCACTTTTGCTTTCAATAGTGCATATAAAGGTCACATGAACAGAATTTTATTTTTATTTTTTTTTATACAGTTGACTCTCGTTATCTCGACTTCGCTTATCTCGAATAACCGCTTATCTCGAACTGAAAATCTGGTCCCTGCCTATACATGAAAACCTAACAACAGATGGAAAATATTGTAGAAAAGAGGAGAAATTGCTCCTAAGGAGCAATTTCTCCTCTTTTCCACAATATTTTCAATATATCTCTAACTTCAAAAGTCCAATTACCTATCAGTTTGTTAAATGTGGTTAATCAAATTCTTTTTTCCTCAATCCTGCAAACCTGATATGTCGAACTACGGATATCTCGAAGTATTTCAGAGAGTCCCTTGGAATTCGAGATAACGAGAGTCGACTGTATTTTTCTTCTTGATTGTGACAAATAACATAAGTATGAGTCAAGTAATTTTCTTTAATCACATTAATATCTTAAATGAAAAAAAAAAAAATCAACTTTGTGCTGGTAATGTTGCCTAACAGATTTTTTTCAGAATCACAGGGTACTATAGAATAAACTGGTAAGCAGCAAAAATCTGCATAAAATGGTGCAGATACGTAAAATCAGGCTCTTAAAAGGTCTTAGCAGTGCAAATATTCCATACAGCCTTTTTTGCAAAATATATTGCAAGGTGTAAATTTAGTTCTTATTCCTACCTGTCACCTATCTTCATACTCTCTGCTTTCTCTTTTTCCTCTTGTTCTTTCTTTGCCTTTTCTTCATCTAATCTCTTCTGTTCTTCAGGGTCTACCTCTTGAAATCTGCCAAGTTTGTGCTTCTCTTTGAAGGCTCGTACTGAATCTGTTTACCAAAGAACAACAGCTTGTATTAACCCTTAACCTGCTGAATTCAAATATGTGTATATCAGCAGAAATCATTTTAAAATATTCTAAAAATAGGACTTGGTTCTTCCTGGATATCTTCTTTACTCTTTGACATTCCAATGGAATATTCTCCTGAGAAAATGTCCTCTTAGCTCAGGTGAGCTAACAAATACTCTTTATTTACTGGAACTCACTGTTTCTCTTAACCCTTAGAATTGTAGTAGACGACATTTTTGAATATATTTTTCTTTATTTTTCAGGAAAAATAAAGGCTTGACACTTCATGTGAACTGCCAGCCTAGATTCACATGAAATATCAAGCCTTTCCCAAAACTTGAAAAAAAAAAAAAAAGATTTAGAATATAGTCTGCTGCTATTGCTGCTGTTGTGAATGGCACTTTAAGGGTTGATAGTAATGTTTCTGTGTGAGGTATTTAATAACCATTGAATGGCTGAGAGGATATTGTCAAACTGAGGAAGATAATGTTAACCAGGTCGAGCTGAGGTTGACATTAATTTTCTGCAGGTTGGCATTTCTATTGTAGTCCTTTCGACCAGCCAATACTGATATTTTTACGCCAGGTTAAAATTAGAAAATGCAATGACAAATAAGCAGATTCCTGTCTAAAAAATCTTATGCTGATTTCAGACGGAACAGTTTTCTGAGCCCTGAAATTGATCCACATTTCTATTTTCCAGTTTGCTTGTCCAATATTTGCTGTGTCGCAAAGCAGCAGTAGAAATTTTAGCAAGTTTTGAGCTTACTAAGTTACTATCATAGTTTATTGTATCATTTCTCTGCAAAATGGTATTAGATCCCTGTTTGAGATCATATACTATATGAAATGTCTAAGAAGCTGGGCATTAGTAGCAAAATGTAAACAACACAAACCATTCAAGCAGGGATCATCAATTCTATTTTGATCTGGTTTTCACAAAAAATCTATGAAATGGATGTCAGAGACTAACTATGAAAGTACATTGTGATATTATACAGACTGTAAAAATAAACAAATGAAATAAGAGTATAAATTCATGGATAATAATGAAGTACATAAATAACTCCAGGGCCCAGTTGTTCAAAGCGTCGTTAGCTTAACGAGCTCGTTAAGGGTATTTTAGTTAACTGTTTTAGCGGCTTCAATATGCAATATTCTGATATTTTTTGCTGAAAAAATGTGAGTAGCTTTTGCACTGCAAAAGCTACTCACATTTTTTCAGCAAAAAATTTCAGCATATTTGTGTATCACTCGATTTAAATTTTAACGAATCGTTAACTAACGACGTCGTTAGCTTTGAACAACTGGGCCCTGGTACATACCTTTCATTTAAACTACTAATAGTGATGTACATATACATACCTGTTCTTTTTTCATATTCTTCCTTTGAGATTTCAAATTTCTCAACTTTAGAAACATCTTCAAATTCACCAACCTTCACTGAAGAATCAATAACCTACAAACAAATTTAAATTCTATTAACCCTTAGTTTCGAAATTAATACACCAAACTTGCAGAATTAAAGAACACAGAAATTCAAATGTTTCTTTTTTAGCAAAACCATACAACATTTTGACTGCAGAAATAACCAGTTATTTGGTAGCAGATTACCAGTATTTGACTGCAGAAATAACCAGTTATTTGGTAGCAGATTACCGATATTACAACTGAGTCTGGACAAGTTTTGGTCCAACTTTGGCTTATCATATTTTATACCAAGTCATTCTATGGTCATCAGAACCATTAGGACAAGTGATGAAGAATTTAAGGTATCTTCAAGCATATATGTAACATGGTCCAGGTCCAATCTCTGGTCAGAGTCTATTTTATTCACTGTATTTCTTTATTCTACACTACCATAATTTACCCTAAATATTTCAACAGATAGGTCTGAGCATACAGTGTAGAGCCAGATCAACTGCTCAAGCAGTTTGATCTGGGTCTAAATTAGTTGAAATACAGTCAATATATTTTAGATACATCTTAAGGTAGTCAAATACATCTCATTAATGTTAAAAATTCATAGCTCCAGATAAGGCACTTTTTTTAACCAAAAAATATTGATATTTTCTTAATGTTTAGACTCTAATCAGACTGTGATAATCCATTAAATGATCTAATGCTGAGCATTCTGTATACCAGAATGCCTGATAACAAGTTTTTGCTTGGGCATAAACTCACAGCTACAGATAAGCGTGAAAATTTTATTCTTAATTCTCCATGAAAATGGGGAACTCATTAGAAGTATCTTGCTGAGACATTTCAAATGAGTACCCACAAAATAAGGCTGGCTAATCAGAGCTGAAAATATAATCGATTATCAGTCCAGCCATTGTGATTGATAATTGATTAGTAATCACTAAAGATTTAGCCATGATTTTTCCTGTCTGTCTGAGTATGACTCTTACCATATGTTATACTTTACTGTATGTATTTGGTTAGACAGGTCTGAGCAAACAATGTAGACCCAGATGAGACGCTGCAAAATGTGGCATCTCATCAGGGTCTACACCGTCTGCCTCTCATCCAGCTATTTTAGACACAACATTGGGTAGTAAATTGTACTTGTTCAAATTTTAGATAAAGTATGGTAAGGAGTTAACTTAAGGTGTCTGAAACTCTGAATACTAAGTAAATACAGTAAAGTAACAGACACAGAAATCAAATAATTTTGTTTGAATTGGGCTTAACGTCACTTTCAACCTTTTTCAGTCATATCGCGACGGTGTCTGGATGTGGCAGGGAGCTCAATGCTCACTTTTAGAGTGCTGCCTCACTGAAATATCACGCCCCAGACACTTTGACATGATATTCCACCCAGTCACATTATACTGACACTGAGCTGACCAGTTCTAGCTCTACTTTCTTAATGCTGAGCGCCAAGCGAAAGAGCAGCTAGTACCATTTTTAAAGTCTTTGGTATGACCCGGCCGGGGATCGAACCCGCAACCTCCCGGTCACAAAGCGGACGCTCTACCACTGAGCCACTGTGCCGGTAAAAAATCAAATAATCGATTATTAGCAAATCTGTAATAATAACTATTTTTGTGGAATTCATCGATCAATTAATCGATTATCCAATTAATTGTGCCAGCTTTACCACAAAATACTGTTTTCATGGTGAAATACGGTAAGACAAAAATATCAACAATTTTGTTGAAAAAAAAAAAATGTGCCTTTACTGGAGCTACTTAACCCATAAACAGCCAATCCAAACAATTTTCTGCTTTGTCACCTGCTTAAGATTTTAAAACACATTTTTGCAAACAGTGTAGACCAAGACCAGACTGCTCCTCTAGGAGCAGTCTGATCAGAGACCACACTGTTTGCCTGTATGCAAAAATAGGTTTGAAAAGTTTGCAAGAATATTCAGCAGACGATATAAACGGACGATATTTTCAGATGCAGTTTTTCTTGGCATGTTAAGGGCAAACAGGCAAACAGTGTGGACCCTGATCAGATTGCTCCTCTAGGATCTCGGTCCACACTGTTTGCAAAAAAGACTTTTAAAATCACAAGCAGGTGACAAAGCAGACGACAATTGTTGTGATTGGCAGTTTAAGGGTTAATGGTATAGCCCATTCTGAAGTTTCAACTTACATGTAGCCTCATTCCATCGTCGACAGGATAAGATCCCAACATTGCCCCATCATTGTCCACTTTACTGACTAGCTTGTTGTCTTTGTTGTACAACTCCAACTTCATATTAGCCGCTGTGGCTCCAGTTAACAGTTCTAATTTACCCTGAAATAATAAAGTAACATGTACTGTGATGCATGGCTCTATACAAGAGGGGTATCCAGATACCGAAGTGCTTCTAATGAATACCGACAATATATGTTTTTGTGGAGAAGAATTTATATTCTCTTCAGGTGAAAAAAAATGCCTTATCTTGAGCTGTGTACAGGTGTTTAATTTTTTCTTCTTCTTTCATCGCTACAACCATAGCTCAAGATAATATGGGTATCCACATAATATTTTTCTTATTTCTCCATGAAAACATATGTTGTGGGATTCAGCAGGACCAGTAGCAACAACATATGCTCTCATGGAGAAATCAGAAACAGTGCTCTAGATAAGTTGATGCAAAGAATATTTTACCCCCTGCTTTTAAGGTCAATGCTTAAATGCCAATTTGCAATGCTTAACTCTTAAAGCAACAAGTATAAGTGTAGCATACAAAATCTTAATTTTTTCAGAGAAAATAAAGCTTTGCATTTGATGCAAATTGTCTGCACAGCAGACAATTCACATCAAATGCCAAGCTTTATTTTCTCTGAAAAAATAAAAAGAAAAACACCTAGACATGTATTTGTCATTGGTACTTTAAGAGTTAAACCCTTTCTGATCTATTGTACTGCTACTGCTCACAAAAGAATCAATGTGAGGGAAATTGCTTTTTTATTTAGAAGCTATAAAGTTCACTGACAATAGTACCCTCTAAATTTGATTTCAATGCTGAAACACAGAATTTCATTGAGTATTTTTACCCCATCAACTTCAATTTAAATGAATATTTTCATAACATCAATGCTGAAATACCCTTTACTCCCTCTTATCTAGGGCTCTGAGAAAAATATCAATATTTTTCAGATGAACAAGAGCCTTATCTTGCACAGTGAGTTAACATAAAGTGGCATCTTATAAAATTTGTCCAGGTGACATGAATCTCAATATCAGAAAATGTACCTTATGATGTGCAACCAATGAAGACCAGGGCCAAGTTGTTCAAAGCTAACGATGTCGTTAGTTAATGATTCGTTAAAATTTATATCGAGTGATACGCAAATATGCTGAAATTTTTTGCTGAAAAAATGTGAGTAGCTTTTGCAGTGCAAAAGCTACTCACATTTTTTCAGCAAAAAATATCAGAATATTGTGTATTCAATCTGCTAAAACAGTTAACAAAATGACCCTTAATGAGCTCATTAAGCTAACGACGCTTTGAACAACCGGGCCCAGGGCCCAGTTGTTCATAGCATCATTAGCTTAAAGAGCTTATTAGTGGTCAAAATGTTAACTGTTTTAGTAGCAAATGCAAAAGCTACACATTTTTTCAGCAAAAAATATTAGCACATATGCCATATTTAATGAACAAAGTTTTAACGATATCTTAACTAACTGAGTCTTTGCTAGGTACATTTTCTCTCATGATGCATCATATATATTATTCTACTCATATACCATATATGCTTTCAAAAGCAAGGTTGGCAAAAAGCCGGTCAATATGAGTATTGACCGGGCCGGTGGTTAAAACCGGTTTTAACCGGTCATTTTTGGTCGATTGGTGGTCAATTGGGTTGATTAAATCACTAGCGTATATGCCTCTGTCCTGTTGATAAACTGGTCTTAAAAGCATTCCCTCCTGCATCATGTACATGAGGTTAGACTATATTTTCATCAGTGAACAAGACAAATAATTTTTATCAAAACATGTAACTAATTATTAAGGTCCTTTTTTTTTAATCATAAGTCAAAAGGCATAATTACTGGTCAACTGAAGAGGTTGATTGGATTGACTCACTGAATTATAGACAGGTCTTTCTTTTCAACCAAACACTCTTTATTATTATATCATCCTTTAAAGGTTAGATTAATAGTTCATATTTTGATTTACAGGAATATAAATAAGCTAATTTTTATCATGGACTTTAAAGGATTTATGAAAGGTCCTATTTTGTTTGACAGAAAAAAAAATGTTGTACCAGATTGTACCACACAAGGTTGCATCAAAAAGCAGCTAACATATAATGTTGATGTTATTGCAGAAAATTGTCACATGTTGTAAACGTGTGAAATACACCTGTCATTAATCTTTAGGCCTGTGACGTAGTACATCTGTAAAAGGCCAAACAATGTCTGAAGATTCACTAATGTCTGTAAGTATATTTAAGTATCTGCAACACCTGTAAATTGCTGTCAAAACAGATTAAAAGGTGTAAAAGCTGCCCCATGCCACTGCAGTGGGTGTGACATAGATCTAATTGCCAAAGTTATCAATCACATGTCCCTGATATTATACCTGTATTATACACTGACACCAGGCTTTATTCCTAATGCGTGAAATTTTGAGTTATATGCAATCTAGATAGTATCTTATCTTATCATCAAGCTATTACTGAAGGTGTCAAAAATTAAACCTAAAGACCAAATTTGGAACTTCTTCACTATTTTGGAAGATAACAAAAAAAAAAAAAACAGTGCAAGGTGCAAAGACTGTAATATTAAGTTAGTGCTAAGGTCGACTGAAGACTCGTAGACAAACATGTCTAGGGCTAAAAAGCCAGAAAGTATTGCCAAGCAGCCACTTGAAGAAATAACATCTGAACCTGAAATTCTATCGAATGATCAGCCTCTAGCAAAGAGATCAAAACTTCAGAAGACTAGTTTCAGTAGGTTTGTCGTTTCAACAGAGTGTATACATATAGTATGTGGAAGCAGTTAGATGAACAAATTGCTAGACTGTTCTATGCCTGTAATCTGCCATAATCAATCAACCAACTGACCACCATAATCTCCAGCTGACCACTAAAAATATTCAATTGACCACTCAATATTTCAATCGACCAGTATTGACCACTATGGGAGTATTGACCGGGGCGGTTTTAACCGGTTAAAACTGCCGGTTAATACCGCCCCTGGTTTTGACCGCCCAACCTTGTTCAAAAGGAACAAAGAAAAGGCTTGTTTATGTTACTTTCTTGGTGCCATCTCAGTTCAGTCTTCTATGTAAATCCTTGTCATGCTGAATACATTAAGATGCCTCACCCACTTCTAATTGTCATTCAATCAGATTGCTTGATCTAGTTTGTTGATACAGTCACATACTAAATGACAAACCTTGCAGATCCAGATCAGTTGGCTTCTTAGAAGCCAACTGATTTGGATCTACTCTGTATGCATCCAGGTTCAGCAGCACCAAGTTTAACTAGTAATAGTGTTTTCAGAGAAAACAGATGTCCCCTCACTGTGAATTTTCAGTTTTTCTACCACCGTGACCATGAAAATTGTGGTCAAGGTCACCAATAACCAGTTCTTTGTTATGTCCCAATTACATGCCCATGAAAATTTGGTAAGAATCCAACCACTGGTTCACAACATCCAATAAAGTGTGAAGCCGATGCCAATGCCGGCTTAAACAGAATCCGCACCAAAAACAATATGTCTACCTCCCATTAAGTGGGAGGATATAATGATGGAAAGGCCATCACTGGGCTTGTGAAACATACAGGGGTAACCTACACTCCTTTGCACCTTTAGTTATCAAACTATTTTTGTCGTATCATCAGCAAAGAGAAAGTTTTTTTTTTTTGTTGTTTTTTTTAATAATTTATCATGATTGACAAGCAAAGAGAAAGTTCATCTACCAATTCTGCCTGCTAGTACTTTAAAGAGATGTAGAAATTAAAGCATGATTCAACTAGAAAAGTGTCCATAGGACACGGATGCCCCCGCCAAAATGCCATTCAGAAAAAGGTTACATATGTAATTGTGACAGGTACAGCATGAAGTTATTATTAAGGTTGATATTGCCCACACAGGGTTTACTATAAGGAACTTAGTCAAGGGCAGATAATTTATAAACCAAATAAGCAAGAGTTGTCTTCCATGTTCATTACACATCGCCTCAATGTCATGCATGCATCTGTAAATTTTCATAAATATATTCCATATGGTTTAGGAGTTATGGTCTACACACGGTTTACTATATGGAACTAAGTCAAGGGCATATGGAACTAAGTCAAGGGCAGATAATTCAAAAACCAAACAAGCAAGATTTGTCTTCCTTTTTCATGACACATCGTCTCAATGTCATAAATTTTCATAAATATATTCCATACGGTTAAGGAGTTATGGCCCGGACACGGTTTACTATATGGAACTAAGTCAAGGGCAGATAATTTAAAAACCAAACAAGCAAGAGTTGTCTTCCTTGTTCATGACACATCGTCTCGATGTCATGCATGCACCTGTAAAGTTTCATAAATAGATTCCATACGGATTAGGAGTTATGTCCCGGACACGGTTTACTATATGGAACTAAGTCAAGGGCAGATAATTCAAAAACCAAACAAGCAAGAGTTGTCTTCCTTGTTCATGATACATCGTCTCAATGTCATGCATGCACCTGTAAAGTTTCATAAATATATTCCATCGGTTCAGGAGTTATGGCCCGGACACGGTTTACTATATGGAACTAAGTCAAGGGCAGATAATTCAAAAACCAAACAAGCAAGAGTTGCCCTCTTTGTTCATGACACATCGTCTCAATGTCATGCATGCACCTGTAAAGTTTCATAAATATATTCCATACGGTTTAGGAGTTATGGCCCAGACACAAATTGGGACAGACGTACGTACATATACTGAAAGGAAAAAGAAACGCAGGGTAAATTTTATTCCTAAATTTCATTCAAGTTTGAAAAAGTTTGTTAAATATTTTACTATGATTACAAAACGGTACCTGTATGGAACAAAAGTTCCAGATTTCATTGGTTTGTGATCAACAAGTCTCCATTTATTGAAGTTCATTGGTAGCTACCCCCCAAATCTTGAAATCAAAATCAAACTGAAAATCAATATCGGGTGTGCCCCCCTCTTGCTGTCATTGCTGCCCTAATTCTCCTTTGGATAGAGTTAACCAAAGCATTGACAGTTCGCATCGGGATGTTATTCCATTCATCTATCAACGCATTCCTTAGTTGTGCGAGAGTTGCGGGGGGATTTCGGCGCTTCCTAACCCTTCTGTCCAGCTCATCCCACATGTGCTCTATTGGGGTCAAATCTGGACTGTACGGTGGCCATGCTAGAGGTGCATTATTATTGTTTGCCAGGAAATCCTGACAAACTCGGCCAACACTTGGTTGGGCATTGTCCTGCTGCAGAATCAGATTACGTTGTTGCACAAGCGGGACTGCAACAGGACGAAAGATCTCATCCCTATACCTTACTGCGATCATATTGCCCGCAACAATAATCAACTGTGATTTCATCCCGTGAGCAATGCCTCCCCAGACCATAACAGAGCCACCCCCAAACCGATCCCGTTCGACAACACAGGCGTCGGCAAAGCGTTCTCCGCGACGCCGGTACACACAACGTCGACCATCTGCGCGATAGAAAGTGAACCTAGACTCATCCGTAAAAAGAACTCGTCTCCACTGCCTCATCAGAAATAGCCTGGGCGCATGCGCCGTCAACCACGCCATATGACGCAACCTACGTGCCTGGGTCAGAGGCAGACGACGAACTCGAAGACCAATCTCGCGCAATCGACTTCCAACAGTCTTCGGAGAAATTTGTCGATTATGCGTACCTACTGTATTAAGGGCAGTTTCGGTAGCAGTGAGATGACGATTCCGCAAATGTGCCGGACGGATTGTCCTGTCTTGACGTCGCGACGTCACGCGTGGACGCCCAGACCGCGGTCGGTCTGCTAAATGCCCTGTCTCCCTTAAACGTCTAACAAGACGTTCAATTGTTGAGACGTTAACCCCAAAATGATTGGCAACTTGCTGTTGCCTCTGACCCTGCATCAGCAACGCAATTGCCCTACCCCTCTGAACATCAGTCAATCGTACCATGATTGAAAAAAAGTTCAAAGTAGCGTAAAAATGAAAAGAAAAATCGGTAAAAGAATCGAAGAGCGTTGTGTATCGTTGAAGTGTACCAAATGGTGTGAGGAAATCTTGTGCTGAAGGTTTGAAAATGCTTGTTTTGCACGAAATTTTGGCTTTCCGTATTGTCCGTGCAATGCACTGTATAGTGCACGGTTGAATGATTTCACACATTGGGTAGATAGCACATCGACCAAAGACTCGTATACCCGCGGTTAACATTCACAGGACAATCTGTAAAAGTGTATGGCTATAGTAAACACCGTAAAAAATGGTTAAAATAAGAAGGAAAAAACTCTACCCTGCGCAGACCTGTTGTAATTGTAATCAGTAATCGTGATTACATGTAATCAATTACAAGTTTTGAGTAATCGAAATGTAATCTGTAATCGTTGATTTTTATGATTACAAGTAATTGTAATTGTAATCGAATACATTGCAAAACAGCCTGTAATCGTGATTACTTTGATGATTACAATACGATTACAATATGGATATTTAAATAAAATAAGTCAGAAGGAATAGAATTGAAAAAAAAATCATTTCTGGTGTGACAACTTGACAAGAAACAAGAATATTGGAGATAATTATTTTGATTTGTATACATTTAATGACTTAACGACTCTGTATTGGTTTGTTTAAAATAATCAATACATCTTTGAGATAAAAGAAAATTTAAAAAATACATCTTCGAGATCACAGGAAATTGAAGTTTCACACATGGATTAGCTGATATGGATTAGCAAATAATCAAAGTAATTAAATTGGCAAACATTTACTTACTTAAAGTAGTTTTCTTTGAAGATGCTGTACATGCTAATTAGTTTCAAGAAATGTGTGAAAAGCAGATTGTATATATGTTGGTTGTTTAATTTACTAGCCACCATTATAGATATTTTATGAAAGAGTGATAGACTGATAGTGAATTAACGTTTCTTATCTTTGGAATATTAAAGTTAGAAAAATGCAGATCCAGATCAGAATTGACTAAATCATGTGATAATGGTAAAGGCATGTGCCAAAAGAGGCATTTCAGGTGCAGCTTTGAATTTGTGCAGTCCCACCAGAGCCTTCACTGTCTCCACACATGTAATATGGAAAATGAAAATTTTAGTGTTTTTACAGTTCTTACTGACTTACATAATTTCATGTTTATTGTGTGCATGCTGTCAACAATGTCTCTCATGTCAGATGACCTACTGTAAAAGTTATAAACATTTGGACAATTGTTAAGTGGCTAAAGTTGACCTGTCATAATTATAGTTGGAGTATGGTCTTGTCATATATTTCTGCATCTAAACAATGACATTTGAATT
This sequence comes from Anodontia alba, assembly GCA_964016985.1. Classification (NCBI taxonomy): domain Eukaryota; kingdom Metazoa; phylum Mollusca; class Bivalvia; order Lucinida; family Lucinidae; genus Anodontia; species Anodontia alba. Next base: position 106,322,407 of record OZ024823.1, read on the forward strand.
TGAAAGGATGTAGACCCTGATGTACTTTTTCTTCAATGTTTGCATAGGCCTATTTATCAAGTATCCAAATACTTGAATTATTTATGGCATTTACTAAAACTGGCCCAATTATACCCTTCTGTAAAGTACCTGTGTTAAGTTTTGACATATTGCCTGAGGACAGGTTTTGAGCTGGTTCTTTCATACATATTTGCTTATGCAAATTAAACTTATTTATAACAGATGGAAACTTGATTTAATTCCATTGTTGTTTTCATTTTTATATATCAATGCTTAAGACGAACAGCCTGACAGAATTACATTGCACCCAAGGGAGTACAACAAAAGCCAAGCACTATAAGTCTTTGAACCAGCTCATGATACAAAGAGGAAGAGTAAAAAATAACCATACATCAAAATGTATAATAAATGGAATATCTTAAAAAAATGAATATATGGTATAAAAAATATGAATAACATCTTGTCAGAAGATATAGCATGCCATGCATGAAGCTTTGAAAGAACAATAAAACAGATTATTAATTTAAACTAGAATTTTTTTAAACACAGAACAACAAGAAAGTAATTGTAATTGTAATCAATTACATTGCAACGTAATTGTAATTGATTACATTCAGGAAAGATGTAATTGTAATTGTAATCTGTAATCATGAAATTACAAAGTAATTGTAATTGTAATCGAATACATTTGTATGTAATCGGTAACAGGTCTGACCCTGCGTTTCTTTTTCCTTTCAGTATATGTACGTATGTGCGTATGTACATACGAGACGGACAGGGGTAACACTTAATGCCCTTCCGCTATTCTTCAAATAGGTGGGGGCATAATAAAATCAGCTTGACTTGCACAGGACAGAATGTAAAGTCTCTTTTCTAGCAAAACAGAAACAAATCCACAATTCGTTCCCATCACTATACTCACTATTTGTCTGTATAATTTACAACCTAAGTTTTGTGGTTTTTGTGTATTCAGTTTTAAAAGGATAATTATTCATTATAATAATTTGGTGAAGCTCAGTCATGTAAATTAACTTTTCACCCTGAAATATAAGACAACATTTTTGGAGCTCAAATGAGGGCATTATTTCCTTGATTTCCTTAATTAGGACTTTTCCCTGAATCACGGGAATATTTCTGTGCCATTAATAAGTACTTACTACCTTATTATTTTAATCATAAATCATTAAAAGGAGGACCAAATTTATTAAAGTTTCTGGTGCGAGAAACAAATATGTAGTTGGAACTGCAAAGTACATTTTCCATGTAAAGAGTACCTGCTGGGATGAATTTGCAATACTCACACTGGTGACACCCATGTGTTTTCACTATAATGAAAATGATTACAGGGCTTGCCTTTGTGCCAGTCAAGAATCATCTCGGTATTTGCCTATATGTCAAGCCGCAAGACACTGTCACCACCAGGTCCAATGAGCTACTTGCGCGGCTTGGCATTGAGGATCTGGACTTCATTCTGAAGGAGAGAAGACTCGGCTGGTATGGACATGTGGAACACTCCAATGGTGCAGTCAAGACAGCCTTTGACATACAGGTTGATGGAAAGCATGGGCCTGGGAGGCCCTAGATGACATGGAAGCAGCTGACAGAGAGGGATTGCAGAGAGTGAATAGACATACCTGGATATCTGGTGTGAGATCTGCCATGCCATGCATGCAGCAAGCCAGCTACCTGGAAGGCGGTCCAATAATGTGGATGTTGCCCCTATACCTGCATGTTAATCAAAAATCTGATGATGATGATGATAATGATTCTGACTAAATTTCGATGAAATGTCATAGCTGACTGAAAGTTGTAGTCAATCAAACATCTGATGTTGGTACTAGTATTAGTAAAACTGGTGAGTTCCGAAAACTTGTCTTCTACATATATTCTACCATATCCTCTGAACTACTCACATCTGACTGTTACTCAGAGGACAGTTTGATGCAGATGGTGGAGGAAAGCCTGGGTAGTTTCCAGTTGTATAGGGACTGGGAAATACCCAGTGAATCCACTACAACCAGGAGGGAACTGCCAACCATTCACACATAGCCTCATCATTATGTCCTCAGCTGGACTCGAACCTACACTGCAGAGGTGTGCAGCTAGTCTTGAGACAAACCTCACTACAGACTCAGCTATCCCAGTGCCACTAGTTTCAAATTTCCAACTTTCGGTAATAATACGTCTAGTCAATATCATGTAAACTGATGGTTGCATTTCAGTATGCAGATGGTTGCATTTCAGTGTATAGTTATTTTAGTTAAGGCCAAATAAAAAAATATGTATGCTTTGGTAACATGGAATATTAAAATAGGGACGGTTGGCTGGAAAATATTTTTATTTTGTTAAAAGTTTTTATATGAGGTTAACAGGAAAACAATTTGGCCAAACAGGGAAATCCCCCAAAAAAACTTTAGGGTCGGTGGTGAAAAATTAGGCACGGATGGGTAACCTGAAACACACACTTTTTTTATTTTAGGCCTAAATAATTAATAAATGTCTTCTGTACTGATTTCCATATGTCTGTCATATATAATGTTATATAGTCAATATAATGTAAACTGATGGTCAAATTTCAGTATGTAGTTATTTTAGTTAAATAAATGTCTTCTGTAAGGAATTTAAGTGATCCCCATATCTGTCATATATATAAATGTTTTAACGGTGCCGAATCTACCAAATGTTTACCAGAACAGACGTCCTAGAGACAAAATGTCATGGTAGCACTCCAGACATCGGATCACTGGCTATCAGTTTCAAATCCTGCTAGTGGCGGATATCAACATTGTATGATCTTCACTGCACAGACCCTTTCTCTATCACATCAGTCGCCTTGATATGACTTTAATAATGTTGAAAGGATCGTAAAACACCAAATCACCACCATCATCAACGCCTAACTACCAGTCTACTATAGACACGTGCATGGAAATATTGTAAACAAACCATTGAAACTGTGAATTGTTTGTTTGTGTTGAGGTTTTACGGCCCAGTCAACCCAATGGGGTCATGTCGAGCGCAGTCAGTTTACCTAACCACACGTTTACTGGGCAGGTTTAGTCCTCTAAACGGTTAACCAGTACTGTGCACATTCTTTCGCCAGAAACTGACAACTGCCCTTCTTGAATCAGCGGAAGGGAGAGAATGACCATAGAAAATATTTCATGATCAATCTCCACGAAAGAATGTTGCCGACCTCGGCGGGGGTTGAACCCGCGACCTCCTGGTCTCCAGTCGGACGGCGCATCCAACTGAGCCACCGAGGCCGGCCTGAAACTGGTGAAAAAGTCAATGATAAAAATCAGAGTATAAACCTTCAGATCAGCGATTGTCATGTCCTTTTGAAAGCGTCTTTCGCTTCCAAACGTATTCATAGAGCTTGTCACACTAAGTGCGACGACGCTCTGTGTGATAACGGAAAATTCTTGAGACATTCTTCAAGTTTCTGTTTTGACAGCTCTAAACAGGAAATTCCTCGTGTGTCGAAATCACGTAGTCACGTGACGTCATATTTAATTATTGAAATTAATACAAGTTTTAGGTCTCTATATGTAAACTAACAATATTTTAAGTTATTTACGCGTTCATATCGAATTTTCATCATCAAATCCAAGCTTTTATTCGTGAGGTTTATATATTTAATTTTTGATATGAGGTCATCGCGAGACTTGAGTAGTGACCAAGATGGCGACCCCTGGGAAACAGTGGTTTGTTGGAGAAGATGGATGTGTTACTGTTGGAGAGCCATCTAACAGTGTAACTTACCACTCATCCCTGAATTCCATCATAGTAACAACTGATGAACCTGCTGTCAAAATATATGATGTCACCTCGGGCTCAGTTCTTCAGAAGTCGAACCTCTCTGGTAGGTCACAAGGGAAGACAAAAATGAAAATGGAAAATGTTTATTTCCAAAGAAAAAAAAAAAAGCAGTTCAGCGCAAGTCGTCTGCCAGTGTCATTACTATTTGCTAACGTTTCTTAATATGTCAGTGAAAGACCCGGTAATACAACGAATGTCCATTTGTTAAAATGAAAAATTAAATGGCCAAACAATCCTGTCAGAAAGAATTAGCAAGTGTAGAGGGCTCGAGAAACTGAAAATTGTTAATCTGTCCGACATTTTTTCCAATTACGGAAGTGTTTATGGGTCGTGGATTTTGATAGATTCTGTAACTACGTCTTTCAGTAATTTCCGTGGCCGACGTTTAAGTATCTAGCATTTTATTATTAATATGAAAAAAGGCTTAGCCTGAATGCGAGCGCAGCACAGACCTATGTGTAGTCTCTTCAGAAGTCCTTGAAAGCATCATTAAAGAATGAATATTAACATATAAAAATATATGTAAATCAATAATAAATAATAATCAACAAAATCGTGACACTTATTGACACTCGTTTCTTGTCAGTTTGTGACGCTTATTAGTGAGACCCAAATTTGGTGAATAGCAGTATAATCAAGTTGGCCCCAGTCAGTTCTGCCAAATTCCGGTGACAACTTCTGGGAAGAAAAAGGAAGATAATTAGTCAGAGCCATTTCTGCTGAAAGTATATATCGTTGTATGTTACTTTTCCTTGACCATATTCTCTACCGTAGAGCTCACTTTGTTTGCGACGCACTTCGCACGCTGCGAGCTGTGCTCGCTATTATTACTCATTCCTAAATGCGAGACATTTCTCGACGATGACTATAGCAAATACATGCTATGGATGGCCTCAGTGGGTCAGTTAGATATGTGTCCTGGTGAATGAATATCTATTGATGTATCACCAGTAAAATATTCTGATTTTGGTAATCATGAGGTGGAGGGTTTGATCCCCGCCATGCCCGGCAACATTCTTTCAAGGAAATTGATCATGAAATGTTTCTGCAGTCTCTCCTCCACTGATTCAAGAAGGGCATTTGTCAGTTTTTATACCCCCGACATACTAAGTATGTGGGGGTATATAGTTTTCGCTTTTCCGTACGTTCGTACGTACGTTCGTTCGTTCGTCTTTCCGTCATAGGGTCAAAGTTTTTGCGTTAAAGTTTATAAGACCTCATATTTTGAAGACCCTTTGATGGATTTCATTCATATTTTGCATGTTGATAGATATAGGTCTAAAGTTTTTATCAGCACCATCCCCACCCCGGGGGTGACAGGGCTTCCGTTAAGCGGACGTACGACGTATATTACGCCCTGAGATTGCCACCGGACGTCCAAAGACGTACCGCGGACTTCCGAAATATCTTTTGTCCGTCCAAAATCGATACCCGAGACGTCGAAAAATTGTCAAAAGGCCCGCCCACTTTTAATCAGTTGTATGATATTTGCCCCGCCTACTTACCGGAAATTCGCTACCTGTGTTGACTGAGATTTTAGGACGTCCCACTTTCCGCTTGTGGGAGTTTTATTGACAGCCGTGTCAAGCGTAGCTGCACCCTTTTCATGGCTGCATGACCACTGCGTGTATTTGTCACGTGTGCTGAGTTGATTAATTGATGTTTGTATTATTAAATTTTCTACTGCGACACCCGAAAATATTCGTTGAAATTATATGAAGTCATTATTATTTTTTAATATTCACGTCTTAAATTATTATTTTGCTAAGAACGTGTGTCGTCTGCAACACTTCGGGGAATTGCCGAGTAAAATTCTATAAATAAATAACAATTATGCACAGAACGCAAATTGAAATCTATTCGAATTTAGAAGATTACGTTTGTCATGACAACAAAAGCAATTTTTCAAATGAAAAGAAAACATATTTTTCGTCAAAATTTTCGGAAAACCCATTTCTAAATGAGTAGCCTTGTTCCGGTTATGCTGTTTACCAGCGTTGCGCTGTTTACCAGCGCGGAAAAGACGCAAAGTAAGTCTAAATATAGGCGATTTGCAATGGTTTTGCTTGCTTTTCTCCGCGAACGAACGTTTTGCTGTTGGTATTTCATCGAGAGCTGCCTTTAATTTGTTTGTTGTTGCACGAGTCGGCGCCGTTTTCCCGCGATTTTTGTGAAGTAAGTAACTCGTTCGCTCGTGTTGATCAGCTTCAATCCAAACAAATATTTCATTAAATACATTACTGCAAAATAATTTTAGCATAGTTTATTTTTAAGAAAACATGTTTTGGGTGTTTTCTCTCATGTATTTTCTTTTCTTTTTTCTTTCTCTGGGCTTTGAAACGAATGCGAAGTTGTACCAATGCTGATGCTTTCTCTAAGGTCCGACATACAAGTACAGGCTTTCCAAAAAGATGCAATCGAATTTTAATTAGTGACCAGGACATTTTTAAAACACATCTAAGAGAAACGTATATGATGATGATTCTGTGTGACTTATGTTCTACTAAAGAATAAGAACCTATGTTCTACTAAAGAAAGGGCAGACCGCTGCAACACGGAAAAAAGTGGGACTTCCTAGATTTTCCTGTAGGACTTCCAAATTTAAGGGGTAGGAAGTCTGGGACTTCCTGAGTCTGGAAGTTAATGGAAGCCCTGGGTGACCTTGAGGTCAAGGTCACGGACTTAGAATTTTCATAAAAAAGTCAAAGTTTTTTGTGTTTAAGTTTATATAGCTATATCATCAAGACCCTTTAGGAATTTCATTTATATTTGACATGTTGCTAGATATCGGCCTAGAGTCTTAGTCCGCATGATCCCCACTCAGGGTGTGACCGAGGTCAAGGTCACGAACTTAGAATTTTCATATAAAAGTAAAAAAATTTTGCGTTTAAGTTTATATAGCCATATCATCAAGACCTTTTGTTAAATTTCAGTATTCCCTAATTGAAAGGCCAGCGGATATAGCTATCAGCAAGGAATCTGTTGGTCTGTCCATCCATCCATTGAAGCATTATTCGTTCATACTTTATTTTTGTCTTAGGGTCAGAGTTTTTACGTTAAAGTTTATTAGACCTCATATTTTGAAGACCCTTTGATGGATTTCATTCATATTTGGCATGATGGTAGATATAGCTCTAAAGTTTTTATTGGCAGCATCCCCACCCCGAGGGGTGACCTTTGGGTCAAGGTCACGGACTTCCAATTTTCATAAAAATGTCAAAATTTTTGTGTTTAAGTTTATATAGCTGTATCGTCAAGACCCTTGTGGAATTTCATTTATATTTGACATGTTGCTATATATTGGCCTAGAGTCTTACTCCGCATGATCCCCACCCCGGGTGTGACCGAGGTCAAGGTCACGAACTTAGAAGTTTCATTTAAAAGTAAAAGTTTTTGCTTTTAAGTTTATATAGCTATATCATCAAGACCTTTTGTTAAATTTTATTATACCTTAATTGAAAGGTTGAGCGGATATAGCTATCAGCAAGGAATCTGTTTGTCTGTCCATCCATCCGTTGAAGCATTATTCATTCATACTTTATTTTTGTCTTAGGGTCAAAGTTTTTACGTTAAAGTTTATAAGACCTTATATTATGAAGAGCCTTTGATGGATTTAATTCATGTTTGGCCTGATGGTAGATATAGGGCTTAAGTTTTTATCAGCACCAACCCTATCCCGGGGAATAACATTGGGGTCAAGGTCACAGACTTAGAATTTTCATAAGTCAAATTTTTTGTGTTTATGTTTATATAGCTATACCATCAAGACCCTTTGAGGAATTTCATTTATATTTTACATGTTGGTAGATATAGGTCTAGAGTTTTACTCAGCATCATCCTTATCCTGGGGTATGACCTTGAGGTCAAGGTCACAGACTTAGAAATTTCATATAAAAGTAAAAAAAAAAAAAAAAATTGCATCTAAGTTTATATAGCTATATTATGAAGACCCTTTTGTTGGTTTCATTAATATTAAGCATGATTGTATATATAGGTCTGAAGTTTTTCTCGGCACCATCCCCAAGCTGGGGCATGGCTTTTAAGTCAAGGTCACAGACGTTTCATACAAATGTCATTTTTGCTTATATTATAAAGACTGATTTCACTGGTATATGGTGATAGTTATAGGGCTAAAGTTTTATTTAGCTCAATCCCTGCACCTGTGCCTGACCTTTGAGTTCAAGGGCTTCATACTACTGTGTGACTGAATTTTTTCAATGTTATAACATATAGCATACAACTGCCATCTCCAGAGTCAAAGCTACATACTTTGTGCTCTTTAAAAGGTGGCGGTAGCGCTAATTGGGGGTATATGTGCCCCACTGGGCACTTTGTCTAGTTGGCAAAAAAAATATGCACAAGTCTAACTGCTTAGAGGACTAGGCCTGTCCAGGAAAAGTGTGGTTAGATTAACTGACAGTGTTTGACATGACCATAATTAATGGGTTGACTTGGCTGTAAAACCTTAACAATCAATCAAAATCAAATGCATGCTACATGTCGTATAATCCATGCTGACACACTTCAACAAGGAACCAAGGTTATTGAAAAATCATAACATCACAGATCCTGAACAGCTTATCTATATTCGCTGTTGATCTGGGCATGCATAATTCTAATATGCATTAAGATAATTAACAATAATTCTTTGAGATTATGTTTTATAACTTTAACATGGAAATTCATGACATACACATTATGACAGCTTATTGCGACGCAGAATGAATGGTTCTTTCCAGGCAGTGATCAAGAGAAGAATTATACCAATATTTGCAGCTGCAATTACTCTACAGATTTTCACTATATTTCTTTACATCACAGGCACCTCCACGACGTCACAGGCACCTCCAGCTGTTTTTTGAAGAATCCAGCCTTATTTGGAGTTTAGCGATATCTGTTTTCAGGCAAACAGGTTTACTTTACATCACTGTACCAAGAATAACAGATTTGTATGCAAGATATTCGCATTTAGAACCAACAACGATCGGTATTTTTCTGTTTCAAACGTCGGGCTGACTTCGAAGCCACTTCGAAGATCGTATCTTTGGTAAATATGGAAAGTTCTAGGGGATATGACGTGTGACAAAACTTATGCCTCTAAGGGTCGAATAGCATTCTTTGATTTTCAGTGAACTCGCTGGTTATTGTGTATTTTATCAAAAAAGACGAACACTTATCTTTTTATATCTAGTTTTAGACCATCAAAGGTAGCTCCGGATATCTGTCACAACCATTTAATTGGTACCTCCGCCGAGGTACCTGTGATAGTTTACCAGGCGTGAAGTATGCATTTTTATGCTAATAGTCATTAAAAAAAACTTGACTAAAGTAGTCATGCAGCGGCACAACTATCCTAAATTAATCTAAATGAAGCAAAATATTTCTTTTGCATGCAGTAATTACTGATGTATTTGGCAGTTAATTGACAACTTTTGTTTACACTTGAGTGAACCGAGCCATACAAAACTTTGAGAAAAAGAATTGTGAACCGAATCGTGACCACAGAACCGCGATGCACGATAAATTCGGTGAATTGTTTCACCTCTACTGCAAACTTTGTTTGTAGGGATATACAGTTTTGATGCCTGTCCATTATGTTTTGGTCCTTGTGGGGGTAGGTGGAGGAGGAGGTATCTGATAAGCACTGATTATTGATCTTTCTCGTTTTGTCTCCCTTCCCAGGGAGAGCAAACTTTTTCCTTTCAGTAGTGCTCAAGATAGCATCCATACACAGTGATTTTTTTACAATTTTGTCTTTATGGGTCCTGGGACTCGCTAGGTCCAGAATTCATGCATCCCAAACTCAAACTACAGTAAATGTCCTAAAATTTCGAACACTCTAAAATTTCGAACACCTAATATTTTTGCCCAAAATAATTTCTGGAAATGTCCTAAAATCTCGAACAGTAGCAGTTTTGCAAAAAGGGGATTTCTAAAATTTCGAACACAGCTTTCTTCAAGTAATTTTTTTTATCGGCACGTTCTAATTTCGGTAACTTTTTTTTTTTTTTTTTTTTTTCCGTTTCGGAACCGGAAACTAAAGTAGTAGTGTTGAAAGCCATCGCAAAACGTAAATGCACACGGCAGTGTCATAACGAATTTTATGTACAGAAATGGCATGGAAACCGTATTTTAATTTTATACAGACCCAGGAGATACTGACTGAAAATTCATAAGAAAAAAAAAAAAAAAGACTTCCATCACAATGTTAGCCATTTCCACGCGACAGTCACGTGGATGTCCGCGTGATAAGGGTTAGATTATGCGCAGGCAATCTAGAACTGTTGTTACCTTGTGGCAGACATGATAAATATTCCGGTTGAAAAACAAAGGCCAGGACAAATCTATGGATCCGCGCTGTACGATCTGACTATTTGCTGTTTGTTCGTGTATATCACCGTATGTCTTATTGCTATACCTACGTAGATTTTCATGTCTGCTCAGATACGCCACCGGGCGACGACACGCAATTCTAGGACAGTCTTATTTCCAGTATAGATTACAAAAATATATATGAAAATACAGAAAATGCAACAGTCACATCCCCTTGCCCTGCATGAAGAAACCGCGTGCTCGTAACGGTAACGTTACGAGAAATCGTAGCGGAAACCCCTAAGAAGGAAAACACACAATTATGTTCGTTAAATTGTAGAGCATTTTTTCGTCAGAAATGCATATGAAACTGATAGGTATTAAAAATAGAACCTAAGTATTGGGACAGGACTATGCAAACTGTAGACTCGGATCAGACGCCGCAGAGAAGAAGGGAATGAAACTAGTAAGGGGGAACAGGGAACATGGAACACACTTTTAGGACAATAAGACCTGCGACCAGTGAAGACTCAGATCATCTTCTGATGCAAGGGCAGTCAGATTTTGCCGTTTGTGGTAACAAACGGGAATGTTGGAGAGATTACGAACCTTTGGTTAAATACATCACTGTTTCAGTGGAGGTTTTATATGCGTTCTGCGGCGTCTGATCTGGGTCTACACTGTTTGCTCAGGCCTGTCTGTCCGAATACGTAGAGTAAGTACGGAAATTCGATCAAATCGAATCCCTTCAGAAATCATCCAGCATCCCCCCTGATTAATAAAAAAATGCTGGGTCTGACTCGTAATATTCATCAAGGCATATGCAATTAGCTCCCTTTAAACAGTAAACACCTAAAGGGTGAGGACCTTACTCCGCATTTACCAGGGTATAAATAAATATTAGTACTGTTATTCTTTTGCATTATGTATATATTGAGAACATTATAATTATTAAAATACCCTGAAAATGAACAGTCACAAAGCAACATTTCCCTTTCGCCGCATTAAGAAACCACGTGCTCGTAGCAGTACGTCACGTGAAATCGTGGCGGGAAACTTCGAGAAAAAAAAATAAACATTTTATAGAGCCTTTTCTCGCTAGAAACGTATACGAAACTGGCACATATTAAGAATTTAAAGAACCTAAATATTGGAACAGATAGGCCTATGCAAAGAGCGTAGACCCAGATCAGACGCCACAGAGAACAAGGGAATGAAACTAATTTGGGGGAATGCGTTTTCAAGATCGTCCTCCGAGAATATTCGTTTCTCAATTAAAGCCAGTATTGTGGTCTTCACAGGTATTCCTGTATTTTTCATGGATATTCTGGTATTTCGGTAGTATTCTGGTATTTCGGTAAGTCGTGTGAGAGTTATACCAGAATTCTAAAGTTGATCTGATCATTTCAGCAAAGCGTGAAGCACATGCGATAGTAAGAAAGCGCTACTCGCGAAATTGTAAATTAGCATGTGCATCCGCGCAGTCTGATCTGGGTCGTTCCTGCTCGTCTGTACACTGTGTCCTTCGATAATATCTGCCGCTAATATTTAAGTTTAGCTTGCCAAAGGCACCAATAAGCACGCCGAAAATGTTTTCGTCGTGGGAATTAACGCCTCCAGCAAAATATTTCCTGTCCGACCGCGTGATTGTCATGATATGCTCAGTGCATCCTATTTGAACAGGTAATGGTCCCAACAGAGATGATAGGTCCAAACAAGCCAAAATGAATCTAATCATTTGTTACAAATGTGATCAGTCTGTGCACTTGCTGGAGACTGCGATTCTTGTATTACAGTGTTTTGTACCAATGACCTATCAGCGAATTGAGTAGACACCATCCTGCACTAGACTGCGTCTCGCACTCTGATCTGACTTACACATATACACAAAGGGACATTTTCGCCTGAACAGAGATCCATTGAAAGGATTACTATTAATTGCAGATATATTCTTGCAATACGTTTCGTTACCGAATTCTAAATGACAATACATTTTTAAAGAAAGAAATAATGCTAAAAACGATAATGGCAGTTCACAGGGTTGGCATGCATAGTTCAGTTTGGTGTTGAGCTAAAATCTTTGATCTTGATCAGGCTGCATTCAGATCTGGTTTTCAGAGATCTGGTTGTCCGTACTACTGTTCGTTCATCTATGAGTCCTTTTCAATAGAAACGACCTTATGACATTTGAGACCGGCATAGACAAGATCAACTTGCGCATCCGCGCAGTCTATGAATCGGGGCGGTCTGATCTGGGTCTACGCATATCGCCAACAGAATGCATTATGTCAGCAAACAGTGTGAATACTGCGCTTCAATTGTGTTTCTGTAGTGGATCAAACAAGAACAAATGTGCGGTAACCGTTTTGGTCAGCTTGTGTATCTCAGTGCGGTAAAGGGAAGAGGGTTGTTACGTAAGAAGACAGTGGACTAAGCCAGCCTATTTTAAGAAAGTGGCACATTCCCGGAGTGCCGAACAAACGTATCTGGCGATTAATTAGTGTACCGGATAATTAATTGTTTTGTTATGAGAAACATTATTCGAAATAGAATTAATAGGATGGAATTGAAAACAAACATCAGTGTGGTAATTATTTATAAGTTCATACAATTTCACATTCAGTTTACCAATCACACATAGCAAATAAGAAAACCCTTTCATCGTGAAGGTCCTTTTTTTTCGTTTCGGGTATCCGAAAGCGTCCGATAGCCAGGTCAATTTTGGCTGTAAGTGAATCTGTCCTAAAATTTCGAACAGTAAATTTTTTAGCAAATCATAATTTCTAAAACTTGGAACAGCAAGAACTGAAATTATTTAATTTTGTTCGAAATTTTAGGACATTTACCGTATGCATCCAGCCTGGGACTCGTGGTGAAATATTTTGTTGCGTCCTAGACTTTTCATTTAAACTTGTGTAACAGTGTTTTATAATTACTTTCTTAGTATTTTAATTAGATGTGCAATAAAAGTAAATAGTGGTGATGAGTTGCTTTAATTCTTTCCAGAAAACTTCCTGAGAAATATGAAACTGTAGTACCACTGTCTATTAAAACAGAAGTGTTAAGAAAATGTTTTCACCTACAGGTTTATGAAAATGTTTTCATAAAACTTCAGTTTTTGTGACAGATGATCAAATACCTGTGATACATAATTAAGGACAGACATTTTGTCTGTTTTGACTAGACCATAATACAAAGCAGAGACTTTTTTTGTCTGTTGCTTTCTGGGTTCAGTTTGGAACTGGGGGTTTCCATTATTGAGATCGCCATCATCAGCAGTCACAGACTTTGTTGTCCATGTCAGTCTGATTTGCTGACGTAGCAGACCGAACAGCGTTTGCTGTAAGGGGTCTAGTTTTATTATTTTATTATCTTTTTAGGGTGCATATTTTTCTTCTTTCAAAAAAAAAAAAAAAAGAAACAAAAAACGGCTGCTGTTTTCTGATGACAATTGCAATGTCAATGTCGGTGTTACGATAAAAGTTCTCAACAGACTAAAAACCAATACTTTAGTGTTCGCTACGGTTTCCTCCGGTACTGGACAACGTGGTATTGTTTTTTAACTGTATAGGTAGAATCGGTATACCGTAGAGATACGGCGCCTTTCAGTATTGGCTTTTACCAAACACGGTACTAAACACCGCTTGCGCATTCTCTTTTTCCGAAAATGAAAGTAGATTTCAAGAAGCAAAACGTGCGTACATTCGAGAATTTTATGAGTCCACGGGGCTCACCGAGGCTAATTTTTTGCGTCCTCTGGCGAAATTATGCGTACAGGACGCAGGACGCATGCCTAAAAAAATCACTGCATACAGCAGTAAATTATGGATCATTTTGCACCAATTACGGGTCAGCTTTAAAAAATAGTCAGTACAGAATACAGACACAGTTTTATCCATACGTTCCTGCTTTAGTGGTAAAAAATTGCAACGTCATGTCTGTTTTTAGATAAACTAGCCTGAATCAGAAGAGGCTCAGTGGCTTAGATAAGCACTGTACCCAAATATATTTAGTAAAGAAAACAATTAAAATCAATTTATAGTGCATTATAATGTAACAAATTCCATTGTATGCAAAACAATAATTTTTGTATGCGTATTCCCGCTCTGGACACATTGTTTCATTTACCTGCGTGTCATGCAAGAATCTGGCACAAAATTCGCTGAGGATGCAAAGTTGTGAAAGATGTGCGTGTCCTGGATGCATATGTTTGCCAGGCAGCGAGTCCTGTTCCGTGTTTTATCACATAAACTTACACGGTAATTGTTTACTAAAGCGCTGGCTATCTGGTTCCCTTCGTAAACTCCAAGACACATGGCGGGACTATTGGTTACTGAGCGCCTGGTCTTCAGCTGTGATGAATTGATTTTAATTGGCACCTAAGGTTTTTTTCAACCAGTCTGTGATAGGGTTACTGACAAGAATGTGCTGTTGTTGAAAACGAAAATAAATCAGTAAATTTGTATCGTAGCTGTTTCCACTTTCTCAAAGGCGTGAAAATCAGTGATGTCACCCAAGAAAAAAAGCAAAAACTGTTCACACAAGGAACAGCCCACTCTTGTAGCTCTTCTTAACAAAGATCGAGCTAGAGAACCCATTTCAGACACCCAGGATAAGATGGAGGGTGCTGAAAAGACAAGCTCATCAGAGATGGATTCTTCTGCCAGTTCTGGCTCTAAAAAAGTCAGACATTTTCAACCGAAGTGGCTGACCTTTATAGTTCAGAACCTCATTAATGACCCATACTGAGTCAGCTGTCAGTCATCAATGATGTTTTGGACACCTTAAAATCTGGAATTTTCTTCCAATCTCTTGCATGTCTTGTCTAGTCTCAAAATGTTCACCTTGTCCTGATTTTCAGTCTGGAAAGCATTTTCTTCCAATCTGTTGCCTAAGTCTTGCATTCACGTAGTCATTTTATCATATGGTCTTATTGCTTACACAGGTTATAAAAGCTAAAACACTAGAATTAGTTATTTAATTTTATTTCATGTAATCATATATTTTATAAACCACCAGCACTATTACTTGAGTAACAATGGTAACTAGCAGTACGCATTCGGTGATTCAATAAGGGGCTCATAAATTCTCCAAAGGACTCATAAAACTTTTGGCTAGAGAGTCCTGGGACTCATACATACATGTAGTTACAAAATTGTAAAAAAGTCACTGGGACACCGCGAAAGTTTCACCCTGATACACCCTCGCTAAACATCTGCGCATAAGAGTGACTGATACTCTGCGTCATTGTCTAGATAAGTGCTAACGACAAAATATCGTAGGTAACCATTCCGCATTGGGTTATTTTCTAAGATTGCGAAAACATGGCCTCCAGAAAACAGGAATGAGGAAAGAGATTGCAGAACTGCATCAAATAAAATTATGGGGTATTTTAGCCAGTCATCATCATTTGATCCAGTGTCTTCATTTAGTGCGTACCATAACTGTTGAAGTCATAGATGCGTGCAACGAATGCATACAGAATTGCATCTGTGATTGTGACAGATCTGTGTAAACAGCTTCGGAAGTGAAAGTTGCTCGCAACATGCAGGTTTAAAAGTCACTGATAAAACTTCAGTACTGGAAAGCTGATAGTTGCTAGAGCAGGTGAACAAAGAAAAAATCCAAAGAAGATCAGTCAAATACTAGGCAAGGTGATTAGTTCTGTTATTAAAACAAGGGGATGTGTTTCAGAACTTTTATTGTTTTGTTACGAAAGAGATAAAACAGAAAAGTGATCAGCTGTATTGTACTGCGCGAAAGAAAAAATAATAATGAAGATATACAAGAGGAGACACAAACAAAAATCAAAGCATTAAAAGACATTATGTAAAAAAAGAGCAAATTATGTAAACCACAGCGCACCAGCCCCTGGGCCAAGACGTATAACCAGGAATATCCACAGCATGATGGATACTGATTCCAGAATTCCGGTGTTCGCCGCTACTGGCTGGTCTTAAATTTGACCAGTGCGATACTGATTAGAAAAATAATTATCTGGAGCACTGTTTCAGGGTCGATCCATTTTCAGAAAGAGCTTCATATGCAGGAAATTGCAAAAGTTGTCTCCACTGAAAAAGTGGCAGAATTGTTAAGGAGTATTTAGAGATATTTCTGTAATAGTTTTTCTTATTTTCCTAACCGAGGCGCTTCTAATGAGTACCCACAACATATGTTTTTATGGAGAACTGGGGAAAAAAATTATCCCATAATTATCACCAATACTCCTCCCTAACAATTCCGCTGAAATGTGTATCTAGTCCCTTTCTAATGTATTACCAGAGGAAATTTAACTTCCGTTTTCTTTGTAGTTCCCAGAGGAGATTTGATAGAATGCATGTATTTACAAGAGAAGGATAAGATGGTGTTTAGTGACAGTACCTCCATCAGTGTTCGTAGGGATCTTCATGGTGTACTCCTGTTAGATACAGCTCTTCAGACGCCAGTCACCAGACCAGAAGATGTGATTAAGTTAGAGTTACCGCTAGCAGAGGTAATTTACAGCACCTTAGATAAGCTGCTTTTTGGGGTATTTACCCAATTAAAATTTCGAAAAAAGCAATTCAGAATAAATCTATGGGATAAATACCCAATTATCAGTAAATTTTGCTCCCATTAATGTAATAACAGTGTACCCAAAAGAAAATTCCTGATACCCTATTCAATAAGAAAAAGGTTGGTAAAAATAAACCAAAATACCCAGTTGCTTAAAACCTTATCTAAGGTAAAATAAATGTATACATACCTCCAGATTAAGAAATTAGTCGAAAAATTATTTTTTGTAATATTTGCACCAAGAAATACATGTGGCTTGTGGGTCTCACTGGAATTGCTGAGACATTTCCAAATGAGCACATGCATCATAGCTGCAGATAAGAGGGGGTAACAGGAAAATACTTTACTTATCTCTTCACAAAACTGGATGTGGGTACTCATTAGAACTGCCTCACTGAGACACTTCTAATGAGTCCCCCCACATTATGTTTTTGTGGTGAAATGACAAAAGTATCAATTTTTGGTTGTAGGAAAAAAAATCTTATCTGGAGCTATGATACATTAATTTTTTTTGGGCAGAAATAATTAACTGCTGACCCCTGATATGCCCTGCCTTTGCAAAAAGTGTAGATCCAGATCAGTTGGCTTCTTCAGAAGCCAACTGATCTGGATCTGCACTGTTTGCCAAGCAGAATGTGAATGTGTATCAACAAACTGGATCAAGTTATCATATTGGCTGAAAATTAGAAGTGGGTGTGGCATCGTAATTTATTCAGCTGTATCAGAGTAACTATAAAAATATACTTTTGACTAATACCTGACAAATTATCATACTCACTAATCTAATCTGTTGGTTGTTTTTGTTATATAATTTAGACATTTTTGTTTGGCTACAATACTTTTTGGGTACACCTTCAAACCAAATTATATCTGAAACTGTCTCATAATGAAGTCAACTCTTTTCCTGCTGAACCTGGACATACCCTGCCTTTGCAAATAGTGTAGATCAGATCTTCAGAAGCCAGCTGATCTGGATCTGCACTGTTTGCCATTGAGTATGCAAATTTATAGCAACAATCTGAATCAAGTAATCTGATTGGCTGAAAATTAGAAGTGGGCATGGCATCTTGATTTATTCAGCTGGACAAGGGTTAAAAAGAGGTTCCAGTGTACTATTAAAAGAAATATTTTTTATAGATCTAAGGCTTGTAGTTTGAATATTTAATATCTAAATATTTATTTTGAGCAAACTATTTTGATATGTTGTGTTTAAAAACAATTCAGTAAAGCATACTATATGAAAAAAAAATTTATAGAAACCTATTCATCTGAATAGTCTAGAGCCTTACTATCTACATGCATAACTTCAGATGGGCTGCCATAGCCTAGTGGATAGGAGAGTTGACTCTTAATCCATTAGGTTTCTCACCGCCTCACTCGGGTCACATGTGGGAAAGCCAAGTTCTGCTTACGGATGGTCAGGTGGTTTTTTTCCCCAGGTTCTCCGGTTTTTGTCCACCTTTGATGAACGATCGGCCTGATATAAGTGAAATATTCTTGAAAGGGCCATAAAACCAAATAAAAAAATGAATAGCTTCAGAGAAGACTGTTTTTCTTCCAAAAAGTGTTGATATTTTTCTTAATTCTCCACAATGTTGTGGGTACTCATTAGAAGCACCTCTAATGAGTGCCCACAACATATTTTTTCATGGAGAAAAAAAAAATACCTTATACCCCTCTTATCTGACTCTGTTCATGAGCTGTGGTATGTTTCAGGCAAGTCAGCTCTTAAAGTCTCTGGAGATACCAGAAATAGAGGATAAAGAAGAAGTAATGAAAGAACTAGAAAGCCAGATTAAACTGGCACAAGAGGCCACTAAGGGAAATCACAAGACAATGAAGGTAAGGGTTTCTTTTGAAAACACAGCACTGTATTACCCTAAATATTCTAACACCTTACCTCCTCTATATTTGTCCTACAATTTGGACAAGTCTGTTTTTGTTGCATTCCCATTTATGTTGCTGATATGGTAAATATCATAAAATTTCGTAGAGTGAAATAGTTAAGCTAATGATGCTTTGAACAACTGGGCCAATATCAGCATTCTCATTCATGCAGTCTGATCAGAATCTTCACATGGGCACATTTTGGGTAACCAAGGATGCAAAGTTTCTTCATGCGGACAAGGAAAACTGATCAGATTGTGCTGATGCACAGACTGATCTGAATCTTTGTTAGGCCCCACATGTCATAAGGTATGTTTTCTCATGATGCAGCTCATTTTTTGGACAAGTTAGTGGACAAAACTGTGGTACTAAACTGTTTAGGTAGTAATCCTCTTTCATAGGTCTAGATAAGAGAATGGGTATCAGGTAAGTATTTTTCTTATCTCTCCAAGAAAACATATGTTGTGGTACTCATTAGAAGTGCCTCACAGAGGTACTTCTAATGAGTACCAACAACATATGCTTTTATGGAGAAATAAGAAAAATATCAATACTTTTGGACTGAAAAAAAAAACATCTTATCAATGGCTATGCAGTGTTTGAAATTAACTTTTTTTATAAGTAGCAAGTAGTTGCTACCTGGTCTGAAAGTAGGTAGCAAAATGCATCTACATGGCAGCAAAAGATGTTGCCCCCGTGTCATGGGTTAAACCTTCACAAGCTAAGCATATTTAGCAGACAGCATTTTCAAAGTATTTTTCTACTTCAGCAAAAATCAGGATTGACATACATGTGAACTGTCTGCTTAGCAGACAATTCACATGAAACAACAAGCCTAATTTGCACTGAGGACATTCACAACACAAAGTTGATAGTGTTCAGGGCACTATACCAGGTAGCAACTTTTTGCTACCAACAGTTTTACCAGGTAGCAAACTGAATTTTCAGGTAGCAAATTTGCTACTTGCTACTGTTAATTTCTAACCCTGCTATGGTCTTAAACTGGCATTTGCGGTAGCAGCTACCACCAGAAAATGTGGGCGGGGCTTATTGATTACTGGTCAGCTGTTTACATGTTTAGCTGGGGTCAGCTAGCCTCTTGCTACAAAATAATGTATATACTCACTACTAGGTATGAATATGGCAAATAAGATTTAAACTTGCACCTAACATGCCTGGCTTACATGGGGCACAAATGGTTGTGACTTTTAATAAATTGTACCCTGCAAACAGTGGCATAATTTGTTTACTATATTTTACTTGGTTTAAAGAAACAGGATTCACAATATATTACATGTTTTAGTGCAATTTCCATTGCTGGAATAAAATTGTAACTGACTACTTAAAATATTTCCCTACATGTATGCAGATTGCATAAGCTCCTATAAATGCCTATTAATAATGGTTTTAACAATTTTCTTTTCGATTCATGGAATATGAGTGCAATTTTCTCTGAAGGAATCAAAGATAGGATAATTTATCTGCTTTTACTGTGATAGCCATCTTACAAGTAGACAGTGTTTGTATTCTACACTCCAGGTTGCTATGTTTACATCACATGACCCAGGTTAAAGGTTATATCTAGTTTGAATTTCTCAGCACTTTCAGGTTATTTTATTCAGCTTGCTTGTTTAATAATCTTTTATAACACAATATTTTAGTGTTAATGTGTAAAGTAAAGACATGCCTTCTAGCAAAACAAAATTTGTGTATGAAGGTTTTCTTGTTCTTTTATTTTCATTGATAAAGCTTCTGCAAGTAACAAAATGTATAAGTCCTGCACCATTTTGAAATAAGCCCCGCCTACATCCTTTTATAGAACAGGTGGGGGTTTAAGTTATTGATGTAGCTGGTTTTTGCCGCAGAGAATTCCAGCCCTGTAAATAATTCCAATAGATGAGCATAAGACCTGACAGACAACTTGAGCTGCAGCTTGAGAAAACTTACTTTCAGGCATACAAGCATGCTCCCTAAGACTTGCCTAGTGCTGGATATGGCATTTTTTTTTTTTTTTTCCAATGAAAAACTATTTCTGTTTTTTTTTATTTCTGCATGGAAATATATGTTGTGGGTACTCATTAGAAGCACTTACCAAGGGGCTTCTAATGAGTACAAGCAACATATGTTTTCATGCAAAAATAAGAAAAATATTTACTTGATAACCCTTCTTACCTTGAGGTATGGCTTCTATGAACCTGCGTATCTGAGCAGTCATTTGCTGTTAATCAAAAAAAATTATTGGATCAAGAGCTATCTAAAAACCAATGTCATCCATGTCAAATGGTACATTTTCTCAGGTTGTGGTTATGTTAGTAAATTTATAACTCATGTCATTACATAGAGTCCAAATTAAAAAGTAAAATGAATGGATGAAATTCAATTCCTTTCCATTTGTTGTTTCATTTTATAGATTGCTTATAGCTTAAGACAGGAGGGTTGGTCACATAAATATTAGTCTCATTTCACCATGAGAACATATTTTTGGGTACTCATAGAAGCCTCCTCAGAGAAGCTTTTCTAATGAGTACCAACAACATATGTTTTCATTGAGAAATAAGAAAAAATATTAATACCTTTTGGTTGAAAAAAGTGGTATGTCATTGGCTATGTTACTCTTGAAACTGTATTAAGAATTTAAGTAGTTGTTGATTTGTTATTAGAAAGATTTCTGTGTAATGCTTAGCCCCAGATTAGGTGCTTTTTTCGACCAAAACATATCAGTATTTGACTTATTTGTTTCTGAAAATATATGTTGTAGGTACTCATTAGAGCATCTTGCTAACCTGCTGTGAGTACCCACAACATTGGTTTTCATGTAGAGTAAAGAAAAATATTTACCTGATACCCACTCTTATCTAGACCTATGGTAATGCTTAATAGGTAAAATGAATGCATTAATATTTCTGTGTTTTTACAGTGGGCTACAGTGTGCATATCAGTACCTCATGCCACTCTCAAGTCTGTGTGCAATACTCTTGTGTCAGAAATGCGACGCTTAAACCTCCACAATCCTGGTTTGTCTATAGCCTCATCTGTGAATGATCGTCTTGGTTACCTGTTGCCTAGTGCTCAGCAAGATCCTGGTGCCCCCATTGAGAGGAGTTTGATGTATAGTGAAGCAGCTAGGAGGGACACATTCAAGAAATGGCCACATATGAATTACAAGTAAGTTCCAGAAGATAGTGCAGATGATTCACATAAAATTTCATGCCTTTTCTCGGAATAATATAGAAAATGATTCACATAAAATTTCATGCCTTTTCTCAGAATAATATAGAAAAAAATTCAAATGGCACTTTGATAGTTAAAATTTCTTTTCAGATATGTTGCACTCTCTGCAATGCATGTTGGTTCAAACTATATCTTAATAGCTAAAATGTACTTTTCAAAAAGAACTGTCTGGGTGGGTGAGTGGTTAGCTCTCCCAACTTCGGATCATGCGGTCCCCAATTTGAATCCTGTGGAGGCAGAATTCAGCTCATAACTGTATGATGCTCCATTGCACAAAGCTTTCCATTATCATCCTTCCATTGCCTCAATATGAATAATGTTGAAAGGGACATGTGAACAATCTTTAGATATTAAAGATTAAATGCAGAACTTAAACATAGCTGTAAATGAACTTAAACATAGCTGTAAATGACAGTGTATGACCTGACTTTGATGTTGGAAGAATGTCAAACTTAATGAACAAAATGAACTTATCATCACTTTCCAAAAAATATATTCTGTGTGGTATTGGAATTCAATTTTACCTTTTTCAGATGGGCTTTGCCAGACCCGATGGCTCAAGCTGGTTTCTATCACCAGCCTAATCAGTCTGGGGATGATAGGGCAATGTGCTTCACCTGCAATGTTTGTTTGGTATGCTGGGAACCGACAGATGAACCTTGGTCAGAGCATGAGAGACATTCGCCATCCTGTCCCTTTGTTAGAGGAGAGCATACTCAGAATGTTCCACTTTCAGGTGAATATTTCTCTTACAAATCCTTTTCAATTTGAAAGATTCTATTTCTGTCTTTAACCCTTGTCCTGCTGAGCCCATATACGCCATGCCTTTTAAAACATAGATCCAGATCAGTGTATAACTAGATAATAGGATGGGTAAATATTTTTCTTATTTCTTCACAAAAACATATGTTGTGGGTAGTCAATAAAAGCACCTCGGGCACTTCTGATGAGTCCCCACAACATATGTGAGGGTGAGTCAATAAGTAACCAGCCTATCCCATTTCCGATGGACTGAGACGGTCACAATTTTCATGCTTTGTTTCAATATACGTTTTATACATGGGTACAAAATTGCACATGTATCGAGTCATTCTTTAATAAGATATTGAATGTCAAACATGGCTAGTGATGCAAAGGCATGCTTTTCATCTAAAGTTGAGTACCGTGCTGTAATTCGGTACTTGTATTTAAAAGGTAAAACAGGCAAGGAAATACATGGCGAGTTAGCCGATGTTTATGGGTCTTTGCACCATCTTATGCTCGGGTTAAATTCTGGTCAGGGGAATTCAAACGCGGTAGAACGTCTTTAGAAGATGAAGCCAGGTCTGGACGCCCACTGGATGCCACCGAGGAAGAAATGTGTAAGAAAGTTCGGGATCTGGTATACTCTGATAGGCGAATTCAGGTGGAAGAAATAGCGCAGGCATTTGGCATTTCACATGGTAGCGTTTCAACAATCTTACATGATCGTTTAGGTATGCGCAAGCTAACAGCCCGTTGGGTCCCCTAAGCGATGAGCAAATTGCAACCAGAGCATCAGTATGCAGCGCCTTGTTGAAGCGTTTAGGTCAAAAGATGATTTTCTTTTGCGTCTGGTGACTGTAGATGAGACTTGGGTTCATTATTATGAGCCAGAGAATAAAGCTCAGTGTGGTCAGTGGGTAGGGCCTGGGTCCCCGAGGCCAAAGAAGTTCAAGATGCAACCATCTGCTGGCAAGGTGATGGCCACAGTATTTTGGGACACAAAAGGCATTATTATGTTGGACTTTTTACCCAAGAGAAGTACAATAACTGGAGTGTATTATGCAAACTTGTTAGACCAGCTGAGAACTGCCATCCATGAAAAACGCTGAGGTAAACTCTCTAAAGGTGTCCACACTTGCAAAGTTGCAATGAATGCTGTAGAGCGGAATGGGTATGAATTAATACCACATCCTGCCTTTCACCTGACCTAGCTCCTAGTGACCTTCCTATTCCCAAACTTGAAAAAGGATATCCATGGACTTCATTTCTGGTCTGATGAAGAAGTCGTGATGGCAGTTGAGGAGTGGGTCAATGGAAAGGACCCTGACTTTTTCAGTTCTGGGCTGATGGCACTTGAACACCGTTGGTCTAAGTGCATTACACTAGAGGGCAATTACATTGAAAAAGAAGAGGTGGATCTCAACCGGAGATAAGATAGGCTGGTTACTTATTGACTCACCCTCGTACCTTTTTATGGAGAAATAAGTAAAATGTCAGTACCTTTTGGTTGAAAAAGAAAGCACCTTATCCGATGCTATGTTTTGAGTTCATTAGGTTAAATGTCAAGGTCACTGACATGGAAGTATCCAGGTAAAATATTTAACCTGCAAAAAGGCTGCAATGCAAGATTGTGCACCTTAGGATCTGTGCCTAGCAACGACTCGACCTTATATTCACATGACTGATCAGTTTTCACTGAAGACTCTTTTGGTAGCCAAATCAAGTAGCCAAGTGTGAATTAGCAGGCTGAGCTGAGTATTCAGTGGGCACAGATGTCAGAAGATGTGGCTTATTTTGTTTCTTATTAACTCGCCGGGACTGTGTCCCTGGAGAGCTTATTTTGTCACCAAGTCGTTGGCGTCAGCGTCCGCGTTAGCACAATGTTTTTCAAAGGTGTGCATAGTTTTTTTATTGTTTAAGGTACTGCTTTCATATTTGGCCTACACCTACCTTAGGGTAAGACCTTTCAATAGCATACATCTCAATCCCAAAGTTAGACCCTTTATATAGGTCAAGGTCAGTTCTTTCTTTGTCATTTACACCCATGTTTAAGTTTTGCATTTAAGTTTTGAAAAGTGTACATAACTGCTGAAGTATTCAAGATAGAGCTTTAATATTTGGCCCACACCAGCCTTAGGGTTAGACCTTTCAATAGTACACACCCTTTCCTCAGTTTGACCTTCTGCCTAGGTCAAGGTCAGGTCATACTTCGTCATTTAAACCAATGTTCGAGTTCTGCGTTTAAGTTTTTTGAAAAGTGTTTGTAACTGCTGAAGTATTCAAGATACCACTTTAATATTTGGCCCACACCAGCGTTAGGGTAAGACCTTTCAATAGCACACACCCCTTCCTCAGTTTGACCTTCTGCCTCGGTTAAGGTCAGGTCATACTTTGTTATTTACAGCTGTGTTTAAGTTTTGAAAGTTTACATGACTGCTGAAGTATGTAAGATATAGCTTTCATATTTCGTCCACACCAACCTAAGGGGTTCAGCATGTGAGATATAGCTTTCATATTTTGTCTACACCAACCTAAGGGAATACATTTCAATGGCATATATCCCGTCTCTCAGTTTGACATGACATCAAAGTCAGGTCATACACTGTCATTTACAGCTATGTTTAAGTTTAAGTTCTGCATTTAATCTTTAATATCTAAAGATTGTTTCTTTTCCGAGCTGCGTTGTCTTCTGACAACTCTTGTTATAGAATCATAGCTCCAGATAAGAGAGGTAGGGTAAAAACATATGTTTTCATGGAGAAATAAAAGGAAATATCAGTACTTTATTTTGTTGAAAAAGGTGCTTTTTCTGAAGCTGAGAAAACAAGTAACTAGAATCACCCTGAAAGGCAATTTTTATTAGCAGCAATATGTTTTTTTGTGGAGAAATGAGAAAAAATACTAATGCTTTTATCAGTTGAAAAATTGTCTTAACTGGAATCCTTCTTTTAGTAATCAATTGTTAATTGTCCTTATTTTACCTTTCAGTTACCTATGCAACACAGCCAGCCCTCCCTCATGGGGAATCGGGTGAAAAGGTAAGCTTGTGAATTTTTGTTAACCCTTGTCCTACTGAATAAATTAAGATGCCACACCCTCTTCTAATTTTCAGCCAGTCAGATGTCTTGATGCAGATTGTTGCTATATATTCACATACTTAATGGCAAACAGTGCAGATCCAGACCAGTTGGCTTCTGAAGAAGCCAACTGATCTGGATCTACACTGTTTACAAAGGCAGGGTATGTCAGGTGTATATGTCAGTTCAGCAGGACAAGGGTTAAAGTGAATGGATACACCTGTGAGGAGAAAGTATGGGGACTTCTCTTGAAGCAAAGAATGTATCTTTTCCCTAATCCCATTTGTACCTAGTGCCCCATAAAAGACATTTTGACAGTGTAGACCTGGATCAGACATAGATTAACATTGCATCTCGTCAGGGTCTACACTGTTTGCATTAATGCTCAGTACTCGGGATAAAATTTTAGCAGATGATGTATTGAATATTTCTAGAAAACAGGTTTTGACATTTCAGGCAAATTGTCTCCAGTGGAGACAATTTGCATGAAATGTCACATCATGTTTTCAGGAAAAAATAAGAAAAATATCAGTTTGTTGTCTGTTTAATTTGGCCATAGAGCAGTGATTTTTTTACCTGCGCATCCCGAGTCCCGTACTCACATTTTGGCTTCCGGACTCACATTTTAAATCTCAGCGAGTCCCAGGACTCACAAAGTTATAGTGGAAAATTCTGTAATGGACGCAATGATTTTCTAGTAGGACTCACTTTATATAGCCCAAGGGAGTCCTGGGATGCATAGGTATAAAATTGTAAATAAATCACTGGAAGTCCCACTTTTTCCGTGCTGCAACAGGCTGCCCTTTGTTTCGCAAAACATAGGTTCTTATTTCAGTATCACACAGAATCATCATGATCTATAATTCTTTCAGATGTGTCTTAAAAACGTCCTTATCGCTTAAAATTCGATCGCATCTTTTTGGAAAGCCTGAACTTGTATGTCGGACCTTAGAGAAAGCATCAACATTGGTAAAACTTCGCATTCGTTCCAAAGCCCAGAGAAGGGAAAAAATAAAATAAAATACGTGAGAGAAAAGCCCCAAAACATGTTTTCTTAAAAAAAATACTTTGCTGAAATTACTTTGCAGACATGTTTATAATGAAATATTTGTTCGGACAGAAGCTGATCGACACGAGCGAACGAGTTGTGTCCTTCATAAATTTGCGGGAAAACAGCGCCGACTCGTGTGTAACAACAAACAAATAAAATGCAGCTTTTGATAAAATACCAACAGCAATAACGTTCGTTCGAGGAGAAAAGCAAGCAAAACCATCACAAATCTCCTAAATTTAGACTTACTTTGCGTCTTTTCCGCGCTGGTAAACAGCGCAACCGGAACGAGGCTACGCATTTAGAAACGGGTTTTCCGAAAACGTTGACGAAAAATATGTTTTATTTTCATTTGAAAAATTGCTTTTATTGTCATAGCATTGTAGGAAAGACAAGCATAAGCTTCTAAATTTGAACAGATTTCAATTAGCGTTTTGCGCATAATTATTTATTTATAGAATTTCCCTCGGTAACTCCCGGAAGTGTTGAGGTGTTTTCAGACGACACACCTTAATTCTTAGCAAAATAATAATTTAAGATTTTAAGACCTGAATATTAAAACAATTAATGACTTCATATAATTTCATTATTTTCTTCCAAAGAACATTTGTGTCAACGCATTTTTGATGTTTATTTCTGGTTCTGAATTTATCTATTTCCAGACAAGGAAAATCCGCTCGTCTAAATTCAATTTATTAGTGCTTTTTGTCTTTGTTTAACTTGCATAATCTGTTGAACGCGTCTTCCTGCTAAACTGGTGCGCTGGAAAGATTTATTTATTTCTCATGCATTCTTTGTGTATTTGTTAGGTTTTGGAACTGATAAGGTTGCCAGGAAGTTTTAGAATATAAAGCCCAACACAGGTAGTGAATTTCCGATAAGTAGGCGGGGCAAACAGCATACAACTCGTTAAAAGGGGGCGGGGTTTTTGACAGTTTTGGACGTCTCGGGTATCGATTTTGGACGGACAAAAGAAATTTCGGAAGTCCACGGTACGTCTTTGAAGTTCAATTTGGACGTCCGGTGGCAATCTCAGGGAGTAATATACGCCGTACGTCCGCTTAACGGAAGCCCTGAATGAGAGTTTAAGAATATTGAGGTTGAATTTCTGAAAGTGAGTGAAAAAAATTGATCACCAGGACTTCCAGATCTATATTGGAGCTAGGAAGTCCTGGGATTTCCTGATTTTTACAGTTAGTGCAAGCACTGATTACAGACCTGTTTTTAACCTTGTTTTTAACCTCATCTTTTTAACCCTAATATGAATTTAGGCACTGCCTGGAAACGGGCATGGCAATTGCTTAATTTTCAGTTAGCCGAAAAGGATTTCCAGATCTATATTGGAGCTAGGAAGTCCTGGGACTTCCTGATTTTTAGTTAGTGCAAGCACTGATTACAGACCTGGTTTTAACCATATTTTTAACCTCATCTTTTTAACCCTAATATGAATTTAGGCACTGCCTGGAAACGGGCATGGCAATTGCTTAATTTTCAGTTAGCCGCAAAGTGATTATTTTTTGTTGATGCAGGACAGGTTCACAATCTGTAACAATGCAGATGAAAAAAGAAAAAAATACACTAGACTGTCTCTATTACAATTCCCGTCGTTTATTGCGATTCCCATCGAATATCACATTGATTCGTTTGCAATGAGCATCTCTTTAACATTGACCAACATTATTGTAGTTGTCAAGAATAAATAATTATATTTTTTAGATGCTTTATGTAGCTTTGAAATTTCTGCAGTTGCTTCAGTTTATGAAATGGAAGTTAAACGAGTGTAGGGAAAATGTATATGAAAATGATTTTCGTAATACACTGTCAAAATCCGACAGATTCTATAGCATTACGATTATCAGCGGACACTCTGAGTTATAGTATCTGATATGCTTCTGACGAACTGGGATGAAAGCCCCAGGTGAATATTCAAAATTAGTCATCAGTTGTTTTTTTTTTTTGCATTTTTTATTGAAAATAATATGTGAATATTTCTTGCTATTTAAAAACATCTTTAAAGATTCACAAAGGAAAATCATTTTAAGAAAATAACTGTTTCTGGCCAGTTTTCAATTCGCGAGATTGGTAACTTTTTGCATGGATCAGCTGAGAGACATGGGCAGGATACAGTGGTGGTTTTCAAGCATGTTAACTATAGGCATGCAGGCCAAGGTTGCCTGCTGCTGTTGATGTTGGCTTCTGCGGCATTTTCAGCAACGTTGGCCATGCCCATACCATCTGTTATTTCCATCTCACTATTGCACTTTTATCCTCACTATTCATTCTTCCTTGCACATAATCCTCACAAGGGGGTGTTGCAGTACAACTAGATAGGAATTTGCCACCTCTACATGTCATCATAAAATATCAACAAAAATCACAAATGAAATGTGTGTCTCACAATCTCAATTGATAACTTAAATGTCAAAGCATATCAAGTGGTTATTAAGAGATAAAAAATGCATTTTATAAATATGAAAAAAACTAACCCTCTAACTTGTGCAAATTCAGGACCAAAGAGTTCCCTTTTCTTTTTCATGAATTCATAAAATTCTAACATTAGTTTGTTTCACAATGTTCAGTGTAGAGCTGCCAGAAATTAAAATATCAAAAAGCTTTCAAATAAAAGCACAATATGTGTTAATCCAAGTCTTCTCTGATGTTTTAGTGGCTCTTCTTTGTATTGATATCTGCCACTAACATCTGAGTAACTCCTGTTATGAAAATCAGGAATTTTCCTGTCCTGTCTAAAATGAGTGTTTTCACCAAAATACAGGCATGAAAGTTAATGTGTAAAGTAGATAGCCACTAAGGATTATCAAACTAATACATTATCAATGATTTTTTTATGCGTGTGTCCTGCGTCCTATACACATAATTTCACCAGAGGACGCCAAAAATTAGCCTCGGTGAGTCCACGGGACTCTTAAAAAATCTCGAATGTACGTACGATTTTGCATTTAGAAGTCTACTTTCATTTTCGGAAAAAGCGCAAGCGCAAGCCGCGTTTCAGTACAGTATTTGGTAAAACCCAGTACTGAAAGGCGTCATATCTCTACTGTACACCGATTTTACCTACATGTATACAGTCAAATAATCAATACCAAGTTGTCCAGTACCGGAGGAAACCTTAACGGACACTAAAGTATTGGTTTTTAGTCTGTTGATATCTTTTATCGTAACACAGTTTGACCTTGCAATTTTCAACAGGAAACAGCAATAGAAGAAAAAGATGCCCCCTCTCCCCTAAAAAGATTATAAAACTAGACCCCAAACAGCAAACGCTGTTCAGTCTGCTAGGTCAGCAAAAGCAGATGGACATGGACAGCCAAGGCCTCTCAGTCTGAGATTGCCGATGATGACGATCTCGATAACAAAAACTCCCAGTCCCAAACTGAACCCACGTCATAAACCAAAGAAACAAACTTAAAACTTATTTTCACAGATTATTTGTTTTACAGTCTAGTCAAAGCAGCAGACAAAAAAGTCTATGCTTTTAGTTTACAAATATTTGTATGATTATCACAGTCAGTCTAGTCAAAGCAACAGACAAAAATGTCTGCTTTTAGTTTACAAATATTTGTATGATTTATCACAGTCCAGTCAAAGCAACAGACAAAAGTCTCTGCTTTATATCACAGTCTAGTCAAAACAGACAAAATGTGTGTCCTTAATCCTGTATGACAGGTATTTGATCATCTGTCACTAAAACTGAAGTTTTATGAAAACATTTTCACAAATCTGAATGTGAAAACATTTTCTTAACACTTCAGTTTTGATAAAAAGTGGTACAGTGTACTATAGTTTCATATTTCTTGGGAAGTTTTTGGGACAGAATTAAAACAACTCAGTCACAACTATTTACTTTTATTGCACATCCAATTAAAATATCAAGATAGTGATTATAAAACAGTGTTACACAAGTTTAAAATTAAAAGTCTAGGAAGCAACAAAATGTTTCACCATGAGTCCCAGGCTGGATGCATGGTTTGAGTTTGGGATGCACGAATTCTGGACCTAGCGAGTCCCAGGACCCATAAAGGCAAAATTGTAAAAAAGTCACTGATAGAGTGATATAGGTTAAAGACAAGACTTTTTCTAAAACAATGGTAAAAATTAACTACACTAGGCAGCCTTTAAACTGGAGATGGACTTGTCCCTGAAGATAGGTAGAAGAGACCACTCTCCTAAATTGGTTAATCTCCTTGGAGATGGGATTCTTATACCAGAGAAGAATATCTTCAGCAAAGAAACAAACATTTTGTGCAGTATTCATTACTATGCAAACATTCACCTAAAACACAACCTTATTTCTTTGACCATATACCAGAGAAGCAAATTCTTTTTGCTGGAGTGGTCTTCCTTTGAAAAGGGAAGCAAAAGTTGCTCCATACAGTGAGTGATCTCTATTAAGGGGTAAGGCATTCTAAATAAGTTCATTATGTTAGGAGAATAACGATTATAGGTAGAAGGTTTTAAGGGGAACTGATACATTATCAGGGGAGGCAAATCTGCCAGAATTGTTTTATGTCCCTTCTGGAAGGGCATCTACTCTAAAAGGAAAAGATTTGCTCCCATTGGGAGCAAGTTCTTTCCTTTTAAAATAGATACCTTTTCAGAAATCTATTGATGTGCATGAAAGCAAACAGGATGTCACAAAAGTTGTCTCCCTTGTAAAACTGGCTGGGAAATCTACCAAGTGTATGCAAGCCTCTGTGCAATACAGCTTTTGATGACAGTTTTCACAAAAAAATGTCTTTTGTTAAAGGCCCCCCTCCTCCTCACACTCTCCGCAAGCCCCAAATAACAGCTGTAGAAGCCATTTATATTTAGTTGCTTATGCAATCAAGTATACTATAGAGATAATGATTCAATTAAAAAATCAAGTTGTAATAAAGACATCTCAGGTCACCAGGTAAAGGTCACAGTCTGAAAGTGGTTCTTGAAGAGAATTCAAACTCTCGTAAAGTAACCAAAAGGTTTTGGTTAGTTATCATGTCAAACTTTACCACTCTCCACCCAGGCAAATTTAGCAAATGACAAATTGATGGGTTTTTTTTTTTGTTGTTTTTTTTTAACCAGAAAATCAGAAAATATTTCAAAAAGAGGTCTGCCAAAATTTTTACCCAACATGCTAAGCCATATTTTAGAAAGCTTTACAACTATCCTGATGAATATAACATATTTGCCTTAAGTATTCAGATAGACAGCCCTGAACAAAAAGTATAGACCCACATCAGATGCATTTGATCAGCTTATACGTCATTCACCCAGCAAAATGTTTGTACACATCGACAGAAAGTAAAACTGTCTTGTTCAGATTTTAGAAGTAGGGTGAGGAGTTAAGGTGTTCAAATTCTTAGGGTAAATACAGTACAGTAAATGTCCTAAAATTTCGTAAAAAATTCTGACAAAATGGCTTATGCAAATAGTGCAGACCCATATCAGACTGCTTATGTGATCTGGGTCTGCATTGTTTGCCTTTCCACTAAGTATTTTAAGAAACAACTGCATGAAAAGCAAAATTTAGGCCAAAAAAGTATGGAACAATGTGTCCAAAATTTAGGCCAAAAAAGTATGGAATAATGTGTTCAAAATTTAGGCCAAAAAGTAGGAACAAAGTGTTCAAAATTTAGGCCAAAAAAGTATGGAATAAAGTGTTCAAAATTTAGGCCAAAAAGTATGGAACAAAGTGTTCAGAATTTTAGGATATATACTTTACTCAGTGATCATTTTCATTGTAGATTGAGTGTGTAAGTACAACAGCCAGTGAAGATTATGTGGCAACATCAACCAAGCATGGGAATATTGTGGTCTGGAATCTGAAACGAAAAATGAAGGTAAATACATTTGACATCGTTTTCACATATACAAAAAAAAAAATAAATAAATAAATAATAATAATAATGATATATGAAACAGATCTTGAAACCTGTACTTGTAATAATTTTTTACCTGTGTAAGTGAATTCATCTTTTGTTACACATCTGTCAGAAACAGATCTATATTTTTTTGTGTTTGCAGAAGCATTGTGAGTTTACAATAGATGCCACTGAACCTGTGGTAGCTTTAAAGACTGGTCTGCAGATTGAGAGAGACTCTGACAGACAGCCATGCCCCATGTTGGACAGTCTAGAAGAAGGTGAAATGAAAGGTGCTGAGGGGTAAGTAACTAAACAATTTGCGTCTTGCTTAAAATTATGCAGAATCAGACTGAAGCTTAAACACCCTGCACACCCTGTAGATGACAGATGACAGCAGATGACATTTTGAAATATTTTTTTGTTTATTTTTCCCCAGAAAATAGGCTTTGACATTACATGCAAATTGTCTCCCTTGGAGACAATTTGCATGTAATGTCAAAGCCTATTTTCTAGGAAAAATAAAGAAAATATTGTCAATTTGTCGTCTGCTGAATTAGCCCAGAGAGTGGTAAAGATTAATAGGGTCAGTGTTTTGAAAAATTTCCATTTTACTAAGTTTTCTGTGCTGAAAATAAAAATGAATGAATAGAAAACAACAAATAAATTCCAATTTTTTGTTCAGAAATTTACTGTAATATGGCTCCCCATCTGATGTTGAAAAGGACATTGTTTTTAGTCCGGATCCCATTGGTGTCAGTGTGACACTTTTTGTGTGCTTAATATCTCTTGATTTGTTTGACAGATTTTATCAACTTGCAGGGATACATCATTGGGATAAGATTCAGAGCTTATATTTGGTGACTGTGACCTCTATTTCAAGGTTAGGTAGGAGAAAAAATTCAGAGTCACATACTTGTGTGTACAATACCTCCTGGATTGATGGGCAGATTTCTATCAACTTGGCAGAGATACATTTTTGGCCTCAGCTTCAGAGCTGAATGAATTTTGGTCACCATGACCTCATTATCTAGGTCAGCACAAGATAAATAGTGTCAACTTTGTCAGATTTATTTGGTGTGTGGGGGAGGGTGGAGACCCTTTTTTTTTTCTGGAAAAAAAAAAAAAAAAAAAAAAAAACATACAAAAACAAATCTATGTCTAGTTCTGCCTTGCTTGGCTGTCACCAGGCCTTATACTTTTAAGATTTTGAATTTTTATATCTTCATCTAAGAAAAACCAGTTTCAGGCTCTGAAATCAGGGATTTAATACCTGAAAAATCTTGACCAACCTGTGTAATATTGAAATGTTACAAATAATAGATTTTATCATACATTTACTAGAAAATATGTTCAATTTGCATATGTGATACTTACATGGCTTTCAAGCACATATCACTCTTGTGGAGCGCAAAAGGTGTGATAATGGGTCAAGTGGGTGATACGGCTTTTTTGCCCTGGCAAAAAACCAATATGGCCACATTCGGAACTCTCGGCGGTCTTGCCGTTGACTCCGCATACGATATCAAATAGGCAAATTTGTCAGAAAGAAAAACATACGATAAATAGATTATGATACGGCCATTTTCATACCATACCCCATATCAACCCTTGACCCATATCAGCCTGAGGGCCAAAGTCCCTTGAGCTGATATGGGTGTCTCGGGTTAATATGGGGTATGATATGAAAATTGCCATACAATGATCTCTATACAGTGATTTTTTTACAATTTTGCCTTTATGGGTCCTGGGACTCGCTAGGTCAAGAATTCATGCATCCCAAACTCAAACTATGCATCCAGCGTGGGACTCGTGGTGAAATATTTTGTTGCGTCCTAGACTTTTCATTTAAACTTGTGTAAAAGTGTTTTATAACTACTTTCTTAGTATTTTAGTTAGATGTGCAATAAAAGTAAATAGTGGTGACTGAGCTGCTTTAATTCTTTCCAGAAAACTTCCTGAGAAATATGAATTCAACTATAGTACCACTGTCTATTAAAACAGAAGTGTTAAGAAAATATTTTCACCTACAGGTTTATGAAAATGTTTTCATAAAACTTCAGTTTTTGTGACAGATGATCAAATACCTGTGATACATAATTAAGGACAGACATTTTGTCTGTTTTGACTAGACCGTAATACAAAGCAGAGACTTTTTTTGTCTGTTGCTTTGTGGGTTCAGTTTGGAACTGGGGGTTTCCATTATTGAGATCGCCATCATCGGCAGTCACACACTTTGCTGTCCGTGTCAGTCTGATTTGCTGACGAAGCAGACCGAACAGCGTTTGCCGTAAGGGGTCTAGTTTTTATCGCACCTGCTTGTAGCAGGGTGCGATATAGGCGTCCGATTTACCGTCCGTCCGTCCGTCCGTCAGTCCGTCCGTCCCCACGAGCGGGTACTTGCGTGGCTTACCATCAGCATTTTAGATACTTAAGTGGCAAAATGGTCATACCAGGCTAGCCACATTAGAGAGAGCTATGGACAGGTAATCCATACTTAATCTGGCTAAATAAAGTTATTTTAATTTGTAGGCACATAATAATGGTCAGAAATCCATCCATTCCTAAGGACGTCCAAGTACCCTCGGGTACCATCTTTTTTTATGCGCCTGCGCAGTAACACATCTTTTGAAAGCCACTTAAAATCAGTAGCCCCTTATGAACAGTTAATCTATACCTAACGGTGCTAAATGGCTAGCCACATAAGAGAATGGTAGCTACTGACAGGTAATCCATACCTAATGTGGTTAAATGGCTACCCAC
Source organism: Anodontia alba (assembly GCA_964016985.1). Classification (NCBI taxonomy): domain Eukaryota; kingdom Metazoa; phylum Mollusca; class Bivalvia; order Lucinida; family Lucinidae; genus Anodontia; species Anodontia alba. Next base: position 106,357,707 of record OZ024823.1, read on the forward strand.
ACAAGAGAATAATAGCTATGGACAGGTAATCCAAAGCCACTTAAAATCAGTAGCCCCTTATGAACAGTTAATCTATACCTAACGGTGCTAAATGGCTAGCCACATAAGAGAATGGTAGCTACTGACAGGTAATCCATACCTAATGTGGTTAAATGGCTACCCACACAAGAGAATAATAGCTATGGACAGGTAATCCAAAGCCACTTAAAATCAGTAGCCCCTTATGAACAGTTAATCTATACCTAACATGGCTAAATGGCTAGCCACATAAGAGAATGGTAGCTACTGACAGGTAATCCATACCTAATGTGGTTAAATGGCTACCCACACAAGAGAATAATAGCTATGGACAGGTAATCCATACCTAATGTGGCTAAATGTAATTTGTAGACACATAATGATGGACAGTAATAGGCACTTAAAATCAGTAGCCACTTAATGATTTTTGCCACAAAGTGCATAGCCACGTATGTACCCATTCGTGAGTCCGTCCGTCCGTCCGTCCGTCTGTCAACATTTATGTCGACGTTCGACATTTATGTCAAAGTTAGTATTCTGATCAACTTCAAGACTAAACAACCATCAAACCTTGCATGAAACATCTCCCTGACCTCCTGACTTTGCAACATAGGCGTCCGCTTTTCCGTATGTCTGTCCATTCGTCCGTCCGTCTGTCAACATTTATGTCGAAGTTCGACATTTATGTCGAAGTTAGACATTTATGTCAATGTTAGTATTTTAATCAACTACAAGACTAAACAACCATCAAACCTTGCATGAAACATCTCCCTGACCTCCCGACTTTGCGACATAGGTGCCCACTTTTCCATTCGTCTGTCTGTTCGTCTGTCCGTCTGTCCGTCTCTTAACAGTTCTTAACATTTATGTCGAAGTTCGACATTTATGTCAAAGTTAGTATTCTAATCAACTACAAGACTAAACAACCATCAAACCTTGTATGAAATATCTCCCTGACCTCTTGACTTTGCGACATAGGTGCCCGCTTTTCCATTCGTCTGTCCGTTCGTCCGTCCGTCTGTCTCTTAACAGTTCTGTTATGTCGAAGTTCGACATTTACGTCAAAGTTAGTATTCTAATCAACTACAATTCTACAACAACCATCATACCTTGCATGATACATCTCCCTGACCTCCTGACTTGGCAGATATGTTGACCCAGTGACCTAGACCTATATTTTGCGCTCCATTGACTTTGACACAATTTACCTTGACGTTCCAGATCTTCTCAACTATAAGGCTTACAACTACCAAACCTTGCATAGTGCTTCTCCTAGATGTACTGACTTGGCAGGTACCTTGATCCGGTGACCTTGACCTATATTTTGCGTCGACGTTTGATATCTCCTCAACTATAAGCCCTACAACCATCAAACCTTGCAAAGTGCTTCTCCTCAATGTACTGACTTGGCAGATACCTTGACCTGGTGACCTTGACCTATATTTTGGCTGCAGTGACTTTGACATAATTTACGTCAACGTTCCAGATCTCCTCAAGTGTAAGACCTGTAGCCACCAAACCTTGCATAGATCTTCTCCTGTATGTACTGACTTGGCAGGTATCTTGACCCGGTGACCTTGACCTATATTTTGCGCTCCAGTGCCTTTTACACATTTTACGTCAACGTTCAATATCTCCTCAACTATAAGGCCTACAACCATCAAACCTTGCATAGTGCTTCTCCTCAATGTATGGACTCTGCAGGTACCTTGACTGGGTGACCTTGACCTATATTTCATGCTCCATTGACTTTTACACCTTTTACGTCACCCTTCCATATGTCCTCAACTGTAAGGCCTTCAACCACCAAACCTTATATAGCACTTCTTCTCGATGTACTGACTCAACAGGTACCTTGACCTGGTGACCTTGACCTATATTGTGCACTCCAGTGACTTTGACACATTTTATATTGATGTTCGGTATCTCCTCAAATATAAGACCTACAACCACTAAACCTTGCGTAGTGCTTCACCTCATTGCATTGGCTTGGCAGGTACCTTGACCTGGTGACCTTGACCTATATTTGACACATTTTATGTTGATGTTTGATAACTCCTCAACTATAAGGCCTACAACCACCATACCTTGCATTGTGCTTCTCCTTGATGTACTGAATTAGCAGGTACCTTGACCTGTGACCTTGACCTATATTTCATGCTCCAGTGACTTTTACACATTTTACGTCAACATTCCATTATCATTCGGCTGTATGATACAAAAAGTCAGTGCTGAAGATATAGCCATTAGAGGGAATGGGACTGGCCTGGAATATATGTGCCCCACTAGGCACTTTGTCTACATTTTTTTCAACCCAGTTTTCCAAGTAAGCACTGCTAAGAATGAAATAAACTTATTTAATAACCACATGCTGATTGTGGCTCCTGTGACTTTTGCCCCAGCAGGTGCGATGACGCCTTCCGCGGAATTCTTGTATTGTTTTATTATCTTTTTAGGGTGTATCTTTTTCTTCTTTCAAAAAAAAAAAAAAAAAAAAAAAAGAAACAAAAAACGATCACTGTTTCCTGTTGACAATTGCAATGTCAATGTCGGTGTTACGATAAAAGTTCTCAACAGACTAAAAACCAATACTTTAGTGTCCGCTACGGTTTCCTCCTATACTGGACAACTTGGTATTGATTTTTGACTGTATCGGTAGAATCGGTATACCGTAGAGATACGACGCCTTTCAGTATTGGCTTTTACCAAACATGGTACTGAAACACCGCTTGCGCATTCGCTTTTTCCGAAAATGAAAGTAGAATTCAAGAAGCAAAACGTGCGTACATTCGAGAATTTTATGAGTCCACGGGACTCACCGAGGCTAATTTTTTGCTTCCTTTGGCGAAATTATGCGTACAGGACGCAGGACGCACGCCTAAAAAAATCACTGTCTATATATGACATCACTGTGCACCCTAGCAAGCAGGGGGTGGTTGGGTGTGGCGAAGGTGTCGTGTATCTTACGTCACTGGGGTGTCCAACAGATATTGGCTTACAGTTGGGCAAGGCCTGCTGTCCTTGTAGCAGGTAAGGGTAGAGGGGGAATGTTTTTATTTCTTCTGTTTCTTCACTTTCATTCCTGTTCCTCTTTCTTCCCCGTCCCTCTCTTTCAGCTCCACTACTATCTCTTCTATCTCTTTTCTCCCTTTCTTTGGGAGACGATACAAAATGACCCACAAGGGTTGACGTGTCGTTAAACCCCAACATAATCAATCAAAACCTTAGTAAGCAAGCCAAAACATGAGATAACGTACCTTCTGACGTGTGCCAAACAAAGACTCAAATCAGCCTGTGCATCCACGCACAGATCAGAGTCTTTATTGTCAGTGCGAAGAAACATCATCCTTGGCTATCCAAATTGAACCCAGTGAAGATTCAGATCAGCCTGCGCAAATGTGCAGGCTGATCTGAATCTTCACTGGGCATATATGTCTGAAGGTTCATTTTCTGACATTGGGGCTTGTTGTATTTTGATTGCAGTGTTCAGGAGTCAATATCGGGTGACAGGCCTGATGCTATGGCTGTACCGACAGAACCTGTAGCCTTTACACTGGAAGATGGCAGCTCAAAAGATGAGGAGATGCATGTGATTCCACTTCATAAGAAAACTGGTATTAACATTTTAACATATCTTTGCCAGACATCAACTGACATTTTTCCATGAAAACATAGGTTGTGGTCCTCATTAGAAGTGGCTTGGCAAGGCACTTTTAAATACCCACAACATATGGTTTCATGCAGAAAACATCGTTGGGCTCAAACCTGTAACCTTTCAGCACCACAGTCCAATGCTCTAACTGCTCAGTTATGGTTCCTCACTGAACATCCATTTTCAAAACAGGATCTACACAGTTTGCACATGTATAGCTGTCTAAATGGTGTTCTATTCCATAATCTGCCATGTATTCCAGTTGTTTGTAGAAAAAAATGCCCTGTCGAGTACTTTAAAGCACCAATCACAGTTGCGGCAGACAACATTTTTATTTATTTATTTTTCAGAGAAAATAAGGCTTGACATTCCATGTGAATCATCTGCCTAGCAGATGATTCACATGAAATGTCAAGCCTTATTTGCTATGAAATATGTCATCTGTTACAATTTTGCTTGGACCTTGAAAGGTAAATCTGAATTTCAGTATTTTTCAGAAATGGTGTCCGTCTTGACTTGTCTGCCTAGCAGGTATTTCACAAGCCTTTTTTCTATCAGAAAATATTAAGAAAATAATATGAATATCATCTGCTACAATTTTCCTAGCCCCTTTAAGGGTTAATCTGAAGTTCAGTTTTTTTTTTCAGAAATGGTGTCCCCATGAACTCTTCGTCATCTGAAATGTCAAGGCTTATTTTAAATCTGAAAAATAATAAAGAAAATAATATGAATGTCATCTGCTACAATGTTGCTTGGCCCTTTAAGAATAAATCGGATCTTTAATATTTTTCAGAAATGGTGTCCTCCTGGACTCGTCCAAGTGAAGATGTGGTTGTCTCATCGATGTGTGTTCTTGAAAAAGAAGAGTTAGAATCAGACACTCCACAGAAAACAAAAGACAAGGCTTCCAGCAAGACTGTTAAACGTCCGATACAACCTAGTCTTATATGTGGTGTATCTCTTAGAAGGACTAAGTTTCCACTAAACCACGAAGATGAAGGTGGAGGGAATGATATTCGCACAGAAGAAGTGCAATTAATGAACAAAGTCAACGAAGTTGTGAGTGGTGAAACTTCGCCACAGATAATAACAAATTCTGGTGATAATGTTCAGGATGAATCATGTGCAGAAATAGACTATATAGAGTCAACTATGTTTACTCCTTATATACTGGTGATTGCTTGTCGGGAGGATATAAAAAAGATGTCCAAACAAGTCAGTATGGATTCACTCAAGCCATCTGCAAGTACTGGAAATATACCTGCATTAGGCACAATGAGTATGAATCAAGAATGGACCCTGTTAGATCATATGTACATGTATGACTCTGATCCAGATTGTCAGATTGTGAAGGTAACCCCAGCTCCGGGCTCTCTGTCTGCCAGCAGTCCTACAGAGGGCACCAAACAAGAAACAAAACAAGAAAACTTGGAGGAAGGAGACCAACAAGCTAATCCTTCAGTTGAAAGTGCAATAAATGTTGTGCCTGTGTTACCTAAAGCTGGAGCTGTGCTTCAGTGTGTCCCTTTGCCTCAGAACTTACAGTCAGAAAATCTACATATAAAGTCTATATCACCAACTTTAGATCGACAACATATCGTTGTTTTAGTAACTACTAAATTCTCAGAAAAATCATGTAAATCTGTGATTCAGAATTCAGAAGTTGATCTTAAGAGTTTATCTTCCGACACAGATAGTAACTTTGATCCTTTAGCACATAGCACAAGTAAAAGCTCCACAGAACAGTCAAATGGAGAAAATCCTGTGGAAAGTATGGATATTACAAAAAGTGATAGTGAGAGTAACGAGAATAGTGCCAGCTTAAGCTCTGGTTCTGATAATTGTAACTGCAATAAATCAAATACCAATTTATCAGAGCCAGCTGACACAGCTTTGTGTAGAGGATGTGTGTTGATATATAAAATTAATTATCCTAATGACCATAATTATGCTGTTATAGAAGAAACTCCTATAGTAACAAAGTATTTCAATCAGTTAGAAGATAGCATAGAGACAGTTGTGATACTTTCAAGGGAGTTAAGTGAGCATGTAGAGGAAGAGGAATTAATTAACTGTGATGAAGAAATATCTGTTCCCACCCCTTCACAGTCCTCTCTGGTAAATGGGAAAGTGGTTGGGGTGTATGGACAGATGGCAGTGATATTTGCCAGTGGTAAAATTGCAGTGTTCAGTTGTTCAGATCTCAGTGTGTTAGCAGAAATCAAGCCTTCCCCAGGGGACAGATTCACAGGAGTGACCTATTGCTCAGGTATAGATAGACTGTGTCTCTGTTCATCTCTAGGAAAGCTGTATTTCTACCAGATAAGTGAAGAGTTGCCAAACCAGACTGATAGCTTAGTAGAAGGCAATATCACACCAGTGGTTGAATCACTGGACAGTCAAGTCCTGAATGGGTCCTGCAAGTCAGATGAAGTACTTGACACCTCACCAAAAATTTCAGGTAAATACCAATGTATAAAGTCTTGGGCCCAGTTGTTCAAAGTATTGTTAGCTTAATGAGCTCTTTAGTGGTCAAAATGTTAACTGTTCTAGTAAGTACAATATCTAGTTTACAGTTATTTTTGCAGTTATTTTTGCTGAAAAAATGTGAGTAGCTTTTGCAAATGCAAAAGCTACTCACATTTTTTCAGCAAAAATATTAGCATATATGCCATATTTAATGATTAAAGTTTTAACGATATGTTAACTAACGACATCGTTAGTTTTGAACAATTGGGCCCAGTTTTCCTGACAAAATTACACATGCAAATGGTGCACACCCATATCTCCGGATAAGGTGCTTTATTCAACCAAAAAAATATTGATATTTTTCTTATTCCTAGACAAAATCAAAATTGTGCATACCCATTAGAACTTAGAAGCACCTTGATGAGGTGCTTCTAATGAGTACCCACAACGTGCTTTTGTGGAGAAATAAGAAAAAATATTATGTGGCTACCCTTAGTATTTATGCAGGCCCAGATCAGACCAGAAGAATCTGATCAGGGTCTACACTGTCATTTCATCAAGTATTTTCTGAAAGCAATGGATAAAAAAAAAAAAAAAAATAGGCAAAAAGGTATGGAATAAAGTGAAATTTTTTGGACATTCAATATCCATTTCCCAATAAAGCTATGCATGCTGGGTAAAAATTTCATTTTGACTCCTAATATTTTCTTATTTCTCCATGAAAACTTACGTTGTGGGAACTGATTAGAAATGAGGTGCTTCTCATGAATTCCCACACCATATGTTTTCAAAGAGAAATATGAAAAAATATAAAAAAAATTTTTTTGGGTTGAAAAAAAAGTGCCTTATCAGTGCTATGATTTTCAGTTATGATCATTCACTGGGGTGTAAGGGTACAGCGATATATCGATGCACCATGATAGTGCTATCATGATAGTGTTTTCAGCTGTGGATAACTATCGCCAATAGATTGTTTTGCCCCTGTAGTTTTCCTCCTTCTGTAATAACATTCTGAAGCTTTTCTGTCTAAATTAACTAAGTATGAGAACAAAAAGGATTTCCGTCCTGCAAAAATGTTTGTTAAAATGGTAGCAAAGCTGATATTTTTGAGGGTAGTAATGTTAGGACTAAGGATTGGTCATGAAATATTTTCTACGGTCATTCTCTCCCTTACGCTGATTCAAAAAGGGCAGTTGTCAGTTTCTGGCGAAAGAATGTGCACATTACTGGTTAACCACTTAGAGGACTTAGCTTGTCCAGTAAAAGTGTGGTTAGGTAAACTTACCATGCTTGACATGACCCATTGGGTTGATTGGGCTGTAAAACCTCAACACAAGCCGGCCTCGGTGGCTCCCTTGGATGCGCCGTCCGACTGGAGATCAGGAGGTGGCGGGTTCAACCCCCGCCGAGGTCTGCAACATTCTTTCGTGGAGATTGATCATGAAATATTTTCTATGGTCATTCTCTCCCTTCCGCTGATTCAAGAAGGGCAGTTGTCAGTTTCTGGCAAAAGAATGTGCATAATACTGGTTAACCGCTTAGAGGTCTAAGCCTGCCCAGTAAACATGTGGTTAGGTAAACTGACCGTGCTTGACATGACCCCATTGGGTTGACTGGGCCGTAAAACCTCAACACAAACAAACAAACAAAACCTCAACACAAACAAAAAAAATGTTAGGTATCTTTTATCTCTAGTTTTATAAGATCAAGGAAATTCATGAAAATACTGTTTGGTTTGGCATATAGTATCATGATGCATTGTGATATTAGTTCCTTGATAGTGATAGTATCGTGTTAGGGATATCTCTGATAGTGATACTATTGTGATAGACATAATTTGGCATGATAGTCAGCCCTAATGATCACTTCATGAAAGAAAACCCTCAGAATATGCTTGTTATACATTTAGAATCACATATAAACATAATAAGAAAGGCTATCAATTTTCTTAGGAACAGAGTTATTGGCTAAGCAGCCTGTGACCTTTGAGACACTGACGTCTCTCCACAACTTGATACAGTTTGACAATCTGATGCCACGATACAGCGCCACAGTACCGCCATGCTGGAGTGAGATTCAGCAGGAACAGCAGCAGCGGCGACATCCACAACATCTTCAACATCAAGGGGAGGCAACTCAGCATACCAGAACATGGAAACTGCAGCCTGATAAGTGAGTGCCTTATTTGCATTAACCCATTAAAGACTGAATAAACTCTCCCACATTATATATTGGAAGAGTCCATTTTCAATTTTAGGTATGTCAGGCTATATTGTATAGATATTCCTAAAGAAAAATGGTTGAACTATTTGCAAACAACAGAGACCCTGATCAGATGCCGTGGTACTGATATCTTGAAGTATTACAGAGAGTCCCTTGGGCTTTGAGATAACAAAGAGTCCCCTGTACATCTTAGTCCAGATAAACGGGGTATTCAGAAGATGATTTTTGTTAACATATGCTGGTTTTCATTGGAATTGCCCACATGAGGCAGTTCCAATGAGTTTCCTCAGAATATGTTCTGGTGCAAAAGTAACAAAAATTATCATAAATTATCACCTCAACTGGACCTGTGCTACATAATGCTATACATAGAGATGGAAATTGACACATAACTCCAGATAAGAGTGGTTATTAGGGAAATATTTTTCTTATTTATCCATGAAAGCACATGTTGTGAGTCCTCGTTAGAAGCATCTCAGTTAGGTGCTTCTAATGAGTACCAACAACATAATTTTTCTGGAAAAATAATATCAGTACTTTTCGGTTGAAAAAAAAAAAACACCTTATCTTAAGGTGTGTCGGGAGGATTGTTATTTTTTTTAAAGGCTCCATATTCCTCAAAAAAGACATTTTATTATCCAAGAAAGGTTTAATAAATTGATATGTAGTATTAATGCAATCATAAAATATGGCACCTGACAGCCTGTAAAATTTTAGTTAGTCTCTTGTTCTTGAAATGAAATGATTTTTTATCGTATCTCTGAATAAATGTTGCCAATATTAATTCAGAGATACGATAAAAATCATTTCATTTTTGATCTAGTTCAGAAAATGAGACTAACTGAAATTTTACAGGCTGTCAGTTGCCACATTTTATGATCATATTTATACTATATATCAATTTATTAGACTTTCTTGGATAAAAAATGTTATTTTTGAGGAATATGGAGCCTTTAATGTTCTTTAGATATAATGTATTGTTGCAGTGTTGATTTTCAGCAATTGATCTCCTAGCTCTTGATAAGGATGCATAAAAAAGGAATAATTGAGGGAAAATTATACTTTTTTCTTAATAAAACGTGTTGTGGGCACAGGCACTCATTTCATTTAATATGAACCTTCACCCTAGTATCCTCTCACTATAGAGGATACTAGGGTGAAGGTTCATATTATTATGAAATGAGTGCCTGTGGTTGTGGGTACTTGTTAGAATTGCCTCCTCAAGGTGATTCTAACAAGTACCCACAATGTATTGCTCTTCTGAGAAATGTGGAAAATTATCCCTTAATTATCCCTTTTACACCTCCTTATGTAGAGTTATGGATCTAACATCCCCATTAATCAGACATTGTAAGGGGACTGGATATACCTGATAGATTTTCAACCACTTTTTGACAAGGAAGACAACATTTGTATGCTTTCCATTGTACACCAATCCCGTCTGAACTGGGGTGGGGGTGGGCGGGGGGCAATCCCGTCTGAACAGGGGGGTGGGGGCGGGGGGGGGGGGAGAAAATTTTCATCTTTTAAAGTTGTCCCCTTTTCAGAAAGCTTAAAATTGTATTAATGCCACTAAATAGAAAGTTAACCATTACTGCTCTCTGGGCTAATTCAGCAAGCGTCAAATTGGTGATATTTTTCTTGTTTTTCTCAGAAACAGGATATAATTCGCACGAAATATCAAATCCTATTTTCTGGGAAGAATAAGAAAAATATTTCATAGTGTCGTCTGCTGAAAATTTTTACCCAGAATCATGAATGCTAAGCTATTACTGTGCAGTTTTAGCATAAACAATTGTGGGATGTACTTTTCCTGTTTCATTTCAGTAACACGTGGGATGAACACCTGTTTGAGATAGTTCTACCACGAGTGTGTTGTGTTGGTCACGTGGATGTCAAGTTTACTTTGAATCCTCTTTGTACTACTAGTCCCAAAATACAAGTGACACTTCTGAAGCAGAACATCAGTGCTATAGGCCGTCCTACAATTCACATCCCCGACCAGACCTCAGTGCCTGTGGACACTAAAATAAACTTTAATATTAAAAATACAAATTCAGATGAATCTGATTCATCTACTTCATCTGGGTACCAGTCTCCATTGGAATTCAATAATGTTTTGGACCCCAGTTTCTTGGAAAGTCATAATGCTGAAATACTGTGTGGACCAGTCTATTTGTCAGACTGTTTGGACTTGTCTGAGAAAAGTGGACTGATTTCCCTCACAAGTCCAAAATTGCTCATCTCAAAACCGAGGTCTTTCTTACTTCATATAAAAGGATTTCCTGGAAAAAAGCAGGATCAGTCATCTTCTGAGAAAGGAAAGGTAAATATTGGGAATTCCTCTCTTCTACTACCTCTTTTATCCCTTAACTCCCTTTCACTGGGAGATAACACAATTTGACATACTAGGTTAACCCTTATCCTGCTGATCATGACAACCCCTACCTTTGCAAACAGTGTAGATCCAGATCAGATGGCTTCTGAAGAAGCCATCTGATCTGGATCTACACTGTCATGTTGTTTGTGAAGTGAACGAATACATTATATCAAGTAATTGGATTAGTTAATAGTCAGAAATTGGTGTGACTAAATTAATATATTCAAGGGCAAGGGTTAAACAAGAACAAACAAACAAAACACCATTACTTGTTACTATACTTGTCCTACAATTGTAATAAGTCCATTTTAATCTAATGTAAGCTAATGATGCTTTGAACAACTTGGCCCAGATATTTAGGGTAAGTATGGTATTTTCTTGTGGTATAAGACACACATGTACATCAATGTATTTCTTGTAAATACAAGCTAGTTTTAAAGGTGTGGTTCTAATATATATGTCTTATTTCTCCACGAAAATATGTTGTGGGTACTCATTAGAAATGATTTGCCTTTCTCCATGAAAACATGCTGTGATACTCATTAGAAGTTACGAGCCAAGGCACTTCTAATCATAGCTACAGATAAGAGGGGGTATCCACATGATATTTTTCTTATTTCTGAACGAAAACATATGTTGTGGTACTCATTAGAAGCGCCTCGCCGAGGCACTTCTAATGAGTACCCACAAAATATGTTTACTTTCAGAAATAAGAAAGATATCAGCATTTTTGGATGAAAAAAAGCGCCTTATCTGTTGCTATGTCTAATGTGAGTATCACAGTATGTTTTTGAAAATGTTGTGGGTACTCATTAAAAGTGCCTTGCTGAGGCACTGATGCTGTGTACCACAACATCTGTTTTTAAGGAGAAATAAGGAGAAAATATTTGCATATTTAAGATGTTGTGCATCATATAAGATTTAGCAGTGAAATTGTAGTTTGTTCTGACGTGATTTCAGAATGAAGTTATAAATTGTTTTTCATTCAGTTTTAATTAAGAATGGGATTTCTTACATTCAGTTTGTAGTACAAATTGACAAATTGTAATATATGGCCATTTTTTTCAAAAACAGGATTATGCTGAAATGAAAGATAGTTACTGATTTAAGTGTGAATTTTCTTTTGGTTATTGATCCAGGAATCCAACAAGAAAAAGCGTACAGCTGCTCAGTCAATAGATAAATACAGAACAAAGTCAATCAAGGCTTTGTTTGAGAATTACGGAGCTATAACAAACACTAAAACAAAAGTGGAGAATTTGAAAGGCTGTGATTGGCTTCATGAAGTGTCAGTAACAATTAGGAAAACAAGGAAGACAAATGTTCCAAAGGAAAGGTAAGTCCTCATAGCCCTAGATAAGGGAGGATATCCAGAATTTATTATTCTTATTTCTCCACAAAAACACATATTGTGTGTACTTTTTAGAAGCACCTTGCTAAAGTGCTTTTAATGAATAACCACAACATGTTTTGATTGAGAAATAAGAAAAAAGTGCCTTATCTGGAGCTGCCTGTCATGCATATGGTTTGGTAAAAAAGTATTGTAGTGAACATTGAATTTTCAAGGTTTAAACCTTAACCTTTACCACTCTCTTGGCAAATTCAGAGATGACTAATTGATGATATTTTTCTTATTTTTCCCAGAAAATAGGATTTGACATTCCATTCATATTATTGCCAATGGAGACAATTTGTATTTCATTCCATTTATCACTAATGGAGACAATTTTCATGAAATGTTAAATCCTGTTTTCTGGGGAAAATATGTTGTAGTGGACTTTGAATTTTCAAGGTTTAATTAAACCTTAACCATTACTACTGGGCAAATTCAACAGACAACAAGTTGATATTTTTTTTATTTTTCTCAGAAAACAGGATTTGACATTTCTTGCAAATTGTAGGGGTGGTGGGGTGTGGCGAAGGTGTCATGTATCTTACGTCACTGGGGCGTCCAACTAATATAATTCGTATAAGCGTTTTGGCTTCTTTCTGAATCCCATTACTTATTCTCAATATTGTATGAATATATGTAGAATTTATTGAAATAAATATGTTTAATATTGGCTTACAGTTGGGCAAGGCCTGCTATCCTTGCAGCAGGTAAGAGTAGAGAGGGGGATGTTATTATTTCTTCTGTTTCTTCACTTTCATTCTTGTCCTCTTTGTTCCCTGTCCCCCTCTTTCATCTCCTCTACTATCTCTTCTATCTCTTTTCTCCCTTTCTCTGGGAGACAACACAAAATGACCCACAAGGGTTGAGGTGTCGTTAAACCCCAACACAATCAAATTCATGCAAATTGTCTGTAATGGAGAAAATTTGCATGAAATTCAAATCCTGTTTTCTGGGAAAACTAAGAAAAATATTTTAATTTGTCGGCTGCAGAATTTTTACACAGAGTGCTAAGCTTTAAAGTGCCAGTTACAACAGCAGCAGCAGGGAAGTCTGCAACAATCCAAAATGGTTGCAAAAAGCCATCTGCAACAGTTTTGAATGGTGCTTCAAGGATTAACACTGACTGCTTAGTATGCTGGGTTAAAATTTCAGCAGACGACATTTGGAAATATTTTTTTCTTATTTTTTCAAGAAAATAAGCTTTGGCATGTCATGCAAATTGTTTAAAAAAAATGTCAAAGTCTATGTTTTTGAAAAAAAAAAAAAAGAAGAAAATATTACACACTGTCGTCTGTTGAAAATTTTATGCAGCATACAGAGCATTAACATTGAAATGTCAGAAATATTGATTGATGAAATCACATGAACCTTTTTATGCCTGGCCACAATGTGAAGACAGGATATTTGTAAAGATTGAAGTGTGACTGAATGATGTTCGCAAAACTTCGCACTTAATTTTTAAAATGTTTTAGTAAGGTTTTCTTCAACATCATAAAGTTGAATGTTTTTGTTGTTGTTTTCACAAATGATTATGGTATACGAATGGATTTTGCAAACGGAGGCAGCGTTTGCAGACAAGAAGTGATATGTCTAGTATTTGAAACCTTACCATTACAGGGGCTACTCTCAAAAAATCTGCTGCAAGATTGATCCCCAATGAGGAGAGATGCAAATATTTCCATATTAGTTGTTTCCTTTCGAGGTATATCTGTTCCTTTTAATGAGAGTGGATGTCAGGGGAAGAAACTCTGTTAAACTTGTTTTGCCTCCCCCTTCTGAAATGGGTCTACTCCAAAAGGAATGAATTTGCTTCTCAAGGGGACTCCCTAACAGGTCTCAGTTTTATGACCCAGACCTAATTTCAGTCTACAGCATTTAGCTCCATTTCTGATTAGCTGCATGTTTTGCCATCATCAAACCTGGCATACACTTCCTCCCTAACATATTCAAACACTGTTATAGTGCGACATCTCATCAGGGTCTTCACTGTTTGCCACTCATGCAGCAATTGTTAGACACATCATCGAGTAGTAAATTGTGCTTGTTCAAATTTCTGAACAAATATGGTAAGGAGTTGAGATGTCGGAATACTTAGGGTAAATACATGTACGTTAGTATTGTTGGGCTTTGACTTTAAGCTCAATTATAATAATGACAGGCACTAGTAAGTGAATCATTACATGGTTCCAGATAAGGTGCTATTTTTTTTTTTTTTATTTTTTTTATTTTTTTTTTTTTTTTTCATCTAGAAGGTAATGATTTTTTTCTTATTTCTGCACAAAAATGTTATGGGTACTCATTAGAAGTGCCTCGCTAAGGAGTTTCTAATGAGTAACCTCAACAAATGTTTTATGGATAAATGAAAGAAGTATCTTGTGGATACCCACTCTTATCTGGAGCTAACACACTGCCTTCCATATATGTCAGAACTACAACATAGGTTTTTATGGAGAAATATGGTTAATGTCCTAAAATTTTGTATACCAAAAGTTTCTGACAAAATGGCATATGCAAACAGTGCAGACACAGACCAGACTGCTCCTGAAGGAGCAGTCTGGTCAGGGTCTGCACTGTTGGATATTTTAAAGTTTTTTTTAAAAATCTATCACATAAAAAGCAAACTTTAGGCTAAATAGTATACAATAAAGTGTTGGAAATTTTAAGACATTTACCATAGGGAAAGATATCGGATCCTTGAATTATCATCAGAAGCTTATCATGAACATCTACCTATTTCAGATTACAGAGGCATGTGATGATTGAGCTGACAAGTTTTCAGGAACAGTTATTGTCCACAGTGAGCTTTGAAGAAGGCTTCCTAATACCAAATGTCAGTCCAGATTTTATTCAGAATATCGTCCTAGATATTCTCATCTGGATAACATTTATACAGACGAATGATAAAAAGTAAGTTGCTGCAAAAACTTCTGCTGTAAAGACTATACTAAGTAAATATGATAGCTTTTTTATGGTAAGAAGGGTGGTTAGTTAAATATTTTTCTTATTTCTCCATGAAAACTTATGTTGTGGGTATCATAGCTTCAGAAAAGTCAGGGTACCCACAAAATATTTTTCGTATTTTTTGATGAAAAATTATGTTGTGGGCACTCATTAGAAGTGCCTCGCTGAGGCGCTTCTAATGAGTACCACAACATCTTGGAGAAATAAGAAAAATATCAGTACTTTCCAGTTGAAAAAAAAAAATCCGTATCTGGAGCTATAGGGTATGCAGTAGAAGCACTTCGCTGAGGCATTTCTAATGAGTACCTTTAATCCTTTCAACCCCGAGCTTCTGAAATGGGCATTTGTCCATTGATGCAACGGGGACATTCATCAAAGATCAAAACAAGATGGCAAACATTGCAGATCCTAATGAGATGGCTCTTAGAAGCTGGCCCATTAGGGTCTGCACTGTTAACAAAGGTATCTGTTTTGGTTTGCAGGGCTGTAATGTTTAACATGGAGAAATAGAATATTAATATTTTTGTTTGAAAAGAGAACTTTATATAGAGCTATGACTAAGGGCTCTACATATTAGATTTATAATATGTTTGCATACTGGTACCAGAGCAGTTTCATAGTTTAGATTATAAAGAAGTGGTATAAAGGTAAATATTTTTCTTATTACTCCACGAAAATATAAGGAGAATTAAGAAAAAATATCAGTACCTCTTAAGTTAAAAAAATGCCTTTAGATGAGTGCTTATCTGCTTTTGGTTTCACTTGTCTGCTTACAAAAGTGTGGGATATTGTCACATCCATTGGTTGAAATGTGAAGGCTGTAAGTGGAGACTACCATATTTTCACGAAATATATTCAGACAGACATAACCGAGCAAACATCATTTAATCAGGGTCTGTACTGCTTGCTTTCAACTGGCACATTTTAAACAGGTCATTTGTCAGTCAGTTTGAGGAAAAGCCATTTTTACTATGGGAAAAAATAAAAATATTCTCTTAATATTACTAAACCAGTGAGCAGGAAAAAAACAGCAGTTATGACAAAAGGTTTTGCATTGAATTGTGACAAAGGTTTGAAAATTTGCTTCTTATGAGTAAAGTACCATTGAAAAAAAAAAAAAAAAATAACTCAGGAAGATATCAAATGCAGAATAAGACTAAAGCTAACGGGTCTGAACAGGAAGTCCAGCTGTTACAGACATTCAGTAAGGTCAGTTGTTCCACATAAGTCTATAATATATACTTTGATACTCTGATTAAGAAAAAGATCAGTTCTAGCAGTTATTTATTGATATAATAAATCGCAGTTTGGAGATCAGTTGTAAAGTAGACCCAATCAGGAGTGCATAGTAAGAGTGATTTATCTACTTACAACTGACCAAGGAACTGTGATTTACTACTCAGCAAATCATGCACTAGAACTGATCTATTTCGATTTCTAACACACTAAAAGTCATGAAACTGCCACTGTTTCCTTCATATTCTCTCAGTCTTTTACTGTTGTTTGAAGGTTTTTGACTGTAACACATGTATTTAACTGTTTTACAATATATCTGTTTTTATCTGTTATCTGATGCAAAAAAATGACCCCACACAGCCTAAAAAAAAAAGGAAACGATGAATGACATAGTGAAATGTCATAAAAAAGTGGTCTTTTGCATCACACTCTCCCACGCAGTTACTTTGCAGAATTAAACACAGTGCTTTTACCATTTCCTATGTAAGTAAACTGTTCTAGAATATGCAATAAAAGCACTTGTATGTTGATATTTATTTCCAGAGATAATAGCAAGTCTATACTGCCAGTACTACAGAAGAAACTTAGTCCTTTGATACAAGCCTGTTATATTCAAGGAACGCGGACAACAGCTCATAAATGCACCAGACTGTTCTCCCTTTGCATGGAGTAAGTTACTTTCTTTGTTACGTATACATGTGTGTATATATATATATAAATATTTTTTGGTTTACTTTACTACTCAGTAGTAAAGTAAAACAGTTATAGCTCCAGATAAGGTGATTTATTTCAACCAAAAAATATTGCTGTTTTCCTTATTTCTCCATGAAAACATATATTGTGGGTACTCATTAGAAGCGCCTTACCAATGTGCTTCTAATGAGCACCCACAACATACTTTTTCGTGGAGAAGTAAGAAAGATATTTACCAGATACCTTTTCTTATCTAGAGCCATGAAAACAAAACAGAAAATAGTGACGAATAGGCAATATAAGTCACATGAGAAAATGTGTCCTTATCACATCATTTGGTCTCAATATGACATAAATAATGATGAAAGGGATGTAAAACATCAAATCCTCAACATCATTTACCATTATATGAGAATGTACATTTAATCAAGTGCATCCAGCAAAAACTCAGATCAGCATGAGCATATATGTGGTTCAGTCGGAGTACTTGCTGTGGACCTTGTTGCTAGCCAAAGATCAAGATCTGCATGAAGGAGACAATTTGCTTGAAATCTCAAAACCAATGTTTTGAGATTTTTTTTTTTTTTGAAATGTTGCCTGTTGAAATGTTTTGTGTGAGGCTAGTATATTTTTGAATCGTAATGTGCAGATTTTAGATTAGAATATTAATGCTTAGTATACTGTGTATTAATTTCAGCAGATGACATTCTGAAATGCAGATTTTCATGAAGTGTCAAAACATATTTTCTGGGAGAAAGAAGAAAAATGTCTGCGGAATTTGCCCAGTGAGTAGTTAAAGTTGAATCACATGGAGTACTGCTCATGTAATCATACAATTTTCATTTCAGGTTTAACAAGCATTCAACTGACCAGGATCAGACATTGGCATTCTGTCTTAGTCTTTTAGAAGCTTTGATAGAGTGCCTCCCTTTGCTACCGTGCACCTATTCAGCAGGCGGCTTGAAATGGTTCTTCATTCTTCTCAACCAAGTCAAGAGTATGGATGTAATGAAAGTATCACATAAATGCTCAGAACTTCTTAGTGCTGTCTCCAAACATTTCAGTGAAAGAGCTTCCGCATTTCATGATCTCTTAAAGTCCAGGTTGGTGAATACTTACATAGCTTAGCGCCAGATGAGGCACTTTTTTTCTTCGGAAAAGTATTGATAGTTTTAATATTTCTTGACAAAAATATATGCTATGGGTACTCATTAGAAGCGCCTCGGTGAGGCCCTTCTAATGAGTACCCACAACATATATTTTCATCAAGAAATAGAAAAATATTATGTGGATACCCCTCTTCTCTGTAGCTATGGTGCCACTTTTGTGGTGTGGATGGATGTATTCTGTTTAGCATCATTTTCAACAACCTTTCAATTATATAACACTCTTGTCTGGATGTAACAAGTTCATTGTTAGCTGTTAGAGTCTGTCTCACTGTAATGCCATGCCTATCCACATAGCTCTTGATAAAAAGTGGTATCAGGTAAATATTTTTCTTATTTCTCCACAAAAACATGTAGGTATTCATTTGAAGTGTCTCAATGATGTGCTTCTAATGGGTAGCCACAGTTTGTTTTGTGAAGAAATAAGAAAAATATCAATACATTTTGACTGAAAAAAAAAAAAAAAAAAATCTTATCATCAAGAGTTACATATCCAGTCATAATATACTGCTGCTGCAGCAATCAATTCTGACTATTAGTTCTATTTTCCTGATGCCAAGAATCTTGTACCACTTTTAAAGGCATGCCTTGGACAGTTATTGAATCTGTGACCACTTGTATGCAAAGTGGAGACTGAAAGTATATCTTTGATTCTGGATACAATGACCTCTTCACAGTTTTAGGATAGGACGATTAGAGCTGGTTATAGGTTGCAGGTCCGTCACTCTAGAATAAAGTGGTAGCCAGATAAATTTTTTTTTTCTTTTTTCTCCTTTTTTCTCCACAAAAACATATGTTGTGGTACTCGATAAAGCACCTTGATTGGGTGATTTTGATGAGTACTTACAACATATTTTTTCATGAAGAAGTAAGAAAAATACCAACACTTTTTGTTTGAATAAAGCATCTCACCTAAAGCTGTGATTATTTCATCATAGTAATGGGGGAAATTTTTTTCAAGGACCCACTCACATTTGGCAGGTAAAAATATTGTAAGGGTGAGTAAAATATACTCTAAACTTGCCCTATTAGGCAAGTATGAATTCGTTCGGCAAAATTTGATAAGGCTGAATCATGACAGTTGTAAAACTTTGTAACTGGACTTCATTTTGTAAACCAGTCAAAAGCAAAAATAAAATGGCATCTTTCTTAAACACAACTACCGACAGAAGTTCATACTAAACACTGATTGTTTAGAGTAATCTGTGTACTGTATTAACCCTAAACATTGGGGCCACCCTATCCCCTCACCATACTTGTTCTTATAGTTGAAAAAGCTACCTGTTGATGTGTCAACAAAATGCCAGGGTTCAGTTGTTCGGCAAAATTTGATAAGGCTGAATCATGACAGTTGTAAAACTTTGTAACTGGACTTCATTTTGTAAACCAGTCAAAAGCAAAAATAAAATGGCATCTTTCTTAAACACAACTACCGACAGAAGTTCATACTAAACACTGATTGTTTAGAGTAATCTGTGTACTGTATTAACCCTAAACATTGGGGCCACCCTATCCCCTCACCATACTTGTTCTTATAGTTGAAAAAGCTACCTGTTGATGTGTCAACAAAATGCCAGGGTTCAGTTGTTCGAAACTAAGGATATCATTAGTTAATGTATTGTTAAAACTTTGATCATTAAATATGGCATATACGCTAATATTTTTTGCTGAAAAAATATGAGTAGCTTTTGCATTTGCAAAAGCTACTCTCATTTTTTCAGCAAAAATAACTGTGAATTAGATATTGTACTTACTAAAGCAGTTAACATTTTGACCACTAATGAGCTTGTTAAGTTAACAATGCCTTGAACAACTGAATGGCAAACACTGTAGACCCTGATCAGATACCATGTTCTGCAGCATCTGATCTGGTTCTACAGGGTTTGCTCAGGCCTATCTGTCCCAATACTAAGGGTTATATCGTATACATAGTTCCCATTTGCTGTAAAGTACCTTTTACTTTAACGAAGATTAAATAAAATCACATAATGCTTGTTCTGTGATGATAAAATCACTTTTTCCAGTTAATCTAAACAACCATTAACTATCTTATAAATCCTTTTAAAAGTATCATATTACAAATACTAAATGTGACAATTAGTACATGCTGGCCTCGGTGGCTCAGTTAGATGCGCCGTCTGACTGGAGACCAGGAGGTCGTGGGTTCAACCCCCGCCGAGGTCGGCAACATTCTTTCGTGGAGATTGATCGTGAAATATTTTCTATGGTCATTCTCTCCCTTCTGCTGATTGAAGAAGGGCAGTTGTCAGTTACTGGCAAAAGAATGTGCACAATACTGGTTAACCGCTTAAGAGGACTAAGCCTGCCCAGTAAACGTTTGGTTAGGTAAACTGACCGTGCTTGACATGATCCCATTAGGTTGACTGGGCTGTAAAACCTCAACACAAACAAACAAACAATTAGTACATCCAGCTGGGAGCATAACAGAGCACTCTTACAGGTAGTCAATTGATATGGCTGTGATGCGGTCAATGACATTGTCCATTATATTATCTGTTTGTTTATTTAGACTGGTGCTGACATGCGATTTGAATTTGTTTGTTTCTGTTATCATTTATATATCATGATATAGGGATTTACAAAGGTGGGGCGATTTGGTTTCTAACAAGGGAGAGAAATTGCGACGGGAGCATCAGCGGGGTAAAAAGGTACAAAAAATCTGGATTTTTTTCATAAATCTGGGAGTTAGCAGGTCTGTTTTATATTGCAGGTATTGTTTAAATGGTCATCCTTTTGAGCCAGATCTCTTTGACATGGAATTGCCTGAATCTGTAAAACAGATTATTCCCGGTGTTCAGAGTGCGCCTACTTATGCTAGTATTATCAGTGGAACATCATCTAGCAATTCAACATCTAGCCATTCAGGAAATGGATCAGCAACACAGCAACAAGAAGAATTAGACTTTTATGATTTATTTAACTACAGTCAAGATAAATCCGCAAAGACACAAATAGAATATGCAAGAAATCATGTTCTTGGAATGCTGGAAGTGGAGCCATTGCACTTTACCTGTCATTCAGCTAGTGATGGCACTAAGATGGAAAGGTTGGACAGTACGGGTACCAGTTCTGGAACCACTGTGATAAGCTCTGCACCAGGGTTGGGTACCATAGGACTGGGTACCAGTGTATTGGGTTCCAGTGGATTTGGGACTGGAACTGGTGGTCTGGGAACCAGTGGATTGACAGGGACAATAAACTTTGGGGAGTCTCTCCCTCCCCCTCCACCAATTTCAGCCCCATTATCATACTCACTGCCATCTGCTGTTGCAGCTGCCAAACATCAGCTCCAGGAATTGAATTCTAAGAACTTTCCTACTATGAAACATAAAATTATGCATATTAAACAGTTGCTGCATGAGGTCGGGAAGAGCTTACCTGTTTTGCAGAAAAATCCACCAGGGAGTGCTGAATTGATGCCATCCACACCAAAAACCACCCCACAAGTGATGACTCCACCATTGACACCACCAAATGAAGCATGGCAACAGGTAAACACATTTTGAAAATAGTTTTATTTTGGTCTATTAAAAATAATTTTGAGTCTTTTTTTTTCATACAGGTTTGTTTACTAAATCAAATGATGGCACATTTCACAGTTGCTCTATTGTCTTTTACCATTTACTGTTTTACAGTGAAATTATATTGTACTATAACTGTTAATAAAAATGTTATTCAGAGTTGTCCTGAAAACGTATGTTGTGGGTACTCAGTAGAAGCACCACAGTGAGGTCCCCCAACATATGTTTTCATGGAGAAATAAAAATAATACTGATAATGTTTGGCTGAAAAACGCTACTTACCTAGAGCTATGCTTACATTAAATGTCCTAAAATATCATACACAGAAGTTTCTGACAAAATGGCATATGCAAACAGTGTGGACCCAGATCAGACTGCTCCTTCAGGAGCAGATGAGGGAGCAGTCTGATCAGGGTCTACACTGTTTGCCATTCCACTATAAAGTATTTTAAGAAACAACTGTCTAAAAAGCAAAAGTTTAGAACATTTGCCATACCATTACAATGTTTAATGTATTTTTATGCGAAAATTTTCAGATGCTGGCCCAGCATACTGAGAAGCAAGAAACACTGAAATCTCAGTCCCAATCACAGCGACCGTCAGTGACCATACCACAGCCACATGCTTTATTACAAGCCCCTCCTCCTCAGGTTCTAGTCATAGAAAGAATATATTCTGGTAGGTATATACAGTCAAACCTGTGTTAGTGGTCACCTCTATTAAGCAGCCAACTTGTATTAAGCAGCCGGAGGAAAGTTGCCCCAAAATTCATATACCTATATATTTGAACTGTATTAAGCAGCCACCTGCCTTCAGCAGCCACATTTTAAGCTTCCCATAGGTGGCTGCTTAAGACAGGTTTGACTGTATATATATATATATATATATATATACATGGACCGCGCCATGGGAAAACATGATTTCGGGCATATGCAGACAGGGAAGACCCAGATCAGCGTGCACATCTGCGCAGTCTGATCAGGGCATTCACTTCCGTTAACAGAATCGGATACTACAGAATGTTTGAATGGAGTGCAAAGGCCCAGATGCACTGTCAAAATAGTTTTTGCCTTCCTTCTGAAAAAGAGCTTCTCTTAATCCTGGTCCTGCTGAATGCAGATATGCCCTGCCTATACAAACAGTGTAGATCCAGATCAGTTGGCTTCTGAAGAAGCCAACTGATCTGGATCTGCACTGTTTGTCATTAAATATGTGAATTTACATCAACAATCTGGATCAAGTAATCTGACTGGTTGAATTTGTATCAATAACTTGGATCAAGTAATCTGATTAGCTGACAATAATAAATGGGCATGGCATCTTAATTTATTCAGCATGACAAGGGTAATACACATACACATGCTATTTTTATGTAGGATTAAGGGGAAGAGATGCTCTGGCAGGGCAGGCAAATCTGTCAAAATAGCAGTTGCTTTCTTTTTAAGGGTACCGTATTTACCCCAAGTATTGGGACACCTTATCTACTTAATGTACTTATAAAATTTCAAATAGTCCATTCTACTATCTCTTGATCTGTCTAAACGATTGCTGTATACATGGCAAATAGTGTAGACCCTAATCAGACGCCGTGTTTTGCGGTATCTGATCTGGGTCTACACTGTTTGCAAAGGCCTATCTATCCCAATACTTTGGGTTATTATGCTAGACCTTTTTACACACAGGGCTTGGTGTGCAGGAAAGCTAACAGTGTCACAAAAGTTGCCTCCCTTGTTGAAAATGCAATAATGTCTTAAACTGTCGAAAACATGGAAAAGTGATTTGATTAATCATTGAAAGCAGAGTGAGAAAAAAATGTATAAGTAGAATAAGTAGATCTCTGGTATGACTTTGTGGCAACATTGCATGATAGCATTGCTTTTTGTCCTAAAAAATGCTGGCCCGATTGCTGAAAAATTTAGTCTGCCATTGGCCCACATTTAACAAAATGCTAGATTGAACCCTGAGAGGGAGCAGATTTCTCTGGCGGGTCTTCCTTATTTGAAAGGGCCATATAACCTAAACAGAGCCCTGAAGCATGTTTAAATGGTGAAAGCCCAGCTCAGCTTGGACATTTAGGCAGTCTGATCATAGCCTTCAGTGTTTTTTTTTGGAAGCAAGTCAGGATTCTGTTGAGACTACTGGCAAAAAAAGTGAAAAGACCAATCAGGGCCCAGTTGTTCAGAACTTTTAGAAAGTTGTTGGCTAGCACGACCTTAAAATTTCTATCTTGAAATATGGCAAATATATTGACATTTTTTGCTGAAAAAATGTGAGTAGCACATTTTTGCCGCAAAAATGTCAACGTATTTTAAAATACCTTAGCTACAACAGTTAACAAGTTTGTAATTAATGATCTCTTTGAGCTAACTATGCTTTTAACAACTGGGCCCAGACTGCAGGGTGGTGGTAAGAGCCTGTAGTACTTGCAACAGGTGGGAGATGGAGGCATATTTGTATTTCTTTTGTTTCTGTAGTCATTTGCTTTTCCCCCTCAATTTTTTCTATATCTATTTCCTCTGATGTACTAGCTTCAGTCTCTTTCTTCTGGGAGACAGGTCATTTTCTGTTTGGAAAGGCTCAAATAGTTATTGTTACGGTTTCAGGTGCAAGGCGTTTTGTGATATTAGACTTTGGTAAACCTATACTGCTGACAGATGTGATAATTCCTGCCTGTGCTGATCTCGCCTCCCTTTCCATAGATGTGTGGGTACAGGGAGAAGAGGTGGATGCCAAGAGACTTGTGGTTGCTGCAGATATTGGTCAGAGGTCACTAGTCATGAACAACATCATGCCTGCAGCTGTTTGTAGGTTTCTAAAGGTAATGATACGATGGTATGATAGTGCTTTAGTAATTTATTTCCCAAGAATAATATTTCTTCTAGTTTGAGGCTATTTCTAAAAGTAAGGTTAGCTCTGTCAGGGCTGTTAAAAGATAATTTATTGGAGAAGAAAACACTTCTATATCTTACCATACTATAGCGATGGGATATTGTACCTTTAAAAATTTGCTCTGTCATTATTACTTCGTTATGAAAACTTGTGAAGAAATAAGAAAACTGTCAGTAAGTTTTGGTTGAATAAAAAAAATACCCTTTATCTTGAACAATGATGTTTATGGAGCTGTGTGTGCTAAAAATCTGAATCTAAAAATGTCTGAACACGCTTATTAAACTGTGAGTGGTATATATTTTCTTACTGGATGACCATGTGTCCACACATCAGTTATTGATACATGACAGTGGTTTAAAGCTTAACATTTCTGCAATCTAGCCGGTGTTGTTTGGGTTGTTTGGGTCAGCAGATGGTAGAGGGGAGATAACTTGGCATCTTGGCAGCCTGAAATAGAAAAATGAAAAGACAAAAAAAGAAAAACATACTGAATTATTTGATTTTTTTTTTTTTTATTGTTAAAATATATCTTGTCTGATTATATAACTATTGGCATATTGGCAAAATGCATTTTCAACTATAGCTTGTAATAAGTGGGGTATCCTGACACTTACTTATATCTCTATTATAAGTATGTTGTAAGTGCTCAGTAGAAGTGCCTCCATGAGGTGCTCCTAATGAGTACCAGAACATACATGTAAATGCATAGCTCCAGATAAGGGAATATCAGGAATATATTTATTGTATTTCTGCACAAAAACATATGTTGTGGGTATTCATTTGAAGTGCCTCAGTGAGGCACTTCTAATGAGTACCCACAACATATTTTTCATGCTGAAATAAGAAACATATCCATACTTTTTGGTTGAAAAAGTGTCTTATCTGGTGCCCTGACATAAGCAAAATACAGTTAAACTTCAATGTCCGTTTCGAACTCGTTTTCAGGTCCCTAGGAAGTTCAAGAAAACAAATATTTAGGGAAATTTTAGGGAAATTTTCTTATTTTATTATGAAAATGTATGTTGAGTGTACTCATTGGAATTGCCTCATCAAGTCAATTCTAATGAATACACTGAACATACCATTATTTCATAGAAGATGAAAAAGACATTTCTAAATTATCCCCATTTGCCTCCTGACCTGGCACTCAGTAACACAAACTGTCCATGTCGGTTTATAAAAGTGCCTTTTCAAGTGCTATGACAACAATGCTTTTTTTGTTTACAGATGACAACTATTGGTAAATATGGCAGCGGAACAACAAGATCTAAGATTCCTATTGGTGCATTTTACGGCCACAGTTACATCCTACCTTGGGAGTGGAGTCCAAAACCTGAGCACCATCTGTCACCGTCAACAAGTTCTGTGGCATGTCAGTTAGACTTGCCCAGCCAGTCACAATTGGTAGCGCATCTAGGAAGTTTCATGTCCTTGTTAGAAGATATACAGGTATTTGGCTCTTCTGATATGTTAGTGAAAAAAAAAAAAGAATATGCTTTCTCCATAGCTTCCGATAAGAGACAAAATATTTTTCTTTCTTTTTTTTCTATATGAAAAAATGTAGGTACTCCTCACAGTTTCTTGTTTGCACAATACCTTGCAAATCAGTGGTTAGATTCTTAACAAATTTTCATAGATATGTAATTGGGACATAACAAAGAATTTCAAAGTTACAGAGGTAGAAAAATTGAAAATTTTCAGTGGGGAGACATCTGTTTTCTTTGAAAACACTGTTACTAGTCAATGTATTCTGCAGTACCTAATGATTCTGTAATCAGACAAGAAAGACCCTGATTGTAACAAGGGAACCAGAGGATGTGTTAGGTACTCATTAGAAGTGCCTCTGAGGTGCTTATAATGGGTACACACAGAATATATTTTTATAGAGAAATAAGAAAATTCCTCCAAGAATTATCACGGAATACTCCTCTGTAACACTCTGGGCCCAGTTGTTCAAAACTAAAGATGTTGTTAGTCAACATATCATTAAAACTTTGATCATCAAATATACCGTATAAGCTGTAAATATTTTTGCTGAAAACATTGAGTAGCTTTTGCATATCCAAAAGCTACTCACATTTTTTAGCAAAAATACCTGTGAATTAGATATTGTACAGACTAGAAGAGTTAACATTTTGACCACTAACGAGCTTGTTAAGCTAACAATGCTTTGAATTACTGGGCCCTGAATTATAATGTATGGCATATGTTTATTATGTATCTTAAAATGATATAATGAGTAGCCACAAATTGTGTTCTTGAGAAATATGCCAGGGCCCAGTTGTTCAAAGCGTCGTTAGCTTAACGAGCTAGTTAAGGGTCATTTCGTTAACTGTTCTAGCAGATTCAATACACAATATTCTGAAATTTTTTGCTGAAAAAATGTGAGTAGCTTTTGCACTGCAAAAGCTACTCACATTTTTTCAGCAAAAAATTTCAGAATATTTGCGTATCATTCGATGTAAATTTTAACGAATCGTTAACTAACAGCATCGTTAGCTTTGAACAACTGGGCCCTGATTTTCACATAAGACCTCATCTAAGCATTTATAATTTGGTACTAGCTTCAGATATTGTCTGCAAGAAGAGCAGACCAGATAGATTGATAATTGAGGTGAATATTGAAGATAAGTTTTATTATTTTTTACACCAAAACATACATGATCTAGTTGGTTACTCATTGGAACTGGCAATTCCTGTGAGTACCCACAAGATATGGAAAATATAAGAACTCTCCTTTTGGTAACTCCATTCATCTTGCAGTTTGAGTTGGACATTTTAAACATCTACTCTGCTCCACCTCTTTTAGT
The DNA here is from genome assembly GCA_964016985.1 of Anodontia alba. Classification (NCBI taxonomy): domain Eukaryota; kingdom Metazoa; phylum Mollusca; class Bivalvia; order Lucinida; family Lucinidae; genus Anodontia; species Anodontia alba. The sequence goes on from OZ024823.1 coordinate 106,385,139, forward strand.
GAGTCATTTTTTTTCATGGCCCTTTACTACAAAGAAGTAAATTTGCAAAGTTTTTCATTATTGATAGCAAAACCTTTGTCTTAACTACATATGCATGAAAGGTTTTATTCTATTAAATGGTCAAAAAAATAAGCCATTTTTCCCTTAGAATAATGGTTGCAAATTACAATAATCTCCTGAAATATTGGGACAGACAGGCCTTAGCAAACAGTGTAGACCCAGATCAGATGCCACAGAATGTGGCATCTGATCGGGGTCTGCACTGTTTGCCACTCATCCAGCTGTAGTTTAGACACATAAACAAACAGTGAGGTGGGCTTGTTCATGTGTTAAGACAACTATGGTAAGGGGTTAAGAGGTCTCAATATTTGGGGAAAATATGGTATTAAAAAACAATAGAGTACGCAGTTTAGATGCAGGTATTCAACAAGTTCTACTTATGCAAAATTTCTGGAATTTTCACAACATTGTTACAGAACATCAGTGAAGAGAAGACTAAATATTTTCTAATAAAAAATTTCCCAAAATTTAGTTTACTGTAGAAATTACATAATTTCATACATGTAGGTCATACTCATTTTTGCCAATTAATTTTACATTAACTATTTGGAAACAAATTACAGAACCAGAAAAGACAATTAATTTTTTCATTTAGAATAAAACACCATGCAAAAAATGTCTTTTCAAAGGATGTTGAAAGCACAGTGGATACAAGTTATGTCAGTGATAGTTTGAATGATTATTTATTTATCAGTGTCGGTACAGTCTAGCAAGAACAAGATTAGAAGTGTTACTGAAACAGGTGGAATCTCTACAGTATGCCAGCCATCACACCCAGTACTTCCTGAAGAAGACTAAGAAAAATGATGAGGATAACTCAATTTTGCAGGTAAAACACTTACAGCTTGTGATTACTGGCACAAGAAAATGATACTTGTTGGTCAAGATCCATAACTCAAGATAAGAGGGTTATCCACATAATATTTTTCTTAGTTCTGCATGAAAACATACATTGTGGGTACTCATTAGAAGCGCCTCGGGTGAGGCGCTTCTAACGAGTACCCACAATGTATGTTTTCATGCAGAAATAAGAAAACTATCAGTACTTTTCACTCGTAAAAAGCACCTTACCTGAAGCTGTGAGGATCAATAGTTACTGTGAAGGGTCCAAGCGGTTGAATGGTCAGTGCTTCGGACTTGGGATCGCAGGGTTCAAATCCCACTGGAGGCAGTATTCAACTTATGACTAGGATGTTTCATTATCACCCTTCCATCATCATGATATGTCATAAATAATGTTGAAAGGGACGTAAAACACCAAATCATCATCAGCTCTTGGTTACTGTAGTTACTCTAAATGTACTTCTGATAAATATTTTTTTCTTATTTCTGCATAAAAATATATATTGTAGGTACTTGTAAGAAGCCGCTTGGTGAGTCACTTCTGATGAGTTCTCAAAACATAAGTATTTTGTGCAGGGAAAAAAAAAAATGTCTGACTACCCCTCTTATCTAGAGATATATTTACTCTGCTTATGAACTGATGCCATACCTCCAGATAAGATGAGTACCCTGATAAATATTTTTCTTATTTCTCCACAAAAACATAAGTTGTGGGTATTCATTAGAAGTGCCTCGCTGAGGCACTTCTAATGAGTACCCACAACATTTTTTTTTTTAGAAAAAAAAAAAATATATATATATCAATACTTTTGATTGAAAAAAAACAACAAAACAAAACAATTTAATCGGAAGCTATGTGCTAATCCTGTATTATCTAATTTCAGGCATATACTGACTGTATACAGCTTCAAGTTCAGCAGAATCTTGCCCAGCGAGCCATTGATAGATTACAGAGTGCCATCGGCATACGTCTTCCTGTGATACAAAGCACCACGAATGCTAATACATTGTTACGGCAGGCTTCAACGGATAAACTTAGGTAAAGATATCTAAATGTAGCCAAGCAAGCCATATGTAGCTTACAAAATGTCACTGGTTTATATTCTCTATTATACAAAACTATTGTTGCTAGTGTGTTATTATATAAATAGATTTCCCTTGGAACATGCGATTTATATGTGAGATATCTGAAAAAAAAAAAAATAAAAAAAAAATAACTATATATCTATAATGATAGCACTAGAGAAGAGGGGTATCAGGTAAATATTTATGTTCCCCAAACTACGGGGAGGGGGACATATTGATTTTGGTGTGGATCCCGTTGACATTGGTGTCAGCCTTGGCATCACACTTTCTTGTCTGCACAATATCTTGTGAACCAGTGGCTTAACAAATTTTGATGGATGTAATTGGGACATAACAATGAAATAGTTAGATTTAGTGACATTGACCTAATTTTCAAGGTCACACCAATAGGAAAACTGAAAATTCATGGTTGGGGGACATCTGTTTTCTCTGAAAATATGTTACTAATTTTCCTATATGAAAACATAGATCTTTTGTACTTGTTAAAAGTGCCTCACCCTTGGTGAGATGCTTCTAATAACTATCCACAACATTTGTTGTTGTGGAAAAATAAGAAAAATAACAATATTGTTTGGTATTGTTTGAGATGATAAAGAACCTGCCTGGTCTGATAACTGGAAATAATGTATTTTGAATGGACTTAGGGGGTAGTAACCTGCTAACAATGTTGTGATGTCAATATGACAATACGCAAATGATGGGACATAATGTTGCATGCTTTTGCATTGGAAGAATCATCTTGGTTTAACATATTTTTTGGTGAGAAGCAGATTTGACAGTGATATTGTACTGTTTTGGTTATCACCCTCTGTATCAAACCTCGACCATTATCTGCCTGAAGGCTAAAGCTTTAAAGCAGATAATGGAGTCTCAGGTTAATACATATGGCGATAACCACAATGTATTAACACTTAACATGCTAGGGCAAAGTCAGCAGATGACAAATTGATGATATTTTTCTTATTTTTCCCAGAAAACAGGATTTGACATTTCATGCAAATTGTCTCCAGTGGATACAATTTGCATGAAATGTCAAATCCTGTTTTCTGGGAAAGATAAGAAAAATATATCAATATGTCATCTCCTGAAAATTTTATCCTGAGTGCTAAGCATCAGTCTTTAAGTACCTGTATATCTAATAAGGTATTTGGAATTTTGCAGGTATATCTTAGAAAGCCTTCTTGAAACTGTGATAAGTACAAGTATCTCCACTACCGTTCCTGGTGCCCCTCAACCCTTGATGTCCCTGTGTCCATCCCTGGACTCCCAGGCTTGTTTGGACCTATTCAAGCACCTGTGTATACATGGTACTCCACGGATACAGGTGCTCACTGGCATGTTACTGGTGAGAGTTTGTGGAAGCCAGCCGTGGTTTGGAGAGTTTATGGGCAAAGTTCTTCAAGAATACTTCCACTCGGAAGCATCAGAAGTGTTCCCACAAGACAGGTATGTCAAAATGTTATTATGCATAATTGAGCCAGCACATGAAAAATGTGTACTTATCACATAGGCAACTGGCAAAGGTTCAGACAAGCCTGCAGGCTGTGTGGCAAGAGACCTTGCTTTTTGCAGATATGTAGTAGAGACCTTGAGGAATCTACAGGCAAAAAAAAACACATGTTGTCTGTAGCCCCAATAGGGGATTGCGCATGCGCATTTGAAGAACCACAAACTGGAAAACCATTAGGTCCCTTTTTTTTTCGTGTGCCAGCTCGGTTGCGAATGAAGTACCATAGTTACTCTAAGTATCGGGACACCTTATCTTCTTAACACAATTGTCCTAAAATTTGAAATACACAACTGTAGTCTAATTTTACTACAGGGTTGATGTGTCTAAAAAAAAATGCTGGATGAATGCTAATTAGTGCAGACCCTGATCAGACACTGCATTCTGCAGTGTCTGATCTGGTTCTACACTGTTTGCTCAGGCTTGTTTGTAGAAATATTCAGGGTTATATTACTATAAGTTTTACAAACAGCTGACGTGATGCTTTTCAGTGTTGTGTCCTATCTACAGTATCTCAGTCATTTTAGGACAAACAGAATACAGAAAACATGATAATTAGAAATAATTCTTACTTAAAGTAGTGTATCTTGCTGAAGCACTTCTATGGAGTACCCACAATATACTTTTTCACAGAGAATCAAAAAAACATCAGTCTTTTTCGGCTAAAAAAAAAAGTGCCTTATCTGGAGCTATGATTTTTTCAGGGTTTTGTTAAAAGTGTAATTTTTTTTTTCCAGAGTATTTATTCTTCTAACAGCAATGGGTCAAAGATCTTTACAAGGCCCTAGTGCAGTGAGCATCATGGAAAGTCTGCTGGCCATGCTGGCTAGAGTTCTCTCTCCTATAATGGGTAACCATGGAGGAGGGGTTATTCCGCACACTGGACAGGTAGACCTGTCACTGATTGGCTGGATCCTCCTTTTTCTGTGTCGTAACCTTGACAACACCCTAGCAACTAATGGTGGTTGTGAAGAAGATGGAGCAGCTAAAAAGGAGAAAGAACAAGGTAATAAGGAATGTTTTGCTTTAAAAAATGAGTAAACGAAACAAATATGAAGGGTATTTAACTCTTTCAACACTGAGTTTCTGAAGTGGACTCTTCCATCCTTGAATTGGACATGTGCACTGATGCAAATAGGGGTTTCAGTCTAAAATCAAGCAGAATAGCAAATAGTGTTGATCCTGATGTGATGACTTGTTACAAGCCGTCTCATCTGGATCTACACTGTTTCTACAGGTATCTGTTTGGATCTGCCACGCTGAAAGGGTTAAGGCTTAGCATGCTGGGTAAAAATAAGCAGACAACATATTGGAATGTTTTTATACGCCCGTTTGAAAAACGGGACGTATTATGTTACTGGGTATGGCGTCCGTCCGTCCGTAAACTTTTTCGTTTCCGGCTAACCCCTCCTACAGTTTACATCCGATTAAGCTGAAACTTGGTATATAGTTAGACCATGATGTGGTGCAGAGCATATTGTTTCGGGGTTACAGTCCACCAAATGTTTGCAGAGTTATGCCCCTTAGAAAATTTCTGTAAACTTTTCATTTCCGGTTAACTCCTCCTACATTTTACATCCGATCAAGCTGAAACTTCATATATAGTTAGACCATGATGTGGAGCAGCGCATATTATTTCAAGGTTACAGTCCACCAAATATTAGCAGAGTTATGCCCCTTTGAAAATTTCAATAGACTTTTCGTTTCTGGCTAACTCCTCCTACAGTTTGTATCCGATCAAGCTGAAACTTGGTATATAGTTAGACCATGATGTGGTGCAGCGCATATTGTTTTGGGCTTACAGTCCACCAAATGTTTGCAGAGTTATGCCCCTTAGAAAATTTCTGTAAACTTTTCATTTCCGGTTAACTCCTACATTTTTGTATCCGATCAAGCTGAAACTTCATGTATAGTTAGACCATGATGTGGAGCAGCGCATATTATTTCGAGGTTACAGTCCACCAAATATTAGCAGAGTTATGCCTCTTTGAGTAGTAGACTTTTCGTTTCCGGCTAACTCCTCCTACAGTTTACATCCGATCAAGCTGAAACTTCATGTATAGTTAGACCATGATGTGGAGCAGCGCATATTATTTCGAGGTTACAGTCTACCAAATTTTAGCAGAGTTATGCCTCTTTGAAAATTTCAGTAGACTTTTCGTTTCCGGCTAACTCCTCCTACAGTTTACATCCGATCAAGCTGAAACTTCATGTATAGTTAGACCATGATGTGGAGCAGCACATATTATTCGAGGTTACAGTCCACCAAATATTAGCAGAGTTATACTTCTTTGAAAATTTCGATTAATTTTTAGTTTATGGCTAAATCCTCCTACAGTTTACATCCAATCAAGCTGAAACTTCATGTACAGTTAGACCATGATGTGGAGCAGCGCGTATTGTTTCGAGGTTACAGTCCACCAAATATTAGCAGAGTTAAACCCCTTCGAAAATGTCTATTAATTTTTTGTTTCCAGCTAAATCCTCCTACAGTTTACATCCGATCAGGCTGAAACTTGATTTGTAGTAAGACCATTATGTGGAGCAGCGCATATTGTTTCAAGGCTACAGTCCATGAAATATTAGCAGAGTTAAACCCCTTTGAAAATTTCTATTAATTTTTTGTTTCCGGCTAAATCCTCCTACAGTTTACATCCGATCAAGCTGAAACTTCATAAATACTTACATGATGATGTGGAGCAGCACATATTATTTTTAGGTTACAGTGCACCAAATATTTGCAGATTTATGCCCCTTTGAAAGTTTTTGTAAACTTTTCACAGCATATTGTTTAGAGGTAATAGTGTGCCAAAGGCTTATATGAGCTTATAATATATCCATGCTTCTGTGGTGTGTCCTCCGTCAGAAAGCACTTCTCCCTAGAAGCAGCAAACTTCTCCCTTAATTTCTTGGCCAGTTGGACCCTTAGGTTACAGTTCACCAAATATCAGCAGAGATTATGCCCCAATGAATTTTTTTTTTTTTATTTTTTTTTTTTTTTATTTTTTTTTTTTTTTTTTGTAATTCCACTTACAGTTTATATCCGGAGCACTGAATTATACAGGAGCCAGTTAATGCGCTGCATCTTATTACTTGCCACGGGCGTAAAATGCCCCACTTGGCGGAGCTCTTGTTTTCTTAATTTCCAGAAAATAGGCATTGACATTTCATGTCAATTGTCTCCTTAGGAGACAATTGGCATGAAATGTCAGTGTCTGTTTTCTTGGAAAAATAAGAAAAAAATCATCGATTTGTCATCTGCTGAATCAGCCAAGAAAGTGATAATGGTTAAAGAATCCTACAAATTCTGATAAGCTCTCATGGTTATTGTCTTATCCCTTTCATCCCTGCAGACCAATGCAGATACCTTTGCAAACAGTGCAGATCCAGATGAGACGGCTCGTAATGAGACATCTTACCAGGATCTACAGTTTTTGCCATTCTGTAATTGATTTTTGACTGAAACCCCTGTTTGCAACAATGGATGTTATGAGCTGTCTCATCAGGATCTACACTGTCTTCCACTCTGTTATTGATTTTTGACTGAAACCCCTATTTGCAACAATGGATGTATCCAAGTTCAGAGATGGGAGAATCTATTTCTAAAACTCAGGAGTGAAAGGGTTAGTGATACAGTAGCTAGCTGTAGATAATGTGTTCTTTTCAGTGAGTCCTGCTGAACCCAGATATGTCCTGTCTTTGCATACAGTGTAGATCCAGATCAGTTGGCTTCTGGACCTGCACTGTTTGTCATTCAGTATGTGAATTTATATCAACAGTCTTGATCTAGTAATCTGATTGACTGAAAATTTGAAAAGGGCATGGCATCTTAATTTATTCAGTAGGACAAGGGTTAATTGTTTCTCTGACAATCAAGTCATGCTTATCAGTCTACACTGTTTACCATTCAGCCAGTACTTTTCGACACATGGCTAAGTATTCAAATTGACTTTTTCAAATGTGGTCAACAGTTCAGGTTTCTAAATATATGTATTATAGAGAAACTGGTAATGTGTGTAATTATCACAGTTTCATGAAAACATGTTGTGGGTACTCATTAGAAGCACCTTGCCAAGGCACTTCAAACGAGTACCTACAAAACATGTTTTCGTGGAGAAATAAAAAAAAAAAACAATATGTGGATACACACATCTGGAACTGTGGATTCAGATCGGATTGTGTGGATGCTGAATCTAATCTCAGACATTTGTTTGGTGAGCATATCAGAAGACGACTTTCTCACGTTAATGTCATGATTTCTACAGGTATTGGTCTGTCAAATCGCTGGAACTTCATACAAGCGAACACCAATGTGAAATCTGAGAAGAAACGGACAAGGTCAGTAGGAATATACAGGAGATCACTGCAGAAGAGATTGTTACATCACAAACAGAAACTGAAAGACTTGGAACAGGCTAAGAAAGTGTTTATGTCTCAAGAGAAGGAGGGACAGGTGAATCATACCATGTATAAGCATCAGGAGAAACAGTTTCAAAAAGAATTGTCCAAGTATGCTTCGAAGGTAAGGAAATAAAACCAGTTCACTGTTTTATGTTATCGTATTGAACCAAGAGCAAACTGCAGTCCCAGATCAGATGCAACAAAATGCGGCATTAGAGTCTGCACCGTTGGCAACTCAACCAGCAGTTTTTAGATACAACAACAGTTAGTAAAAATGAACTGCTTAAATTTTAGGACAAGTATGATAAGAAGTTAAGGGGTCCAAATATTTAGGATAAATATGGTTTAAAATGCGCAAAGCACGAAAAGGGCCCTTATGTAATGTGCAGACAACTCAGGCCTTGATCAGCCTGCACATAAGCACAGGCTGATCTGGGCCTTTGCTGTCCGCTTACAGAATCAGTGGATACTGTAGTATAAATCGACAAACAGAAAATACCCTGATTAGACTGCAAAGATGCACGCTGATCTGGATGTATGTTGTCTGCAAATTGCATAAGGGCCCTTTTCTTATGTTGTGCAGTATATGTAATAGAATTAAGAAGAAGATCAACAGGAAGTACCGGTACATGATAAATTGGAGTTAATTAAGGGGATTTGGTACGCTTTCACAGAGAGGCAATTCAACCATGATTATTTTATCTGCCTTCTGAAAAGGCACGCCACTTGACCATGTCTTCTGTTAAGAAAATAAATTAGAGATTGATAAACTGAATTTTAACATTTGATTAGATTTGCATGTAGTCACAGTGGCTCCGTAGCACAGTGGATAGCATGTCTGACTGCAGATCCAGGAGTTGTAAGTCCTATCCTAAGCTTGATCGCTTAATTTTGATGAAGATTGATCGTGAAAGGTTTTCTAAGGTCATTTTCCTCATTCGGTTGATGGAAGAAGGGCACTTGTCTATTACTGGCAAAGGTGTATGCAGGAAGTACTCGTTAACTGACTGGGCAGTAAAACTTCCTATTAAAAAAAAATGTGGTTCCAGAGGCAAGCTTAGGCTTTTAGATTTTCCAGATGTTTCATTTGAATCTGATGGCTGATGTGACGGAGTGTTACACATTGCGTTCTGATATTAAGAAAGGTTATCTTACAGATGAAGCTAATTATTTTATTACATTTTTTCTTTTAGCATGTTAAAGATATCATTCAACTAAGGAGGAATGATGCAGAGATTTTAAGAAAACTTCCACGAGACAGTCCAGCGTTAGATGGAAAGGATGTGGAGCTGGAGAGTGATACAGTCTTAGTTCTACCCAAGGAAAGATGTCTTCCTGTAGTCCAGGGTCTTATGGCTCTGCTCCTAGGAATGGATTTTACCTGTAATGTGGACCTGTTTCTAGTCACTTGCAAGGTATAAAAAACTGGCATTGTGTGAAAACTTACTGGTCCCACCTATCTGTTACCTGCCAGCCTCGGTGGCTTAGTAGGATGCACGTTGGACTGGTGATCAACAGGTTGCGGGTCGGCAACAGTCTTTTGTGGAGATTGATCATTAAATATTTTGTATGGTCATTCTCTCCCTATGACATTATAGCCATTTCATTAGAAAACCAAGTTAATATACCATTTTGATGCAAATGACCCTTATGGGTTGATGCTTCGTTATACCTTAACGCATCATCATCATCTCTCTCTCTCTTCTGCTGATTCAAGGAGGGCAAATCTCAGTTTCTAGCAAAGAATGTGCACAGTACTGGTTAACAGCTTAGAGGACTAAGCTTGCCCAGTAAAAGTGTGGTTAGGTAAACTGACGGCATTCAACATGCTCCCATTGGTTTGACTGGGCCGTAAAACCTCAGCACAAACAAACTTTCTCAAAGATAACAGAAATGCATTTACATTAAATTTTCTTTTGGGGCAGTACTGGAAATTGGACTGACTAAAACCTTGCTCTTCTACACGGCATTGTGGAAACTTGGATACTTTCATGTAGTTTCAGGAGAGGAATATCCAAATATTTTTTCTTATTTCTCAAAAAAAACAACAAAAAAAAAAAAAGGTGGTAGGTACCATAGCTCCAGATAAGGTGCTTTTTTCGATAGTATTGGGATTGATAGGCCTTTGCAAACTGCAGACCTAGATCAGACAGGGCAGAATGCGATGTCTGATCAGGGTCTACACTGTTTGCCATACATACAGCAATATTTTAGACACTTCAAGAGGAAGTAGAATGGACTGTTTCAAATTTTAGAAGTATGGTAAGTAGATAAGGTGTCCCAATACTTAGGGTAAATACAGTACTCATTAGAGAAGCTTGGCCATCATATATGATGTGCAAAATGGGAAAAAAGGTCCTTTTGCCATATGCGAACAGTGAATGTCCAGATGAGCGCGCACACCCATACAGTCTGATCTGGGTATTCTCAGTTCGTCAATATATACTACAGTATCCATTCATTCTGTAAGCGGATAACGAAGGCGCAGATCAGCCTGCGCAAATGCGCAGGCTGATCAGGGCATTCGTTGTCCGCAAATTGCATAAGGACCCCTTTCGTGCATTGCAAAGCATATATATTGGATACCAGGCTTATCTTTAGCTGTGCAACCCATATTTACCCTAAATATTCAGACACTCTGATGTCCTACCATACTGACCCTGAATTTTGAATTGGTCCAGTTGACTGCTCAGGGAAGTCTAAAATGTTGTGAGTGAATGGCAAACAGTGTAGACTCTGATCAAACTGCTCCTTTAGGTACAGTTTAATATGGGTCTACACTGTTTTCTGCATTGTATCTGTTAAACAGATTTGTGTATTTATTATTAGAATAAAAAATTTCTGGCAAAAGAATGTGCTTTTGGAGGACTAAGCCAGCCCAGGAAAAATGTGTTTAGGTAAATTGACTGGGCCAGTAAACTCCAAACCAAACCAAAATTATTAGGGTAAATAGAGAATTTTGTTTTTATTGCAGGTCTTGGCACGAGTGTGTGTAGCAACTCGTCCTGCTATATCACTAACGGAGGCAATGACCCAAGAACAGCTTGAAAGACTAATACTGCTGGCAGCTAACTTGGAGTTTAATCATGGAAATGTCACGTGGGGAGGTCCCTGGGCAGGGCATGCCCTCACCTGCCTCTTACAAGACATTCTTGAAGGTAGGTAATTTTAATTTGGATATCAGGGCCCAGTTGTTCAAAGCTAACATCGTTAGTTAACAATTCGTTAAAATTTACATTGAGTGATACGCAAATATGCTGAAATTTTTTGCTGAAAAAATGTGAGTAGCTAGTGCAAAAGCTACTCACATTTTTTCAGCAAAAAATATCAGAATATTGTATATTGAATCCGCTAAAACAATTAACGAAATGACCCTTAACAAGCTCGTTAAGCTAACAACCCTTTGAACAACTGGGCCCAGATATACAGAGTATTCAGATGACTAATTACTATACTACCATATTTACCCAAAGTATTGGAACCGGCATAGTGGCTCAGTGGTAGAGCGTCCGCTTTGTGACCGGGAGATTGCGGGTTCGATCCCCGGCCGGGTCATACCAAAGACTTTAAAAATGGTACTAGCTGCTCTTTCGCTTGGTGCTCAGCATTAAGAAAGTAGAGCTAGGAATCGGAACTGGTCAGCTCAGTGTCAGTATAATGTGACTGGGTGGAATATCATGTCAAAGTGTCTGGGGGATGATATTTCAGTGAGGCAGCACTCTAAAAGTGAGCATTGAGCTCCCTGTCACATCCAGACACCGTCGCTATATGACTGAAAGATTGTTGAAAGGGACATTAAGCCCAAATCAAACAAACAAAAAAATCCAAAGTATTGGGACAACTGGGCCCAGTTGTTCAAAACTAACGATGTCGTTAGTTAGCATCGTTAAAACTTTGGTCATTGAATATGGATTATATGCTAATATTTTCGCAGAAAAAATGTGGGTAGCTTTTGCATTTGCAAAAGCTACTCACATTTTTTTCAGCAAAAATACCTGTGAATTAGATATTGTACTAACTTACTAAACTAGAACCATTAACATTTGACCACTAACAAGCTTGTTAAATGCTAACGATGCTTTGAACAACTGGACCCTGAACTATTTACCATATTTGCAATTTGAGCTCCATCAGAATCAAAGGCAGAGCTTCATGCAAGAGAAACTAATTTAAGCCCAACCCCCATCACATCACACTGATCCAGTAGTTCAGTAGTAGGTCAGGTGTGTGGGTCAGACTGCGCTTCAGCTTCCGTAAGCACAAGCCCCAATATAACCCACCCTTCCATTCCATGTCACCTGTCACAGAACTGTATCAGTTCACCAAACTAGTTTTGTTAAAAACAACACCTGGTCAGGTTTACGAGCTAAAGTTTCCGTTTTCAGTAATCCATGTATGTAAGACTATCAGATACATCTCATCCTCTCTACAATAACCACCCTTGCGAAGGCATATAATTCTCTCTTGTAGAGAATTGACTGTTGTAGTTAGGCAAGGTATATCAGTCTGCACCAGAGGGCTTGTTTAGGAGTATCTAATGATACTGTGTTTACCTTAAGTATTTAGACACTTCAACTCCTTACCATGCTTGTTCTAAAATTTGAACAGGTATAATATACTACCCTATATTGTGTCAAAAGATTGCTGGATGAGTGGCAAACAGTGTAGACTGTGATGAGACGCCACATTTTGCGGCATCTCATCGGGGTCTACACTGTTAGCTCAGGCCTGTCTGTCTGAATACATACGGTAAATACGGTAATTCTGGGATAATTTTCCCATAAAAACATATATTGTGGGTACTAATGAGTAGCCACAGTGGTACCAACAGTGAGTACCCACAATAAATGTTTTCATGGAGAAATTTAGAAAATTGTCCCAGAATTATCCTCAGATACTCATCCTTATACAACAAGTCCTTCTGCATGGTTAGACAAGGATTCAAAATTTCTTTAGGCAGCGAAGACTTTGATCAGACTGGATGGATGTGCAGCTGATCTGAGTCTTCACTAAACACATGTACATGTCATAGGCATATTTTCTAGCATTTTATCTCCTGTATATTCATAGGAGAGCGAGTGTACCCTTGCACAAGACTAGATGGTATAACAGATGATGATATGTCAGTACAAGCCACAGAAACTGATGAGAGCCTGCCTCACAGCATGAGTCTACCACTGCTAGAAGAGTCTGAGGCAGGTCTTGAAACCAGTGAAACTACAGGTAAAGCAGATACTTTCAGTGGTCATTAACCCTAAGGGCTCAGGGAAAAATTTCAGCAGATTTTGAAATATATTTCTTATATTTTTCATAAATATATTTCTTATATTTTTCATTAATAGGCTTTGACGCTTCATGCAAATTGTCTCCCTAGGAGACAATTTGCATGGCGTGTCAAAGCCTATTTTCTGGAAAAACGAAGGATTCTGTTTGTGGACAGAAAAGGCCCTGATCAGACGGGATGTTCTGGCTGATCTGGTCCATCTCTGTCTGCATGTGCCCAAAGACTTACTTTTTGCGTCATGATGGAGCCCACATAATCTTTTGGTGATTTTATCAAGATTACCAATTAGTCATGGCCCATATTGCCATTGTTCAGGACTGCTCAAGTAGCTTTGCTATGCAGTCATTTGATAACAGCTGGCCTCGGCTGCTCAGTTGAATGTACATCCAACTGGTGAATAGGAGATTATGAGTTCGATCCCTGCCGGGTCCGGCAACATTCTTTATGGAGATTGATCATCAAATATTATTTACGGTCATTCTCTCCCTTCCACTGATTCAAAAAGGGCAGTTGTCAATTTGTGGTGAAAGAAGGTGTAAAAATACTGGTTGACAACTTAGTGGAATAAGCCTGCCCAGGAAAAGTGTGGTTAGGTAAACTGACCGGCTCAGTGTACCCTTAATGGGTTGACTGGGCTGTAAAAACACAACTAAATAAAAAAAACAAAAACATTTATTTGTAGAATGAGACAGACAGGACTGAACAAACAATGTAGACCCAGATAAGATGCAACAAATTGCTGAATCTCATCTGTGTGTACACTGTTTACCCCTCATTTGGCAGGTTTTAGTCAGATCAGCAGATCGTATAATGGACTTGTTCAAATTTTGGGACAGGCATGGTTAGGAATTAATGTGTCACAGTATTTGGGGTATATACAGTACCATTTCAATGTCAGCATACATCACCTCAAGATATTATAAGCCTTATTTGAGCGGTTCACCGCGAGATCGACCTTCAAAAGAAAGACTGCTAGGAAAAAAAATTGTTTGAAACAGACTATAGCTCGTCCTAGTTGTCCCCCCCTACCAAGCGTCCTGTTTCTAGGTGACCAAGATCGGGTACCAGTCACGCACTGGTTCCCTTCCATCCACGCCACCGTAAGCAACCAATCAGGACGCGCCAGGTATATTCCCGCCAAAGCACGCACCAAGCGTGTGGCATGCCTAACGCATGTGGTAGACATTGTTACTATAAAGGGTAGACGCAAGGTAGAAAACATCACTATTTTTTGGTCGCTTGCGAGGTCAGCACCTTCTGTATAGATTACGACGTTTGGATTTGGAAAGAAGTATTTTTCGCTAGAACAGATAAGTCTGTATCTTTATTTTCACTAAAGCTTTTCTTTGTAGCCCATATCAGTAGTAAGATGTTGTGCATTAATTGCAAGCAAACTAAACTTCCGGCAGACAGCCATGTTTTATGTTTTAGATGTTGCGGGTTTTCGCAACTATCTCCTTGTGCCAGGTCTGCCAATTGGGCTTCAGAGATCTGGGAAGAATTATCCCACTTCCCCTCTTATGTATCTTCTGGTCGGGGGCAGGCTCAGGGATTCCCTTCTAGTACTCTGGTGAATAATTTTCAATTGAACTCTGAGCCTGCTCCAGATTTGGAAAACAGACGTAGGGGACCCCAGGTCGCCGTTACTGTCACTAGTAATGAATGCTTGACTAGGGGACCTCGCCCCGCCCCCAGCGATGCTTCCCGACGGTAGGCAACGCAGGGGGCGCTGGCGAACCCCTGTTCCGGCGGAAATTCCGAACCTAGGTACCTGCCGGGTTATCGTACACCTTATAGGTATGTTAGCTCGGCGGCCTTTAATACGGCGGGCTGATTCCCAAGTAATGTAACTGTGCCTTCCTCTCAATTTTCTTGGCAGGAAGGCGCAGATCAGGGGGCCTTTAATTGGCCTTAATTTTATCACTGGGGTTCATGGGATGGCTTTAGTGGGTATGGTTATTACCCCAACTTATATTTGCCCTGTCCCGAAGCCATTCCTAGCTCGTCCAGTTCAATTACTAACTGTTTCCCAGGAGAATGGTTCTCTCCCTTTAGTTGCTGGCATTCGTACCACACCAAATATCCAGGTAACAGGATCTGTTTCTCATACTTCTCCTGCGGTGAATTCATTTAGGAATCCAAAACCTATTCAAAGTGGTAAGGCCAAAGTATCTCTTTCCACTGTGCCTACTATTAGTAAGGCTTCTCAACATAATAATACTATAGCCATTCCGACTTGCTCGGGTATTATGTTTCAGGAAGTTTCATTTTCAGATTCTTTGATAGCGGAACCAGTTATTGGTACTACCAACTTGGGTAGAAGTAGAAATAGTAAGAATAGACTGGGTACCTCTTCCACATCATCTGCTCTTCCTTCAGTCAGGGTAAGTCAGAATGTTAATGAAGCCTTCGGGCATTTGTATACGGAGGTACAGAATAGCAGCAGGGTTCCATTGGCTGACTATTCATCTGTAAGCGCACTGGGATCTGTAGAGGACGATGTCCCTATAGGTCCTAGTGTTTCTGCAGCCAGACCTTCTGTGGCTATTCCTGCTTTGAGCAGGGATAGTTCTTTAGGTCTTACAGCTACGCCATTGAGGGTAACCAACCCCTCACGTAGCACCCCTGACATTGCCTCAGCCATATCCCAGGCAGTATTGAGGACTCTATCAGGGTTGGGCAACTTGGCTTCGTCAGTGGATCTCCCTTCTGTTGCTGAAGAAGGGGAGGGGCAAACTTTCACGGGTCAGTCTGGATCCACTGGCAATGGTCGCGACCATGTTTGGACCATTAGCCAAGACCCCCGGGCTCCATATCATGAATGTGATTATGTCCCGGACCAGGCTCTATCAGAGAGTTCATTAAGTTCTTCTCAAAAGAGCCAGTCTCATGAGCCTGCCACAAACTACCATGAGACACTGGAGGAAGTTTACTCCCTTTTGGGAGAACTTTACCCCAAGGCTGACCAAACTCAAGACAGCGCGCGAGTCCATTCCCTGCTTGAGTCTATTTTGGACCAGCCTACTTCCTCCAGGTCAACACTTCCAGAATCCTCAACAGTGAATCAGTTGATGGGGAAGCTGTTTGACAACACCGCAGAGGCTAGAAATAATCCAAATTGGTATGTACCTAAGAAAACAATTGATTACCTTGCTCGACCACATTCTTACGCTTGTCATACGGAATTTTGGCCGAGTAAGATACCCACCCTTGATGCTGACGCTGGCAGGCTAGGCATCTCAGTGGGCAGATTCGCCTCTTTACCAGTGGCTCATTTAGAGTACCTTGAGCGGTTAGCAAGGAGAGCGGTGGCCATCAGTTCACATTGTGATTTTTTTGTTGGTTCGGCTGCATTTCAGGCCCTCTGCGCAGAGCATGTTGACCCGGATGTTCTGCGTAGTCTACTTCTAGCAGTGAACCGCTCTGCTAAGCACATCATGGCCCTAGGCCTATCTGTGTCTGCTGTGCTGTTGCATCAGCGCTGTAATGCTGCTCTAAATACCTCTAATTTACTTTTATCTCATAACAAGGACAATCTTAGAGCAGCTCCTCTGAATTCTTCCTCTCTTTTTGGGTGTAAAATAGAGGAAGTTTTCAGAGCAAATTTAGACGATAGACATCATTCCCTCCTGAGAGCAAATTATTCAGGAGTATCGGCCAACAGAAAGAGACCTTCCTCCTCTACT
This sequence comes from Anodontia alba, assembly GCA_964016985.1. Lineage (NCBI taxonomy): Eukaryota > Metazoa > Mollusca > Bivalvia > Lucinida > Lucinidae > Anodontia > Anodontia alba. The sequence continues at coordinate 106,402,006 of OZ024823.1, forward strand.
TTTAATTCAAATCCAGCGAAGAAGTCTAGGTGGGAACCAAAAGCTAGCCGGATTCCCACTTCCACTTCTTCTTCATCTGCTGTCTCTTTCAAACGGTTTCGACCCACCAAGGAGGGCCGTGGTGGATCATCTTCTTTCAGGGGGGGCCCGCTAGGAGGAGTAAATGACATCATCAGGGCCCTTCCATCTGCACCTCATCCTTCTCTTCCGGTGGGAGCTCGTTAAATTTTTGTGGAGGCTTGGTCAGCCATAACTCGGGATTCCTGGGCCCTTTCTATTCTCCGGAAGGGCTATAGGATTCCCTTTGCAAGGGAACCTCCATTATCGTTGTCTCCAATTCTGTTCCCTGTAGCTCAACAACATTTAAATCACTTGAGGGAGGAGGTGCAGATTCTACTGGAAAAGAAGGCTGTAGAGATTGTGAGAGATACCACCTCTCTACAGCCGGATTTTCTTAGTGAAGAAGAAAACCGGCCGTTTTTTCGTCTCATTATAGACCTATCATCGCTCAACAAAATGATGAAGGTAGATTACTTTCAAATGGAAACTGCGGCCTCCATTCGGAGAGCTATTCCTCCAGAGGCTTGGGCGGTTTCTATAGACTTTATGGACGCATACCTCCATATTCCTATTCATCCAGCGTCTCGCAAGTACCTGAGATTTTCCCTAGAAGGCACTATATACCAATTTCGGGCGCTTCCATTCGAAATCTCAACAGCGCTTTTCGTTTTTACAAACTTGATGGAGATTGTGGCGGGACATATTCGATCTCTAGGACCAAACATTCACCAATATTTCGACGATTGGCTCGTCCATCGTCTTTCGCAGGAGTCCCTACTGTCCGACCTTTCACTAGCTTGGGAAATCATTACAAGTCTGGGTCTAATACCAAATCCTCTGAAATCAGACCTAGTTCCATCTCAGGACTTCGTGTATGCAGGAATGAGGTTCCTGACTCACATTGGCATTGTCAGAGTTCCAGAAGAGAGTCATCAAAATTCTTGTCCTTCTATTTCGGGTTCTACAGGTTCAATTCATTACCGCCCGAGAATTTTTGTCCATGTTGGGATCACTCAATGCTGTAGCAGATTTAGTTCAGTTGGATCGCCTTCATATGAGACCTCTTCAGTTCCATCTTCTGGCCAACTCGAAACCTCACCGCGACAGTTTGGTCCAACCTTTTCCAATATCCCATTCATGTCGTGTAGCAATCAAATGGTGGATGAATCCTTCCATTTATGTGGCTGGAATTCCCATTGTTATACCAGCCCCAGATTTCCATCTGTTTTCAGATGACAGGCATTCGGGCTGGAGCGCACATTAGAACCCCTAGGTCTAGAGGTTGGGGACTGTGGGATGTTGCTTCCCAATACCTTCACATCAACAATTTGGAGTTACGAGCAGTTTTCCTAGCACTCCAACATTTTCAGAGTCACATTTACAATTCTTGCGTGATGGTAGCGTCAAACAATTCATCAGTAGTGGCTTACCTCATGAAGCAAGGGGGGACCCACTCTCCATCTCTGTGCATGCTAGTGTGGGAGCTTCTTTACTGGTGTCATCATAGGAATATTCACATTCAAGTCAGGCATATTCCAGGGAAATTGACTGTTTTGGCAGACAGCCTGTCTCGCCCAGACCAATTTCTCCCCACCGAATGGTCTCTGGATCGGGAGATAGCTACCCAAATTTTCAGTCTTTGGGGTACTCCTCAGATAGATCTTTTCGCCACCAGATTAAACCATCTTCTGCCCCTGTTTGTTTCTCCAGTACCGGACCACAGGGCTTGTGCAGTGGATGCTATGTCACTAGAATGGAAAAACCTATTCGCATACGCATTTCCTCCATTCAAACTTGTTCCCCTGGTTCTAAACAAGATGAGGGATTCCAACAGTCGGTTCATTCTCATAGCCCCGTGTTGGCCTCAGAGGAGCTGGTTTTCAGTCATTTTGAGTCTCATTATAGACTTTCCCAGGGAACTTCCGGTTCATCGGGGTTTGGTATCACAACATCAGGGAAAAGTACTCCATCAGAATCCAGCTATGTTGCATCTTCACGCTTGGAAGTTGTCAGGAGTCAAAAGGTAGACACATTTCTGGATTCGCTACCCAGTATATCTCTCAATCCCGCAGAGAGTCTACGCTCAAGGTCTACTCTACGAGGTGGAAGATGTTCTCGGATTGGTGTTTGCAAAGGGAAGTTAATCCTGTCGATCCCGCTTTAAAATGATTTGGTAGATTTTTTATTGCTACCTTTTTAACACCCTGAAATTATCTGTAGCTTCTATTAAAGGCTACCGCTCCGCCATCTCAAATACACTGAATTTTTTCCAAATCAGCAGACTGTGCGGCGGACCCAATCATTTCAGATCTTATTAAAGGTTTTGCCCTGAGAAAACCGGTTTCCAGATCTCTTACGCCCAAATGGAATTTGACTTGTGTTCTTTGGTCTCTTAATAAAGCTCCTTATGAACCACTAAAGACTGCTGACATCAAATACATCACGCTTAAAGCAGTGTTTCTTCTTACATTTGCGGCTACTAGAAGAAGTGAGATTCATGCTCTGTCAATTGAGGAAGGCTGTTTTAGGTATGACCGCAACTCTGATTCCATTACCCTCCTCACACAACCTGGGTTTTTAGCAAAAAAAAAAAAAAAAAAAAAAAAAAAAAAAAACAACTTCCAGAGTCATTACCAGAACCTATTGTTATTCCAGGTCTTTCTCAGTTTTGTGGTTCTGATACGGATGTTAGACTTTTGTATCCGGTCAGAGCTGTTAGAGCTTATTTGTCCAGAGTGAAAGCTAAGAGATCGGGAAGGAAGAGACTGTTTTTTACCACTGAAGGGCTCTAAAGATATTTCACCTTCCACTATTTCTTGTTGGATCTGTGACGTTATCAAACTAGCTTATGCAGATTTATCATCTTCGGATCTGTCATTCATGAAAATCTCGGCTCATGAATTTAGAGCTTTGTCTTCGTCTTGGGCTTATTGGAATTCTGTCGCCCTTGACGATGTGGTAAGGGCTGCATATTGGCGTACAAATAGTAACTTTTCTTCATTTTACTTTAGATATTTGGCCCCAATTAGGCAGGATACATCGTCATTGGGACCTCTCGTGGCGGCGCAGTCTATTACTGGCTGCCATCGTTCTGTATCTTTAAGTCTCTTCACAATATTTTAAGCCTGCTTGAATCCGGTGTGAAACTTTTCTTCAAAGGGTCTGTCTTATTCTTCTCCATCAACGGATATTGGCATTCGACCCGCAAGCATACCTACAATGCAAAAATATTCCCCTAAAAATACTATGAATTACCAGGGGACTGCTGAACTTCACCGGATTCCAGCATGGGTGAGTAGATATTTATATTGTTTTTATCGCACCTGCTTGTAGCAGGGTGCGATATAGGCGTCCAATTTTCTGTCCGTCCGTCCGTCCGTCCGTCAGTCCGTCCGTCAATCCGTCCGTCCGTCTGTCAACATTTATGTCGACGTTCGACATTTATGTCAAAGTTAGTATTCTAATCAACTACAAGACTAAACAACCATCAAACTTTGCATAAAACATCTCCCTGACCTCCTGACTTTGCGACATAGGCGTCCGCTTTTCCGTATGTCTGTCCATTCGTCCGTCCGTCTGTCAACATTTATGTCGACGTTCGACATTTATGTCAAAGTTAGTATTCTAATCAACTACAAGACTAAACAACCATCAAACCTTGCATGAAACATCTCCTTGACCTCCCGACTTTGTGACGTAGGTGCCCACTTTTCCATTCGTCTGTCTGTTTGTCCGTCCGTCTGTCTGTTAACAGTTCTGTTATGTCGAAGTTCGACATTTATGTCAAAGTTAGTATTCTAATCAACTACAAGACTAAACAACCATCAAACCTTGTATGAAACATCTCCCTGACCTCCCGACTTTGCGACATAGGTGCCCGCTTTTCCATTCGTCTGTCCGTTCGTCCATCCGTCTGTCTGTTAACAGTTCTATTATGTCGAAGTTTGACATTTACGTCAAAGTTAGTAGTCTTATCAACTACAATTCTACAACAACCATGATACCTTGCATGACACATCTCCCTGACCTCCTGACTTGGCAGGTATGTTGACCCAGTGACCTTGACCTATATTTTGCGCTCCATTGGCTTTGACACAATTTACGTTGACGTTCCAGATCTTCTCAACTATAAGGTGTACAACTACCAAACCTTGCATAGTGCTTCTCCTAGATGTACTGACTTGGCAGGTACCTTGACCCAGTGACCTTGACCTATATATTGCGCTCCAGTGACTTTGACATATTTTGTGTCGACGTTCGATATCTCCTCAACTATAAGGCCTACAACCATCAAACCTTGCAAAGTGCTTCTTCTCAATGAACTGACTTGGCAGATACCTTGACCTGGTGACCTTGACCTATATTTTGGCTGCAGTGACCTTGACATAATTTACGTCAATGTTCTAGATCTCCTCAAGTGTAAGACCTCTAGCCACCAAACCTTGCATAGTGCTTCTCCTAGATGTACTGACTCCGCAGGTATCTTGACCCGGTGACCTTGACCTATATTTTGCGCTCCAGTGCTTTTTACACATTTTATGTCAACGTTCAATATCTCCTCAACTATAAGGCGTACAACCATCAAACCTTGCATAGTGCTTCTCCTCAATGTACGAACTCTGCAGGTACCTTGACTGGGTGACCTTGACCTATATTTCGCACTCCATTGACTTTTACACCTTTTACGTCACCCTTCCTTATGTCCTCAACTGTAAGGCCTTCAACCACCAAACCTTATATAGCACTTCTTCTCGATGTACTGACTCGGCAGGTACCTTGACCTGGTGACCTTGACCTATATTGTGCACTCCAGTGACTTTGACACATTTTATGTTGATGTTCGGTATCTCCTCAAATACAAGACCTACAACCACTAAACCTTGCATAGTGCTTCACCTCATTGCACTGGCTTGGCAGGTACATTGACCCAGTGACCTTGACTTATATTTGACACATTTTACATTGATGTTTGATAACTCCTCAACTATAAGGCCTACAACCACTATACCTTGCATTGTGCTTCTCCTTGATGTACTGAATTAGCAGGTATCTTGACCCGTGACCTTGACCTATATTTCATGCTCCAGTGACTTTTACACATTTTACGTCAACGCTCCATTATCATTGGGCTGTATGATACGAAAAGTCAGTGCTGAAGCTATAGCCATTAGAGGGAATGGGACTGGCCTGGAATATATGTGCCCCACTAGGCACTTTGTCTACATTTTTTTCAACCCAGTTTTCCAAGTAAGCACTGCTAAGAATGAAATAAACTTATTTAATAACCACGTTCTGATTGTGGCTCCTGTGACTTTTGCCCTAGCAGGTGCGATGACGCCTTCCGCGGAATTCTTGTTATTATTACCTTCCCACCTATGCTTATTATTCAGGCTTATAATATCTTGAGGTGATGTATGCTGACATTGAAATGAAATTTTTAAAGTAAAATTAATTTCAGTTAAAGCATACTCACCTCAAGATATTATCAAATGTCCCTCCTCCCACCCCGCTTTCATTGTTAAATTTTATTGCTCCCAAAAAATAGGGATGTTTTCTACCTTGCGTCTACCCTTTATAGTAACAATGTCTACCGCATGCGTTAGGCGTGCCACACGCTTGGTGCGTGCTTTGGCGGGAATATACCTGGCGCGTCCTGATTGGTTGCTTACGGTGGCGTGGACGGAAGGGAACCAGTGCGTGACTGGTACCCGATCTTGGTCACCTAGAAACAGGACGCTTGGTAGGGGGGACAACTAGGACGAGCTATAGTCTGTTTCAAACAATTTTTTTTCCTAGTAGTCTTTCTTTTGAAGGTCGATCTCGCGGTGAACCGCTCAAATAAGGCTTATAATATCTTGAGGTGAGTATGCTTTAATTGAAATTAATTTTACTTTAAAAATTTCATAATAACCCTAAGTATTGGGACAGATAGGCCTTTGGAAACAGAGTAGACCCAGATTAGATGCAGCAAAATGATCAGGGTCTACTCTGTTTGCCACTTATTCAGCACTACTTTAGACACATAAACCAGTAGTAAAATGGACTATTTCAAATTGTAGGACAAGTATGGTGAGGAGTTAAGGTGTCCCAATACTTAGGAAAATATGGTAATTGTTGTGAATGGTATTTTTTCCAGATGATGTTTCTGGTCAGAGTAAAGATGACAGCTCCAAACTGAGTTTAGAGAAAGAATCCTCCATGATGGTTGACATGTTGTTAGACGAGGGTACATATGATGACGAAACCTCCGAGAAGCTTCATGCGTACGTGACAGGAGAGAATATAATGCCGCCGCTGAGTATGCCAGGGTATAATAATGTGATGTTTGTACCACCTATGCCTAGTAATAATATGAATGGAACTATGGATATTTCTGGTTCCCCTAATGTGTAAGCTTCTGTAGCTTAGTCCTGTCATTGTTGTGAATCTTTTTTAGGTGAATGGATACACCTCAAAGATCTTTATTTCATTTTTCAAAGGGAGACAACTTTAAAAGACAAGTAGTTGCCTACCTAGTATTTAAAACCTTTCAAAAATTGGGGTACTCTTGAAGGAACAAGTTTGTTTCCTCCTTCTAGGAGCAAATTATTTCTTTTAAGAGTAGCAGTCTTTGAGCGGGGATGCATGGTTTTCTTTGTCAAGAGTTCTTTCCCTTGATCTTTCCCTTGAAGGTGTGTCCATTCCCCTTAACATTTAACATACTCTAGGTGAAATGTGCAAATGATAGATGAATAACATTTTTTTCACAGAAATAAAGCTTGATTTGCTATTCAAATTATCCCCATATTAAAACAAATTGCTAATATTCCCTTTTCGTGAAGAATAAGAAAAATCTGTTTTATTGCTTAGTATTTTCAGCAGATGACATTTTGAAATATTTTTTTCTTTTTTTTTTTCCACATAAAACATGATTTGACATTTCATGCAAATGGAGACAATATTAGCATGAAATGTCAAATCCTTTTTTTGTTGGGTTTTTTTGAAAAATAAGAAACATATAACCAATTTGTCATCTGCTGTATTAGCCCAGAGAGTGGTAACGGTTAAAAGGTGGTCTGCTACTGTTTGATTTAAGAGGTTAAAAGATTAAACTTTCGGCCCAAAAATAGCAGCAAAAACAAAAAAAAAAAAGCAAAAAAGAAAAAAAAGAAGGTGATACCTGTATATGTGAAAAGAGAAGACCTACATCAGCTTTGAATGTCTGGGCCCAGTTGTTCAAAGCTAACGACGTCGTTAGTTAACAATTCGTTAAAATTTACATTGAGTGATACACAAATATGCTGAAACTTTTTGCTGAAAAAATGTGAGTAGCTTTTGCAGTGCAAAAGCTACTCATATTTTTTCAGCAAAAAATATCAGAATATTGTATATTGAGTGTGCTAAAACAGTTAACGAAATGACCCTTAACGAGCTCGTTAAGCTAACGATGCTTTGAACAACTGGGCCCAGATCTTGAGCTTGGATATCTTATCAGACTGCGGATCCCAATCTTCACTAAGCACTGCCGGAATACTGTTATCTCCCAAGGACATTGGTCAGTTTGACCGATAATTTCTTCAGATATTAAACAGTATTGCAACTCAGGGCCCAGTTGTTCAAAGCGTCGTTAGCTTAACGACATCATTAAGGTTCATTTCGTTAACTGTTTTAGCTGATTCAATACACAAAATTCTGATATTTTTTGCTGAAAAAATGTGAGTAGCTTTTGCACTGCAAAAGCTACTCACATTTTTTCAGCAAAAAATTTCAGAATATTTGCGTATCACTCGATGTAAATTTTAACAAATCGTTAACTAACGACGTCGTTAGCTTTGAACAACTGGGCCCTGAATTAATGGTTTTAAATTTTTATTCTTAATTTTCAATACTGGTTAACTGTTTAAGAGGATTAAGCTTGCCCAGTAGAAGTGCGGTTAGATAAACTGACTGCGCTTGACATGACCCCATTGAGTTGATTGGGCCATAAAACCTCAACACAAACAAACAACATGTACAAGATATCATTATTTGCTCTCAGAAAATACTCTTCAGTTAGGGTAGTTCAAGAATTAATCATTTTAGAAGGTTTGGAAGCACTTGACTCATTTAATTACAAGTGGGTATGTACATATCTACATGTATAAGATTTTTTTTTTTTTTTTTGATTGGTGGTAAGTTTTTCAAAAAGTACCTTCCTACCAACTTGTATTTCAGGTTAGACATTTCAGAAATCAGGGATATGGACCTTTGCTTATCATTGTAATATGGCATTTGCTCCTGACTGGACAGTTATTCTGTATATAAATGTTCATCATGCTGGGTAAACATTTCAGCAGACAGCCTTTTTTTTTTTTTTAAATAATAATAATTTCCCCCAAAAATGTGCCTGTTTTAGTGTTTTGGAGCTTTCTTGCAAACCGCGAGTCTTCCATGGCTTTTGATGTTTGTGTGGTCAGATATCTAGATAAAAGAGAGATATCCGGATATCAGAATAAATAGTTTTCTTATTTCTGCACAAAAATTTTGTTGTGGATGCTGATTAGAAGCACTTTGGTAAGGCTTCTCTAATAAGTGCCCACAACATGTTTTAGTTGAGAAATAAAAAAAATATTAACATTTTTTATGGAAAAGCACCTTATCTAGAGCTCTGGGTCCAGTTGTTCAAAACTAACGATGTCGTTAATTAATGTATCGTTAAAACTTTGACCATTAAATATTCACATACGCTAATATTTTTGCTGAAAAATGTGAGTAGCTTTTGCATTTGCAAAAGCTACTCACATTTTTTAAGCAAAAATACCTGTGAATTAGATATTGTTCTTACTAGAACAGTTAATGTTTTGACCACTAATGAGCTTGTTAAGCTAACAATGCTTTGAACAACTGGGCCCTGGTTGGTTGTTGTATCCTTGAATTAGTCTAGGTCTATTACTGTGCCTTAGTTTTTGTTACCCTGCAATAGGGGATAAGGTTTATCTCTGGTTATGGAGATAGTTCCATAATGTAGGATAGTTACCATTATTTTTGCCTCAATATACAGGCGACCCTCGTTATCTCGAATTCCAAGGGACTCTATTAAATACTTCGAGATATCCGTACCTCGACTTATAAGATTCGCAGAGTTGAAGAAAAAAATTATTCCCCCACATTTAACAAATATATATGTATGTGGACTTGAAGTTAGAGATATATTAAAAATATTGTGGAAAAGAGGAGAAATTGCTCCTTAGGAGCAATTTCTCCTCTTTTCCACAATATTTTTTTGCCTGTTGTTAGATGTTTTTGTTTCGGCAGGGACCAGATTTTTACTTCGAGATAAGCGGTTATTCGAGATAAGCGGGTTCAAGATAACGAGAGTCAACTGTATATGTTTTGAATACTTATTTTAATCATACATTCCTAACTAAAATTCTATAAGTGCAGGTATAACGAAGGTTTTCTTCTGAATCCCTGCGAGTTTTGATAAGTATTTGTATGTATAACTGGTTGTATTGTCATCATTTAAAAGTGTACATCTGTGAACAGTGGAGACATCTGGGCATCAAGACCTGGCCTGTTCAGCATGGAACCAGATGGTCAAAGCAAAAGAACTTTAGGAAGTTGTCAAACCAACGTTTTAATTTATATTTTTGCTCAAACATTTTTAAGGGAATAGATACTTTTAAAGGGGAGGCAACTCAAAATTGTTTTGCCTTCCTTCTGAAAGGGGCCTACTCTCAAAGGGAAGAATTTGCTCCACTGTGGAGAAATTCTTTTAAACTTTTATAGTTTGGCCATTTTCAGGAGGGCCTTTGTGTCCAGTAGAGCAAACAGGAAGTCACAAAAGTTATCTGCCTTGTAAAAAAATGGCGAAATAATCCACCAGGTTATCAGGTCAGCTTTAACACATGAATATTTTTTAGACTAATTACAGTCGAACCTCAATGGCTCGAACATCTTTGGGATCAAGGAAATTCGTTCAAGACAAGGGTAGTTTGAGCCACTGAGGGTTAATTATGGCATCAGTTCAGGAGGCAAATAGCGATAATTTAGGGAAATCTTTTCGATTTTCTACACAATGATTGTTTGTTGAGTGTACTCATTAGAATTGCCTCGATGAGGCATTTCTAATGATTACACACAGCATACAATTCCATGATAAAATAAGAAAAAAATCCCCCTAAATATTTGTTGTTTTTTTTTTGAGCTATTGGAAGGATTTTGTAGGACTGAAAAAAGTTCGAATCAACCACGGTAAACAAGCCATCCAGGTTCGAGCCATTGAGTTTATACTGTATAAGGTCTGATTGGAGCCTACACTTTCCACTTAAAGAATCCTTGAAGAGTGGCCAATGAAGATTGATCAGGCTGTCTGGATGTGAAGGCTGATCTGAGTCATCCTTGGATGCACCTGGCCTGTGCGGACATTGCAGTTCAATTCAGTTCTTTAAAGATGTTAACCCTTGTCCTGCTGAACCCGGATATAATACCCTGCCTTTGCAAACAGTGTAGATCCAGATCAGTTGGCTTCTGAAGAAGCCAACTGATCTGGATCTGCACTGTTTGCCATTAAGTCTGTGAATTTATATCAACAACCTTGATCAAGTAATCTGATTGGCTGAAAATTAGAAGTGGGTGTGGCTTCTTAATTTATTCAGCAGGACAAGAGTTAATAATAGTAACATTTTACTAGTCTAATATTTGGTCATTAACTATATTTCCAATTCAAGATGATTTGAATAAATTGTCTAACTCATTTTGTCAGGACATTTACCGTGTATTGGTATGTATCAAGAGATAGACTGCGGCAAGAGAATGTGCCTTTGAGCATGCGCAAAATTTGCAGATCCACATAATCCTGCACATGTGCAAAGTTTCATTCGAGCACTTGCTCTGTTGAAATATTCTATGGTATTCAATGATTCTGTTTGTGGTCAATGAAGCCCCTGATCAGGCTGATCTGAGCCTTCGCTGTCTGCATATGAAGACAACCCCGCCGAGGTCGGCAACATTCTTTCGTGGAGATTGATCGTGATATATTTTCTACGGTCAGTCTTTCCCTTCCGCTGATTCAAGAAGGGCAGTTGTCAGTTTTTGGTGAAAGAATGTGCACAATACTGGTTAACCGCTTAGAGGAGAGGACTAAGCCTGCCCAGTAAAACTGAGGTTAGGTAAACTGACCGCGCTCGACATGACCCCATTGGGTTGACTGGGCCGTAAAACCTCAACACAAACAAACAATGTCCGAAGACACATTTTTGCATGGCGCTGCCCATATAGATTGTATTAATGCTGTTTTTATTGCAGGGGTAACTCTGAGATGGATGATGAAACACCCTCACATTTAAAAAAGATACTAAGTAGTGCTAAGAAGAAGCCCTCTTCAACCCCAGTATTTGGCTCTACATCCTACAAAGCCACTTTTCCTTCCACCAACCAGCTCACCACCCCCAGTGTGAGCCCTGCTGTTGGTCCGGGATTATCTACAGCACTAGATGCACGACTGGAGTGTGGGCTGGAGACAAAGGCTGAGATACGCCTGAGGAAAATGCTATCGTTACAGACCGACACACTGCAAGGAGCTTTTATAGCACCACTACCTATGCCACCGGCTAATGGACACAGCAACATCAGATCCCAGCAGACTCCAACAGATGATGAACTAGCTGATTCCGTTTCTGGTGGCTCACAGGTTTGTATTAACGCTTAGCACTCTGGGTAAAAAAATCAACGGACAACATTTTGAAATTTTTATGCCCCCGCCATTTTCAAGGTGGTGGGGGTGAGGAGTGCATATAGTATCACCACTGTATGTCCATCCCATATGTAACACAAATGGTTTCTGTGTGATATCTTTTGAAAAGATTAGTGTATTGGATTGAAATTTTATACACAGGTATATAATCATAAAATGTAGGTCAAGTTAGATTTAGGGTAAAATCCGCCAATTATTTTGGGAGTTATGGCCCTTTTTAGCTCACCTGAGCTCTGCTCAGGATGAGCTATTGTGATCACTTTTCGTCCGTCGTCCGTCCGTCCGTCCGTCCGTCCGTCCGTCCGTCCGTGCGTCCGTCCGTCCGTGCGTCCGTCCGTTAACATTTTCAAACGACTTCTCCTCTGAAACCGCTGAGCCAATTTTGCTCAAATTTCATATGGAGCCTCCTTAGGGTGGGGGAACGAAAAATTGCTAAAATGGTCGCGGTTCGTTGACCAAGATGGCCGCCACGCCCATATATGGTAAAAACCTTTAAAAATCTTCTTCTCCAGAACCGAGAATGCCTTGGGGCTGAACCTTTGCAGGAATCATCGGGGACGGGAGGTCTACCAAAATTGCTAAAAGAATTGTCGTACGTTGACGTTTGACCTTTTTACAGCAAGGTCAAGTTTGCTTCCCTATGTATTTGTATGGGAAAAACCTTTAAAAATCTTCTTCTCCAAAACCGAGCATGCCTTATGGCTGAATCTTTGCATATACCTTTGGGAACAGGAGAGCTACCAAAATTGCTAAAATAATGGTCGTACATTGACATTTGACTTTTTTACGTTAAGGTCAATTTTGCTTCCTTATGCATTTGTATGGGAAAAATGACCAGAATTTCAAACAACTTCTGCTCTGGAGCCTCTGGGCCAATTTTGCTCAAATTTCATATGGAGCCTCCTTAGGGTGGGGGAACGAAAAATTGCTCAAATGGTCACGGTCCGTTGACCAAGATGGCCGCCACGCCCATATATGGTAAAAACCTTTAAAAATCTTCTCCTTCAGAACCGAGAATGCCTTTGGGCTGAACCTTGGCAGGAATCATCGAGGACGGGAGGTCTACCAACATTGCTAAAAGAATTGTCGTACGTTGACGTTTGACCTTTTTACGGCAAGGTCAAGTTTGCTTCCCTGTGCATTTGTATGGGAAAAACCTTTAAAAATCTTCTTCTCCAAAACTGAGCATGCCTTATGGCTGAATCTTTGCATATATCTTCGGGAACAAGAGGGCTACCAAAATTGCTAAAATAATGGTCGTACATTGACATTTGACCTTTTTACGTTAAGGTCAATTTTGCTTCCTTATGCATTTGTATGGGAAAAATGTTCAGAATTTCAAACAACTTCTTCTCTGGAGCCTCTGGGCCAATTTTGCTCAAATTTCATATGGAGCCTCCTTAGGTAGGGGGAACAAAAGATTGCTGAAATGGTCACGGTTCATTGACCAAGATGGGTGCCATGCCCATATATGGTAAAAACCTTTATAAATCTTCTTCTCTAGAACAGAGGATGCTTTGGGGCTGAATATTTTCATAAATCATCGGGGACAGGGGGTCTACCAAAGTTGCTAAAATAATGGTCATACATTGACATTTGACCTTTTTACGGCAAGGTCAAGTTGCTTCCTTATGCATTTGCATGGGAAAAAACATTTAAAAATCTTATTCTCCAAAACCGAGGATGGCTTGTGGCTGAATCTTTGCATATATCATCTGGAACGGGCGGTCTACCAAAGTTGCTAAAATAATTGTCATACATTGACATTTAACCTTTTTACGGTGAGGTCAAGTTTGCTTCTGTATGCATTTGTATGGGCGCCATACATTTGTATGGAAAAAATGTTGATAATTTCAAATGGCTTTTCCTCTGAAGCCTCCGGGCCAGTGTTGCTCAAATTTCATGCAGAGCCTCTGTGGGCAGGAGAATGAAAGATTGCTAAAATGGGTATGGTCCATTGATCAAAATGGCTGCCATGCCAGTATATGGTAAAAACCTTCAAAAATCTTCTTCTCCATAACTAAATAAGCCCTGGGTCCTAATCTTTGCACAAATTATAGGGGACAGGAGATCTACCAAAATTGCTCAAATGATGGTTTATGTTGACATTTGACCTTTTTACCTCCAAGGTCAAATTTGCTTCCCTATTTGTATGGGCCATATACATTTATATTGAAAGTATCGAAGTGACTTGTAGATCAACAGTAGTTAAAATTGTTCTGATTGGAAATCTAAGATGGCCATCATCTGGTTTATATTTATAATATGTCCCTGCCACTGTGCTGTTTACATGTATAAAATCACGATTCTTCAGAAACCACTTAGCCAATTTCCACCAAATTTCACATTGATCCTTCTGTTGAAATGTGATTGATAGTTTATTCATGATCATGCTCCATTGACTGTCAGGCCCATATATTCTTCTTCAAAACTAAAAACTGCTCAAATGATGATATTTTCATTTGTTGCGATGATAGGATTGGATAAATGATGCATAACATCTGCATGTCTGCAGTGGCTATGTCACTCAGGTGAGCGAATCGTGGCCCGTGGGCCTCTTGTTCAATTTTGAAAAATGGTTTCTGTTCCATAACTTTTGAAAAGATTAGTGTATTAGATTCATATTTTATACACGAGCATATAATTATAAAATATAGGTCAAGTTCGATTTAGGGTAAAATCCACCAATTATATTTTCGGAGTTACGGCCCTTTTTCAAAGTTGAAAAATAGTTGAAAAATGGTTTCCGTTCGATATCTTTTGAATAGATTAGTGTATTGAATTCATATTTTATACACGAGCATATAATTTTATAAAATATAGGTCAAGTTCGATTTAGGGTAAAATCCACCAGTTATTTTTGGAGTTACGTCCCTTTTTCAACCTTGAAAAATAGTTTCCGTTTGACATCTTTTGAAAATATTAGTGTATTGGATTCATATTTAATACACAGGTATATAATCATAAAATAGAGGTCAAGTTCGATTTAGGGTTAAATCCTACCATTATTATGGGAGTTATGGCCCTTTTTCACCTTCAAAAAATGTTTTCCTTTCGATATTTTTTAAAAAAAGATTGGTGTATTGGATTCATATTTTATACACAGGTATATAATCATAAAATATAGGTCAAGTTTGATTTAGGGTAAAATCTGCCAATTATTATGAGGGTTATGGCCCTTTTTTCAACTTCATTTTTTGCAAAATGCCTGTGTGGGGGTGAGGATGGCCCTGGGCGGGGGCATCTGTGTCGTATTGACACATTTCTATTTTTTTTTTGGAGAAAAAAGGCTTGGACATTTCATGCAAATTGCCTCCTATGGAGACAATTTGCATGATATGTCAGAGTCTAATTTCTGGGAAAAATAAGAAAAATATTATCAATATCTGCTGAATATGCCCAGAGAGTGATAATGGTTAAAGTGCAGGATATGTTGATAGTTTACTTTATTTACCCAAAGTATTCAGACAGATGAGGCTGAGCAAACAGTGCAGACCCAGATCAGATGCCACATTTTGCGGCGATCTGGGTCTACACTGTTTGCCACTTATCCAGCAGTTCTTAAGATGTCATCATGCAGTAAAATGGACTATTTCAAATTTTAGTGCAAATACGGTAAGGTATTAAGGTGACCAAATACTTGAGGTAAGTACAGTACTGATGATTTAGAATTACAGTCGACTCTCGTTATCTCGAACTCCAAGGGACTCTATGAAACAGTTCGAGATATCCGTACTTCGACATATCAGATTTGCGGACTCAGGAAAACAATTAATCGAACAACCACCTTTAACAGAATGAATATGTAATCTGACTCCTAAGTTAGAGACATTTTGAAAATATTGTGGAAAAGAGGAGAAATTGCTCCTAAGGAGCAATTTCTCCTCTTTTCCACAATATTTTATTGCCTGTTGGTAGATCTCTGTGTTAAAACAGGGACCAGATTTTCACTTCGAGATAAGCGGTTATTCGAGATAACCGAGTTCGAGATAACGGGAGTCGACTGTATTTCTGCTCAAAAATCTGTTGTGGATAGTCAGACACTGTTACTGTACTTACCCTTAATATATCCTTACCATACTTGTCCTAAGATTTGAACAAGCTGAAGTGTTCAGGTGGGAAAGTCGTTAGCACTCCATACTTCAGGGCCCAGTTGTTCAAAGCATCGTTAGCTTAATGAGCTCGGTAAGGGTCATTTCGTTAACTATTTTAGCGGATTCAATATACAATAATCTGATATTTTTTGCTGAAAAAATGTGAGTAGCTTTTGCACTGCAAAAGCTACTCACATTTTTTCAGCAAAAAATTTCAACATATTTGCGTATCACTTGATGTAAATTTTAACGAATCGTTAACTAACGACATCATTAGCTTTGAACAACTGGGCCCAGATCACAAGGACCCCGGGTTCAAATCCCACAGGAGGTGGAATTCAGCTCATGACTGTATGGCGCTTCACTGCAAAGCTTTCGTTATGACCCTTCCATTGTCTGGATATGGCTTGAATAATATTAAAAGGGACGTAAAACACCAAATCATCATCATTATTTGAAAACTCCATTTTACTACCTGCTGATGTGTCTAAAAACAACTGTACTGAGTGGCAAACAGTGAAGACCCTGATCAGATGCTGCATTCTGCAGCATCTGATCTAGGTCTACACTGTTTTCCCAGGCCTATCTTTCCCAATACTTAGGGTTATTATGGTAAGTACAGACATCATAGTTCTGAGGGAAAAATTAATATTTTCAGAATTTTTGTGTATGGAGTCCTGGCTGCATGCTTGATGAGTCTTATATACCAGACAAACAGAGCCACATAATTATTTGAGTTTTTTTTTTCCATTCTGATTAACAACGCTTAGTAACACTCTGAGTAAAATGTTCAGCAGACAACATTTTGAAATATTTTATATTCCCAGAAAATAGGCTTTGACATTTAATGCATATTGTCTCCTAAGGAGACAGTTTGCATGAAATATCAAAGCCTATTTGCTGAGAAAAAATTAGAAAAATATCAATTTGTCGTCTGCTGAATTTGCCCATAGCATGCTAATTAAGTAAAATAGAAGATAGATTTGATAGTAATGTATTTACATAAATTATACATGTACACGAGATGATGAAGTTTTTTCTTTTAAATTTAATATATTAGCAAGTATTCTCGATATAAAGACTGAACTTCTGTTCCTCTGTATGTTTTCACAGGTCACTTCATCAGAGATGTTGAGTTGTGCTTTCAATGACTTGTTCAGCCAGTTGTTACTACAGCGTGTTAATCTCGACTCGCTGCTTCACCTGTGGTTAACATTGAACGAGGAGCCATCATCAGATGACAGTAATGGACAGTCGATGTTCGACCCCACTAGATCACCAACAATACCACTTAGTGTAACGTCAGTCAGCAATCTTCTCGCAAGTGTCGCTCTTACGCCAAACATACCTATACAGACATGGGTTCTAGTTTTTCAAAGTTTGACTATTCTTGCGAACCTGAAAATTAGTTCTGAAACTGAAGGTGGTATAGAAAGATCAATGGTGGTGGCGATATTAGCAGACAGTAATCTGGTGCCAATGATAACAAAGTTCCTATCTGGAAGTTCATTCAGTGGTCAGGTGTTCACACCTTTATTCCAGGTATGAATTAGCCCTATGATGTTATGGTGTCAGAACAAATACTCTTCTAAAGGAGGTCATTCTGAGTTGAAATTACATGTTGTTGTCTCCCTTCTCTTAGAGGAGAAGCATCCGCGTGGCCAAGTGGTTTAGCCCTCCTGAATTCGGATCATGAAGTCCCAGGTTTGAATCCCCCTGGAAGTGAATTCAGCCCATGTCTTGTACAGCGCTTCATTGCACAGAGCCTTTCATTACCATCCTTTCATCATCTTGATATGACTTAAATAATGTTGAAGGGACATGAAGCGTCAAACCATCATTCATTCTCATAGGGGGCTACTCTTAAAGGAAAGAATTTACTCTCCCTGGGAGCAAATTCTTTCCTTAAAGAGGAGCTCCATTTGAATAGGTTCAGTTGGATAGACCTCCAAAGGAGATCACTGACTTGAAAATAGTTGCCTCCCTTTCCAAAGATGACTTTTAAAGGAAAGAACTTGCTCCCTCTGGGAGCAAATTCTTTTAGAGTAGTTGCCATTGGAGAAGGCTCCCCCCTGGAAACAAGTTCTTTCCTTTAAGAGTAGTCGCCATTTGAGAAGGCCCCCCACCAGGAGCAAGTTCTTTCCTTTAAGAGTAGTTGCCATTTGAGAAGGCCCCCTGGTAGCAAGTTCTTTCCTTTAAGAGTAGTCGCCATTTGAGAAGGCCTCTCCCTGGGAGTAAGTTCTTTGCTTTAAGAATAGCACCCATTTGAGAAGGTTGAAAGACATATAAAACACCAAATTATCATCATAATCTCAGAAAATAAAGCTTGACATTTTCTGCAAATTTTTTCTAGAGGCAGTTTAAATGAAATGTCAGTGGGCCCCCATAGCCTAGTGGATAGAAAAATTGACTATTAATCCATCAGGTTTCTCACTGCTGTTGTTCATACCAAGTTCTGCTTACGGATGGTCAGGTGGTTTTTCCATGGGTCTCCAGTTTTTGCCCACCTTTGATGAATGATGCGCTCGATATAAGTGAAATATTCTTGAAAGGGCCGTAAAACCCAAATCAGAATGAAATGTCAACCATTGTTTTCTGGAAAAAAAAAAAATGAAAAATATTTTAAAATGTTATCAGCTGCTATTAAAATTCTGCAGGTTAAATACTGAATAAATTGATGCCATGCTCAATTCTAATTTTCAGCCAATCGGATCACATGATGCTGGTTGTTGATATAAATTCACATACTTAATTATACCCCCGACATACGAAGTATGTGGGGGTATATAGTTTTCGCTTGTCCATTCGTTCATTCGTACATACGTTTGTTCATTCGTACGTTCGTTCGTTCGTCTTTCCGTCACAGGGTCAAAGTTTTTGCGTTAAAGTTTATAAGACCTCATATTTTGAAGACCTTTTGATGGATT
This sequence comes from Anodontia alba, assembly GCA_964016985.1. Classification (NCBI taxonomy): domain Eukaryota; kingdom Metazoa; phylum Mollusca; class Bivalvia; order Lucinida; family Lucinidae; genus Anodontia; species Anodontia alba. The sequence goes on from OZ024823.1 coordinate 106,420,800, forward strand.
TCGTTCATATTTGGCATCATGGTAGATATAGGTCTAAAGTTTTTATCCGCACCATCCCCATCCCGGCGGTGACCTTGGGGTCAAGGTCACGGACTTAGAATTTTCATAAAAAAGACACAGGGTCAAAGTTTTTGTGTTAAAGTTTATAAGACCTCATATTTTGAAGACCCTTTGATGGATTTCATTCATATATGGCATGATGGTAGATACAGGTCTAAAGTTTTTATTCGCACCATCCCCACCCCGGGGGTGACCTTGAGGTCAAGGTCACAGAATTTTCTTGAAAAAAGTCAAAGTTTTTGTGTTTAAGTTTATATAGCTTTATCATCAAGACCCTTGAGGAATTTCATTTATATTTGACATGCTGGTAGATATCGGCCTAGCTTCTTACTCGGCATGATCCCACCCTGGATGTGACCGAGGTCAAGGTCATGAACTTAGAATTTTCATATAAAAGTAAAAAATTTTGTGTTTAAGTTTATATAGCCATATCATCAAGACCTTCTATTAAATTTCATTATCCCCTAACTGAAAGGTTGACTGATATAGCTATCAGCAAGGAATCTGTTTGTCTGTCCGTCAGTCCGTTGAAGTATTATTCGTTTATACTTTATTTTTGTCTTAGGGTCAGAGTTTTTGCGTTAAAGTTTATAAGACCTCATATTTTGAAGACCCTTTTCATAGATTTCATTCATATTTGGCATGATGGTAGATATAGGTCTTAAGTTTTTATCAGCACCATCCCCACCCAGGGGGTGACCTAGGGGTCAAGGTCACAGAAGTTTTATAAAAAAGTTTTTTGTGTTTAAGTTTATATAGCTATACCATCAAGACCCTTTGAGGAATTTCATCTATATTTGACATGTTGGTAGATATAAGTCTAGAGTTTTAATCAGCATCATCCCGGGGTATGACCTTGAGGTCAAGGTCACAGACTTAGAAATTTCATATAAAAGTAAAAAAAATTGCATCTAAGTTTATATAGCTATACCATCAAGACCTTTTGTTGAATTTCGTTATCCTCCTACCGAGAAGCTTAGGGGATATAGCTATCAGCATGGAATTCATCCATTCATCCATCTGTCTGTCCATAAATGCATTATTGTGCACCCCATAACTCCTAACTACCCTTTGAGTTATTTTCAGGAAACGTCAGGTTGTAGAGGGCATTTGGTAGGGTGTCAGGTACAAGAAAGACAACTCTAACTGACTGGGTCCATGAGTTATCTCCCCTTGTCTCCAGAATTGTAAAAATTTTGTGCAAACCATAACTTAAAAACATGTGAAGATATTTTCATGATACTTCACCAGTATGTATAGGACATTGAGTAGGCATATCACATTCAAGAATGACTTTCTGACTCAATTCTGCATTTTTCTCCCTTGGTTATTTAAATCTTGTGCAGGCAGTAACTCTAAAAATTCTTTAAGATATTTTTGTGATACTTTACCAATATGTAGAGGGCATTGAGTAGGCAGGTGACCTTAAAATTTTCATTAAAATTTATATAGCTATATTATGAAGACCCTTTTGGTGGTTTCATTAATATTAAGCATGATGGTATATATAGGTCTAAATTTTTTCTCGGCACCATCCCCAACCTGGGGCATGGCTTTTAAGTCAGTGTCACAGACTTTTCATACAAATGTCATTTTTGCTTATATTCTAAAGACTGATTGATTTCACTAGTATATGATGATAGTTATAGGGCTAAAGTTTTATTAAGCTCAGTCCCTGCACCTGTGCCTGATCTTTGAGGTCAAGGGCTTCATATTATGTGTGATTGAAGTTTTTCAATGTTATAACATAAAGCATACAACTGTCATCTCCACAGAGTCAAAGCTACATACTTTGTGCTCTTTAAAATCTGGCGGTAGCTCTAGTCGGGGGTATACGTGCCCCACTGGGCACTTTGTCTAGTGACAAACTAGTGCAGATTAAGATCAGTTCACTTCTTAAGAAGCTAACTGATCTGGATCTACACTATTTGCAAAGGCACCTGGGCATATCCGGGTTCAGCAGGACCAAGGTTAACATTTACCTTGCTATGTGCGAAGTCAGCAGACGACAAATGAAGTGTCAAATCCTGTTTTCTAGGGAAAATAAGAAAAATATTTCAAAATATCGTCTGCTGAAAATTTTACTTGGTATGCAAAGTTTTAAATATATATTTCAGGTTGGACCCTCTGCTGTGAAAGCTTTCCACCTGTTCCTACAGAGGTTACAGATAGCAATATTTGCTGAAAATCATGCCCAGAATCTGAAGGAAATTATGCTGAAACTGGTCTACTCTCTTACTGCTGAAAGGTACATTTTCACTTGCTCTGTTGCCACATTGAGTAATTAACCCATTTGTGCCTAGCTTCCCATGAATGGGACATTGGCAAACAGTGACGACCCAGTGGCGTCTGATCAGGGTCTACACCGTTTGCATTAATTACAGGCATTTGAATAAAACATGGTAATAATCAAAACTGACAGACACCCCTTAAACTGGAAATGGACTGGTCCAAAGAGTTAAGGTAGAAGAGTTCACTGGGCATAAATGGGTTAAGAGGCCATGATCACCAATTGAGTGAGACTACTTTCATGACTGCCTTTTTTTTTTTTTTTTTTTCTTACTCAAAACTTGCCATATACTTACAATGTCAGTTTTGTATGGAGAACTATATAAGCTTGTATGCTTCTGTTCTAATCCTGTATTTTATTGTTTACAATATTGAAGTTTAAATTGATATTCTTGAATAAAATATGTTTAAACCGACTGCCTGTTTGCTTTCCTATGCTTAAAAGTCTCTTCTAAAATAGGGTATTCTAAAGGGGGAAGAAATGCTCTCCTTGAGAGCAGATATTCTTCACTAGTGTAGAGAAATTGCTCCCCTTGGGAGCAAATTCTTTCATATGAAGTAGACCCCCTTTTCAGAAGGGAAGCAAAACACTTTTGACAGAGTTGCCTCCTCTGAAATGTAGCCATTCCAGTTAATGCTTAGCACACTTGGTCAAAATTTCAGCAGATGACGTTTTGAAATATTTGCCTTATTTTTTCCCCAAAAAACAGGATTTGAAATTTCATTTTGCATGGAATGTCAAAACCTGTTTTCTGGGAAAATATAAAAAAAATATCACAGTTTGTTGTCTGCTTTATTAGTCCAGAGAATGGTAAAGGTTATAGGTATACAGATAACTTTTTTTTAAGAAAGAAAAGAAAAAAACAAACAAACAAGTGGTGAACAGAAAATCTGATAAAAGTCAGATAATGACTGTCAAAAATAAGAAAATGAAGATTAAAGATGGGTTTATGAAAGCATAAATTAACTTTCATATACCGTTTTACACTGCCTCAAAAATAAATGTTTGTTAATACTTTGACACAGTTGCTGGAAATTACTTTTCCGATTTATTTATCAATATACTGGGGTGCTTCTAATGAGTACCCACAACATATGTTTTCGTCGAGAATGTTAACATTTTGCGTCAAAGTTTTGCGTGAATTTTTTACTTTTGCATATATTTTTGAAAGCTTACAATTTAGGATGTTGATGCATGGTTAGTGTTACTGCAAGATGATTACAGAATAGCTGATATCATTCTGCTGATGCTGCTGACCCAAGGTCAAGGTCACAGACTTAGAAAATAATGTGATGTTTACATCAAAGTTTTACGTGAAGTTTTTGTCTTTTGCTTGTATTTCTAAAAGCTTTTACTTAAGGTTATTAATGTGTGATTTGTACTATTAATGGATGATTACAGAATAGCTGACAGCATCCTGCTGCTACAGCTACTGACCAAAGGTCAATAGCTGACATCATCTTGCAGCTACAGCTACTGACCAAAGGTCAAGGTCATGAACTAAGAAAAAATGTGTGATGTTTACGTCATAGTTTTATGTGAATTATTGTGATTATGCATTGTATCTTTGCTATGACATGGTTTATTTGTATTAAATGTTGAACATGAGTTCAGTGACAGCATGATGGGACATGGGAGTCACTGTGACCTACTTTTCATGGTCCTGTGATTTTGCCTTAAATTTTTACTTATACTTGATGCATTTGCATGAAACTTTGGATATAAGTTCAGTTCAACATGAAAAATAACTTCATAAGACAGGTGGGTCACTGTTACCTATTTTTCATGGTCCAGTGATTTTGCCTTATATCTTTACTGCTATGTTATGGATTTGCATGAAACTTTGGATATAAGTTAAGTTCAACATGAAAAGTAACCTCATAAGACATTTGGATCACTGTGACCTACTTTTTATGGTCCAATGATTTTGCCTTGTTTCTCAAGTATATGTAGGTCAGTGACCTATATTTTATCACCCAGCAAATTTGCTTCATGTCTTGAAGACTATTTACTCCAGGAAAGTTGTACTTGGGATGATAGATCAGTGTCTTTCAGAGACTGACATTGTACTTCATTGTCATTAACTTTAAAATATTTCATAATAAAGAAATGGCGCCGGCCGGGGATATCATTGACCATCTGGGCACTAGTTCTCATTTGCTCTAGTTTTGTATAGTATTTGTCATATGAAGAATAAAAACACCTCATGTGCAGTAATCATAATATAAAGTAGTAATCATGTGCTTTCTGGTCTTGAAATTTTAATTTTCACCCTTGAATTTGGTAATAATTGGATACTTTGTCAAATCAATTGGGTATCAATACCCAAGTTTTTGAAAATATAATTGAGTATTTGCTCAAAACAGTTAGGTATTTTACACAGATACTCCCCTTATCTCTTGCCCAGATTATCACCAAATACTCCTCCTTAACAAGTCCTCTGACACATTAATCTAAAACTATATTTTACCTATTACTATTTACAGAGGATCGTTTCATGTACATATGGGCCCGTTGGATGCTCAGTGCAAGTTTCTGGAGTTCATTCTGGAATTGTCATATGATCAAGTGGACATAAATAATGCAATAAGTGTGATAGAATCTGTCAGTGCTCTTGTACATCAACATATACTGTGTCAGGAGCGTGTTACGTGTCGTAGCACCTCCGATAATAGTGTCAATGCAAGGTCATGTTTCGGTGGATTGTTCGCAAGTTTGTTAAGGGGAAGTGATTCCAGATCAAATGTAGGTGATTGTAGTCGGGACCTACTTATGTGCAGTTTACTCAAACTAGTCAACGCGTTGGTTCAAGTACAGTTTCCGCAGAGATACGGCCGAAGAATATCGGTCAATGACAGTCAGGCTGAACCCCATACACCAACAAATATCAGTATGCAGGAACCGTTAACAGATTCTAGCAAGCTGTCACAGGCACAGGCATTAGCTACGTCCACTCCGCATGCTTCTTGTCGCAGTCGGTCGGATGAGGAGAAATTCGGACAAACAGATGAACAAAAGACTGAAAATATTGCAAGTGGAGCTCAAAGTAGTGCAGAACCTCAGGGAATTGTTTTAGCAGATATAATTCTTGGTCATAGGACAATAATGAGTAACTTTATACAAGCATTAAGTTACTGTACGAGCAGTACCATGGCTATGATACTTGGAAGTAGTGATATTCCTAGTAACCTCCAAGACTCGTTCACTGGTGGTGATCCACTGTCAGTTGGAGACGGCATCTACCAAATACTGGTGACACTCACAAAGAAGTGCAATGATAGCAGGCTGGTTCTGGAGTCATTGTTCCTGTATTTGACTGGAGGGTTCTCTGTCCATGGGTCACCGGGGCTGTGTCGGCTGTCAGAACCTCTCCTCTGGTTTATACACAAAGTTTTGGATTCGTCAAGAATGCTGAAGCTCTTCCTGGAAAAAGGTAATGTGACATAAGATTTTTGTATTCCAGCATTTAAAAACTACGAGTAACATATTTACCTTAATTATTAGAACATGGCAGTTGGGCAAGGCCTGCTATCCTTGTAGTGGGTAAGGGTAGAGGGGGAATGTTTTTATTTCTTCTGTTTCTTCACTTTTATTCCTGTTCCTCTTTCTTCCCTGTCCCTCTCTTTCATCTCCTCTACTCTCTCTTCTACCTCTTTTCTCCCTTTCTCTGGGAGACGACACAAAATGACCCACAAGGGTTGACGTGTCGTTAAACCCCAACACAATCAATATTAGAACATGTCCATTTTGTCCTAAAATTTGAACAAGTCGCTTTTAAATATCTGTTGATGTGTCTAAAAACTGCTGGATGAGTGGCAAACATGGTAGAGCCTGTTCAGATGCACAGTTCTGGGGTGTATGATCCAGGTCTACTCTTTTTGCTCTGCCATACCTGCCCCAATACTTAGTGTGAATACAGTATAACTTACCATATTCAATCTAATTACCGCACATACCCCTATAAGCGCACAGTCAAGAAATTCCGTAGTCTTCAGATTACAACCAGTGCACTTTTTCTTTGCTTCTTTACAAAGGCATATGTTGTGGGTATTCATTTGAATTGCATTGACTTGTCGATGCAAAAGTCGATGCAGTTCAGATGAGTACCCACAACATATGCCTTTATAAAGAAAATCAGAAAAAAACTGCATATTCATCATTAAATATGTCCTTTTTCTGATCTTTTTTATAATATATCCTTAGTAGGTAGATACATATTTTACCACAAATGAGTGCTCCCATTAATTTGAAAAACCTAAGCGCACAGTGCAGTAATCAGGTTGAATATGGTAAGTTTTTATATCTCAGCTTAGAAAAAATCTGAGTATGCTGGTTTTTGTAATTGCTGCAGAAATTCTCTAATAAGAGGGTTGTGATAAATAAATTAATATCACATCAGTTTAGTAGTGCGCGTATACAAATGATACCAGATTATTCAGAAGTGTCATGTTAAAGTAATTTCAGAATGCAATTGGTTACACACTGATGTTCAATATTATTTCAACATCTTTATTTTTCCAGAAAATAGGATTTGACTTTCCATGCTAATTGTCTCCTACAATTTGAATGGAATGTCAAAGCCTATTTTCTGGTAATAATATTTCAAAGTGTCTGCTGAAATTTTTTACCCAGCATGCTGAGCATTAATAAAAGTCTTGAAAAATCTGGGCCCATTTGTTCAAAGCATCGTTAGCTTAATGAGCTGTTAAGGGTAATTTTGTTAACTGTTTTAGCGGATTCAATATACAGTATTCTGATATTTTTTGCTGAAATAATGTGAGTAGCTTTTGCACTGCAAAAGCTACTCACATTTTTTCAGCAAAAAATTTCAGCATATTTGCGTATCGCTCGATGTAGATTTTAACAAATCGTTAACTAATGACATCTTTAGCTTTGAACAACTGGGCCCAGCTTTGAACTTCTTCTCCTGAAGGAAATACCCATTTGACTCGAAACTTGATAGGAAGTAAAGGACTGACTTGTAGATAAAAAAAAATAGGGAAAAAAATAGGAAAATAGGAAATTCAAGATGGTCGCCATAGCCGCCATGTTGAAATTCTATTTTGAATTTTTTTCTCCTAAAGGAAAGGCCAGTTGACTCGAAACTTCATTGAAAGTATCGAGGGGACTTGTAGAGCAAAAATAGCTAAAATTATTGTGATTGGAAATCCAAGATGGCCTCCATAGCCGCCACCTTGAAAATCTATATTGAATTTCTTCACTTTAAATGAAAGGCCAAATGACTCAAAACTTATCTGGTAATCAGGTGAGTGATACAAGGCCATCTTCACCCTCTTTTTTTCTTTCCAGAAAGTAGGAATTCCCTTTCCATGCAAATTTGGAGACATTTTGTATGGAATGCCATCTGGGAAAAATAAATAGAGGATATTCAAATGTTTGTCGTGAATATGACCTTTATTTCATCTGGTGAAGTGAAAAAATGTATATTTCATGAGTGCCGAAGGCACGAATGAAATATACATTTTTTCACTTCACAAGATGAAATAAAAGTCATATTCACGACAAACATTTGAATTTTCTTTTTATTATATACATCACTTTCGATAGAAGAGACGCAAATCTTCAGTTTGCAAGGGGAAGTCTGACATGCAGTTTTGTCCCTATGCAGTGACATATAAGAACCACATAACAGTGGGAAACCTACTTCCGAAAGAAAATAGTCCCCGAAATATTTCAGCCTAAAAGCATCTTTTTAAGGGATATGAGCAATAAAATCAACTGTATTTAGTTCAATTTAATAAAACAAGAAACATTTTGGGTATTGAACATGAATTTAGGTATTGAACATGTTTCCCTTTGACCATTAATGTAAATAAGAAAAAAAGTAGTTCCAGATCTTATATTTTTCACTGCTCAGAGGAGTGAAAATATAAGTTTTATATTTTCACTAGTGAAAATATAACTTTTTCCAAATATGTATTTTATTTCATTAATAATAGAGAAATTGTCTATATTTCATTACTTTGTATATAATAAAAAAATATTTAAAAATGTTGTCTGCTGAAATTTTTACCCAGCATGCTGAGAATTAATGGAAGTTTTGCTTTTAAAAGGATTTTTTGGGGTTTTTTTTAGAATTTATCTGGTGTCAGTGCAATTGTTTGATGTATATTGTAGGAGGTGTGCAGGTGATCTGTCGTAACTTTGTCAGCTGCAATAGTAGAATTATCAGTACCACTCCTAGTCTTATATCAACAATGATGCAGAGTATGAATGGTCGAGCAACTAGTAATGATAAGAAAAAGAAATGGGAGACAGAAAATGCTGAAGGTCTTCAGAATTTTGCTCCTCTAGGTAAGATTTAAAGTTCTTTGTGTACATTAGGTTATGCAGCATGGGAAAAGGACATTTGTGCATACTAAGCAGGGCCTTAATACTAAAGTACACTTTATACAACAGAGAAAGAGCCATTTTCACAGTGAGCTGGATCTTTGGTAGACAAGTACATGTTATACAACATGAAAAAGAGTTGTTTGCACAGCCTGAGCATTAGTGAAGTACACTTTATACAACATGAGCAAGGACCATTTCCTGGGTCTTGGTAAGTCAAGTGAAGTTAGCTTTATACCATTTGCACAGTCATCATTAGTAAAGTACACTTTATACAACATGAGAAAGGGCCATTTGCAATATCTGAGTTGGGTCTTCATTAGTGAAGTACACCTAATACAACATGAGAAAGGGTCATTTTGTACAGTCTGAGTAAGATCTTTACTAGTGAAGTACACTTTATACAACATGAGAAAGGGTCATTTGCACAGCCTGAGCATTAGTGAAGTACATTTTATACAACATGAGCAAGGGCCATTTCCTGGGTCTTGGTAAGTGAAGTGAAGTTAGCTTTATACCATTTGCACAATCTGAAGCAGGGTCTACATTAGTGAAGTACACTTTATACAACATGAGAAAGGGCCATTTGCAATATCTGAGTTGGGTCTTCATTAGTGAAATACACCTTATACAATATGAGAAAGGGTCATTTTGTACAGTCTGAGTAAGGTCTTTACTAGTGAAGTACACTTTATACAACATGAGAAAGGGTCATTTGCACAGCCTGAGCATTAGTGAAGTACACTTTATACAACATGAGCAAGGGCCATTTCCTGGGTCTTGGTAAGTGAAGTGATGTTCTTTTTACCATTTGCACAGTCTGAAGCAGGGTCTTCATTAGTGAAGTACACTTTATACAACATGAGCAAGGGCCATTTCCTGGGTCTTGGTAAGTGAAGTGAAGTTAGCTTTATACCATTTGCACAGTCTGAGCTGGGTCTTCATTAGTGAAGTATACTTGTACAACATGAGAAAGGGCCATTTGCTGGGTCTTCGTTAGTGAATTTTACTTTGTACAACTGGTCGGAAGTTTACTTTTTACCACATGAAAAAGGGTCATTTGCACAGTCTGAGCCGGGTCTTCATTAGCGAAATACACTTTATACAACATGAGAACAGTCTTCACAGTCTGAACAGAACCTTAGTGAAGTACACTTTTTTACACCCCGATTCAAAATTCCCACATTGCTAGACTGTATGGCTGTGCAGAATTGACCAGGCCTTATCTTTTTTCCAGCTAGTGGCGACTTTTGTCATCTGCTGATAACTTTTGCAGTTTGAATCCAGATCAGGCCCGACGTTTTGCCAGGCCTGATCTGGATGCAAATTGTTTTGACACTCTGATGGTATTCCTGAAAGATTTTTTTTGAAAAAGTTAATTTAAAAAAAAATAAAAAAATCCACAAACGAAAAAAAACATGCAAAATTACCCAGCATGCAAGGAGTTAACTATATGTATACTTAGCTGTGGATGATTGGATGATAGGGATATCAAGATAAGTGTTTTTTCGTATTTTTCCACTAAAACATATGATGTGGCTACTCATCAGAAGCACCACATTAGACATTTCTTTTGAATAACCACAGCATACATTTTGTGGAGAAATAAAAAAACAACACCCATATGTCTTGTAAAAAAAAAAAGGGGGGAAAAAAAACAAAACCCTATATAGTCATATGTTTAACCCATTGTAGTCAGGAGACCCGTAAAAAAGTAAATCGCAGACATTGCAGACCCAGATCAGACGCCGCAGAATGCAGCGTCTGATCAGGGTCTCCACTGTTTGCAAATAGTTTAGCCATTTTTCTCTAGGTATATGTAAATCTCATAACCGAACGTACTTAAAATTTAAATTGGACTCTTCCAATATATAGTCTGGGAGAGTCTATTCAGTCTACAATGGCTTAAAAAAACACCTTGAGCTATCTAGAAAAATAACAACAACAAATAAAAAAAATAGAAAGAATGTCCTTGAAGTTTATGTCCCACCTGCCTACTAAAATGTAAAAACAAGCACCAGAAGAGTGAGAGTTGTCACCCTTGTTTAGCTCAGCAAGATAAAACAATCATTGAAGTATAAAGTTTAGACTTCATTTAGGGTGGTCACTGGGGTGGATGCTAGAATGGATGTAAGTACACGGACAAACATGAGGGATGGGAACTTGCATGCCGAAGTCGCCCATGCTAACACAGGTGTGAAAACAAAAAGCATTTTCCTTTATGTGAATTTCAAATATCTAAATCAGCTTAATAACAGGGCAGGCTGACTAGGATCTCTGCTGTTCACTATATAAACTGTATGAGCAGAAATGTTAGAGAGAATGTACCTATGAACATGTGCAGCTAGCAAAGTCCCAGATCAGTCTTATAATACAGGGATGGGAAACTTCAGGATTAATCCTGATTTCAGGATTGAGAACTTTCATTTTAAGCATGAAATTTCACTTTTAGGCTTCTTCACATCCTTTTGTGTCAAAAGTAGTTATTTGGGCTAATATATGCCTGAATTAATTTTAAAAACTAATTACTAAACTAGTTTGCTGAACTAATTATTAGTTGCATAGCTCCAGATAAGAGGGGTATCCACATACTAATTTTCTTATTTCTCAATAAAAACATATGTTGTGGGTACTCATTAGAACTGCCTCAGGGTTGTTGTGGTATTCAACATATGTTTTTATTGTGAAATAAGAACAATATAAGTAGTTTTGGGATGAAAAAAAGTATTCTTAACTGGAGCTACGAATTATTTTATTGTAGTTTCTCAGTCCTACCTGGGGAAAGTATTCCAGTTTCAGGACTGAATTTTTAGATTTCAGGATTGATTATCAGTAACTATTCTTGTGCAGCAGATAAGGAAATCCTGGATTTAAGCCTGGGATAGAAATTCTTATCATACCCAGGTTATCCTACCCAGGGTAAGATAAAAATTGAGAATTCTCATGTGTTTGATATGCACTGTAATGGACATCACGTATACCATCGTTAAGGTTTACATCACTGAGTGTAATGACGTCATTAAATGCCACAGTTATGTCATCACAATATGGCAGATGTCAGCTATCAAAGCGACTGCATCATTAAAAAATCTACGTTCAGAAATGAAAGGTCTGCAAGAAAAAGAATCTATCATGGGTGTGAGGGGTAGATAGAAAAATCTGTCCCAAGGATCACTGTTTGGCATCACGAGGCAAGCCTCGTGATGCCAGATAGTGATCCTTGGGACAGATTTTTCTATCTACCCCTCATACTAATGATAGATCTTTATATTCTCACCCCTGATACTAGCTAGTCTGGTTCAGTTTTGTGTATTTGTTGCTCTTAAGGGTCATTCCTTACAGAAATCCATTTATGTATATGCACAGAATGATCAGTTATTGCTGGGTGCCATTTGGATAACTAAGCATCAAAAGTTTCTTTGGATAGACAATGAAAGTTCTGATCAGACTGCATGGAAACACAGGCTGATTGGATTCTTTACTGGCTGCATATCTGATGGTACATAGTTTTATGATTTTTTTTTTTTTTTTCTTTTGTACCCATAGGCACAATAGTATCAAGCAGTCCAACTGCCAGTCCTGCCGAGGTACTCATCCTGGCCACACCTCAGCACCGGCGCGCCAGATCAGCTCCCTGGTCGTACCATTTCTACCCAGATGAGGCATGGGTTGATCTGAAGATTACTCTTCCATTTGCTGTCCTCTTGAAGGAAGTACAGATACAACCACATAGTCCTGCACTCTCAAGTAAGTACATATAATTGTTGCTTAAAGAGACTATACATGGGAGCAGGGCTCGGGAAAACCGGAAAAATAGCCGGTTTGGACCGAAATTAAGAATTCTGGACCAATTTCAAACACCCCAAAACGCTAATAAATCGGTCCAATAGGTTTGTGCCTTGAACCCCATTATTCCCCAACCAACCAATTTTTACGAATCAATGATGTCTAAGAAATCACAAACGGTCAAGTCTTCCCAAACTGACAACGTTCGCACACCTTTTAAATGCGATATTATGGTAGTTAAAAGGCTCTAAACGGTCATTTGACATGTATATTGGAGAGACAGCTGAATAACGGCAACTTACCGCACCACAAATTAATTACGTCATTATCCAAACATTGTCAGAAAATCAACACTTCACTGACCTTTGTGCGGTAAACAAGCAATTAACACGAATCATCAGTAACAGTAGTCTGATAATTAATCCGTTTGTGTGACATGTGTGAATACACTGAGACTGCAAAACATCCAGGTGCAGTCGGCGTGTCCAAAAGATCAAAGGTCGCTTTACTGAGAGTGATAAAAGAATGCACCGCTTGAACGCACCCGTTTTCTTCCTCTTCTTTTTTGTTTTGATCAACACGGTTTGTCGGTCCCAGATTCGATAAATGAATTCCCAAACCTTGTACGTCCTGATCAGATGTCGCATACAACGGCGTCTGATCTGGGTATTACTGATTGCTTTTTTGTTGTTGTTGTTGTTGATTGCAGTAATACGCGAGTATAATTCAAGGTAGATTTTACGGTAAAAATAAGTAATGCACCACTTGCGCTAGACAAGATTGGTCAGTGCTTAAAATTTAAGCAGTCTAATCAAATCTTGAAACATTTGCAAAACCGCCGGTGGATTAGACCTATTTAGGTTCATGAGTCGTTTCCGTCTCTCCTGTTTCCCGCCGTCTACGCGCTTATACAAGACGGGAATCAGTTGTTTATAAATAGTTTAGGAAAACCCTGCGGCGGTGGAAATAACAACAAAACCGTTTTTCTTTTTTTTTTTTTTTTCTTTTTACATACCTGACTGTATTTATTGATGACGCCAGCTTTGATCATGCTCGTTATACCCGGACTTCCGTCATATAACGGAGTTGAGGTGTATTATTTAAAAGGAGTTATAGGGCTGCCAACTGTTATTAGTTTTCGTGACAGGTGATATATACATATTTTTTTTTTGGAAATGGGCTCATTGATGACGTCATCGTCATCGGCTGGACCGATTCAGATTTCAAAATTTCCAGAGCCCTGCATGGGAGATTTTCTGCTATTTTTATTTTGCAAGGGAAACACTTTTAGTGACTTCCTGTTTGCTCTCCTATATGTGGAGCCCTTTCTGAAAAGGGGGTCCACTCTAAAAGGAAGCTTTGGAGCAAATTCTTTCCTTTTAAGGTAGAAGGGAGACAAAACGGAAAAATTATCTCCCCCAGAAAGTGTATTAGTTCCCCTTAAGAAGAGCATAAGGATGTATTTAGCCTGGTTTTAAATAAACCTTCCGTGATATCAGCATAGTCAAGCATAGGTCAATAAATATAAAGAGAGTATCAAATCATGCCTTATTATTACTGTAAATGTCCTAAAATTCCGTACACCAAAGTGTCTGATCAGGGTCTACACTATTTGCAATTCCACTAAGTATTTTAAGAAGCAACTGCATAAAAAGCAAAAATTTGGCCAAAAAAGTATGGAATAAAGAGTTTGAAATTTTAGGACATTTTCCTTTATTTATTTATTTATTTTTTTTTTTTGCTCCAAAACATACCTTATAGGTTTTCATTGGAATTTCTTCAACACTTCCAACCATTGCCCACCAGATATATTTCATTGCAAAAATAACTAGCAGGGCCCAGTTGTTCAAAGTATTGATAGCTTAACAAGCTCGTTAATGACAAACTTGTTAAATGTTGTAACTACAGTATTTTCAAGTACATTGATATTTTTGCTGCAAAAATGTGAGTAGCTTGCAAAAGCTACTCATATTTTTTCAGCAAAAAATATCAATGTATTTGCCATATTTCAAGGTAGAAATTTGAATGTTATGTCAGCTAACAACTTTTAAGTTTTGAACATCTGGGCCCAGACATATTTCATTGCAAAAGTAACAAACTGGTTTTAAATTATTACCTGTTATCACTATATCTGGAATCATATGGATACTCATAAACATTGTTTTTGACATTTTGTGCAGCATGAATATTTTTATTACCAAGAAATGTCCATAATAGTATTGATAGTCTATAAATTGCATGTATATGCATTGATGTTGCAGCTTGTCCAGCATTTGTATCCATAGAAGCTAGTCAGGATGGTGTCACATCTTTTCCCTTGAGTGCCCCTATGTCTACCAGCAGTCTAGTGTTTATCAAGCTACAGCTGCAGAAACCTGAGGTTGTAACCACGGTAACGATAAGGCTCCACAAGGCACGAGACTCCATGACGATAGGCCTATCACAGATACTGTTGATGGGGTACAGTGCATTTGGTGATGTTGTCAGTAAAACCAGTAATCTCTTCCTACCTACAGAAGATTTTGTCTCCAAATCAAGGTAAACTTTGTTTCTGACATCATTTACAGGTTGAGATATGTGCACATTTGTTTCTATTTCTTAGTGTATCTGTGTAGCAGAAAGATGTTTTGAGCTAAATAGGTGGTTGTATATAGTATAGCCTCATCCATACATAACAAACTCATTTGTCTAAACACACTGAGGCACGTAAAAAAAATTCATATCTAGAGTTTGAAAAGTTGTCTTTGGGTTTTATTCAAAAAGGAAAAATTGGTTGTAGCTAACATTTAGCTGATCAAACATTTTGACCATTGAAGTGCACTACACCTGCTTCTAGCTTTGTAGTATCTTTGCATTTGTTTTCAAAACACAACCTCTTTTGTGATATTCATTACTTTAATATGAAATCAATGGTATCATTAACAGTTATTTTTATATAACATAAATTGTTAACCATTACTTTAATATCAAATTATTTCATTAGCAATTCATCATAAAGTAACTAAATTTAATGTCAGCACAGGAGTTCAGGAGGAATATTTGGTGATAATTTTGGGACATTTTTTTCTTCTTATTTCTCCATAAAAACATATGCTGTGGGTACCCATTAGAATGGGTACCCTATTGAGAATTGACTCCTCCGTCAGAAGGCTATAACCACGCCCCTGGTTAAATCCTTAGACAAACAATATCGTGATACCTGTATTTGTCAATGAAAACTGCATTCGTACCTGTATTTATCAATGAAAAAGTACATAGGTAATATTGTTTGTCAAAGCAATAACATTAACCGTTAACTGGTAAGCTGTTTTGGTTGGTCAGATTTTGGTGTCATTTACTGGTCAGGGCCCAGTTGTTCAAAGCTAATGATGTCGTTAGTTAACGATTCGTTAAAATTTACATCGAGTGATACGCAAATATGCTGAAATTTTTTGCTGAAAAAATGTGAGTAGCTTTTGCGGTGCAAAAGCTACTCACATTTTTTCAGCAAAAAATTTCAGAATATTGTATATTGAATCCGCTAAAACAGTTAACGAAATGACCCTTAACGAGCTCGTTAAGCTAACGACGCTTTGAACAACTGGGCCCAGGTGATTTCACGGAGGACTCATTTGGAGAAACCCAGAATTATCATCAAATACTCCTTTACAAGTCCTCTGTCATGTGATAGAAACAATCCAAGAGGAGATGAGAATTGAATGTTCACTAATTATTCTACAGAAAATTTTCCAATACCATTTCAGTCTTGGTTGGATTCGCTTGCTGTATCACTGCCTGAGATCATACAGTGACATAGAGCCATTAGTAGCTGAGGCAGCTGCCCCAACCCCAGGTCTTCTCAACACATGTACTGCTCTCCTTGTATCCCCTATCTCTAATGTCTACTGCCCCACTATAGAAGCAGTACTACAGAAACTGGGACTACACTCAGGAGAGATGGGACTGTCATTAATAGACAACTTACTGAGAAGTAATACTGGCAGTGCTGATATAGGTAAGGGGATCTCATTAGTCTAAGATTTTTCATATTATTTTCATAGCTTCATATTATTTTCATAGTGTTTTTCTTTGTGTGTGTGTGTTTTTTTTATTAATTTAAAAAATTAAAAAAACAAACAAAAAAAAAACAATATTGATATTTTCCAGAAAAACATTCATTGTGGGTATCCATTAGAAACACCTTGGTGAGGTGCTATTAATGAGTACCACAACATATGTTTTCTTGGAAAAATAAGAAAAATATTTATCTGATGCCTCTTCTTATCTGGAGCTATGCATTTTTCTGCAGTATAAAGCATCCAGGGCCCAGTTGCTCAAAGCGTCATTAGCTTAACGAGCTCGTGAAGGGTCATTTTAGCAGATTCAATATACAATATTCTGATATTTTTTGCTAAAAAAAATGTGAGTAGCTGCAAAAGCTACTCACATTTTTTCAGCAAAAAATTTCAACATATTTGCGTATCACTTGATGTAAAT
Source organism: Anodontia alba (assembly GCA_964016985.1). Lineage (NCBI taxonomy): Eukaryota > Metazoa > Mollusca > Bivalvia > Lucinida > Lucinidae > Anodontia > Anodontia alba. The sequence continues at coordinate 106,437,763 of OZ024823.1, forward strand.
TTTAACAAATCGTTAACTAACGACATCGTTAGCTTTGAACAACTGGGCCCAGGTGGTTGAGTGGCTAGCGCTCCTGATCAGGATCATGAGGTCCTGGGTTCGAATCCCACTAGAGGTGGAATTTAACTCCTGACTGTATAGTGCTTCATTGAGCAGAGTCTATCATCTCTTCATCATCTTGATATGATTTATAAAATGTTGCAAGAGACTTAAAAGACAAATAATAATCATCATCATCATTACTGCATGTTACTTGATTAACTTGCGGTCAGACTGTCTTTGAAAAGAAGGGTGTGAATGAGACCGAAATAGCAACTACCAATTAAATGACCACAAATAACTTTGCCGGAAAATCATGTAATCTGTGAAAAATTGGTTCCATGTAAATCAGAAAGTATGCGAGACTTTTTGTCCGATGTGGAATTATGCTTTCTAAAATAAGGTAGATTTTGACCAGATTAATGATCATTACCTAATCAATGATCATTACCAGATTAATGATCTGTTTGTAATAGTACTTTCTGCTATATATGGTGTTATGCTTTATATTTTGTTTTAGACGATTCGTTAGAATATTTTCATATTCAGCATCTGAAGTGCCAATGATGTTTATATTTATAGCCATCAATAGATAAGAATGGTATCCAGATAAATGTGTCATTTCTCCATGGAAAAATGTGTTATATAAAGTAAGAACAAATTTGAGTCCCTTGTGGTTAGAAAAAGTGTCTTTACACAGCTCCAGATAAGGAGCTTTTTTCCCAACCAAAAAATATTGATACATGTATTTTGTTATTCTCTTTTAAGACATATACTGTGGGTATTCACTAGAAGTGCTTTGCTGAGGCACATCTCATGAGTACCCACAACATCTTTTCATAAAAATATTTACTGGATACCTGACTATCTGAAGATATTGTCTTTAGCCGTGGTTCTGCTGAACCCGTATATACCCTGCCCTTACAAACAGTGTAGATCCAGATTAGTTGGCTTCTTCAGAAGCCAACTGATCTGGAACTGTACTATTTGTCATTTAGTATGTGGATTGGTATCAGCAACCTAGATCAGGCAATCTAATTGGCTGACAATTAGAAGTGGGTGTGGCATCTTAATTTATTCAGCATGACAAGGGTTAATCTCTAGAGCAATCAGTTTTGTAGTACCACAGCTCTCATTGTATTTTTATAACCTTTCAGGCTATGGAGCTCAGTATTTAGGGAAGGTGAGTGGTGTAGCAAACGAATCTACAGTAGAAATACTCTACCAGCTGGGTACAGAACAAGACAGATGGACTGCTGACAGGTGAGTAAGATTTCAAAGGATGGGATACACAGCAGATTCTCTACCATATTTTTCAAGGGAGACAGTTTTTGTGACTTTCTGTCTGCTTTCTTGCACACCAAGTCCCTTTTGAAAAGGGATCTGCACTAAAAAGAAAAAATTTGCTCCACCCAAACCCAAAAATACTGTATTTGCCATAAATGTTTAGACACGAGTGTTTGGGCAAACGCTGTAGACCCAGGTCAAATGCTTCTAAAGGATACTATACAGTCAGATAGACTTGGTTCAAATTTAAAGAGTAAAGATAAAAAGGTGGTGAGTAAAGATAAAAAATATTTGCATGATGCAGCATCTTGAATGTTATACATATATATGATTTGATGTTTATTTCAGAGTACGGACAATGTTAATCTGGCTGGGTGACAGTGCTAGAGTAGAACTACAGAGGAAAGCAGTATTCTCTGATGATGGTTTCCGACCATCCCCTCATGAGATGTCGTGTACCACTCTTCCAGGTCCTGCCCCATCCCATGTACACTGTATAGCAGCTATATTGTGGCAGAGCCATGAGTTGCCTGTGGAGTATAACCTTTGTCAGCTCATTACAAAGGATCTAGTCAGGTAAAACCAAGAGGAGGAGTATCTGATTATAATTTTGAGATAATTTTCTCTAGTACTCCATAAAAGCATACATTGTTGGTACTCATTAGAATTGCCTTGATGAGGTGATTCAATGAGTACCCACAATGTATGATTGATTATATTGAGAAATAACAAAAACTGTTGAAGAATTATCACCAAATACTCCTCAAATCCTTAAATTCTCTGAAAATTCACTTTCTCTTCAGGGCTGTACAAGCAACATACATGCTCATTTACTAGGCCTAGGGTTGTAAAAACAAGGAAAATCTAAAAGGTTGCCTTTGGAAACAAAGAATACACAACAGAACAATAATCCGAGACTCGGTCTGGTTTAGGTTATCTCTGCCTAAAACTCAGTATATTATTGACTTTGTTACTTTTTATAGGTTAAGTATATGAGTGTCTTTGGTACCATCTACACTAAACATAGGTCTAGATAAGAGTGGCTATCAGGTAAGTATTTTTCTTATTTCTCCACAAAAACATATGTTTTGGGTACTCGTTAGAAGTGCCTCAGAGAGGCACTTCTAATGAGTACCCACAACATATGTTTTTGTGGAGAAAGAAGGAAAATATCAGTCCTTTTGTATTGAAAAAAGCATCTTATCAAGAGCTATGACTAAGGAAAAATGCTGTTTTATACTGTCACTGAAGCTTTGTATAAGTATTTATTTCAAGACGGTTAAAATAAGAACAAAGAATATGTTGAAATAACCTTTATCAACTCTTCCTGAGTGTTTTAACAAAGTAATAACTATTCACAGTGTTTAACATACACATAAAATAATTTGTGGCGTAAAGGTTGCAGATCAGTGGTTGGAAATTCGAAGAGATGCAATCAATAAGGAGATGCTTTCTCATCTTTTTATCCCACTGGTTTTTACATAGAAACCACCGCAAAGCAACACGGTGTATACACATGATGCTTGCTAAACAACATGGTACATACACATGCTGTTCTATTAAACAGCACACCGCAAAGTATCACGGTACAGACACATGATACCCGCCAAAACAAAACTCCGCAAAGCATTCCGGTATGTACACAGAATGCCCGCTAAATCATATACACCACCGCTGAGTAAATGGTACATACACATCTACCAGCCAACTGTTGGATGAGAAAGCAGCTCCCAAATATATAACAAGATTTCAGTCAGAATCACATCCCTTCGGAATTTTCCGCCACACAAACCAATAATTTGGTTTGCCCCAAAATTCCACCGCAAACAAAACTGGTGTTCACAACTGATCCTGCAGAGCCTCCCGAATGTCTAACATTAAAATATCAGAACCAATATCAGATAGATGAACGCCATCTGGTTTATATAAGCCCGGTGTGTCAGATGTAATTTCTGGATGATCAATAAAGACCCCCCTACCATTGTATTTTATAAAGCGACGAATCACTCTATTAATGAATTTTCGTTTGGATTCCGTTTTGTCTGGAACCTGTGTTCCTGACCATACAATACGAGGCAACATAGCAGAAACGAAAATGGCACTGCTAGTGAATGTTTGAACTAGATTACTTAAGTCATCCTTCATATTATGGATCAAGACCACCCCTTTCTGATAAGCTAAGTCATTGGAACCAACATGAACCACTATTGCCTTTGGAGCAGCATTATGGAGAGCAGCATACTGAATCTTTGGTAGAAGCTGTTGCCATTTCATGCCGCCCTGACCCATCCACTTGACTTTCTGAACCTTGGAAGCGCCAACCGTACTTTCAAGCTGCCTGGTTCTGGCTCGGGCTGCTAATCTATTTATGTAGGAGTCCCCTACCAACCATACATCTGGAAATCAAAATTTATGATGCAAATTATCAATAGGGCTAAGGAGCAATGAGCAAGTCCGCTTTATAGTCTTATGTACTTGAGAAATGAATTGGACTGCCATCTGCCCATTTTCTTGATAGTCTCATACGATACGCCTTTGCTGGCTAACCACGAAGCGGCCCCAATACGGAAGGAATGCGTTCTGAAATGTGTTGTTGGTAGATTCAGAGCAGTTATAGCTTTATTTAAAACTGCCCCAAATTAATATCTTGTAAGAGGTTGCCCATTAATATGACAAAAAAGATATACTGATTTGTGAGGTCTAATTTTGAGAAACGCTTCCATGGCCAATAATGGACATTCTGTAGATTCAATAGCTGGAATGTCAATTATATATGGTTTTCTTGTTTGATTGCATTTGGCCTTACGCTGGCGGATTCGTAAAATATTTTGCCCAGCTTTGGTGGTACATAATACATCAGATACTTGCAATGGTTGATCAGATTGCTGTGACGATGTAAATATCAACTCACTAACATGGAACAAACCAAAAAATGCCAAACGGTAAGCTGCTCTAAATAAAAGTGTTTCATACTCAGAAATGCAGATATTCCCCAAAATTTTACAAATAGCAACCAGAGTATTATACATAATTGGCATACGGTTATCAGGATTGGCTCTAAGACGCTTGTAGCCTTCAAGCATTTTTGAAATGGCAAAAGTGGAAGTGCTATCAAAATTATGGTTAATTTTATGTTGAAAGCTAATAGCAGATATGTGCATGGCAGCTGTTGATGGGGCATAAACATTGTGGAAAAGATAAGTAATATAAGCATGAATATGAGTTTCAGGTACTGGCCACTGCAAAGGGAGAGCATAATTAGATCTAAAAGTTGAAAAGTTTGCCAATGCAGTAGCATATGCATGACGGGTATTAACTGACAAACTTGCAGTCACAAGCTGGTGGGCTCCTGATTGAAGACGCTCCAAAGATGGTCTGGAACAGGCTCTGGCTCTGGTTCGGCCTCTGGGGCCAACTGTCGAAAGCGATTCATCTGCAATCGAGATAAACTGTCCATCACGGCATTCCGAGAAGTTGATAAATGTTCCGCTTTGAGAACAACATTCAGCTGCAAACATTTTAATGTAATGATTCTGACCAAGACCATGACATACTCTGCCTTTGACGTTTGCGAATTCAAGATATGAACAACTGCCTGATTGTCACATTTGAATAGAATCTTTTTGTTGCTGAGATGCTGACCCCAGATTTCAAGAGCAACAAAAATGGGGAACAATTCAAGTACTGTAATGTCATCAGTAATACCGCGGTGAAACCATTCAGCAGGCCACAGACCATATGTCCATTTTCCCTGAAAATAAGCTCCAAAGCCTTTACCATAACTTGCTGAACTGTCCGTAAACAAACATAAGTCAGCATTTGACAGCCAAAACCTGTCATGAAAGACAGAGACACCATTAAACGATTTGAAAAATGTCAGCCATGTTTGCAAATCTAACCTCATTGCCTTGGAAATCCGAATATGATGATAAGGCTTTGTAATACCCCTTGTAGCATTTATTAGCCGGCGGCAAAATGGACGACCAGGAACGATAGCCCGGCACATGAAATTCAGTGAGCCAAGAAGAGACTGCATAACCTCCAGTGTAATACTGGACTTATGTAATATTTCTTCAATAAGACTTTGTAGTTTCATAATTTTGTCCTTTGGAATTCGTACCTCCATAAGAATTGAATCAAGTTCAAATCCCAAGAAAATGATGATTGTTTGAGGCCCTTCTGTCTTTTCATCTGCAACAGGCACGCCCATTTTTCCACAAGTCTTGAAAAAGGAAGTCATAATTTCTTGACAGTCAGTTGTGCCAGCTTCACCCCCAAACAAAAAATCATCCAAGTAATGTTCAAGTTCACCCACTGTGCATGATTCTCTTACAGCATAATGTAAGAAAGTGGCAAATTTCTCCCATAATGCACATGAATATGAAAGTCCAAAAGGTAAGCAACGGTCAAAGAAGTATTGACCATCAAACATAAAACCTAACAGGGGAAAATCATCTGGGGAGATAATCATTAGGCGAAATGCATTTTTTATATCAGCCTTGCCTAGCAGAGCACCTTTTCCCAATTTCTGAATCATTTTAACAGCTTGATCAAATCTAGTATATTGGACACTGCAAAATTCAGGGTCAATATAGTCATTGATTGAATCCCCCTCTGGATATGATAGATGGTGTATTAAACGATATTCACCTGGCTGTTTTTTGGGTACCAAACCCAGAGGAGAAACCCTAAAATCAGTGAAAGGTACAGTTTGAAAAGGGCCAGCAACTCTTCCTGCTTCCAATTCTTTCGTGATTTTTTGCCTGACAATATCAGGGGCTTTATTTGCTGAAGGTAAATTTTTTGATATGACCAATTTTCGAGGACCTTCAAAGTTAATGTGAAAGCCATTTTTAAACCCATTTTTCAACTCTTCCGCTGTTTGTCTGTCTGGATATTCTTGCAATTCCTTCTCAAAGGCAGATAAATCTACAGGAGTGGAGCCGAGCTCAAATTTATTTCCGTTTGAATGGACCACGAAAGGAGGACCTTTGAGTGTGATCTATTTCAGTGTTCTTATTTGCAGTGAATGCATTCTGTTGTAAATTTTGACTGTGTCTGGGACATTGGTTTTCAGAATGGTCCCCCTTACATGCCAAACAAACATGAGAAAATCTACAATTTTTGAAATAGCATTTGCCTTTGTTATAATCAAAACATACGCCAAGTGCAAGACGAGACTGATTTGAGTGGCCAGCAAAGCTAGGCTTAGATTGAAAGGTAGTTGTTTCTAGCTTGTTTGTGTTTGTCATTAATTTAAGCCACAAATCTGAATAAATTTTATTCCACGGCTCCTGTTTTAAAGCTTGCCTTGTCCTAAATTCAGCATCATATTCTCGCCATGCTAAATTTTGACACCTGCTTTCAGCCTCTCTGATGGTGCTCAGGTACTGAATTAATTCAAAAACTTTATCCTGATACTTTTTCAAATATATAGTCATGAATATTAAAAAAGCATCTGTCCACTCCCTGATATTGGTTATTTCTTTTAATACTTTAGGGCGTGTTTGAATTTGGCCATGTTCATTTATAAATAAATTACCAGATTCCTCCCCACGCCTTTTTTGATTTTTCTTTAACAGAGAAGCCAAATTTATATTCATTTTTCCATATCTTAATACAAATATCTTGCGGAACATGCATCGCAATATCATCATCAGCACAACGTACATCCGGCATCTGAAAGTCAGACTGAGTGTTTTGTGCAATTGTTTGTGCTAGAGGGGTCCCCTGAACCCCCAAAGCACTAGTCCAAGTATTTAACATACTGGACCCTGTAGCATTAATCTCAGGTGAGTATGACACTTGGTTACCTGACTGTTGAACCCCGCCATCACCACATAACCTTACAATTTCTGGTGTTCCTGTTGCCCCCGGTTGAGGGCATGGCTCATTTGCTGCTGTTTGTTGCTGATTTTGTTTTGCTTGGCCCCTAGCCTGACCCTTCCTAGCCCTCTTTCTAGGTGGCATGATTATGGAGGCACCAAGATAATCTCAAAATTGGGCTTGAAATGTTCAAAAAGTTGAAAAATTTGCCAAAAAACTGGACTGAAAACTTTTTCCTTGCTGCAGCAATCAGCTGTCGTCAGAAAGAGGCTGTTGCACTGGGACCCAGCTGTGCAAAACACTTTCAGTATGTCTACATATAAGCCTGGAACCAATCCTTTACAGTGCTCAAAGGACATGTGTACTGAAATGACCTTACAAGTTGGTACAGTAATCAAAGTACTGAAACAACCCAAATTACCAAAAATGCGAACTGGACTTACTATTTTAATGCTGAAATAAATGGAGCCTATTGTAGATCAATATGCTGTATTATTTCACATAAACACAACTTACCATCAGCTGCTAGGCCTTCCTCTAGGAATTTCAACTTTTACTGTGATAACATAATCTTTACTATTGCATTTGTACATAATATGCTGCAGTATCCAATGATTCTGTATGCCGACAGTGAAAGCCCAGATTGATGAGATGCAGTCTGACGTAGGTATTCACCGTCTGCATGTATCTAAAGACAAGTTTTGATTGGTGTGGTTCATATTTATTTTTTTGTGTGACAGCTAATTTATATTAATTTTATATCTATTCCAGCTCCTTATATGAATGGTCAACAGTATTACCAACTGATTCTCACCTTAAGAAATCTGTAGACTATGTTCTCTGTGCAATATGTCACATCTGTCCGGAGTTCTTCACCAGAATCATGGAATGGATGGGAATTGTGATAATGCCAGACTTTGGCTTGTCTGCACCAATATCTGATGACAGAAAAGACTCGTCACACTACACAACATCAATGACTGATGATTCAAAGGAAGCTAGCAATGCTCTCGGCCAATCAGTAGACAGTACAGAACCACCACCACAGATTGTTTTGCAGGATTTCAAACAGATGTGTTTAGATGAGTCGCATTTGTCGACATTAGCTTTTGTGTGTAAATCACCACTAGCTATCAAGCAACTGTTAGAATCTGGTTTTCCGGCTGTGTTGGCTCAAGGATTGTTTGAGTTCTGTAATCGAGTGATCTCAACATTTGCTGACTCTTGGTCCCAGCCAGAGGGGATCTCTGATTCTTGTAAGAGTATGAGTGGAACTTCTGTGTCTGGAGACAGAGACAGTACAACACAAAACCATACAGGTAAATAACATAGAACCATATATTCATATTCTCCTTGACAACTTTGTTGTGGTGGTCCATTACACAGCGAGGAATATGATTGGGGTCATGTCATATTTGTGCGGAATTTCAGCCAAGATTGGTATTAAAGCAAATTGTTCATAGTTAGCTCAAAGTTGAATGGATTTGCACACATTAAAATGTTTATCAAACAAACAATCTAAATCTAAAGATTTTCTTAATTCTTCGTAGAAGACAGGTATTGGTTGTTGCATTAAAGGGCTGAGCATTTTATTTGAATTGCCATGGTAATACATAGTGTCTATCAGTATTGTATTAGATGACATTCTAAAACATAACATTACCCCCGCAATCTGCATGTGTTTTGGGGCGGGTTCACTGTTCTCACATTGTCTGTCTGTGTGTCCATCCATTACGTTTTGGTTTCTGCTTATTTTGCTAAATAATTTATTAGAAGGCAGTCATTACCTTGGCAGGGGTATTTACTAAGCGCTTCTTATTGACACTTCTTGTTTTCTTTGGAAGATAGAAAAATGATTTTTTTTTTTTTCTGCTGCTGCTATTAATACTGTTGCTTTAACTCTGGTCATGCTGAATATATTCAAGACACTATGCCCATTTCTAATTGTCAGCCAATCATATTACTTAATCCATATTGTTGATATAAATTCACATACCGAATGACACAGATCAAGATCAGTTGCCTTCTTCAGAAGCCCACTGATCTGGATCTACACTGTTTGCAAAGGCAGGGCATATCCTGGTTCAGCAGGGCTAGGGTTTAGGAAGAAAACACCATTGAGATGAAAAGATAATTTGAAAGAATGCCATGCCCTGTTTTTGTAAAAAGTAGATAAAATAGAATCAGTTCTGCTGTTGGCGCAAAAAAAAAATGTTGGCATTTTAAATTATTTTATCTATTTTTGTATTGGAATTTTTTACTTGTGTTTCAGGTTTGTGTGTGACAGCTGACATGGTGGCAGCAGTGTTGAGATTTTTCTCTGAAGTATCATCAGATGTCATCATGAAAGACTGGCTAGGTGGAGCAGATGGCAATATCTTCTGGCCTGTTCTATTAACAATGTTGTGCAATACACCACTCCACACACCTGTAGCACTGAGCGTCTTCCCACAAAAATTTGAGGTAATTTTATCTTTTGAGGTCTAAAGAAAAGATGTTAATCATAATGTGTTTGTAATTGTTAGTTGTGTTAGCAACAAGAATGTTCTGAAAGATTGGATTCACCTGCTGGGTAAAAATTCCAACAGACGACATTTTGAAATATTTTTTTCTTATTTTTTTCCAGAAAATAGGATTTGATATTTCATGCAATGGAGACAATTTGCCCAAAATGTCAGATCCTATTTTCTTGAAAATAAAATAATCAACTTATCGCCTGCAGAATTAGCCCAGAGATTGGTAAAGGTTAAATTGTGCTGTCTATATTTGCCAGATATGTTAGTAATAATAAAAGTCTGAATGATTAGTAGATACTTTTTTTGGCAGGTTCACAGAACCATCTCCATCTTGCTCATTTTTTGTAGGTTTAGCATTTTTATACACCTTACAGATGGGTAACATCAAGGGAAAAAATGTCTTTGAGTACAAATGTATATGCTAAATACCAGTATTCGGATCATCCTGTTCATCGGCACACTCTTCAGTCTTTTCCCTCTTACTCTTAAAATGAAAACAGTGGTTGTTTATGCTTTGAAAAGTGAAGGTTTTTGTACACATGGAACAACAAAGTTGAATGTTTATTCCACAGTAAAGAATAAATTTCTGTAGTTCTGAATTTTCAAAATAAAGCCAGTCCAAAATCTTTAGTGAATTACTATTTTTGAAAACTTATATAAAAATAGAAATTTGTAATATTGCTGTAAGTAAGATCATGTTTCTTCTCTGATGTACAGTTGATCACAGCTGAGGAAAGAACAACAATAGAAACAGCATCAGTGAGGTTTTTCACTCAAGTGATATCATGTCATGTGCCAAACCAGATGTTATTTGCCAAGGTTCTCTGTGATGTTATCAAAGAACAAGGAATAGTAAACAAAGCAGGTGGGTCCTCTGGCTATAGCTCCAGATAAGGCACTTTTTTTTATTTCAGCTAAAAAAATATTGATAGTTTTCTCATTTCTCCACAAAAACATGCTGTGGGTACTCATTAGAAGTGCCTACTCTGCTTTTGACATTGTTCAGAAAGTCATTTTTTGCATGGGGCTTTACTCAGTAAATTTGCAAAGATGTGTGCAAAACCATTTGTCGTAACTACCTATGCACCAAAACTTTTTATTCTATTCAACGGTTTTTAAAAATTAAAAAAATTTCCATTTTTCCCATAGTAAAATTGGCTGCAAAATATGCAAAGACCGATAGGGTAGGTAGCTTGGATGCAGTTTTTCAACAACTTTAACTTGTTCAATATTTCTGAAATTTTCACTATACTGTTATGTAACATTATACTGTTATGTAACATCAATAATTTAAAACAGATTTTAACCACGAAAAGCAAAAACTATTTTCTAATAATTTTTTTTAAAAAATCCAGTTTACTATAGAATTTGTACAGGTCAAACCCATTCTCGGCCATAAAATTAATTTAATGGCGACTATTTGCGACAGGAATAGAAAGGACAAACTGTTTATGATAAGATATTGTCAATCGCAAATCAATTTTTCCATTTAGAATAAAACGCCAAATGAAAAATGTCTTTCCAAAGGATGTTGAAAGCACAGTAGGCAGAGTGCTTCTAATGAGTACCCACAACATGTTTCATGGGGAAGTAAGAAAAATATTATCTGGATACTCCCTCTTACCTGGAGCTATATCTTTGGCATTACAGATAGAAAATAGAACTTATTGTGCAGGTACATTATGTAAAACTTTGCAGGTATAATACAGTCGAACCTCAATGGCTCGAACATCTTTGGGACAATAGAAAATTGTTCGAGATATAGGTAGATCGAGCCACTGAGGGTTAATAATGGCACCAGTTCAGGAAGCAAATAGCGATGATTTGGGGAAATCTTTTCGATTTTCTACACAACGATTGTCTGTTGAGTGTACTCATTAGAATTGCCTCGATGAGGCAATTCTAATGAGTACACACAACATACAATTCCATGATAAAATAAGAAAAAAATCCCTAAATATTTGTTTTCTTGAGCTGTTGGAAGAATTTTGTAGGTACTGAAAAACGAGTTCGAATCATCCACGGTAAACGAGCCATCCATGTTCGAGCCATTGAGGTTATACTGTATATATGATAATTATGTACCAGAGTATTCATCAAGTGGGCAGGACCCTGTTTTGCAAGTTGATCTGTTTCTACACAGTTCAGTTATCAGCATCAGATCATGAAATATTTTCTACGGTCATTCTCTCCCTTCCACTGGTTCAAGAAGGGCAGTTGTCAATTTCTGTCGAAAGAATGTGCACAGTACTGGTTAACCACTCAGAGGACTAAGCCTACCCAGTAAACATGTGGTTAGGTAAACTGACTGCGCTTGACATGACCCCATTGGGTTGACTGGGCCGTAAAACCCCAACACAAACAAACATTCAGCATATTGAGATTTTTATATGAGCTAGCGTATGACAAAACCTACATTAAGATTTGTGCGACCAGTGAATGGCAATATATTGATACAATGCATTTGAATAAAATTTCCTGATTCTTCAGTTTGTAATGGTTACAACTAAAGAAAGTTCTAGGTGATGTAGTTTCAATTGTTCATCTCTATGACCCCAGGTTATGGCGTCTGTCCTCTGTCTGGATTTACACGACGGCTGTTTTTACAAGTTCTTTTAGAAGATGAGAGAATTCTTGTAGCCATTCCACAACAGTACCGGATACAGACACCAATTAGTGTGAACCAGATACAACACCCCAGCTTTGGAGCAGGCCGAAAATTTAGAACAATGCTTGTTAACATGCATATATCTGTTGGTGAACTGATCAACAAAATATCAGGTAAGGAAAGAACTTAAGTGTATCACTGCAGTGCTCCAGATTATGCAATAGTTAGAGTTTCTTTTTACATTACAACACATGTACATAGGTAATGCACTTTTTCATCCAAAAGGTACTATACCACAACCTCTTTATAACACTGTTGTTGGGGTCCATAGCATAATCCGTGTTAGTTAAACAATCGTGTTATATCCAAACAAAAATGTATAGATTATATTGAAAAATGACCATTTATGGTCATTTTTCAATATAATCTATACATTTTGGGATCCATCTTTGAACCGTGTTATATCCAAAACCGTGTTATAACGAGCCGTGTTATAAAGAGGTAAATGTGTATATTTTTGTCAGACCTGCATTAGCATGGGCAACTTAGGGGTGCAAGTTTCAGTCCGTGCATTCATCCATCCATCTGTTTGTCCATGTACTTATGTCTACCAAATGAAGTCTACATACTGTAAAACTTCACATTTAGTTTCACTTCACTGATTGTTTCATCAGACTGAGCTGACCAAGAATGATAACTCTCACTCTTCTGGTGCTTCTTTTCACTTTTCAAGTTTCAATACCAAACCAAGTTAATATACCGTTTTGACGCAAATGACCCTTATGGGTTGACGCATTGTTAAACCTTAACTCATCATTTCACTTTTTAGTTCATAGGGGTGACATAAACTTCAACAAAGTTCTTTTTATTTTTATTTCTCCACAAAAATATACGATTTGAATACACATTAGAAGTCTGACTGAGGTGCTTCTAATGAGTATCCTTGTTTTCATGGAGAAATAAAAAAAATATTACATGGATACCCCTCTTATATGTAGCTATGCTTAAAAGGGTTCATGTGTTTGTTCTTGTATTTAGACACACCAAGTCTAGCAGCTCAACTGTTGGAGTGTCAGACAGACAAGAAGTCAGATGAGTCCAAGAAAGATACTAGTCAAGTAGGGTTAGAACTGGTGGAGTACATATCAGCTGCTAACTCTGGTAAGTGGCAAGTAACTTGTAAGACTCATATTCATATATATGTAATGTAGTATTGTTGAAAGGGCTCACTTTAACAGTTATTGTTAGTATGCTGTGTAAAAATTTCAGCAGATTCCGTTATGAAATATTTTTTGTTACTTTTTTCAGAAAATAGAATTTGATATTTCATGCAAATTGTCTCCTTAGGAGAAAAATGAGAAACACATGTCCCTGGATGGTTCTTTAAATTCACCTTAAGAGTACTAAAGGATTTAATAAAATTTTAGGGCCGGCCTTGGTGGTTCAATCAGATGCGCATCTGACTGGTTATGAGGTTGCGGGTTCAATCCCCACCATGTCTGGCAACATTTTTATGTGGGATCATGAAATAATTTCTATGCTCAGTCTCTCCCTTCCACTGATTCAAGAATGTGCACAAGTACTGGTTAACCATTTAGAGGACTAAGCCTGTGCAGGAAAAGAATGGTTAGGTAAACTGAATGGCTCAACATGACCTTAATGGATTGACTGGGCCGTAAAACCGGAACTCGAACTCAGTAATATTTCATTATAACCATACATGTATGTGTTGTGGGTACCACCTAATAGAAGCTCCCTAGCATGATGTGCCTCTAATGAATACCCACAATACCTACATGTAGGTTTTCATAAAAAAATTAGAAAAATGATGCTTTCTAATTGGGAAAAAAAAACCCACAAAAAACACCTTATCTAGAACTATGGTACCTTGGACAGACATTGCAGATGCACAGGTGTCCTGGATTTCTACTGTCCTGTTGTGCCTCAAAGATCCCTTATTGCACGATATACTGTATGTTAGTTTGACATTTCAGAATTTAGTAGGATTCACATGGCTGGTTAGCGCTCCTAACCTCGGATCACAAGGTCCTTGATTCAAATTTCCCTGGAGGCAGAATTCAGCTCACGACTATTGCACTTCATTGGCATAAAGCCTTTCATTTTCATTCCTTCATCATCTTGATAATGACTAAACCCTTGTCATGTTGAATAAATTAAGATGCCACACCTACTTCTAATTTTCAGCCATTCATATTACTTGATCCAGATTGTTGTTATAAATTCACATACTTAATGGCAAACAGTGCAGATCCAGATCAGTTGGCTTCTTCAGAAGCCAACTGATCTGGATCTACACTGTTTGCTAAGACAGGCCATGTCGTGTTCAGCAAGAGAAGGGTTAAATAATGTTGATAGAAACGTGAAATACCAAGTCCTCAACATTTTGAAATTTGTTATGAGTTCAATATCAAGAGTTCCATGTGTTTATGTTTCAGTGGAAGCTGCTGTGGTGGACAAGGACCTCATAAGCCCGTCCCCAGTATCTAAGTCATCCCTTCCACCTCGACCACCTACACGGAGAGGAAGAACAACAGAGACACTCTCTAGTCGACTTAATTTACCAGTTGTTACCCTATCACATAAACTCATCCAAAGTGAGCCATTTTCTTTTTGAATAGAGTTTCAATTGAAAGAATTTCTGTATTCTGCTGTGAATTGTGTTATTTAAGCCTGTTATAGGGATTGAATATACACTTGGTACATTTTCTGCCATTTTCACAAGGACGATAAATTTTGTGACTTCCTGTTTGCTTTCTAGCACACCAAGTCCCTTCTGAAAATGGGTCTACTCTAAAAGGAAATGATTCTAGATTTTAGAGTAGACCCTATTTTTTTTTTGACTGAGTTTCCTTCCTAAAAGTTAATCAACTCCGCTTAAGATTGATATGAAAAAAAAAACAAAAAAACTTTAAATAACATAAAATGATTACAGTTCTGAAGATAAATTGTTGAGAATATTAATATCCTTGAAACAATATAATGCCAATGTTTTAATTCAGTGCTGTCATTTTCTTAAAAGCTCTCAAAAGGGAAAAGTTACATGATGTACATATATATATGATTGTAGTTTTTGAGATCTGAGTTTGTTATTGATAGACCCAAGGGTTGACGTGTCGTTAAACCCCAACACAATCAATCAATTGTATTGCAGCACTGTGAGTATGATGAATTAAGATACAGCAAAACATTCATTGTATAAGTAAATTGCTTATTTCTTAAGTTCGTGTCTGCACAAATAAATTTTAGTCATACTACATGCATATTGAAATGGTTCCAAACCTAACTCTGTTGCAGGCAAACTTAACTTGGAAATGCCTGTTGTGGGCCACTCTGTCCATAGCTTTGAATAAGACATTTTTTAAAGCCAATTCGTATTATTTTTCCATGGAAACATATATAGTGGGTTCATATTAGAGCTGCCTCAGCAAGTATCTATATTTTTCTTATTTCTCAACGAAAACATGTTGTCGGTACTCATTAGAAGTGCCTCTGCAAGGCTCTTCTAATGAGTACCCACAACATATGTTTTCGTTGAGAAATAAGAAAATTATTTACCTGATACCCACTCTTATCTAGACCTATGCTCAGTAAGAGATTATATGTTTTCACAGAGAAATAAGAAGCCTTGGTTTGTTCGAACTTGCACAGTAAAAATTATAATTTTTTGTTCCTTCAGATAAGAGCCTACCCTCAGACTTGACTTTGTCACAGCTGATCCAGGTCCTGCAGCAGCAAGGATTCCCTCAGGGACAGTCAGTGTTAGATTTTGCTGTTAAAGTTTCTTCAAAATCCAAGGAGTCAGCAGCAGGTAATACTTAAATGCTCTGTATGCTGGGTAAAAATTTCAGCAGACAGCATTTTGAAATAATGTTCTTATTTTTCACAGAAAAAAGGATTTGGCATTTCATGCAGATTGTTTCGGAGACAATTTGCATGAAATGTCAGTGCCTATTTTCTGGGAAAAATAAGAAAAAAATTGTTAATTTATAGTCTACTGAAGTAGCCCAGAGAGTAGTAAATGTTAAACACATAAAAATGGACTTATGGTACAGCATGCAACCAAGGACCAGATTGGCCTGCACATTAACACAGGTTGATCAGGAGCTCCTTTGTTAGCTTGCAGAATTAATGGATACTATAAAGAGCATTGACAAACACAGAAGGTCCTTGTCAAGCTTTATCTGCATATGCTTTTCCTACCTGGGTGTGTGACATACCTAATGAAAGGTGTATAGATTAGGGTCTTGAAATTTCATATATGGGTTGATCGGGTTCCTTATATGAAATAAATTTATTTTTTTACAAGCAATAAGTATTGATATTTTTCTTATAAATCAACACATTTTTTTTTTCCATTTTAAACAGACCTGTATTTGCAGAGTTTTGCCCCTTTTTATGCCCCCCAACTTTTTAAGAAGTTGGATGGGAATATTACTTTGGGCTTGTCAGCCAGTCTGTTCATCCATATGTCACGCTTTTCTTGGAAGCAAAATATCTAAGGAACCACTTGATCAGGCTCATAAAATTATGCAAGCAGTTTGAAACCAATGTGTAGATGACCATAATTTTGATGAACTTTGGATCACTTTTGTCAGAGTTTTGTCTTTTCAACTTTGGCATTTTGTATTTACAAACTTAGTTGGGGTCATAGTGTTTAACAAACACATTTCTAGTTCAAAAATTCTAGCAAAACCTTGTGTACAAGATAACTCAAAAAGTGAGTCAGGGCTTTGATATTTGGCACCCTGTTTGGGGCTGAGGAGTTCATCACCTGATTAACTTTTGAAAAAAATCAGATTAATTTATGACAGTTAAGCACCTTTTTCAAGTTTTGCATTTTACAGGGACAAATATATAACTGGGGGCATAGTGTTCTACAAACACACATTTCTAGTTGTCCTAAGATTTGAACAAGTCCCTTTTAGAGCCTGTTGATGTGTCTAAAAACTGCTAAATGAGTGGCAAACAGTGTAGATCCTGATCAGATACCATGTTATGCAGCATATGATCTGGATCAACAGGCCTGTTTGTCTGAATACTAAGGGCAAATACAATAAGTGTTCTGGCCCAGTTGTTCAAAGCATCATTAGCTTAACAAGCTCGTTAGTGGTCAAAATCTTAACTCTCCTAGTAAGTATAATACCTAATTCACAGATATTTTTGCTGAAAAAATGTGAGTAGCTTTTGCAAATGCAAAAGCTACTCACATTTTTTCAGCAAAAATATTAGCATATATGGCATATATTTAATGATCAAAGTTTTAACGATACGATAACTAACAACATTGTTAGGTTTGAAAAAACTGGGCCCTGGAAGATATTTCTGATGAATTGCATTGCCCTTTCAGAGTATTATTTATGTCTTGAAAGTATGTGTATGTACATGTTAGAAGATAAGAGAATTGATACACTTTGAAGGTGGAGTTGGGGAGATGTAACTGTCAACATTATTTTCATCCCCTACTAATAGAGACTCTGTGAGGAAAGAATTTGCTCCCTCCGTTTTGCAGGAAAGCAAACTGGAAGTCACAAAAGTTGTCTAACTTATGAAAACTAGTGGCTAAATTTCCAGGTGTATCCTTTCACCTTAGTAGGAAATAAAGCATTTTAATCTGAGTCCAAATGAAATTTTGAGTTCTTTTAATACCCCAACTTCGAAGAAGTTGGAGGGGCATGCATTTGGGTTGTTCGTCAGTTTGTCTCGATTTTCTTATATTTATAACCATTTGAACTAGGGCCCTTAAACTTGATGAGCTTATTGGGGCTGAGGAGTAGATCACCTGATTAACTTTTGAAAAAAAAAAAAAAATGAGTTAAGTTTGTGTGAGTTATGCCACGTTTTAACTTTGACATTTTGTAGGGACAAGTATATAGTTGGGGGCATAGTGTTTTACAAGCATATTTCTTTTTTATTCCAGATGAAATTGATGAGCCTGATGAGATTCCTGATGAGCTACTTCTATCAACATCTCCTTTTCCTACACCATTATTGGTGTTTGCAAGTGTTGGTGGTCTTGCCTTACTGGCAGAACACCTTCCATTGCTCTTCCCGGAGATATCAAGGCAGATAACTCTAGCTGACAACAGCTCTGAGACAACAGTGGGAATGGCAGATACATCACAGGACTGGGTCACTGTGGATTCTTATCCAGAGGATTTTTATGATGTAAGAATACTTTATGGATACACAGGACATGAGAAATTTACAAACAATAACTTTATCATTTCTTGTTCTTTTCAGCATTACCCTGGCTTGAAATGTTATAAAAAAGAGAGAAAGAAAAAAAATATTTGTTTGAATGAAAAGAAAATAACCAGAAGATATTACATCATAGCATACTACCACAAACCAATGACATCACCAGTTTTGCTTGCTTATAGATTATCAAGAATAATGGTGTTTCAGGCTCATGCGAAATAGAGATACAATGTAATTGAACAACTTCAAAAAAAGAAATTATCTACATCTGCTGAGGTTAATGTATTTGAAAAATATGAATATATGGGGCAGAAATCAAACAATTTTTCCTTGTGTGTACAACAAAGACACAGACTGGTACTCTGCATAGTTTCTTTGGTGTTAGCATAATATATGAACATCATAGATTGTATATGGTGAATTACTAAAATAGTGGAATACTTTAACTGCTTACCATACTTGGCCCAGTTGTTCAAAGCTAACGATGTCATTAGTTAACGATTAGTTAAAATTTACATTTATTGATATGCAAATATGCTGAAATTTTTTGCTGAAAAAATGGGAGTAGCCTTTTGCAGTGCAAAAGCTACTCACACTGCAAAAGCTACTCACATTTTTTCAGCAAAAAATATCAGAATATTGTGGAGCGCTGTGGTGCAGTGGTAAAGCGTCGGACTCGAGATCGAGAGGTACCGGGTTCGATCCCCACTAACTGCAAGTGTTGTTTCCTTGAGCAAGAGACTTTATCCACATTGCTTAGTACTGGTTTCTACCCAGGAAAAAAGAGGGCCACATGGAAGATTAGTACTAGATTACTAAATGTGTTACCCTCTATAAATAAAGTCGATTATTATTATTATTATTATTATTATTATTGAATCTGCTAAAACAGTTAACGAAATGACCCTTAACGAGCTCGTTGAGCTAACGACGCTTTGAACAACTGGGCCCTGGTCTTTAAATTTTAATGTGCTTTTTACCACCTGCTGGTGTGTCTAAAAACTGCTGGATGAGTGGCAAACAGTGTAGACCCTGATTAAATAAATGTTGCATTCTTTAGCATCTGAACTACATTGTTTACTCAGGCCTGTCCAATAAAAATTTTGTTGCTTTTTTATCTTCAGTTGTATGTATTTGATTTGTTTCTTTTTTGTATTTTTTATTTAGCTGTATGAACCAATGTCACCAGCACCTCAGAGTCGACAAGGTCACAGTCTAGGCATGCCGTCAGTGCCTCCTCATTCCCTGGTAGCATTTGGTTTGTTTTTACGACTGAATGGTTATGCAGATGTTCTCTTAAAGGAGAGGAAGAAAGCCCAGTGTCTCTTACGTCTAGTGTTGGGAGTTACAGATGATGGGGATGGAGGTAGGAACAGTCTCACTGTTTTTGTAAAAGATACTTTTCTTTTAGCATGCGTGTTTTAGCAGATGACAGCAGTATTGTTAAACTTGATCTCAGCAGATAGCATTTGAATATATTTTGTCCTGAAAGTAGGGCCTCTTATTTGGTTTGAACATGTCTTACAATATTTATAGAAAGAAATATTCAGAAGATACCTTTTACACTTAACCCTTAAAACGCCAAGAAAACCTGCATCTGAAAGTGTCATCTGTTTATGTCGTCTGCTAAATAGTCTTGCAAACTTTTCAAACCTACTTTTGCATACAGGCAAACAGTGTGGACCCAGATCAGACTGCTCCTTTAGGAGCAGTCTGATCTGGGTCCACACTGTTTGCAGAAATGACTTTTAAAGTAACCCGAAGAAGACAAAGCAGACGACAATAGTTGCAACTGGCGCTTAAAGGGTTAAGAATACACTGGATACTTATTTGAACAGCCTTATTGAAGCCATTCTGATGAGTGTCCCCAGTGTTACATTCTGTAACAGCTTTTCAGCCTTAGCCCATATTGGCATTTTTGCTAACGGAGCTAATTTTAACCTTTATCCTACTGAATTTTAAGGCTCAGAACATGACATTTATTTGTTTATTTAATCACTAAAACAGGTTGTTTCAGTATTTTCTCAGTAGGAGTAATATAAAAAAAAAAATATACATATCTTCTGATGTTGATATACAGTAAATATCCTAAAATTTTGTACACCAAAGTTTCTGACTGAATGGTATATGCCTACAGTGCAGACCCAGATCAGACTGCTCTGAAAGAGCAGTCTGATCAGGGGCCACTTTGTTTGCCATTCCTCTCTCTCTCTTAGTATTTTGAGGAACAACTACATAAAAAACAAGACAGTCTCGGTGGCTCAGTTGGATGCGCGGTCCGACTGGAGATCAGGAGGTCGCGGGTTCAACCCCCGCCGAGGTCGGCAGCATTCTTTCATGGAGATTGATCATGAAATATTTTCTTCGGTCATTCTCTCCCTTCCGCTGATCCAAGAAGGGCAGTTGTTAGTTTCTGGCAGAAGAAAGTGCACAATACTGGTTAACAGCTTAGAGGACTAAGCCTGCCCAGTAAACGTGTGGTTAGGTAAACTGACCGCGCTCGACATGACCCCATTGGGTTGACTGGGCCGTAAAACCTCAACACAAACAAACATAAAAAACAAGCCGGCCTCAGTGGCTCAGTTGGATGCGCCGTCCAACTGGAGACCAGGAGGTCACGGGTTCAACCCCCACCGAGGTCGACAACATTCTTTCGTGGAGATTGATCTTGAAATATTTTCTACGGTCATTCTCTCCCTTCCGCTGATTCAAGAAGGGCAGTTGTCAGTTTCTGATGAAAGAATGTGCCCAATACTGGTTAACCGCTTAGAGGACTAAGCCTGCCCAGTAAACATGTGGTTAGGTAAACTGATCACGCTCACCATGACCCCATTGAGTTGAGTGGGCCGTAAAACCTCAACACAAACAAACATAAAAAACAAACTTTAGGCAAAAAAGTATGGAATAAAGTGTTAGAAATTTTTGGACATTTACCATGACATTTACCATGTATGGATAAGGCCTAAATGAAATATATGTGTGGTTCCGGTTTCCCGACCATGCCTATTTAAAAGCTGCGACCCTAAACATTAAAATGGTGTTCTCTGTGAATTTTTTTTCGTCGTTTTCCATTGCCGGTGCCGCCATTTTTAAGTCATATGATGAGAAACACTCAGGGTTCGCGTTACCGATCGCCATTTGCGCAGAAAAATAAAATTTGGCACAAAAAATCATAAATTGGCGAAAACAAGTGGCGAAAAAAATATATCGCCTGAATTACCTGCTGCTGAGCCATATAATTGTCGCGCGTCTATCGCACCTTCCTTGATTGTATAAATCGCCAATTAACAACTCAATTATCGGTCAGAAAACGGTAAAATTAACCTGAATCTGATGAAAGCGATATAAGGTCTTGTGCCGTTATGCGCAGTTTGACAATAGCTCCGCCCACTTTCCACGCCTTTCGTCCTCAATATTCATGACGCTCTGCCGAAACTACCAGTCAGGAATTAATGTCAGAGTCGCATCGCCTACGTCACGGAAATTTACCCAGAATGTAATCACGTGGAACAGTATGTCAAACACAAAAATGGAAAACAAATTGATTACATGGGAAATAATTATTGCTAATTAAAGCGGTAAGTACACCTTGACAGTGCCGACTTTAATTAAGCATGTTTCGGTACCTTCTGATGAGCCTTTTATTTGGAGATCAACAAACGTCGTTCCGAAAAAAAAAAGAACACAATGCCTCAGAGGCGGACACATTAGTCTTGGATGGTCCGGATGGCGCATTCGATCCCCATAGATTGTAGCGATTTATCATGAAACACATGTATTTGCTACGGTCAGTCTCTCCTTCCACTACTTCAAGATTGGCAGTTACGAGTTTCTTGCGGAAGGATGTTCAGTGTACTGGTTAACCGCTTATTGTATAAGCATGCCCCCTCTTTTTTAAGTGGCGCAATTCATAAAAAATGCTGTTCCCCATTCCATTTCGCTTAGACCCGACTCGTAAAGCAATTGCAGTAAACTCCCTTTTAAGTCAGTTGCAGTTAGTTCCCTTAAAACAGTAAAATGCAGTGTGAGAAACTTACCCCGCGTTTATCAGGGTACAAATAAACATTATGTTACGTTTCATATTCTCTTACAGTATAATACATCAATAACATTATATTTATTGGCTTATACAACACTTTTCAGAACTTTCGTTTCCATGTAAAGTGTTCTATTTTTATATCTTCAACATTCGATATGCAAAACCAAGACTTATTATTAATTCATGACATTGTAATTAATTATTTACAATAGAAGTTTTAAAAATCAGTGTGAAAATTAATTTCAAGTCCCCCACACATTTCACACTTTACCGATTCATGAATCTACTGCTGCAATTATAGGAACACCCTTTTCCTGACAAGATAATTCTTTGGCGAAAACTGGCCAAAATTTGGCTCAAAATCTGGCTCAAAGTTAAAGAAAATGGCACAAAATAAATCAAATTGGCGAAAATGGAGAAATTAGCTGTAGAAGCTCATCACAAAGCCGTAAATGCCTTCGAGATCCTATTAGCCAAGGGCAGACAGTTTCCACCGAAAAAAGACTAACAGGTACATGTGAAATTTACAATTTAAATCCTCATCAATGTTTTTCAAATATTGATTTCTTACAGAGTCACTATATTCAGTAGCATATTTTAGGCCGTCGTGATGTTTTATGTTATGTCTTAATTTAATGTTAAGGCCTACCTACCTACCCTAATTTTTTTGTCCATGAAACAGGAACCACACATATATTTCATTTAGGCCTAATCATTTGAGCTCTTTAATCAGTCTATTTTTCCATAAGCTTTATAATTTTTACAATAAAAATAAAGCTGTTCCATTTCAGGTCACATACTGACATCGGCACTTGCTAGTTCTCTGCCAACTTTACCTTTCATTGTCCTGAAATCACTGTTCGATGCATCACCACTGACAACAGATGATGGTGTTCTGTTACGAAGAATGTGTCTGGATATAGGAGCTTTACATCTCATCCTTGCCTGTCTGTCTATCTTAAGTCACCATGCGCCAAGGATTTCAATCCCTGGTTTCCAGCAGGAGGTAAAATAGTTCTTGTATGAGCAGAATAATCTTCATGACTAGATGCTTCAGGGTTTTTGTCAGTCGTTTAATTCTTTCCCCGCTAGTGGCAACTTTTGTCGTCTGTTGATAACATTTGCAAACACTTTGGACCCAGATCAGGCCCGACAAAAGGTCAGGTTGGATTTGGATCCAAACTGTTTGACATGCTGATGGTATCCCTGAAAGATTTTTTTGAAAAAGTTAATTAAAAAAAAAAAATCCACAGGCGACAAAGAGGCATGCAAAATTACCCAGCATGCAAAGAGTTAAGAGGAATAGATACACTTTCAGAGGAGACAATTCTATCAGAATTATTTTGCTTTTTGTCTGAATTTTGAATGCCTCTTTATGGGCTGTTAATGAGAATAAACTTCTGTTTGAATGCTTGTCTCGATAGGACTTGAATAATGTTGAAAGGAATATAAAACACCAAATCATCACCATCAATTCTGCTTGAATGTTTCATATGAAATATTGAATTTCTGGAGAAAAATGTAGAGATGTATCATTCACTAGAGCTGCACCAAGCGGAAACATGTTTTTGAGGCACATGGACACAGAAGGTTCAAATCAGGCTACAAGGTCTGATCAGGGTCATTGCTACCTTCATACAGATTCGTTATATACTGATAGTGTAGAATGTATCAACAGACAGCAAAGCCTTTGATGAGATAAGTGTAGTGATACAGAGTGGTTGATTTTTCAGTTCATGTGACCAGTTTCTTCAAACAGTGGTGCTAACAGCTTATTAAAGGCTAATTACTAGTTTTTCTAACAGGTGAGAATTCATTGGAAACTCTGAACTTTTATCATGTTAACAAAAATGACTGAAACGGCATTAATGGGATGTTAAAATTATGAATCAGATGTATGCTTAGTGGTGTGGTCCTAATGTTTATGGTATGTTTGCTTTTCAAACCTTTAGATATAAAATGTATTTTCACTTTCAGACTCAAACCATTTTAAGTGCAATGCAGACTCCATCCACCAGTAGTACAAACCAAGTTTCCTATGGAACCGAGGAGAAATCCCAACAGTATTGGGCTAAGGGAACCGGGTTCGGGACTGGATCTACAACATCAAGCTGGGATGCTGAACAAGCCTTGTTACGACAGAAGAGTGAGGAAGAACATGTGACTTGTCTTCTACAGGTAAAGAAACAATTTGCATTAAGAAAAATTAAATTTGGAATAATAGATGTACTTAAATACAGTTGAACTTCAGTGGCTCAGACATCTTTGGGACCACTGAAATTTGTTGGAGATATGGGGAGTTCGAGCCATTGAGGGTTAATCATGGTGCCAGGTCAGGAAGCAAATGGCAATATTTTTGGGATTTTTTTTTTTTTTTTTCAATTTTCTACAAAATAATTGTATGTTGTGTGTACTCATTAGACTTGGTTCTTCATGGTGATTCTAATGAGTACACACAACATACAATGTCATGATAAAATTAGAAAATTTTCTTAAAATATGTTTTCTTGAGCTATTGAAAGAATTTTGTAAGGACTCAAAAACGAGTTTGAATTAGCCATGGTAAACGAGCCATCGGGGTTTGAGCTATTTAGGTACAGCTGTATACCCAAAATATTGGCACAAACAAGCCTGAACAAAGTATAGACTTTGATCAGATGCCGCCTGATCAGGGTCTATACTGTTTGCCTCTCATCCAGCAGTTTTAGGCATATCCATAGGTACTAAAGTGATGTGTTCAAATTTTTGAAGGTTTGGTATGGAATTAAAGTCTTTTAATACTTAGGGTAAATATGATATTAAAGAATCTTGTCTGGTAAATGTCCTAAACTTTCAAACACTTTATTCTATACTTTTTTGCCCATATTTTGTTTTTAATGCTGTTGTTTCCTAAAATACCTAGTGGAATGGCAAACAGTGTAGCCCATGATCAGACAGCTTCTTCAGGATCAGTCTGATCTGGGTCTACACAGTTTGCATATGCCATTTAGTCAGACACTTTGATGTACGAAGTTTTAGGACATTTACCATAATATCATCTCAATAAGACAGTTCTGTTGAGATCCCAGAAAAAATGTTGTGACCAAAAGAATAAGAAAAATGTTCATACTATCATCCTTCCTGGACCAAAAATGTTAATTGGCTATCACAGCCAAGTAAGTTGGGAGTGAAGGCGAAACTTACTGTGCATTGCTTTATCAATGAAAATCTCCCTGGACCGCCTTGGTTGGGCTGGAACACAATCCTGTAATTTCCTTCAAAGTATTTTTGGAGAAGGAAGAAAAATATCACTACATTCGCATATCAAGAACTATTCCTTCTAGTGGGTGGACAGAGATTGACAAGCCGGCCGCGGTGGCTCAGTTGGATGCGCCGTCCGACTGGAGACAGGAGGTCGTGGATTCAACCCCCGCTGAGGTCGGCAACATTCTTTCATGGAGATTGATCGTGAAATATTTTCTATGGTCATTCTCTCCCTTCTGCTGATTCAAGAAGGGCAGTTGTCAGTTTCTGGCCAAAGAATGTGCACAATACTGGTTAACCACTTAGAGGACTAATCCTGCCCAGTAAACGTATGGTTAGGTAAACTGACTGCGCTCGACATGACCCCACTGGGTTGACTGGGCCGTAAAACCTCAACACAAACAAACAGAGATTGACAAATCTAAAATGTGAAGTTAGAGTGCTGACGTGGCAACTAAAATTAATAGTCATCAAGCATTTTTTCTAAAAACACCAACAAATGTCATATTTGGCTTAATGTTATGGAATTAAAATGCGAAATATGTTAGCAGAAAACTTCTGAGAGAAAAAATCAGGCCAGTAGCCTGTGGTTCAAAATTACCATTGATTTGTCATGTTGATAACTGTGGATTAGGTGGATTTTCACAACAGTTGCAGTGGTTACAGTTCTTCTCTGTGACATAAATGTTCGTAAAATCCTTTTTATTTTCAGGTTCTTGCCAGTTATATTAATCCAGGAGGGAGCATCCCTGATAATTTTGAGCAAGAAGAATTTGAATCAACATCTGAGAAATCACTGTTACCCAACATCATTCCTGAGCTTCTCGGTCAATCCTGCTTGATTCCTGCAATATCCTCATATTTAAGAAATGATTCCGTCCTCGATATGGCCCGACATGTGCCTCTATACAGAGCTCTGCTGGAGTTGTTACGAGGACTGGCTGTGTGTCCAAACCTCGTTATGTTGTTAATGCCTCTTGACAAAGATAGTTCTGGAGACAGTGCAACATCTGTAGGAGAACTGTTAGAGAAGATGAGAGGTTGTGTTGATACTTATGCAAGCAGATTGAAGTAAGTATTGAAATCCAGTAAACTTGCCCATTCTTATCTACACAAAGTGGAAGGCCATAAGTTGTAATGAACTGTTTACAGTCAAACACCTTTCTGGTCAGCTGCATTAAGTTCTCATATATATATAATGTCAGTTTTTTTAGATGATTAGTGACAGCAGACTGTAATTCTATCATTTTTAAAACATATTAATCTTTTTTAATGAAATCTAACTCTTTTTTTTTATTATTAAACATATCCACCATCTTGTTTTTATCATTAATTGACACATAACCATAACATCTTTTTTCATTAGTAAATAATTAATATGCCCTGTTGCCACATATAACCCCTATGGATTTACACAGCATTCAGCCGGAATTAGTCCAACTGGTATAGGCACTTTCCCTATGGAGTACACCCTAATTACCCCAAGTATTATTATGCAACCTGTCATACCTTATCTAAAATTTTCACAACACCATTTGACTACCTAGGAGCAGTCTGGTTCTCATCAGACTACACTGAGGAGGCATGTCTGTCTGAATACAGTAAAACCTCAATGACTTGTTAACCATGGCTAATTGGAACTTGTTTTTATTTTAAGATTTTTTCCTATTTTTTCATGAAAATGTATGTTGTGTGTACTCATTGGAATCACCTCATTGAGGCATTTTTAATGAGCACCCTCAGCATACCATTATTTTATAGAAGCTCAAATTGATATATATATATATATTATTCTGATTGTTTTGTTTAGGGATAACCTATTTTCTGTCATACACCTATAATAAACCTATAGTCATTTTTATAGTTTTTGTCTTTTCTGTGTGTCTGTCAGTCTGTTAACATTTATTTTGTGTCAAAGATATCTCAGGAACTACTTTACCTAGTTTTTTTTTGTAAACCCAACTACCATAAATAACACCTGCATACTAGTCGGCTTCTTAACTGTTCATAAATATTTTGCAATAGGAGGCCTCATAGATTGGAAAAATTAAATATTTAATTGGACATCCAGAAACAATGACAAACTTCATGATTGATTTCTAACGTTACAGAATTTTGTAGCCCTAATTTTCATGTTTTATTTTACTGTTTGCTTATAAAAATAAAATAGGTTTATTGGAATAGATATCAATTTGTTTTTATGTTCAGTGATGCAAATGACCAGCATGGGTTGATGCATCATTAAACCTGAAGTCGTATTTTATGTTCAGTATTTATTAATTGAATGTTGGTCTTGTTGTGCAGGATCACAGTTGTAAGCTATTGCTTATTTTACTGTCTGTACGCTAAATTAAGTACTATACAGTTGACTCTTGTTATCTTGAAGTCCAGGGGACTCTGTAAAACTTTGAAATGTCCGTACCTCGACATATCAGATTTACAGAATTGAAAAAAAAAATAAATAGAACAACCACATTTCACAAATTAATATGTAATTTGACTCTTGAAGTTAGAGATATATTGAAAATATTGTGGAAAAGAGGAGCTTCTTAGGCACAATGTCTCCTCTTTTCCACAATATTTTGTTACCTGTTGTTATATTTCCATGTTAAAACAAGGACCAGATTTTCATTTAGGGATAAGCAGTTATTCAAGATAAGCAAAATCGAGATAACGAGAGTCAACTGTATGTATAATGTAACTGTCAGAATACACCATAACCTCTTTATAACACTATTGTTGGGGTCCATAGCATAAACTGTGTTAGTTAAACAACCGTGTTATATTCAAACATAAATGTGTAGATTATATTGAAAAATGACCATTTATGATCATTTTTCAGTATAATCTATACATTTTTGGGATCCATCTTAAAACCGTGTTATGTCCAAAACCGTGTTATAACGAACCGTGTTATAAAGAGGTTGAAGTGTACTTTGTTTCATTTTAGATCCAATAAGGGTAAGAGTGTGAGTACAAAAGAAGAAGAGGAAGAAAATGAAGGACTAGCTCTGTTGATCCCAGACATACAAGAGACAGCCAAAATAGTGCACTCTGCTACAGAGAGACTAAGAGAACATGATGGTAAGACACGCTGTTTTCTTGAAAACCACCAGCAGTCGTGACATAGCCATTTGGCTGTATTTCTTGTATTGTGTAAAGTTACAAGGTCACAGTTGTTTAAAGTGATAGGTGGACTTATGTTGTTTTAAAGTATTGATGTCATGGTAAATATTACACTTAGCAGAGACATAGGAAACTGTACACTGAAATGATTCTGAATGAGATTATAAATCCATGTTTCTTTTTTTAGAAAAAACTGAAAAAAAAATGTAAGTAAATTTTACATCAGAAAGGTGTCTTACCAGATTTACTTTAAATATTGGAGAGGAATATTATCTAAGTAAAGAATATAACCCTGATCAAGCTGCTAATGGAGCATTTGATCAGCCTGACGTATCTGCCGTTTATCCAGTTTTTTCGGGCATCATCAGGCAACCAAATGGTTTTTAACCCATTAAAGACTGTATAAGCTCTCCCACACTATATATTGGAAGAGTCCATTTTTGATTTTAGGTATGTCAGGCTATATAATATAGATATTCCTAAAGAAAAATGGTTAAACTACAGTCGACTCGTTATCTCGAACTTCACGGGACCTAATAAAAATGTTCGAGTTATCAGTAGTTCGAGACAACCAAATTGTGACGTCATAGGTATGACGACTGTTCACCTCTCTGTTTGCCAAAACGTGCTTGGAAGGCACATGTATATGGCAATTTAAATAATTTACGCGTACTTCAGTTTGCATTGTTACTGTTTGTTTTAGGAGATGCAATGGTTCTCTTGGAATAATATCATCAATAAATGTTAATAATAATAAATTTCAAACGTCTCTTGTTGTCTTTTTATACTCCTGCAAATTTGGATTTCCATATGAGCTATAAATAAATCACTGGTTTCCGGGTTGTGTTAGCTATACGTTATGAACTGGTTTGGATTAGCTCCCTTTGCATAGACGACTCGAAAAAGAGTTGACTGGTTTCCGCTTTTGCATAAAACGCTTACAATGTTAAGCGGCAGCTGTAAGCTAGTTTGGATCATCTCCCCTAGCATAAACGAACCATCTCAGCGTGGCAAACTGTAGATCCTGCAGAGAAAACTCGTTATGAACCGTCTCATCTGGACCTACACTATTTGTGCGGGTATCCGTACCAGTCTACAGGGTCGGAAGGGTTAACATCCAGTGATATTTATACAAATTTGAAAATGTGAGTCCCAGGACTCGCTAGTCTCAACTTTTATGAGTCCTGATCAGAATTTATGAGTCCCACTTGGAGACTCTCAGAAATCATGCTGTGCGGTTACTGAGAATCGCTGTACTGGATTTAAATATGTTCTGTCTACTCAAATTCAATGGTGATAAAATGTAATAAAATTAAACAACTAGTTCTAGTGTTTTATATCTTTGTATTACCAAATCCTAGACCTTGACTAGCTGAACACAAGACTAGCACATGGCTTCTAGACTAGAGAACACGCAAAAAAAAAAAAACTTAATGGAAATAAGCTCAGTTTGAACTATTCTTTCCAGACTAGAACTTTAAAGTCTGACACCACTGGCACTCACTGAATGTGCTCAAAGTAACAATGAAAAGTTCAAGAATACCACAATAAAGGCCTCAGTAGAAGTCTGGCACAGGTTTAAAAAAAACTGATAATACTGATAAGACTCAGCACAGACAGAAAAATGTATGAAGTCAGCCTCAAACTCAGTGGATAGGCTTAAAAGTTTACTTCAGTTTTTTTTCAGTTCATACATTCTTCTGTCTTTGGACTTCTTCCACTTCAGCACTGACTTTTTTTAGCCAGACTGACCAGAATCTGTCGAGCATGACTTTTCAGCAGCCTCCGAGTCCGACTGGGAATTATCTTGGGCCTGGGAATCCTGGGTCTCTGAAACGGGTTCACTTGCGCGATCCTTGTTAAGGAGCGTAAACAGAGTTGGCTGAGTCTTATCAGTATTAATAGTTTTTTTTGTTTTTTCTTGGGTGGCATCGCTGATTAAGCCTTAAACAATTTAAAATCGGCTTTAAACTGACTCAAGTTACGGCTACGAAACGAGAAACAGTCTACTTTCATTTTCAACACGTGCAATGCTCTTTTCGTAACCCTGTCGCTGATTGGTTGAAAAACGTCCAATCAAAATCCATTTGACTCTCAGTGCGACTGGCACTCAGTAGTCAATATTTTCGCGAATAGTCTCGAAGCCGAAGCAGGGTACCAGTAAGCCGGTGTTATAGTAAACAATTCAGGTGCGGTGAAATCCCTTGATAAAAGACGGAACAGGAGTTTTTTTTTTGGAAACGGGACTTGCTACCCGGAAAAAACATGCGTCCGGGGGTCTCACGTCTTTTAAAATTTTGCGTCCTCGGCGAATTTTATGCGAGATTCTCGCAGGACGCGCAGGTAAATGAAACACTGACATTGGTACCCACGTGTGATTCGTCTATTTGAGGCCGTGGACGACAACTCCTATTAGAAGACTGTGCGACTGTCAAAGACTCGGATTAGCCTGCACGCCCACGAATTTTTTTATTATACGCATGAGCCTTATCTGGGCTTACCAAAGAGCACCGCCTGACCAAAGAGTAACGAGCGAAGATTCAGACTTAGCTAGCCTGATCAATACAGGCTGATCTGAGTCGGAACCTGTCGTGCACTGACTTTTCTTGAAGACGCTATATCATTCAGACGGACACTACTCAATATTGAAGGGCATATCTGAACAATAAAATAAAGAAACTTCATTGATTAATCTTCCATAACACTATTCTGGGCCGCTTTTTATCTTACAAATCAATGACACGAGACGGTGTTGAGCGCCGTGTGTCAAATCCGACTCGACACGCACGTGATTTCATAATTACGGATTTTAGACATTAGTTTGTGTTGTTTCTAATTACCTGGACAAAGGGGAAAATTAAAATATTGATTTATTTATCAATGGCCTATTATGATTTTCATTAACTGAGAGACCAGCGGCGCCGCATCTTACATTTTTTAGCTCACCTGAGCATAAGCTCAGGGTGAGCTATTGTCATCACCCTATGTCCGTCATCCGTCGTCGTCCGTCGTCAACAATTAGTTTGTTAACACTCTAGAGGTCACAGTTTCGACCCAATCTTGACGAAACTTGGTCAGAATGTTTGCCTCTATGAAATCTAGGTCAAGTTCGATACTGGGTTACTTGGGGTCAAAAACTAGGTCACCAGGTCAAATCAAAGGAAAAACTTGTTAACACTCTACAGGTCATAATTTTGACCCAGTCTTGATGAAACTTGCTTAAAATGTTTGCCTCTATTAAATCTAGGTCAAGTTCGAAACTGCGTCACTTGGGGTCAAAATCTAGGTCACCGGGCCAGATCAGCAGAAAACCTTGTTAACACTCTAGCGGTCACATTTTTGAAGCAATCATCATGAATCTTGCTCAATATATTTGTCTTGATGATTTCTAGGTCAAGTTCGAAACTGGGTCACCTGGGGTCAAAAACTAGGTCACCTGGCCAGATCAGCAGAAAACCTTGTTAACACTCTAGCGGTCACATTTTTGAAGCAATCATCATGAATCTTGCTCATCATGTTTGTCTTGATGAATTCTAGGTCAAGTTCGAAACTGGGTCACCTGGGATCAAAAACTAGGTCACCTGGCCAGATCAGCAGAAAACCTTGTTAACACTCTAGCAGTCACATTTTTGAAGCAATCATCATGAATCTTGCTCAATATGTTTGTCTTGATGATTTCTAGGTCAAGTTCGAAACTGGGTCACTTGGGGTCATAAACTAGGTCACCGGGCCAGACCAGCAGGAAACCTTGTTAACACTCTAGCGGTCACATTTTTGAAGCAATCATCATGAATCTTGCTCAATATATTTGTCTTGATGATTTCTAGGTCAAATCTGAAACTGGGTCACCTGGGGTCAAAAACTAGGTCACCGGGCCAGATCAGCAGAAAACCTTGTTAACACTCTAGCAGTCACATTTTTGAAGCAATCATCATGAATCTTGCTCAATGTGTTTGTCTTGATGATTTCTAGGTCAAGTTCGAAACTGGGTCACTTGGGGTCAAAAACTAGGTCACCGGGCCAGATCAGTAGAAAACCTTGTTAACACTCTAGCGGTCACATTTTTGAAGCAATCATCATGAATCTTGCTCAGTACGTTTGTCTTGATGATTTCTAGGTCAAGTTCGAAACTGGGTCACTTGGGGTCAAAAACTAGGTCACCTGGCCAGATCAGCAGAAAACCTTGTTAACACTCTAGCAGTCACATTTTTGAAGCAATCATCATAAATCT
The DNA here is from genome assembly GCA_964016985.1 of Anodontia alba. Lineage (NCBI taxonomy): Eukaryota > Metazoa > Mollusca > Bivalvia > Lucinida > Lucinidae > Anodontia > Anodontia alba. The sequence goes on from OZ024823.1 coordinate 106,470,897, forward strand.
TGCTCAAAATGTTTGTCTTGATGATTTATAGGTCCAGGTCGAAACTGGGTCACTTGGAGTCAAAAACTAGGTCACCGGGCCAAATCAGCAGAAAACCTTGTTAACACTCTAGCGGTCACATTTTTGAAGCAATAATCATGAATCTTGCTCAAAATGTTTGTCTTGATGATTTCTAGGTCAGGTTCGAAACTGGGTCATGTGGTGTCAAAAACTAGGTCACCAGGCCAAACCTGCAGAAAACCTTGTTAACACTCTAGCGGTCACATTTTTGAAGCAGTTATCATGAATCTTGCTCAAAATGTTTGTCTTGATGAGTTCTAGGGTATGTTTGAAACTGGGTCACTTGGGGTCAAAAACTAGGTCACCGGGCCAAACCAGCAGAAAACCTTGTTAACACTCTAGCGGTCACATTTTTGAAACAGTCATCATGAATCTGGCTCAAAATGTTTGTCTTGATGATTTCTAGGTCAAGTTCGAAACTGGAACACCTGGGGTCAAAAACTAGGTCACCTGGCCAAATAAACGTAAAATCTTGTTATCACTCTAGCGGTCACATTTTTCAAGCAATCATCATGAATCTTGCACAAAATGTTTGTCTTGATGAGTTCTAGGTCAAGTTGGAAACTGGGTCGCTTGGTATCAAAAACTAGGTCACCGGGCCAAATCAGCAGAAAACTTTGTTATAATCATTTTGAACTTTGATCAGAATGTTTGCCTTGATCAGTTCTGGATCAGGCTCTCAAAGTGCTATGTTGCTCAGGTGAGCGTTACAGGGCCATCATGGCCCTCTTGTTTTCCTTCGTCATGGTCCGAGTTCGAGATACGCGGTAGTAAAAACTGTGAAAAATATATTCAGGGACTGAAAATGATGGACGAGATAACCGAAGCTGAAATGCAATAAATACATAGGGAAAATAATCGGGACTTAGAAATCAGTTCGACATAAGTGATAGGATCGAGATAAGAGGGGTCGAGATAACGAGAGTCAACTGTATTTGCAAACAGTGGAGACCCAGATCAGACACCGCATTTTGCAGCGTCTGATCTGGGTCTGCACTGTTTGCCAGTTACCCGTTTAGGGGTCTCCAGTCTTCAGTAGGTTTGGGGAACTGGATACACATGGTTGATTTTTTTTTTCCATCTTTTTTTCTTTTTACAAGGGAGATGACTTTTGTGACTTTCAGTTTGCTTTCCTATACATTCATATACACCATCCCCTTCTGAAATGGTGTCTACTCGAAAAGGAAAAAGTTTGCACCCATGGGGAGCAAATTCTTTCCTTTTAGGGTAAAATTGGTTTTGAAAGAGTTTCCTCCCCTATATCATTTCCAAATATGGCAGAGAATTATTGTGTCCAGCTGTAATTGTAGTACTGGAGTTGTGTATATATTACAGATAAAACAACAATGACAGTAGCCCCAAACAGTCCAGAAGCTTCCAAAGCCTCTGCTAAAGATACATTTGACCAGATCTACCTTGCTGAGATGAAGAAGTTGCAGTTTGGTAAGTGCATTGTTGGATGTTTTATAGGAACATTCTTTAAACTAGGGTCAAAGTAGTGTTTATGTATTTTGTTTAAAAATTAATCATTAGAGTTTCTCATTTCTTAGGTCATGATTTCCCCAGTCACCAAAGTTTGGATTATTCAGCCAAGACTATGTACTGTCTTTATAAAGTTCATAAAGGTCTGTTTAGTAGATCTCTCACATTAACCAAAGGCTCCAGATGAGCTTTTACCCCATCCTTGCCCTGTGCAGACACTCTTGAAGCCACAGAATTTGAAATAGTTGTACAGGAATTATCACTCATCACTAGGTTAACATTAAAAGAAGCTAAAGTGAACTTCATCAGTAGTAAACATAGCTGTCATAGGTGGTCTGATTTTCCCTGTAAGTCGGTATTGAAAATAATAGTCAAAGTACAGTGAGACAATGCAACTCGGATAAGCAATTTAGGGCCATCTTGGCCCATGTATTAATGATACTTGGTAGGATTGTAGAAAAGATTGAAACAATGTGTCACATACAAGAGTGGCAATATTGTTTCTTACATGTCCAGCTATCTTCCCTATTTGACAAACTTTTGTGGATGTCAACTTTTTCTTTTCCAGGGTATGCAAAACCCCTTGAAATAATTTTGAGGACAATTGCCAACATGCCAGGAGCTCTAGACTGCAGTTTTAAGATCTTATGAATTTTTAAGTAAACTTTGGTATAAGATAAAGTGAGGCAGTAACAAAAGTCATTTCATCACTCCTCAAAATGGGTTTAACCCTTTTCCCGCCAGTGGCGACTTTTGTCATCTGCTGATAACCTTTGCAAACAGTTTGGACTCAGATCAGGCCCAACAAAATGTCGAGCCTGATCTGGATCCAAACCGTTTGACACTGTGATGGTATCCCTGAAAGAGTCTTTTGAAAAAGTTAATGTAAAAAGAAAAAAAAAAAAAAAAAAAAAAAAACACAGACAAAAAAGCATGCACAATTATCCAGCATGCAAAGAGTTAAATAAAATCTAAAAGAAATGACCCTTGAGAGCAATGAAAACAGAAAATAGCTAGGATGCACAGGTTTCCTGGGCCAGACTAGCTAGTTATGTCCCCCCACCTACGGGGAGGGGGACATATTGATTTTGGTGCGGATCCTGTAGCCACTGGCTTCAGCGTCAGTGTTAGTGTCTGCATTGGCGTGACACTTTCTTGTGTGCACAATATCTTGTGAATCTGTGGTTGAATTTTTACCAAAATTTCATGAATATATAATTGTGAATAACAAAGAACTAAATAGATTTTGGTGACCTTGGCCTAATTTTCAAGGTCACAGCAGTAGAAAAACTGAAAATTCACAGTTGGTGGGGGGGGGGGGGGGAGGGGGTGAGGGGGGGGGACATATGTTTTCTCTGAAAATACTGTTACTAGTTAATCTAAGTTTTGGCCAGTAAGGTCTCATTAATGACTTACATATAAATTTCAAAAAAACTAGGAAGGGGCAAGGAAATGTTTTACAGCCATCACAAGGCACTATCACCAGCATAGCTGCATTTAAGATAAATAGTCTAACAGGAATGACCCTTGAGACACACAATAAATAAAATTTGCTTGTACTATAAGAGAGGATTGGGGTTAAAGTTTATTTGCATTGCTTATGTAATGTTAGAAAAGTATCCAGAAAGCAATGTTTGAATACAAGATGTATTGTCATTACTAAATTGTATAATTTTAGACCAATATGAAATGGTTGAAGAGGAGGGATCCACACTGAAGTTCAAGTTACGTCACCACTATGAAAACAATGTTAAGGCAGCAGGAGATATCAAGAATCCCAATCGTATTCGCCGTTTGGCCCAGGAAGCAGTTACATTGTCCACATCTTTACCTCTGTCAGTCAGCAGTAGTGTGTTTGTGAGGTGTGATGAGGAACGGCTAGATATTATGAAGGTACGATATTTATATAAAGATTGAAAATACTGATTTATATGTAAATGCAGACTTAGCCAATATTTTTATTTATACCAATTTACACCTTGAAATACAGTTAATTTCACATTTCCTGTTGCTAATAAAAATATGGGTATTTGTTAGTGCTAAAAAGGTCAAAAGTCCTCATTAGTTCTCATAATTATACACTGCAGCGCCGTTATAACGCGGTCGTCGGGAGCCACGAACACTGACCGCGTTATACGTGGTCCGCATTATACTGAATCGTTTTTTTAATCTGGAAACTGCAGTGGTGCGAGTGGGTGGGTTTGTCATAACCCCACCCACTTGCACCACTGCAGGTTCCTCCAGTTATTATGAGATATTACACATTGCATGTATGTTATATTATATGTTCCTTTTTTATTTATTTATTTTTTTTATTGTTGAAACTTTGTGCATGTACCTTGCCTGATTTCCGTTTCATTCTTTTAATCCAGTAAATAATAAATTTTTAAGCTTAAATTGTTTTGTTTTCTTTTATGATCATTCAAGGGAACTAACTGCAACAGTCTTGCATTATGGATGACTGTGTAATAAACAACGTGTCCTTTACCGGAAATTGCCTTGAGCATGAGCACAGTTGATCTGCGTGTCAAAAAATAACCTTTGTTGCTCCCTGGAAAAATTCAGCAGATGACATATTGATGACAAATTGATGATATTTTTCTTTTTCTTTCTTTCTTTTTTTTTTTCCATACAACAAATTTTTTCATGCAAATTTTCTCAAGTTTGCATGCAGTGTCAAAATCTTGCAGCCTGAGGATATATGAAAAAAAAATATTTCAGAAGGTGGTCTGCTAATTATATTCACACAGCATGCTAAGGGTTTATCAACAGGTGCAGTAAAAAAATCAATACCAACTGTTACCTCAGATGTTAAGTACATGATAAAAGGGACAGGCTTACCTGCTTGGTCAGTTTTTATTGCAGCTGTTGATTTCTTTCACAATAAAAAAAATCTAATCTCAGATATTTTTTTTATAAAGAGCACTGACCAGTCTTTGTTTCATATTTGTTCAGGAAGTACATCTCGTTTCCCAGCAGCCTATTTCCGTTAAACAAGGGTAGCAGTACTTTTTAACTAAAAAAAATGACGCCTTATCTGGAGCTATGAACTGTCTCAGTGTATTCACACTTGACCCGTTTCTTTGATCTATTTGGACATGCCGACTGTCATAGCTCCAGATAAGAGGGTCTATCCACAGCTCCAGACTAGAGGAGTCTCCACATATTAAATTTCTTATTTCTTCACGTAAACGTTGGTTGTGGATACTCCTTGGGAGCGCCTCGCCGAGGCACTTCCAGAGAGTACCCAATACCTACAATTTCATGGAGAAATAAAGAAAAATAAGTCTTTTTTAATTAAAAAAAAAAAAGAAAAAAAGACACCTAATCTGGAGCCATGGGCTGTGGCAGTGCATTCACACATGTCACACAAACGGATTAATTATCAGACTACCATTACAGCAAAAAGGACAGTGAAGTGTTGATTTATGACTGTGTTAGGATAATGATGTAATTAATTTGTGTTGCGTAAGTTACTCTTATTATTTCTCTTATTTCTCTTATAATACATGAAAATTATCGTTTAGCCCTGTGCCAGTTACCGTAGTATGGCTTTTAAATGGTGCGCGGACGTTATCTGAAATAGCCTAAAGACAACAAAAACTGATGAAAGGTTTGGTAAAAAAGAATGAGTAAATCAGCGAGTATATGTTCACGGCTGGCGATTTTTAGACTGCCGCGTTCCGCGGAAAAAGGGCAACACTTTCAAACTGGTTGGGGAAAAAAAAAACGGGAGCCACGGCCCAACTGCGTTATAACGGTTTCCGCGTTATATGCGACCGCATTATAACGGCGCTGCAGTGTATATGGGAACTAGATACACCTTTTTCCACTAAGGGAGGTAACTTTTGTGACTTCCCCTTTGCTTTCATGCACGTCCCTACTGCAAAAAGGGTCTACTCTAAAAGGAAAGAATTCTTCCCTTTCAGAGTAGACCCTTTTCGGAAGGGAATCAAAAGCACATTTTGACAGAATTGTCTCCCCTGCGAGTGTATCCATTTCCCTTAAGACAGGTTTTCACAAGTGTTTGGGTCATTCAGTTCACTTTAATTAAATTATTTTATGTTAGTTTAAACTTAGAAACTCTCCATGTTCTCGCATCTGAATATTATCGGTAAAATCTTGAAACATTTAATTGAAGGTCAAGAAGTAAAATGGTTTTCCTGTCAGATTGTCAGGAGTTTGGATTATAAGGTCTAAACTATAAAAACTGAAGTAAATGGAATATAATTAAAATTATGAATTTGGTGAGCTTCACATTTATCAGAAGAATATACATGTACCATTAACAGCTGTAACAAGAATTTCTTCATTCTGCTCTCTTCTAGGTTTTGATAACAGGTCCAGAGGACACACCATATGCCAATGGATGTTACGAGTTTGATGTGTATTTCCCACAAGATTATCCTAATGCTCCGCCTTGTATAAACTTAGAAACAACTGGAAATCATTCAGTTCGCTTTAATCCTAACCTTTATAATGATGGAAAGGCAAGTCATTTAAAGTATCCCATGCATGTAGCTCTACATGAGAGGGTATCCAGAAAAATATTTTTCTTATAGCTCCAAGAAAGCTTATTTTGTGGTTATTATACCCTGCCACACAATATTGGCGGGGTATTATGGTTGGACGTCGATGTGTCTGTCCGTCGGTCGTCCGTCCATCCATCCATGTTTCGTTTCAGGATGATAACTTGAGTAAACATCAGTGGATTTTCACCAAACTTGGTATGTGCATTGATATTGTGGAGATCTGGTTTGGTATTGCTAATGGGCAAATTTCGTCAAATACTTGATCCAGATTGTTGATACAAACTCAAATACTGACTGGCAAACAGTGCAGATCCAGATCAGTTGACTTCTTCAGAAGCCAACTGATATGGATCTACACTCTTTGCAAAGGCAGGGTATATCGGGTTCAGAAGGACTAGTGTTAAGGCATCAGAAGAAGAGGATCAAATAATAACAAAACAAAAAAGCCTTTTACACAGTATAATGTGAGCAGTATTGATCGAGACCATCTTGCACACCTGTGCGGTCAAGGAAGAAGCTTTGTTAATGAAGGCAAAGAGTTCATAGCTCTGGAGAGCTCACTTTTTTCAACCAAAAATTTTACCAAGGTGCTTCTAATGAGTACCCACACCGTAGGTTTATACAGTCAACCCTCTTTATACCAACACTCGAAACAAAGATGAAAGTGACTGCCACGAAGCCTTTGCACAAGGGATGACAGTTAAGAAATTGTAAGAACAGTTAAGAAAATTGTATTTATTACTTCAAGAAACATATGTTTTGGATATTTGTTAGAATTGGCTCACTGAGGCAATTCTAACATATATCCAAAACATATGTTCTATGAGCAAATAAGAATAAACAAGACCTTTACTTGCATATAAACTCTGCTCATTAAGGATTCTTTACACAGCAAATTCATTTTAATAGCAACATCTCTGGGAACACATGGTGGCGTTGTAACGAGGGTTCACTGTATCAAGAAATAAGAAAAATAGTTACCTAGATGTGCCTTTGCTCTAGAGCTATATATATAGTAAAGAGAACCCACTCACCAGAAATAAAGAGTACTAATAGGTGCCTCTGTAGCAGAGCTGCAAATAACTTATAGAAAGAATTTTGTCATTGGATCAGTCAGGTAAAAGCCTCACAAATGCAGTGTCTTGAGATGATTGAAATATCATTGACTAGGATGTTAAAACTCAACTGAACTCAATGAACTTTCAAGACCCTGGCCAGATGGTATGAATACATACGCTGACCATATATGGAGAAATCCTTTCCTTATGATGAGCCTCATGTTACACTGATTGCTTAGACCAGTCTGTCTGACTAATAAGAGTAAATACAATATTTAATATGACTTAATACACATTCAGGGCAGGCAGCTGTGAAATTGGGGTCTAATCTAAAAGGAAAGAATTTGCTCCCCATTGGTAGCAAATTCTTTTGTTTTAGGGTTGACCCCTTTCAAAAGGGACTTGTTGTGTAGGAAAGCAAACAGAAAGTCACAAAAGTTGCCTCCCTTTTACAAAATGGCAGAAAATGTACTAAGTTTAATCAGTCCCCTTAAGTTTAGTGTACTAAGAAGTAAATTTATAATTAATCTGTTGTTTATGTTCATATTTTAGGTATGTCTAAGTGTTTTGAATACATGGCATGGCAGACCAGAAGAGAAGTGGAATGCTCAAACATCTAGTTTTTTACAGGTGAGAATATTATTACATGGACATAAAGCCACAGATTAAAAGTGCTTCCTTTGAAGCTCGCTTTTTGTTGGAGCTTAGATGTTTGGTTTAAACATATTTATTTCCGAAATGTTCACATATACAACACATACAAAAGTACAACAATAGGATTAGAACGAAAGCATAAAAGCTTATTTAGTTCCTTTCCTAAGATTGATTTAGATGTTTGAAATATCTTGAAAAGATGAAAACACCTGAAGCTGCAAAAAAAATATAATTCTAGTTTAAGATGTTGAAATTGAAGTAATTTTTCGAAACCCTTTTATGCAAGATCCAAATAATGAACAGTGGAACATCCCATCCCAACAGTCACCTCCCAACCATCACAAACAGTGTCTGAAAACCCATTGTCCTGTTGCACTACATAACTGTTCATAGCAGCCACCTCTGTACAACAGCCAAGTTTTTTGCCTTCCACAGAGTGGCTGTTTGTGTTTTTAGATCTTTATGGATTTATCATTCCTCTTTTGACAGATGATCATCATTCCTCTTTTGACAGATGATCAATAACGACAGATGTTTGTTCCCATAGTGTTGCAAAAAGCAGAATGGTACCTTTCACTTGTATGAGAAACCAGCCTGTGTTAATTGTTGAACATTTTTGTATGCAGGTGCTAGTGTCTATCCAATCCCTTATCCTGGTATGTGAGCCTTACTTCAATGAGCCGGGCTATGAGCGGTCACGTGGCACTCCGTCTGGGAATGCTTGTTCACGAGAGTATGATGCCAACATCCGGCAGGCGAATGTGAAGTGGGCCATTTTAGAGCAGATCAAGAACCCATCACCATGTTTCAAGGAAGTGATACAGAAACACTTCTGGTTAAAGAGACACAGAATCTTACGACAATGTGAGGAATGGATTGCTGAGATGGAGACATACAGCAATGATAAACGTACTGGTAGAACTATAGCGCATAGTACTCTAGCTCTCAAGGTAAATTTAAAGTTTGACAGCTAATTAGAGTTTGACAACTCATTAGCATCTCCATTATGTTTAGCTTCCTTTCTCTTGAGAAACATATGTTAATATGGTCATGTGCCAATAAAGCTTCCAGAATATCAAAAACTGAACTGTTTCTATACAATAAAATATATAATGTTAATAAGTCTTTCATGTAGATTTGGAAAAAAATTACAATTAAAAATAAGTTCTGTTTTACTGAGGACTTATGATAAAAACATAGGATTCCAAATGTAAGGACCTAGCTAGTGTTTGGTCTATCTTACACTTTACCTATCAAGAGAGATAAGAGAAAAACTACTGCTCTCACATTGCCTCCCTTGTATCCATTCCCTGTAAGCATTTATTTTCGTACTATATCTAAAGCATTAAGACCTAAAATGTGTCTTGCTGGCTCCTTCAGTCAGCTGAACTGAAACATAATATTTGATAATTTAATTATATCTACTAAGTACAGTGGGCCCGCGTTACAAGGACAGCATTTGTTCCCAAAGACATTGCCATTTAAATGAATTTGCTGTTGTACAGAATACTTAATGGGCAGATTGGCATGTGAGAAAGGGCTTGTTTTGTTCTTATTTCCTCATAGAACATATGTTTTGGATATTGCCTCACTGAGGCAATTCTAACAAATATTCAAAACGTATGCTTCTTTAAAGTATTGAATACAATATTCTTGCATAATTTGTGACTAAATGTTATCTCTTAGGCGAAGGTTTTGTGACAGTCAAATTGTCATTATAACAAATTTTGTCATTGTATCCAGTGTGGGTATAAAGACTGTTGTCTGTAGTTGATAACTCTATGTCCTTTCTTACTAGCTCCCAACTACAGTGTAGCTCCAATACATCGCAGTCCGTTATTTCGCGAAATCCAGTATATCGCGAATCGGCCATGGCTCCCAGATTTTCCATAGGCAAAAAAATTTAAAAACATAAAATGTTTGTTTTATCAAACTTCAGAAAAAAAAAAACAACAACAAAAAAATGCGCTCCGCCTCCGATAATTGATTTTTCGCGCCTATCTCGACGCTAAGTCGCGTCAGGTATTATGACAAACAATCCACTCCCCCACTTAGTGTCAATCAGCGCACACGTTGATTATAATTGGCAAACAATAAATTATACCCCCGTTATTGTCATAATCATTATCATCATTGAATACATAGATCTACTCAATGCTCAATCAGTCAATGATGCCTACAAACTAATTTTGCTCAACAGGTGAAAAACGGTCCACCTCCTTTTCAACACCAGCAAATTTTACAAGACAGTAGTCTTACAATGTTTCTGTCCCACATACACATATCTTAGTCTGCTTATTTTACACTTCTGTAGCAATAAATATTTCAAAAGAAAACAACTGCGTCAAAAAAAAAAAAAATAACAATAAAACTAAAATAAAAAGAAATGGTAGTTTGTTTGTTTTTTGTTTTGTTTTTTTGCGCCCGCAACACAATAATAAGCAAAGGGAAGCAACTCAAATTATCTTAGCTCAACTGAATTAACATTCCGATCGTTTCGAAGTATAGATCGGAATATTTGTCTTGGCGATGCAAGCGTTAACAAAGTTTGTTAGTATAGAATTGCTCAGTTGTGTAATGTCATGGTCAGTGATTACGTGAATATCGGTAGTTCAGTGTGTAAAGTTGTCAGTTTCTACGCGGCTTTCGTACGGTGAGCATCACAAAATTTTGTATAGATTCGTGGATCTTGCGGTGCTGATTTGCCACCTCGTCATTGCCATGGGGTATACTGCATTGTGGCAAATCACAGCCATTTTTTTGGCTAAACAAAAAAAAAAAAAGTTTGGTTTTTGTGGGCTGGGCGGCGGGTACCTCGGCAATGAGTACGATCTTTCCCCAAACAGGACGATGTAATATAGTCAGTCTTGTCAGTTCAAAGAGTTTCAACGTCCTTCTGTGTAATGCTCATCTTCCTCAAATAAAGCGCGTAAACATGCATTTAGTTGTTAGTGTTGTTTTGCAAGCGTTAAGACTAGACGCAATTTTAGTAACTTCCCTTCGCCGTTCCAGGGAACCACAGTATCCAAAATGGCGTCCTAAATTGTCAACCCGATGATTTCTTGTTTTCAAACGTTGTTTATCAGCTGGTTTTGATTGAAATTACTTGTTAGACATAGCGCACCATTGTAAATTATGCCATTGAGCAATTCTATTCCAATTTTAATTAGAAAATATGGTGACAGCATGACTGAATGCCATTTATCTGTGATGTCTCAGCAAACTACTACAGCGACAAACCGAACGAAAGTTATGCATGCCGTTATACATGCATGATACATGTCTGGACTTATATCGCGCTCCGTTTATATCGCGATAACGGACTCTGGACCCCGAGGAGTGCGATATATTGGAGCTTTAGTGTATTACACATCTGGCACCCACCTCACGATAGTAAAGTTGCAATTATTTTATGCATTCTGTATATTTCAGAGACATTACAACCAATTAAGAGAAGAGTTTGCCAAAGCAAAGCCTCCTTCAGGTTTAGAAGATATTGAAAGTGAAGAAATAGACCCAAAGGAGAAGCATTATCAAACCGATCAGTCGGGAGCATCAGGAAGTAAGGAAAGTACTCCTGGGCCACAGATATTTCCTGCAGACAATAATGCTAACTCGGTGATTAATCCTGAAGATATACCTCACATAACAGCTGCTGACTGCTGATCAATATCCTGATGTGTATAGCTCCAGACAAGGTTTTCTGGCAAAAGAATGTACACAATACTGGTTAACCACTTTGATGACCAGTAAAAGTATGGTTAGTTGAACTGACCGCCCTCAGCATGACCCCATTGGGTTGACTGGGCTATAGAACCTCAACACAAACAAGGCACTTTTTTTCAACCAAAAAGTATGGATATTTTATTTCTTCATGAAAACATATGTTGTAAGTACTCATTAGAAAGAAGTGCCTTTGTGAGGCACTTCTAATGTGTACCCACAGCATCTGTTTTCATGGAGAAATAAGGAAAATAATTTCCTAGATGTTTCTTATCTGGAGCTATGCTAATGGGAAAGATAAACTGGTTAGGATTTCTGATAAAAAGCAGCAGAGAAATGGGGCTTGTTCCAGTCAGAGAAAGTTGACGCATTAGCTCTACAAGTATTCATCTCGGAGATGAACAAATCCATGAAACGAGGCTCAGTTTGGGATAAATAACTCTGTAGTAAGAGCCTAGGTCTACAAAAAAGGCCTTAGAGCAAATTCAGACAGAAGGTCTTCAGACTCACTGTCCAAGGTTGACTGTTTATTGACATGTACTAAAGTATTCAAATGATTCTGTTAGTGAACTGTGAAGGCTCTGATCAGACTGCAATGGACAGGCTGATCTGGACCTTAACCCATTGTAGTCGGGAGACCCATAAAAGGGTAATGGCAAACAGTGCAGACCCAGATCAGATGCCGCAGAATGCGGTGTCTGATCAGGGTCTCCACTGTTTGAAAACAGTTTAGCCATTTTTCTCTAAGAATATGTAAATCTGATAGCCGGTTGTACCTAAAGTTGAAATTGGACTCTTCCAATATATAGTGTGGGAGAGTCTATTCTATATACAATGGGTTAATTGCCACATTTTCCTTTTTGCATGGCATGGCTCATTTGTGAACAAATCTTGACCAGCCTGTGCATCTGTCCAGTCCAATTTAGGTCTTCACTGTTTACCTATTCAGAATAAAATTTATCAGAGATTGTCAGCCTGCTAAGACTGGGTCTTTGCTGTTCATACATGAGGAAATGTTGCATTTCCTTGCAACAAGCTTTAATTGATTACTACCCTTTAAACCAGAAATAACTTGGCAGCAAACGGTTCTGGCATTATTATACCTCCTGCAAACTGTATTTGTGAGGTGTGGGGGTGGGAGATGTGTATACTGTTTTCACTTTGTCCGTCCGTGTGTCCGTCTGTTACGTTTTGGTTTCTGGGCGGGGGTATCAAATAAGCACTGCTCATTGAAATTTCTTGTTAACCTTTAGCAGTACCTGGGCATTTCAGCAGATAACAGATTGAGAATGTGTTTTATCTTTCTAGAAAATATGGTTTAACATTTCAAAATTTCCGCACAAAAAAATAGGGTTTGACAAAATTTGAAATGTCAACCCTATTTTCTGGGGAAAATCAGAAAAAAAAATCAGAATATTATCTGCTGAAATTTTACCCAGCATTACACAGATCATGAAAGCTTTAGAATAAATTATAGGGAGTGATAAATTTGGGGATTATTCCTTAAAACACTAAGGAGATCTGTAGCAGATGGCATTCTAAATTGATTTTGATATTTTTTAGACAAACTAACATTTCATGTGAATCATCTGCTATTAGGCAGCCAGTTCATATGAAATGTCGAGTCTTATTTCTATCTGAAAAGTTGTGATAAGCACTACCTTTTCAGCTGTGTTTAGTCAATGTATGATGTGCCAGTGGTGAGGGAACTTGAAGCACCAACAGAGAACCACGAGCCTTAGGTGTACTGACAACTTTTGTACAGTGATTGATCAATTTTCTTCTTGACATATGCAAACAGGGAAGGACCAGATCAGCATGCACACTCTGTAGTCTGATAAGGTCTTCTGTAAGTGGGCAACAAAGACCTGATCAGGGCCCAGTTGTTCAAAGCGTCGTTAGCTTAACGAGCTCGTTAAGGGTCATTTGGTTAATTGTTTTAGCGGATTCAATATACGATATTCTGATGTTTTTTGCTGAAAAAATGTGAGTAGCTTTTGCACTGCAAAAGCTACTCACATTTTTTCGCAAAAAATTTCAGCATATTTGCGTATCACTCGATGTAAATTTTAACAAATCGTTAACTAACGACGTCGTTAGCTTTGAACAACTGGGCCCAGACTGCTAGGATGTTTGGGCTGATGTGGGCCTTCATTGCTTGAATATGTGATAAGCACTTTATTTCTCACATGATAAGCACTTTATTTCTCACATTTTGTATTATTACTTATTACAAAACAGTAATATGAATTAATATACTAATTTATTAACCTTTACCAATCTCTGGCCAAATTCAACAGATGATAAAAAAAGTAACATTTTTATTATTTTTTCAGAAAAGAAGGAGACAATTAGCATGAAATATCAAACCTTATTTTCTGGGAAAAATAAGAAAAAATTGTTAAAAATGTTATCTGCTGTAGTTTTTTCCAGTATGCTAAGCATTAACAGTGCTCACGGACGGTTTTTAGGGCAGGTGTATGAGTTTGACAACGCAGAGGGTTCATAGTCCATTGCAAACATTGAAGATGAAGATCAGCCTATCATAGCTCCAGGCACTGTGCTTCTTTTGACAGAAAAGTAATAATATTTTTTCTTATTTCTCCATGAAAACATGTTTTGAATACTCATTAGAAGTGCCTCAATGAGATATTATTAATGATTACCCATAACATATATTTTCATGGAAAAATAAGAAAAAATATGCTGCTGATACCCTCTCTTATCTTGAGCTATGGCCTTGCAAACATTGAAGACCAAGAATGTTTAAAGACCAAGATCAGCCTGTGCATCCACACAATTTGATAGGACCTTGGTGTTTTGTCAGATTGTTTCAGCAGTGGCCTATGATTCCATAGGCCTAGATAAGAGTGGGTATTGGGTTAATATTTTTCTTATTTCTCCACGAAAACATATATTGTGGGTACTCATTAGAAGTGCCTCAGTGAGGCACTTCTAATGAGTACCCACAACATATGTTTTCATGGAGAAATAAGAAAAATATCATTACTTTTGGATTGAAAAAAGCGCCTTAAATACAGCTATGGATTCTGTTTAGTAATGAACAACAAAACCTCTGAAGAACTGTATGTATGAGCTGGTTGATCTTGGTCTTGTTCTTATGTGTGCCAAAACCCCTGTACAAGAGCACGTATCAGCAGATTTTTTTCTTTTAGAGTACACAGTTTTTCAGAAGAGAAGAAAGCATTAACACCCCTGGAAGCATATCCAGTCACATTAATTGATGGGTGAATATGCATGAATGACGTGACTATTACTTTTGAATGAAAGTTATGAATTGTGTTTCAGTGTGTCTTTATTATATAAATGAGCCTTTACCTAATGGCTTTCAGAAAAAAGGATGGACACAGCAGAGCTGATGTCCAGAGGGTCATCCACATACTTAGTTTTTTTATTTCTCCATGAAAAATGTGGTGCCTCTGCAAGATACTTCTGGAACCAGTTCAAGCGTAGTTAGCTTTACGAACTCGTTAAGGGTCATTTCGTTAACTGTTTTAACGAATTTAATATACAATATTCTGATATTTTTTGCTGAAAAAATGTGAGTAGCTTTTGCACTGCAAAAGCTACTCACATTTTTTCAGCAAAAAATTGCAGCATATTTGCGTATCACTCGATGTTACATAAATTTTAACGAATCGTTAACTAACGATGTCGTTAGCTTTGAACAACTAGGTCCTGATGAGTATGTATAACAAAAATTTCCATGGAGAAATAGGACAAAATGTCTACCATTTTTGATTAAAAACAGCCCCTTATCTAGAGCTCTGCACATGAAAGATAATGTTAGTGGACACTCATTGGAAGTTTATACCCCAGAGGACAGATTTCAGCGTGCACTTGAGATAAAGTGAATATTAACATGAATATATTATTTCTCTATAAAACTGTATATATGTGCCTCAACATGAAAGAAAGGTACAATGTCATGGCTTCGGATAAGAGTGGGTATCTGGTAAATATGTTCCGTATTTCTGCATGAAAACATATGTTGCCGGTACTCATTAGACACATAGGCTGTGGATATTGGATGAAGTACTTCTAATAAGTTCATACAACATATGCTTTCATGCAGAAATAAGACAAATATCCATGATTTTTGGCTGAAATTATCTATGTGGACATGCCCATTGGCATCGTTGGTTTGATGTATTCACATTTCTGTATTAAAATATTTCAAAGGATATTAAATCCTTTCTCTTCATTATATATACCATACAGATTGATGTAGTATACGTTTTGTGGTATATTACTTAGATTAGTAAGGGTGTGCTTAACGCTTGGCACTCTGGGTAAAAATTTCAGCAGACGACAATTTGAAATATTTTTCTTGTTTTTTTTTTGTTTGTTTGTTGTTGTTTTTTTTTTTTTCAGAAAATAGGCTTTGACACTTCATGCAAATTGTCTCCTTTGGAGACAATTTGCATGAAATGTCAAAGCCTATTTTCTGGGAAAAATAAGAAAAACTATCAATATGTGGTCTGCTGAATTTGCCCAGAGAGTGGTAAAAGTTAAGCATGCTCAATTTAATGAGGATTTATATTGTGGTTGCTAACCTTGTAAAGGGGACTGGATAGACATGGTAGATTTTCCACCATTTTTTAACAAGGGAGATAACTTCTGTGACTTTCAGATTGCTTTCCTGCACACCATGCCCCTTATGAAGAGAGAAAAGAAATGTATTTTAAAAGGAAAGAATTTGCTCCCAGGCAGTGCAAATTCTTTCCATTCAGAGTAAACCCCTTTTCAGAAAGCAAGCAAAAACAGTTTGACACATAGTTTTCTCCCCTGGAAGTGTATCCGTCCCCTTTAAGCTATTCAGTGCCAATTGGACTTGTCATATCTTGTTCTCATATACTGTTTGGAGGCACAGCCTGGTGTGTGTCTGTAGAGCTCTTCAAGATAGCTGTGTATTGTTGTACATGTATTAGTGAATCTTTATAAAAGAGCTGTAATTGTTATGAAATGAAATTTGAAGCTGTAAAAAAAGTACCAAAATCAACACTAGTACTCCTCATGTCATTTGTAAACAGTGAAAACCCGGCTTGATTCACCTGTGTTTTGTCACGTTTCTTCACTGTTCAGGTTTATATGTGTGTGCAAACAGCAGATGCCCTGACCAAAGTGCACAGATGTGCAGACTTGTTTAGGGCTGTGATGTTTGGATATGACATAAGGCAGTATTTTTGTTGATTTGTATCAAATTTTGACTCTTTTTTTTTTTTTTTTTTTTTTTTTGTTGAGATTGTGACTTCATAGGGCTTTTATAGTGCATATGTGATACTTGGCTACATCATACAAACACTGGACCTATGAGGAATTCGATACACTTTCAGGGGAGATAACTGTCAAAATTGTTCCGGCTCCCAACTGAAAAAAGAGTCTACCCTAAAAGGAAAGAATTTGCTCCCCTTGGGAGCAAATTCTTTCCTTTTAGGATAGACTCCTTTTCAGAAGGGGTTTTATATGCATGAAAGCAAACTGGAAGTCACAAAAAGTGTCTCCCATGTAAAAATGGAAGAAATGATACCACATGTGTCCAGTACCCTTAATGCATATGAGGAAAGCAGTGAACCAGATCAACTTGAACATCAGCATAGTTTTTTTTATCAGAGCCGTCTTTGTCTTGCTACTAGATTTGAATCAGATGAATATGTTTCTATAGAAGAAAAGCAAAGGCCTTGATCTGACTGGTATTAATGGACTAACTTGGAGGACTTGTTAAGGAGTATTTGGTGATAATCCTAGGATAATTTTTCTTATTTCTCCATAAAAACATATGTTGTGGGTACTCATTAGAAGTGCCTCAATGAGGTCAATGAGGCGCTTCTAATGAGTACCCACAACATATGTTTTTATGGAGAATGAGAGAAAATTATCCCAGAATTATCATCAAATACTCCTCCGAGTATTTGGTGATAATTCTAGGATAATTTTTCTTATTTCTCCATAAAAACGTATGTTGTGGGTACTCATTAGAAGTGCCTCGATGAGGGGCTTCTAATGAGTACCCACAACATATGTTTTTTTTGGAGAATGAGAGAAAATTATCCCAGAATTATCATTAAATACTCCTCCTTCAGTCTTCTGTGACTAATCGGGACCACAACCGATCCATCTGTGTTATATTCCCTTATTGTTGTGATGGCTAAAGTATAGTCTATTTTTTTTATTTTGTTTATGAGGACTGGATAGATTTGGTACATTTTATGCTGTTTTTACAAAGGAGACAACTTCTGTGGCTTTCTGTTTGTTTACTTGTACACCAGGGCCCAGTTGTTCATAGCGTCGTTAGCTTAATGAGCTCGTTAGTGATCAAAATGTTAACTGTTCTTATAAGTATAATATCCAATTCACAGGTATTTTTGCTGAAAAAATGTGAGTAGCTTTTGCAAATGCAAAAGCTACTCACATTTTTTCAGCAAAAATATTACATGTATATGCCATATTTGATGATCAAAGTTTTAATGATTTGTTAACTAACGACATCGTTAGTTTTGAACAACTGGGCCCAACTCATTATGAAAAGTGGTCTACTCTAAGAGGAAAGCATTTACTCCCATGATAGCAAACTCTTTCTTGTTATAATAGACCCTTTTCCAAAAGGCAGGCAAAACAGTTTTGAAAGTTGCCTCCCAAGAGTGTATCTACCCCCTTAGACATTTTTCCTAAATAATAAGATTTAGCATATCATATGAATTGTTTCCTTAAACAGGAAACAGATCACATGAAATGCCAATCCCATTTTTCTTGGAAAAAATGGAAAATCATTTATAAATATCATTTGCTGATAGTTTATGCAGCTTGCAAAACATTGTGTTTTAGAGCCAGCTATGGAATATACAGGCCTCCTAGTGAAACCTATAAAACCTATAATAACCTATAATTTTGTGTCAAACCTATAAAACCTTTATTTTCTTCATAAAACCTATAAAAAGCCTGTATTTTCATGAAAAAACCTATTTTTTTCACTTTTTGAACCTTCTCGCGACTCAGCCCTAACTTTTCTTCAAAATGCCTTACTACTTTTACTTTTTAGTCCCAAAAAAGTGATGAAAGCTGTCAAGAAATTGTATTTTTTTCCTCGCTCGCTTCGCTCGCTTGGACTTTGTAAAATTCAGATCAACTTTATCTGAATAATTGTGGCACAAAAATTCATCAAGTATTTTTTCTTCTCAGTTTTAAATCTTTATATGAGTTTGGAAGAACCTTTTTTTAACCTATATTTTTTATTGAAAAACCTGTAAATATCCTATATTTTGAGTAAGAAGAACCTATATAAAAACCTATATTTTTAAAGTGGGCCACTAGGAGGCCTGAATATAGAGTAAAGTTCTGTTTATAAATTATTTGCTTATATGTGTATTTTTGTTATTTACTAATGTAGTAGGTCTTTCAGGCACATTAATTTTATCTTGTGAATATTTAATTATATGCTTGATTTATTGTACTGTAATAACCCTAAGTATTGGGACAGACAGGCCATGCAAACAGAGTAGACCCAGATCAGATGTAGCAAAATGCGGCATCTGATCAGGGTCTGCACTGTTTGCTACTCATCCAGCACTACTTTCAACACATCAATAGGTATTAAAATGGACTATTTCAAATTTTAGGACGTATAGTGAGGAGTAGGTATCCCAATACTTGGGGTAAATATGGTAGTTAGTTTATTCCTACTTTCAAGACTGAGTAACTCCTCTAATCTGGATGTCAATGTACTATAATACGGAACTCTTCACTATTGATTGCGACAAGTAGCTCCAGATAGGTTGCTTTTTTTTTTAAACCAAAACATATTGATATGTTTGTTATTTCTTCTCAAAAACCTATTGTGGGTACTTGCTAGAAGTAATACCCACGTTTTCTTGAAGCTGAGGAACTTCTAATGTACCAAGCACCCCCAGCATGATTTCGTGGAGAGATAAGAAAAAATATATACCTGATAACCCCTCTTATCTAGAGCTATCATGATACTAATATGTGCATTCATTAAATTGAAAACTAATATGAAAGTAAAAAGACAAGAATGCACAATGCTGTATCTGCTAGAACAGTTTTCTGTATTGGTATGGTATCATAATAATACTAAATGTTTCAATAGACATGCATGAGTAAACAGTGCAGACGCCAATAATGTAATAATCAATATGTAGTAACATTGACCTATTAGAATTTTAGGACAAGTATGGTAAAGAGCTCTAAGATATATCGATATGTAGGGTAAATACCAGAAAATATCAGAAGTGTTGTACATGTATGTGCATTGTACCATAGCTGTAGAGGTGATAATTTCGGATAATATTTGCTCTATTTGCTCTTTAACCCTTCAAATGCCAAGAAAACATGCATCTGAAAATGTCATCTGTTTATGTCGTCTGCTGAATATTCTTGCAAACTTTGCAAACCTATTTTTGCATATAGGCAAACAGTGTGGACCCAGATCAGACTGCTCCTAGAGGAGCAGTCTGATCTGGGTCCACACTGTTTGCAAAAATGACTTTTAAAATCACAAGCAGATGACAAAGCAGAGAACAATTGTTGTGATTGGCAG
Organism: Anodontia alba; assembly: GCA_964016985.1. NCBI lineage: Eukaryota > Metazoa > Mollusca > Bivalvia > Lucinida > Lucinidae > Anodontia > Anodontia alba. The sequence goes on from OZ024823.1 coordinate 106,490,981, forward strand.
TTTAAGGGTTAAAAGTATCTTGTGGGTACTCAATAGTCTTGTCTTGCTGAGATGATTCAAATGAGTACCCACAAGGTATGTTTTGGTGCAAAAATAACAGACATTCTCTTTTTTTAACATTACAAAAACATGCCAATTCAAATATACTGAAAATTTTACCACCAAAAAAATGAAAATTTTCAGATAAAAAATTCTAATAGTTTTCTTATTTCTGCTCAAGACATAGATTGTGGTACTCGTTAGAACCACCTCAATGAGGCAGCTCTAACAAATGCCCACAATCTGTGCTTTTGAGCAGAAATAAGAAAAATAATGTATACCCCTGTAAACCCTTGTTTTACTATATAAAAGTGGGGTTTGAAGGGGTCAAAATTATATAGGCATATTTTTTTTGATGATTGCTACCTTTATCTGGTGCTATGGAACATGTATGGTAAATATCCTAAAATTTCAAACTCTTTATTCCATACTTTTCTAGCCTTATTCCAGTCTTTTATGTGTTTGTTTTACAAAATACTTGATGGGAATAGCAAATAGAATAGACCCTGATCAGACTAGAATAGTCTGATCAGGGTCTGCACTGTTTGCATATGTTATGTTGTCAGTGTTGATGTACGAAATTTTACCATACTAATAAAATGATAAATGATAGTCTCAAGTTATTAAATGACAATTGTAGAAAAGGTGGCCTGACACAGCTTGTATAGATAAATTTATTTGATAGTTTATAAAACTGATTTTGGACACCTCGGTAAAAGAGGGTGGATTTGCAGATTAGCAGATGGCTCTGAGGGTTTGTTGCTCATATATGCACCTTGTCATGTACTTTGTTTATGAGACAGTGGGTCTTTGAGCAATCCACATGTAAACAGGAAATTCCCAAATCAGCCTTGACATTTCAGTCTGATCAGGATGTTTGTTATTTGTCAGTGTATTTAACAGTATCCAGTAGTTCTGTAAGCAGACAATGAAGGCCTAGAACCAGGCTTCCTGAAGGATTGGTAGCTGGTCTGGGCCTTTACAAACTGCATATGACTCACAGACTCATTTTTTTATAGTCTGGCAAATATCTACTGTATTTCTGTATTTACCATATGTGTTTGGACAAATAATTCTGAGCAACAGTGTAGACCCAAATGAGCTGCCACAGAATGCAGCATCTCATCAGGGTCTACACTTTGCCACTCATTCAGCAATTTTTAGATATAACATCGAGTAGTAAATTGCACTTGTTTAAATTTTAGAACAAGTACGGTAAGGAGTTGAGGTGTCCAAATACTTAGGGTAAATACAATGTCACAATAACATAACATACGGCTCAATTAGAAGTGCTACATTGTAATTTGTGCTTGAAGATGTTGTGTTGAAATAAACAGATATAATGAAGATTTAGTTAGTAGATAATATATGCAGAGATGTTGTTAATGAGGAGTATTTGATGATAATTCTGGGATTATATTTCTCTAATTCTTCATAAAAACATATGTTGTGAGCACTCATTAGATGTGCCAAGGCACTTCTAATGAGTACCCACAACATAACGTTGTTGTGGAGAAATAAGAAAAATTGTCCCAGAACTATCACTAAATTTGATAAAACACAAATATGCATGTCTTCAGTAAATAATATAGAATGTAGTACAATTTTTATCCTTAATATTCCCTAAATATTGTCACAGTCCAAAACAAACATTGTAAACCCAGATGGAACAGTTTGTTTAGAATCGTCACTTTTTGCCATTCAGCCAGGTTATTATAGACATACTACCTTCTAGTTCAGTGGATTTAAAATGAAAGAAAAGTATGGTAAGGAAATAAGGTGACCGAATGTGTTTAAATAGGGTAGCCGGTATTCTGTGATAGGCCATAATCTGAAGTACTGTACTTACCCTGTTCAGAGACTTCTTACCATATTTGTTCTTAGATATAAATACACCACCTCCACTCTATAACATAATTGCTGGGATCCAAAGTGAAAACCATAGATTATATAGAAAAATGACCATTTTGTTTTGTATCGAAACAAGAATGTATAGATTATGTAGAAAAATGACTTATACAGTTTTGACATTTGCTATCTTTGAATGAGTTTAAAAGCTGCTGGATGAGAGGCATTCTACATCAGATTCTACATTGGTTTTCTGTCTCATTACTCAGGCTAAATACAGTAACTCCTAACTCCTTACTGCAGTTATCTTAAATTGTATACAACTTCATTCCACTACTTGTTATGTGTCTAAAAAGTTGCGACAGAATGTCAAAAAGTGTAGACCCTGCTCAAACCTCCATCTTCTGGGTCTGATTTTTCAGGCTTGTTTGCCTGAATATTTGAGCCTGTAAGGTAGGGTTCTTATTTATGTAAAAAAAAAAATGACAACACCTACCATGCTATAGGCAGATTCAGCAGACAACAAACTGATGATATTTTTCTTATTTTTCCTAGAAAATAGGATCTGACATTTTATGCAAATTATCTCCTTAGGAGACAATTTGCATGAAGTGTCAAATCCTATTTTCTAGGAAAAATTAGAAATATATTTCAAAATGACATCTGATGAAATTTTTACCCAGCATGCAGAATGTTAAGGGGAATGGTTGCATTTTCAGGGGAAGGCAACTTTGTCAGAAATGTTCATCTTCATTGGGAGCAAATTCCTTTCAGGGTAGACCCTTTCGAAAGTGGACTTAGTATGCAGGCAAGTGAACAGAAAATCACAAAAGGTGTCCCCCTTGTGAAAAAATGCCAAAGTTCTGTCTGGTGTATGCAGTCCCTTTAAAGTGTTTCAGTTCAGTTGTCTTAGTTATTGGAATCAGATTCCTAGCCTTATTTTCAAAGAATAACCCTTTCAACATGTAGACCGATGCACAGGCTTATGAAAACAGTGTAGATCCAGATGAGACAACTCGTTATGAGCTGTCTCATCTGGATCTACCTGTTTGCCATTCTGTTTTTCAGTTTAGATTGAAACTCCTATTTTCAACAATGGACCTGTCAAAATTCAAAGATGGAAGAGACCACTTTAGAAACTCAGGATTGAAATGGATAAGAAAATATACCTTAATTACTCTTAATATTCAGACACCTTGGCTACTTACCATACTTATCCTAAAATTGGAACAAGTCTATTTTACTATCTGTTGATCTGTCTAAAAAACTTTTGGATAAGTGGCAAACATCGCAGACAATGATTGTGGCATCTGATCTGGATCTACACTGTTTGCTTAGGTCTGTCTGTTTGAAAACTTGAGAGTAAATATGGTATCACCCATTTATTGTCTGCTTATTGTCGTCTGCTAAAATTTTATTGGATAGGTGCCCTAGGAGAACTACATGTACCTAGACTTTAACCTTTACCACTCTCTGGGCTAATTCAACAGACTACAAATTGCTGATATTTTCCTTATTTTTCCCAGAAAACATGATCTGACATAGCATGCAAATTAGAGACAATTTGTATGAAATGTCAGATCTTGTTTTCTCGGAAGAATAAGAAAACATATCTCAATATGTTGTCTGCTGAAAATTTTAGCTAGAGTGCTAAGAATTAATATTGATCATTGATTTACAGATTCTGTTCAGTGACTAAACTAACCTGTTATATTGGAAGCAGAAATATCAATATATTGCATATTAGTTCCACAATACAGCTGGAATGAGGACCCAGGATGCAGTTTCCTGTTTCCTGGAGGAAAAAGGAAAATATTTATTTGTCTTGATTTACAATACATGAATGGCTATGCTGAAACAAAATGGTTGGGAACATGCTTTAAGGCATAAGTCTAGATGAAGAGAACATTCAAAAGAATTTTTTTACATGTTTTTGCATCAAAAATATCTTGTTGGTACTCAATGGAGAGGTGGTTTGAGTGAGCACCTGCAAGATATCTTTTCCTTCAAAAATAATAAAAAGTACCCTATGTGATTGCCGCAATTACTATCTGAGCCCCGCCAAGCAAAAATATGCCTTTGGAGCATGTGTGGACAGCAAAGGCCAAGATCAGACTGCGCAGATGCGCAGTCTGATCATGGCCTTTGCTGTCCACTAACAGAATCATTTGGCCTTGGTGGCGCAGTTGGATGCGCGTCCGATTGGAGACCAGGAGGTCGCGGGTTCGACCCCCGCCGAGGTCGGCAACATTCTTTCATGGAGATTGATCATGAAATATTTTCTATGGTCATTCTCTCCCTTCCGCTGATTCAAGAAGGGCAGTTGTCAGTTTCTGGCGAAAGAATGTGCACAATACTGGTTAACCGCATAGAGGACTACGCCTGCCCAGTAAACGTGTGGTTAGGTAAACTGACCGTGCTCGACATGACCCATCGGGTTGACTGGGCCGTAAAACCTCAACACAAACAAACAAACAGAATCATTTAAGAATATTGAAAGTATCAATGGAGAGCAAATTCCCGGATGAGACTGTGCATATGCAGGATGAATCTGAATCTGTACATTTTGCACATGTTCGAAGGCACCTTTTCGCTTGACTTGGCCCATCTTATCGGATTTCAAGATTTTTTTTTCTATTTCTTCTCCAAAACCTATTCTGTGGCATTTCCTCTTCCTGAAAAAAATGTTTTTAATGAGATCCTGTCTTAAATGTGCTTGTATAGGTATTAAAAAGTACACAAATACGTTATGATTGGAACAACTTGTTTTAAGGGGGTTTGATTACATTTGGTAGATTTCCTGCCATTTTTACAAAGGAGACAACTTTTGTGACTTCCTGTTTGCTTTCCTGCAAACCTTCTGAAAAGGATTCTACCTCAAAGGGAAAGAATTTGCTCCCCTTGAGCAAAAATTCTCTCCTTTTTTTTTAGAGTAGACCCCTTTGCAGAAGGGAGACAAAGCAAATTTGGTGGAGTTACTTCCCCTTGAAAATGTGTTCATTCCCCTTAAATTAGAATGCTGATAATATGGTTCTGATAATTTCCTTTAGTTTTTGTTAATGATTAGAAGTACATATATTTCTTTTTTGCTGCTGTATAATATTTATTCATAACAGCATTGTTTCCATGTATTGTTTTCTGTTGATTAAGTTCTTTTAATTGTTTTACTCTTAGACTTTTGTTGTGTATAAGTTGTACAATATGTAAACTAGTTGATATTTCTTGAAGAAGAAAAAGGTCTTGAATTTTCTTTGTTCTTATTATTTGTAAATCTCCATTCTCTGCATAGATCAGTGTATAACAAATATTGATCAAGCTTGAAATAAGGTTGCGATGTACAATCGCAAAGTTAGCCTCCCCTTACAGAAAAAATAAACATGTAAGTCGAATCTTTAAGTTTACTGCTGTGATGTTCCACAAAGTATTGCCCATAGACTCTGCACAGAAATCTTCAAACCTTTGTGTCACATGAATCCAGGAAAATAAAAAAAAGGTACTTATTTTACTTTACAAGTAACATAGCTCCTGAAAGACGTTCTCATCAGTGCAGTGGTATTAGGTCATTACACATGGAGCATGAGAAGTAACATTGACATTTTCATCAGACTTCCTACCTTTCGTCATCACGAAAACATGCCTATATAATTTTGACCCCCTTAAAACCCACTTTTATATAGTAAAACTGGGGTTTACAGGGGTCTACATTATTTTTCATATTTCTGCTCAAAAACATAGATTGTGGGTACTCGTTAGAACCGCCTCATTGAGGCAGTTCTAACGAGTACCCACAATCTATGTTTTGAGCAGAAATATGAAAAATATCAATTTTTTTTATCTGAAAATTTTCTTTTTTTGGTGGTAAAATTTTCAGTATATTTGAATAGGTATGTTTTCGTAATGTCCTTGCAGCTGGCACTTGCTTTCATACACACAAACTGTTTGTGTGGGTGGGTTCTTATATCCTATTTTGGGGTTTTCAATGGTAACTGATCATTTATATGTAGAAGATGGAAATACATCAAAGATCTTATTCCAGTTGTCTTTTACATGCATTTTACAATATATACCTGTAGTTCTCTTCTGATGATCATCCTGACCTTAATCTGGCCTCAGTGTTTCTAATTATACTCGAGTGCTAAGTGATATCATCCAAGTGTTAATGAAAAAAAATTTGAAAAAGCATCATTTACTTTTGTCTGAAAGTTACATAGGGGCATTATACTACATCTGTTAAAATTATGTGAATGAAATAATACAATACTGAATGTGATGCTAAAATGCACATACCACTGCGCACCAACTGATCTGACTGTTCAGTGTTTATCCTAATGGGGACTATGCTTCCTTATGATGCCTGAAAGAATGATGTACGTATGTTTGAATCTCAGCTTAGGCACATAACAAAACTTTTGGGGAAATTGATCATGACATATTTTCTACCGTCATTCTCTCCCGCGTGCTGATTCAAGAAGTGCAGTTGTCAGTTTCTCAGCTTTGGCAAGGTTGATCAGGGCATATTGTCTACAGCCATTATCTCACTTCCACTAATTCAAGAAGGGCAGTTGTCAGTTTCTAGCAAAATAATGTGCACAAGTACTGGTTAACTGGTAGGACACTAAGCCTGCCTAGGAAAAAGTGTGAGTAGGTAACTCACCAGCTCAACATGACCTTACAGTGTTAACTGGACTGTAAATTTCAAAACGCACAAACAAAGCTTCATATGCACATTTGAATTTTACTGTCACAAGGAACTTGTATTGATATGGATTTTTCAAGCACATGTAGTACATCTAAATTGAAGTTGATAGTAAAGTTGGATTATGTTCTAAATATTGGATATATTTTATTTAGGATTTCAACTTGCAGGTAAAACAGCTTTCCCAAGTTACCGCATTTACCCTAAGTATTGGGACACCTTATCTACTTACTATACTTGTCCTAAAATTTGAAACAGTCCATTCTACAACCTGTTGATGTGTCTAAAATAATGCTTTATGTACAGTATGGCAAACAGTGTAGACTGTAGACCCTGATCAGATGCTGCATTCTGCAGTGTCTCATCTGGGTCTATACACTGTTTGCAAAGGCCTATTTGTCCCAATACTTAGGGTTATTATTGTTATGTTGCTTTTACTCTGTATTGTCTGCAAACAGCCAAAAGATTATTTCATTAGCCTGTCAGAAACTGGGCAGATCGGTGAGTTGCAAACTGTAAACTAGTTGAAATGATGTCATCGCTACATTATTTATTTGATGTCATCATTGTTGAAGATCAATTTTCTTCTGTTGATAATCTTGTATGGGTCCAAATAAAGGGACTACTTAACCCTTCTCTTGCTGAACACAACATGCCCTCTCTGAAGAAGCCAACTGATCTGGATCTGCACTGTTTGTCATTAAATATGTGAATTTCTATCAAAAACCCGGATCAAGTAATCTGATTGGCTGGAAATTAGAAGTGGGTGTGGCATCTTAATTTATTCAGTAGGACAAGGGTTAAAAGACAGGTGGTTATAGGTGCCTTCTAGCTTTGGCATTTGAGTATTCTGCAGATTTGGCTTGAGGCTGGACAAGAGACATTTGCTAAATTCAGTGTATCAAATGTAACAATCTGGGTTTCGAATTGTCAGATATAGGCAATGATGGACTTATCCGTCTAGATGCACAGTATTTGGTGTTGAATAAATTCATCATGCAGAATGTATCGATCATGTCAGATTTATGGACAATTTTCGACATATGCAAACAACAAGCTCTTGTCCTCTCTGTTGAATTATTTATGCCAAATGTAACGGCCTTGTCAGATGTATGGGCAACTTCAGACACTGATCCCAGTCAAAAATTACTTATCACATCGGTTAATATCATGTCAGATTTGATGTTCTTGTCAGATGTATGGGCAATGGAGGACATACACATCCAAATGGACAATACTGTCATCTCGAATAAATACATCACACCTAACTATATATTGATCATGTCAGCTGTTTGGCCAATTTTGACCACACCAGCCCCTGTCAACAATATTTGTTGCATCTATTAAATAAATCATGTAGAATATACTGATCGTATCAGATACATGGAAAATAATGAGCATGTCAGTCTATGTGAACAGTACATGTATTTGTGATCTCCTATAAATTTATCATACCCAATATACTGATCATGTCTCGTGAATGGGAAGCTTTGGACATGGTAGTCCTAGTCAACAATATCTCGCTTATATTAAATTCGTCATATCAAAATGTTTTGGTCATGTTGGATGTATGGGCAATGATGGGCATATCAGCCTCAATAAGCTTCTGTAATATCTGTTATGACAAATAAATATATCATGCTAAAAAATCTGTTGTCAGATGTATGGGCAATTTTGGATAAATCAATCCCAGTTGACAATATGTTGCATCTTTTAAATCGTCATGTTAGATGTGTCTCTGCCATGCCAGATGTATCCTATAATCTATACCATATTATAAAGGACATGAGTCCCTTCATCTTGTACCCCCTGCCCCAGCACACACACACACACAGGTACACACACATACACACACACCATAAGTCTGGAATCTTGACTTTTAGAATTTCAGTGGTAAGTCCTTTAACTCATATCAATTATATCAAAAAGACACTAGATATATTGCATTGCAAACAGCACTGCTGCATTATTCAGCAGTTTTAAAAATTGGTCAAGTGACAACAGTCTCCATTCAAGCAACATATTTTAGCTCAAAACCGTCAAGCAAATTTATAGCAGACAACGTTTTATTTATGATAATTTTTTTCATAGAAAATAAGTTGTGACATCTCATGTACATTGTCTGTCAAGCAGACAATTCATATGAAATGTCAAGACTTATTTACTATGAAAAACTGGAAAGATATTTAAAAGTGTTGTCTGCAGTTCATACATGCCATAAACTGTGGACTAAAATCTGTGAGAATAGGCATTTTACGAGAGCTTTGACAAAATTCTGTGAGATTTTCTTAAGCATCACTTTGGAGCTCCCCAATGTAGTCAAGAGACTTTATGCAAGCAGCTTGTGAAAACCACACCAGCATGTGATTTATGTTTATTTCTTCATAAAATCTTTATAAAATGGTGTGAAAATTCTTTGAAACTTGAATTTTTTATGGGAACTGCCTTCCAGATGAGTCAAATTCTGTGAGATTTTATCTCACAGTGTGAGATATGGCAAGTACGGTAGTTGTGACTGTCACTTTAAGGGTTAAGATATTAAAAATGCCATATCTTGTAAACTACTGGTCCAGTTTTCTTTATCTTTCAGTCAAACTTAACATTTGTTCAGGGGTACATAGAATTACCGGAACACACTGATAATTACCGGAACACACTTTCATTTCTTATTTTATTTATAAAAATACTGTTCATTTTTAAGACTTAACCTTAAACTGCCAATCACAACAATTGTCATCTGCTTTGTCATCTGCTTGTGATTTTAAAAGTCATTTTTGCAAACAGTGTGGACCCAGATCAGACTGCTCCTGTAGGAGCAGTCTGATCTGGGTCCACACTGATTGCCTGTGTGCAAAAATAGGTTTGAAAAGTTTGTAAGAATATTCAGCAGACGACATAAATAGACGACATTTTCAGATGCAGGTTTTCTTGGCGTTTTAAACCCCCACCTGTTCTATAAAAGGATGTAGGCGGGGCTTATTTCAAAATGGTGCAGGACTCTTACATTTTTTTACTTGCAGAAGCTTTATCAATGAAAATAAAAGAACTAGAAAACCTTCATACACAAAATTTGTTTTGCTAGAAGACATGTCTTTACTTTATACATTAACACTAAAACATTGTGTTATAAAAGATTATTAAAGCAAGCTGAATAAAATAACCTGAAAGTGCTGAGAAATTCAAACTTAGATATAACCTTTAATCTTGGTCATGTGATGTAAACATAGCAACCTGGAGTGTAGAATACAAACACTGTCCACTTGTAAGATGGCAATCACAATAAGAGCAGATAAATTATCCTATCTTTGATTCCTTCAGAGAAAATTGCACTCATATTCCATAATTCAAATTGTTAAAACTATTATTAATAGGCATTTATAGGAGCTTATGCAATCTGCATACATGTACATGTAGGGAGATATTTTAAGCAGTCAGTTACAATTTTATTCCAGCAATGGAAATTGCACTAAAACATGTAATATATTGTGAATCCTGTTTCTTTAAACCAAATAAAATATAGTAAACAAATTATGCCACTGTTTGCTGGGTACAATTTATTAAAAGTCACAACCATTTGTGCCCCATGTAAGCTAGGCATGTTAGGCGCAAGTTTAAATCTTATTTGCCATATTCATACGTAGTAGTGAGTATATACATTATTTTGTAGCCTGGAGGCTAGCAGACCCCAGCTAAACATATAAACAGCTGACCAGTAATCAATAAGCCCCGCCTACATTTTCTGGTGGTAGCTGCTACCGCAAATGCCAGTTTAAGGGTTAATTGCTGTTTCTTTGTCTGTAGGATGTTGTTAATAACAAATTTGATCTTAGTATACAATTTTACCATTACCACTCTCTGGTATAATTCATCTGATGACAAAATGATATACTAAGACTGAATCTGTAATTAACTTCATTTTTTCCAGCAAAAAAGATTTTTGACATTTCCCGTGCAAATTGTTTCTATTAAAGACGAATAACATGAAATGTGAAAACCGTTGTCCGGGGAAATATTTCAAATGCCATCTGCTGAAATCTTTACCCAGAGTGTTAAGGGTTAATATCAGTGTAGCCACTCATTAATAAAATTCTGTCAAACTGATCAGACTGGTCAAATGCATGGCATGGAAAGTTACTACACTGATCTTAAAATTAAGACATACACGCGAACATTAATAAAACAAAAATAATATAATTATGGAAGTGTGTTCCGGTAATTACCAGTGTGTTCCGGTGTTTCGAGTGTTCCGGTATTTCTATGAACCGTTTGTTCAGGCCTTTCCAAAATTCATAAGAATTCTACAGATTTTCCTTTCAACTTCTGAAGGGATAATACCAGAGGCTGAGTGATGGACATGCAGTAAAGGTGACTACACCCCATTTTTTTTTTTTTTCAAAAAAAAAAGAAGTATAAGTTCAGATAAAATGAAGTTTTTGTACACTTTGATGTAGTATTAATGATCGAGCATTGATATTTCATCTATTAGTATACTGTCCTCTCTTGTCAGTGTGCAGAGTGCACCAGTGTACGGTCGAGTTCAATAGTTTGTTTTTTTTATGCTGTTCTGTTCTGTTCTATTGTATTTTCCAACGATAGAATCCGAAGATGTCCAATTGCATTGTTTACATTTTTCAGAGCAATCAGAAAATTGTTTCTTGGCGAGAAAAAACGAAGTAATGGCCTCATTGGCAGCCCAGATCAAGGAAGCAAATGTGGAGGATATTCATCGTGTTGTACAGTGTAATGGTGACAAGTATTTGTGCTTCACAAGACTGGCGGCTACATGGCTTGTCAATGTGACGGATGGTGTCACATTATGGAGGGTGAACTTGGATGATGAAGAAGTTGATGCTCTCCGAGATCTTGCTGGAGTCAACACTGTTGAGGCATACCTTACAAGATTCAGGTTCGTTTCAGTTGTGATACATCTACATGGTCTAGCATTTATGTAATGACAGAAAGAGAATATAGCTGTTGATTTGTGGGAGTGTTGGCCTGGCTAGTTCAGTGATTTTTTTACAATTTTAACTTTATGGGTCCTGGGACTCGCTAGGTCCAGAATTCATGCATCCCAAACTCAAACTATGCATCCAGCCTGGGACTCGTGGTGAAATATTTTGTTGCGTCCTAGACTTTTCATTTAAACTTGTGTAACAGTGTTTTATAATTACTTTCTTAGTATTTTAATTAAATGTGCAATAAAAGTAAATGGTGACTGAATTGCTTTCATTCTTTCCAGAAAACTTCCTGAGAAATATGAAACTATAGTACCCCTGTCTATTAAAACAGAAGTGTTAAGAAAATGTTTTCACCTAGAGGTTTATGAAAATGTTTTCATAAAACTTCAGTTTTTGTGACAGATGATCAAATACCTGTGATACATAATTAAGGACAGACATTTTGTCTGTTTTGACTAGAGACCGTAATACAGAGACCTTTTTTGTCTGTTGCTTTATGGGTTCAGTTTGGAACTGGGGGTTTCGGGTAGCGAGATCGCCATCATCGGCAGTCACAGACTTTGTTGTCCGTGTCAGCCTGATTTGCTGGCGTAGCAGACCGAACAGCGTTAGCTGTAAGGGGTCTAGTTTTATTATCTCTTTAGGGTGCATCTTTTTCTTCTTTCAAAAAAAAAAAAAAAAAAAAAAAAGAAACAAAAAACGATCGCTGTTTCCTGTTGACAATTGCAATGTCAATGTTGGTGTTACGATAAAAGTTCTCAACAGACTAAAAACCAATACTTTAATGTCCCGCTACGGTTTCCTCCGGTACTGGACAACTTGGTATTGATTTTTGACTATAGGTAGAATCGGTGTACCATAGAGATACGACGCCTTTCAGTATTGGCTTTTACCAAACACGGTACTGAAACAACGCTTGCGCATTCGCTTTTTCCGAAAATGAAAGTAGATTTCAAGAAGCAAAACGTGCGTACATTCGAGAATTTTATGAGTCCATGGGACTCACTGAGGCTAATTTTTTGCATCCTCTGGCGAAATTATGCGTACAGGACGCAGGACGCACGCCTAAAAAAATCACTGTTAGTTTAGTAGTCCTGATTGATCTCCTGGCACTCTATATTGGCCCATTATGTATCAGAAACAAAGATATACAGTAGTCATATAGGCAGGCCTAGCTCGGTAGAGCACCTGACTTGCAAGCAGGAGGTTGTGGGTTTGAGTTGTGTATTGGGCATGCTTTTTCCTTCAGAATAAGAATTTTTTCACCAGAGATACTTGGGGTCAGTAGAGCAAAAATCTCCGTAAATCTTCAGATTCCGGTCAGACTTCAGCAACACATTTCCTGGAACAATTGGTAACATTTTGTCTATCTGTTTGCCTGCCGGTCAGTTAATGTTTGTATCAAAGTTTTGCTTTGACTTGCTAAATGTTCATATTTCTGATAAATTTTGCATTTGTCTAGGTATTTGGTACCAGAACTAAGGACTTTGGAGCTTCTAGGTCAAGGATCAGATCCTGATCCCTAAAAGTATGATCACTCCCCGCTGGATCAGGAACATTTTTGTGGAGATTAAACGTGAATTTTTTCTGCAGTCATTCTCTCCCATCCGCTGATTCAAGAAGGGCAGTTGTCATTTGATTCAAGAAGGGCAGTTTTCAGTTTCTAGCAAAAGAATGTGCACAATACTGGTTAACCACTTAGAGGACTAAGCCTGCCCATTTAAAAAGGTAAACTGACCATGCTCGACATGACCCCAATGGGTTGACTGGGCTGTAAAACCTCAACACAAAAGGTATCAGACCCTGTGGCACTGCCTTGCACAAAATATTCAGTTGTCTATGCCCTAAACATCTAGTACAATGTATATGTAGACTGATTGGAACCACAGGGACATGTGTGTACATGTATGCCATACAAATGTAGAAGAATGTCCTCATCATGGAAATGTCCAGATTACCAGAAGATAATATCAGCCTAAGGTTATCAACTCAATGATAATCATCTGAAAATTTCTTCAAATGGTGTGTAATAAATATGGGGGCTAAAATCAGTAAGTGGAGGACAGAGAGATGCAAAAGATCCATTTAGAAATACGTAAGGGAGGGATATAATTTCAGGGGAGTCAACTCTTTAAAAAATGATTTTCAAGTTTCATTTTCTGAAAAGGGGGTTTTACTCTAAAAAGAAAGAATTTGCTCCCAAATTCTTTCTTTTTAGTATTGACTTCTTTTTGAAGGGGATTGATGTGCAGGAGACCAAACAGAAAGATACAAAAGTTGTCTCCCATGTAAAAAATGGCAGAAAATCTACACAGTGTATCCAGTCTACTTATAAGTAGAAGGTCCTGCTGACAGAGAAGGCAGTTTGGCCTCCTGCAAAAGAGAAAGCTGCTGGTATAGCCCTTTATGTTTACTTGTGGCATTTTGTAGTTGCTGTCCCAGGGCTCAAACTTAGGAATTTGGATCAAATTATTTTTTATTTTTTCATTTTTAGCTCACCGGGACTATGTCCCCTGGAGAGCTTATGTTGTCACCCAGTTGTTGGCGTCAGTGTCTGTCCGCATCTGCGTTAGCACAATGTTTAAGTTTTCAAAGGTGTGCATAGTTTTTTAACTGTTTAAGGTACTGCTTTCATATTTGGCCTCTACCTACCTTAGGGTAAGACCTTTCAATACCATACACCCTGATCCCCAAGTTAGACCCTTTATGTAGGTCAAGGTCAGTTCTTACTTTGTCATTTACACCCATGTTTAAGTTTTGCGTTAAAGTTTTGAAAAGTATACATAACTGCTGAAGTATTTAAGACAGAGCTTTAATATTTGGCTCACACCAGCCTAAGGGTTAGACCTTTTAATAGCACACACCACTTTCTCAGTTTGACCTGCCTAGGTCAAGGTCAGGTCATACTTTGTCACTTGAACCCATGTTCGAGTTCTGAGTTCTATGTTTAAGTTTTGAAAAGTGTTTGTAACTGCTGAAGTATTCAAGATACCGCTTTAATATTTGGCCCACACAAACGTTACAGTAAGACCTTTCAATATCTCACACCCTTTCCTCAGTTTGACCTTCTGCCTAGGTCAAGGTCGGGTCATACTATGTCATTTAAACCCGTGTTTGAGTTCTGCGTTTAAGTTTTGAAAAGTGTTCTTAACTGCTGAAGTATTCAAGATGCCGCTTTAATATTTGACCCATACCTGCATTGTACCTTAGGGTAAGACCTTTCAATAGTACATACCCCTTCCTCAGTTGACCTTCTGCCTAGGTCAAGGTCAGGTCATACTTTGTCACTTACAGCTGTGTTTAAGTTTTGAAAAGTGATCATGACTGCTGAAGTATGTAAGATATAGCTTTCATATTTCGTCCACACCAACCTAAGGGATTCAGCATGTAAGATATAGCTTTCATATTTTGTCCACACCAACCTAAGGGAAGATGTTTCAATGGCATATGCCCCATCCCTCAGTTTGACATTCTTCCAACATCAAAGCCAGGTCATACTCTGTCATTTACAGCTATGTTTAAGTTCTGCATTTACATGTAATCTTTAATATTTAAAGATTGTTTTCATATCTGATCAGCCCTTTCTGGCGAGCTGCGTTGTCTTCTGACAACTCTTGTTTATATTTTATTTATTTTATTTTTTTCATTTCAGAAATGGGTTTTCAAATGGAGATGTATCTGTAGCAGTGATAGGAACCAAAGTAGCTTTAACAGTTGGAAAAGGCTCTTCAGCCTTGAACTTTGACCTTTATGAAGCTAAAGCAGCAGACAAAAAGACAGAGATGCAGAAGATTTTATTTAGACTTGCAGAAAATGCTACCTCAATGGAATCTGAACTCAGTAAAGCTAAACACACAATAGATGCTTTAAAAGCTCAGAAAGGGGCATCAAATACTGCTGCTTTTATGGACCTTGGGCCCAAAAAAGGTGCAAACCCTGCTAAAAATAAACCCCAAAAGGTAGGAATGAGTGTATTGAATCCAACAAGCAAGAAAAGAAAAGCTGCTCATGGAGTTGTGTTTGACTGATCAAAGAAATAGTGCAATTCAAAAATGGAGATAGATCATTGAATTATTTGTGCCATCATACAAAGTGCAAAAGTTTGTATCTATCCATTCTGGGACCATTTGCAAAGCAGTTTGACTGTGAACAGTGTTCAGAACTACATGTGTATGATGATAAGATTTTGTCTACAGGTACATTGTTTGAAGAATTTTAAATTTTGAGTACATGTATATGGACTCAGAAGACCTGAAATTGATCATGACATAGTATTGCAAGTTATGAAGAAACGCTGAATTTTGTGAAATACCTGAATAGGTCTTTGAAATTATGGACAGAATACAAGCCACATAAATTAAGATCTGTTCACGCATGCAAGCACGATATGTTTCAACACAGGACTTTGAAACAGAACAAAGTTGGAATGTATCTGCCTTACTCTACAATGTAAAAAACATGAATGTAATCATAGCTCAAGATTTTTTTCTGCAAAAAAAGTATTGATATTTATCTTGTATGTCCACAAAAACATATGATAAAACAATCTGTGGTAGAAAACTTTGGCCGAAAAAAAAACCTGATCCTGCCTGACCATATTACTAACTGGAACTGTAGAGACTACTTCTAGCTCCTTTGCTGAGTGCTGAACCAAGGAGCAGCTATTAAAGGATAACAAAGCAGTTAAGACATGTCATAAAAGACTCTTGAAGTTATCTGCCAATACCAAGGTGACAGATGTACCTGTATGGTATATATAAATTCACACTGAGAATGTTTTGTTGCTAAAGAAGCTGAAAAAGCCACTGTGTCTGAATCTTTAGTTGACAGGCTGAAACCATCCTTCTTCTTATCACTCAGACATCCATCTAGAGATGTAACAATACATTGAACTGTCAATGCATTACAATAGTGACCTTGGCAATAGTGCTGTCGCGATGGTAAAGTGGCAATTGTATTAGTATCGGCAATAGTATTTTTACAATTGCAATAGTTTCAATAGTTCTAAAGATAGAAATATTTTGTGTATAAATAGATATCATAGGTCTATTAATAGAAAATATCTGCATGTTATAACCATAAGGAGGAATGTAAACTTGCATACCAGAACTCTGAAATACATGTATATGTCACTTTTGGTGTCAGCATGTGCTCAGTTCATCAAATATTACAGCACTAGTGTGGCTTTCAAATAGAATTTTAACACTGGATGTCATCAAACCTAAAGCTTTATGGAAATCTTTGTTTTTTAAGCAAATAATGTTCCCAATAGCTATTGCGATAGTATTGCAATGTCTGCTTGCTCGCATGTCTGGACTTCCATAATGCATGGTTGAAGGATACACCGACTGATTAAGGGTATAGTGTCAAAAGCTAATTTTGCACATTTTCAAGTGAGACCACATTATGCTAATACATGTACAGGCTTTTTCCACCAAGACCTGACAAATGATCTTAACAAATGGTATTGGAAGCCAGTTACACTACAACCTCTATAACATGGTTTTGGATATAACATGGTTCAAAGATGGATCCCAAAAATGTATAGGTTATAGTCAAATGGTCATTTTTCAATATAATCTATACATTTTGTTTGGATATAACACAGTTGTTTAACTAACACGGTTATGCTATGGACCCCAACAATAGTGTTATAAAGAGGTTGTGATGTACTTATAAGTTTGTGAAATTCTACTCAGGAACTTATAACACTTTGTAGCACCTGGTCCATTACTTTTTGACTGAGTATATAGTGACTTTTTATGGTATAAACACAATCAAGCTTCCTGCTTAGCAAGTCAAACATTATTTTGCCATTATCTTACATCAAGAATTACCTTTATAGGTTCTTTTTTCAAGAAAAAACACTACACTTATTTATTTTAGGATTCATTTCTTCATCATTTCCGTTAGGAGTAGGAAACAGTGATTTTTTTACCTGTGCATCCCGTGTCCTGTACTCACATTTTTGCTTTGGGACTCACATTTTAAATCTCAGCGAGTCCCAGGACTCACAAAGTTATAGCGGAAAATTCTGTAATGGACGCAATGATTTTCTAGTAGGGCTCACTTGATATAGCCCAAGCTTGTCCTGGGACGCATAGGTATAAAATTGTAAATAAATCACTGAGGAAATAAGACAAAAGCTGAAGTTTTACAAATGCAATGTTTTAGGTGCCAAGTATAGAAAAAAGTGTTAGGAGTATATGTGCTGTTTAAAAGGGTGAAAAAAAAGAGAGAGAGAGTTCCATATGTAGTTACTATCCAAAATTAAATGCTTTTCTCTTGCATGTGCCTCATTCCCACCAAAATTATTTAACTGCACAATTACACTCTGTTTACTCAGATGAACAGCATGAAGATGCTATTAAAATTTCATTTTTGTATTGGTTTGAGATAGACAGCTATTACTACTAGTACCGGAATGACACTCAAACTGGTTTATGTTCAGGCAAATGGATACACCTCAAATAGACCTGACATGGAAAATTAACCTCCCTTCTCATTGGGGGTTTCCTAAAGAAACAAGTTCTTTCCTTCAAGAGTGGCACCCATTTTTCCTGTCTGCAAAAGTTGTCTGTTTGTAAAATGGCAGTGAAATTTTTCAGATGTATATTGTCACACTGAAAAACTGCAAACATAGGTCTAGATAACAGTGGGTATCAGGTAAATATTTTTCTTATTTCTCCATGAAAACATGTTGTGGATACTCATAGCAACAGATAAGGCACTTTTTTCATCCGAAAACTGCTGATATCTTATTTCTCAATGAAAACATATGTTGTGGGTACTCATTAGAAGTGCCTCACCGAGGCGCTTCTAATGAGTACCCACAACATATGTTTTCATGGAGAAATAAAAATATAGATTTGTTTCAGGTAAAAAATATAGATTTGTTTCAGGTAAAAGAAATTAATATAGGAATTCCTTAGAAAGCACATGCATATTCTCGTATGATGCATGAGCAGTTGTGCTCAAAAGGTACCCACAGTCTACCGTATTTACCATATGTATTCGGACAGACAGGCCTGAGCAAACAGTATAGACCCAGATGAGACGCCGCAGAACGCGGCGTCTCACCTGGGTCTACACTGTTTGCCACTCATCCAGCAATTTTTAGACACAACATCGGGTAGTGAATTGTACTGGTTCAAATTTTAAAGCATATATGGTAAGGAGTTGAGGTGTCCGAAAACTTAGAGTAAATACGGTATACACTTTCATAAAATCTGAGGAAGAAAATGACAAAGTTAAAGTGGAATAAAACATGAAACGATAATACCCTGCCATTATCATGTTGCGGGCAGATACGAGGGCAAGTCAATAAGTAACCAGCCTATCCCATTTCCAGTTGACCGAGACACCCAAGATTTTCATTCCTTGTTTCAATACATGTTTTAGGCCTGAGGCCAAAATTGCACCCTTATCGTGTCATTCACTCATAAGAAATTGAATGTCAAACATGGCTAGCAATGCAAAAGTAAGCTTTTCAAAAGTTGAGTACCATGCTGTAATTCGGTACTTGTATTTGAAAGGGAAAACAGGTCAGGAAATACATGGCGATTTGACCAATTTTTATGGGTCTTCTGCACCATCATATGCACAAGTTAAATTCTGGGTTGGGGAATTCAAACACAGTAGAACGTCTTTAGAAGACGAAACTTCTGTGATTTGGCCTTTGAAATCTAAGTATAAATATTTGCTACTGTGGACCCGTCTAGTCAACCTTTCATGTGTAATTAGGTAATTTTCTTCTGACCTGTACCCGTTTGTGTATCAAATTACAGAATATATACATGATTAATAGTCGGAAGCAGATAAGTTTATATGAATTGTGCCGCTCAAAGACAGTGTTAGGTACAAGCATCATCATAATGGAAAAGCGTATCATTATGAAAACATGCCTATTCAAATTTACTGAAAATTTTACCACCAAAAAAATTGAAATTTTCAGATAAAAAATTCTGATAGTTTTCATATTTCTGCTCAAAACATAGATTGTGTGTACTTGTTAGAACCCCCTCAGTGAGGCAGTTCTAATGAGCACCAACAATATATGTTTTTGAGCAGAAATAAGTAAAATAATGTATACCCCTGTAAACCCCCGTTTTACTATATAAAAGTGGTGTTTAAGGGGGTCAAAATTATATAGGCATGTTTTCGTGATGTAACTTTGATAATATGTCCCCTCAACCTACGGGAAGGGGGGCATATTGATTTTGGTGTGGATCTTGTTGGCATCAGTGTGACACTTTCTTGTCTGCACAATATCTTGTGAACCAGTCTTTGGATTCTTAACAAATTTTCATGGATATATAATTGAGACAAAACAAAGAACTGATTAGAGTTTAGTGACCTTGACCTAATTTTCAAGGCTACAGCAGTAGAAAAACTGAAAATTCATGGTTGGGGGCCATTTTCTCTGAAAACAACATTCCTAGTTAAAGGTGTTTTCTCTATGAATTCTGTGCAATAAATACTCTAATAGTACAACCACCAATGTGCACAAATTAATGGTCCCATAGCAGGTTTTCATTATGGCAAATTTTAATAGTTCATACACTGATATTCTATTGAAAATTGAATTACTATTAGTTGCAATATATGATTTTTTTCCTGTTTGGATATTTAGAATGTTTATTGTATCTGGATGAATATTTTTTCTTATTTTTCTATGGAAACCTAAGTTATATATCGTCACAGAATTGTCTGAAATGATCTAAACGAAGTATTCATAAATTACGTTTCCATAATGATGGAAAAACATAAAAAATATTAATACTTTTTGGTTGAAAAAAGTACAATTGACTCTCATTATCTTGACCTTGCTTATCACGAATAACTGCTTATCTCGAAGTGAAAATCTGGTCCCTGCCTAAATATGAAAATCTAACAACAGGTAAAACAATATTGTGGAAAAGAGGAGAAATTGCACCAAAGGAGCAATTTCTCCTCTTTTCCACAATATTTTCTAAATATCTCTAACTTCAAGAGTTCAATTACATTATATATTTGCTAAATGTGGTTGTTTGAATTATTTTTTCCTCAATTCTGCAAATCTGATATGTCGAGGTACTGATATCTCGAAGTATTTCAGAGAGTCCCTTGGAATTCAAGATAACGAGAGTCGACTGTATCTATAAATTTGGAGCTATAAATGATTTTATCGTGCTTACAGTCTATTTCTTTCAAATTAACTATCACTGATTACAAACATCATGACAACTGTAAATAAAACATTTTATTTATATTTCATTTGTACAATTTTCCACAGCAATATTGTGCAACAAAAAACAATCAGAAAATAATAAATTCATGTTTAAGTCATGTTTCATAAACCACTTCATGTTAAAAAGGACTCTGTGATACATAAAAAATGCATGATCAGATCAACCTGCACATCAAGTCTGATCAAGACTTTTGCTATTTGCAAACCTATTTTATCATTCTTTTAGTGTACAAAGTATAGAGTCACCAGATAAAACCCTAGTCTTGCTGAACCCAGATATGCCCCGTCTTTGCCAACAGTGTAGATCCAGATCAGTTGGCTTCTGAAGAAGCCAACTGATCTGGATCTGCACTGTTTGCTACTAAGTATGTGAATTTGTATCAACAACCTGGATCAAGTAATCTGATTGGCTGAAAATAAGAAGAGGGCATGGCAGCTTAATTTATTCAGCATGACAAGGGTTAACATTTCTAGTTCTCATAAACATAAACAGTGTATGTACTCATCAAAATAGTCTCATTGAGGCAATTCTAATATGTACCAATTATGATAATGTGATATCACTTGAGCAAACAGTGTAGACCAAGATCAGATGCTGCATTCTGTGGCATCTGATCTTGGTCTACACTGTTTGCCACTCATGCATGTTTTCATGGAGAAAAAAGAAAACTATCAGTACACTTAGCTTGAAAAAAGGTAGCATATTACCTTGATGAGACAGCAGATGGACAGGCTGATCTGGGAATTTGCTATTTACATACATGTATATTGAAAATCTTTGAATAACAACATGTTTGTAATATACTAACATGATATATGTATGTAAAGTAAATAAAATTATATTACAAATTGTGGACACAAAAACAATGTCCAATCAACCAACAAAAAAAATGCTAATACTGCTAAGTTTTCTTCAAATACTTCCAGAAGCTCTGAAGGAATTCTCATTTAAAAGTTATCTCCCTGTCTATGGTAAAGCACTAGATTGTTGCATATTTGAAACAAAAGCATGGGTACATATGTGGCTGTTGTTTTGTTTTGTTTTTTAACAAAAACATCATTCTCCTAAGCAGCAACATTTGCTACAAAGTCTTTTTCTTGTTCATCTATCATTACTGACAATGACCAGTCCTAATCAACTGTGTGATGTGTTATTATTTGTGTGTTCTAAGATGGCTGATGAGACCAATCTTAGCTCTAAACTGCCTGTTGCAGATAAAACAAGAGAGGTCTGAGGAAGAAAGCTCTGTTGGTGATGCCTTAGCTCTGGCATTCCGTTGTGCACGTTTCTGCTCGGCTTCGCTGATTCTTTTTGCTTCATATTCACTAGCTCCCCTTTTTATGAGGCCTCGCTACTTTGTACGATCTTGTGCAATCTGTTCCCATGACTCTGTTGGTATGTTGAAGTCTTTAAGGGAGGCTTTGAGGGTGTCCTTGTATCGCTTCTTCTGGCCACAATGGGAGCGTTTTCCTACTTGAAGTTCTCCATAGAGGATTTTCTTTGGCAAACATTCATCAGGCATTCTGGTAACATGGCCTGTCCATCTTAACTGTGCCAATTTCAGAAGAGTATGTATACTCTGCATCCCTGCCCTTTTCAGGACTTCTGTATCTGGAATCCTGTCTTGCCACTTGATCTTTAGAAGTTTTCTAAGACAGCTTGTATGGAAGTGGTTCAGTCTTTTGGCATGCTGTTGGTAAACTGTCCAAGTTTCGCATGCGTATAATAGTGTTGGCAGCACTACCAATCTATAGACTTTCAGCTTTGTGTCAAGTCTGATTCCACTTTGGTCCCAAATACTTCCACGTAGCCGGCCAAATGCTGCACTAGCTTTGGCAATTCTAGCATTGACTTCATCATCAATGTGTACAACTCTAGACAATGTGCTTCTAAGGTAGGTGAACTTGTCTACCACTTGCAGTCGTTGACCTTTCACTGTGATGGTAGGCTCCTTGTAAGGCTTTCCAGGTGCTGGCTGATATACTACCTCAGTTTTTTTGATGCTGATTGTGAGACCATAGCTGTCACATGAATCAGATACTTGATCCACACCTTTTTGCATTTTCTCTTCTGTTGGAGCACCCTTTGCCATGTCATCAGCAAAGAGGAACTCATCTAGCACCTCTGTCTGCACCTTAGATTTAGCTTGCAACCTTCTTAGGTTGAAAAGTTTCCCATCAAAGCGATACCTAATAGGTATACCATTGTCACCATCCTGGAAAGCATCTGTAAGCATGGCAGAAAACATCATGCTGAAAAGTGTTGAAGCTAGTACACAGTCTTGCTTAACTCCATTTGTCACAGGAAATGGATCAGAAAACTCGCCATCATTTTGGACCCTTGCAAGCATACCATCATGGAACTGCCGCACCATTGCTATGAATTTGGCAGGACAACCAAACTTTGCCATAATTTTCCAAAGTACCTCACGACTGACTGTGTCAAATGCTTTGGTAAGGTTGACAAAGGTCATGTAGAGGTTCACATTCTGTTCCTGGCATTTTTCTTGAAGCTGTCGTGCTGTGAAGATCGTGTCTATTGTTCCTCTGTTTTTCCTGAATCCACACTGGCTTTCTGGTAGAAGCCCTGACCGTTCCAGGTGTTCATTCAATCGGTTCAGTAGGACCCTAGCAAGAATCTTCCCAGAAATTGACAATAAAGAGATGCCTCGATGATTGTCACAGACTTGAGGATTCCCTTTCCTTTTGAATAGGTGGATAATTGTTGCATCCTTGAATTCTTGAGGGATGGCTTCTTTTCTCCACATAATGTGAAATAACTCTGTCAGTTTCTCTGCAACTGGAGGACCTCCTGCTTTGTAGATCTCTGCAGGTATTGCATCTGATCCTGGAGCCTTGCCAGATGACAGGAGTTTTATTGCTTTCACTGTTTCAGAGACGGTTGGGAGCTCATCAAGTAGCGGATTACATTCCACCTGTGGTAGTCTGTTGATAGCTTCATCAATGATAGATGATGGCCGATTAAGGACACCATCGAAGTGTTCAGCCCATCTTTTCAAGATAGCTTCTTTGTCAGTCAGAAGACTAGTTCCATCTGCACTAAGGAGTGGGGTGGTTCCTGGGGACCATATACAGTCTTGAGTGCATCAAAGAACTTTTTCATGTCCTTTCTGTCTGCAAAGGACTGGATTTCATCAGCCTTTTTACTCAGCCAGGAGTCTTGCATTTCTCTGAGCCTCGTCTGAACTGTCTTGCATATGTTTGAATAGGCAGTCTTGCTAGATACTGAGCTGGTATTTCTGAGGTACCTTGTGTTTTTGGTGTTTCTCTTCAAGGTGTCCCTGAATTTCTTTGTCATTCTCATCAAACCAATCTTGGTGTTTACGAGATACTGGTCCTAGGGAATCCATTGCTGAAGAGTGAACAGTGTCTCTGAAGACTGTCCAGCACTCATCTACATCTTCTGAACTGTGTTCCAGTGCATCTAAATGGCTGCAGAGATCGTTGACGAATGCTTGCCTCTTGCTGTCTTGTTTCAGCTTGGAGACATCTAATTTCTTTGGCACCTTCTTGCCTTGTGGTCGTCGTACATGCTGAATGTGCAGGTTGAGTTTGCTGACAAGAAGCCTGTGATCTGACCAAAAGTCTGCACCACCAACAGTTTTAGTCACTCTGACATCCTGTCTGTCCTTCCTTCGTACTATGACATACTCAATGAGATGCCAGTGTTTGGAGCGAGGGTGCATCCATGTTGTCTTTCTGCGAGTTGGTAGACGGAAGACTGTATTGGTGATCAGTAATTCATGCTCTGCACACTTCCTTAAAAGGAGGTTTCCGTTGCTGTTGCACTTACCTACACCTTCAGATCCAATCACTCTTCCCAGGTCTGGTGGTCTGTGCCCACTCTGGCACTGAAGTCCCCGAGGAGGATGAGTTTGGCTGTCCGGGGTGCTGCAGAAATCACAGAATCCAATTCATCATAGAACTTGTCTTTAACCTCATCTGGGTTGGTCATTGTGGGTGCATAGGCACTTACAATCGTTGCATGCCTCTTGCCAGATAAGGGAAGTCTCAGCGTCATCAGGCGGTCATTTATGCCTTTGGGAAGTCCTGAGAGTTTGCTGACGAGGTGTGACTTGATGGCGAATCCTACTCCTGCTTCACACTGCTCTTCTTTCTTGCATCCACTCCAGAAGAAAGTGTAGCCAGCACCAACTTCTTTTAAAAGCCCTTCTTCTGCAAGGTGAGTCTCACTCAGAGCTGCAATCTCGACTTTGTATCGGTCAAGTTCTCTACCAACTAGAGCTGTTCTTCGCTCAGGTCTGTCAGAACTAGAACTGTCCATTAGGGTGCGCACATTCCAAGCGCCGATGGTTAAAGTTATCACCATCTTCTTTTTTATTGTTTGACCGCTAAGTGGGATTCCCGCTGATCGCGGTTAACCAGCCATGGTTTTGAAGCAGGCAATTGTTTAGGGCACCTTTTCTAGCCCCTTCCCCATTCTACGGGGGTCAGCAGTGCAATCCTAAAAAGGTCTGCTCAGTCGCTCAGTTCAGCTGCCGATTTCCCCATACTGCTTCGCTCTTAAGGAAAGCGACCATCTAGAACCAAGCCGTCTGTGTGCAGGTCTGTAACTACAGCTTCCAATGTTTCCTCACCTGCTGCTTCGCCACTCGCCCATTGCCACAGGGCTTTTGTATGATTTGCATATATGTGCTTGCTGTGAATGTGTGTTGCTGATTAAGATGACGTGCACTTAGGATTGGATTATAGTGAGGGAGAAGCGCGCAGTCAACCTCACTCTCTCATCCTGACCTAGCTGGATCCAGAGGCAAGACAGTATCAGGACATCTGGAACTAAGCCCGGATGCAGTGGATGACCATGACTTCTTTTGTGCCTTGTCATACTCTCCATGCTCCACAACATACTGCTGCATCACCATTTGGGCCGTTGAATCATAGTAAGGATTTCTTCCACCCCAGCTGCCGAAGCAGACTTTACATAAGTGGAACAGGCAAATCCAGGTATGCAGGCTTTTGTTTGGAGTTGCCAACTCCTAGATGGATTGCCAACCAGGGTTTGAGAGCCCCATCTACCCTAGATATTGCTACACAGATTCTGTTAACAACTATACAGAAGCAGTAACTTAAATGTCTTATGCCACAAAGTAAGATTCCCTTGAGTCATCATAGTCAGGTTTTGGGTTCTACCCATCAAATCAAGAATATAAACAGTTTACCAGTTTCAATACAATCCATTTAACCCTTGCCATGCTGAATAAATTAAGATGCCACATCCACTCCTAATTTTCAACCAATCAGATTACTTGATCCAGATTGTGATACAATTCGCATAATGACAAAAAGTGCAGATCCAGATCAGTTGGCTTCTTCAGAAGCCAACTGATCTGGATCTCCTGTTTTCTAAGGTGAGGTATATCCGAGTTGAGCAGGACAAGGGTTAGTTGAAGAGGTAAAATGTAGAGATACTGCACAGACACAATCTCAGGGTACTAATATTTAATCTTGACCTCTGGCTAACATGGTCAGTTTGTGGATGTGCAGACTCAAAGATATAAACAATTTTCAAGTTTTATGATGATGCAGGCATGAAATATAGACAAGAAATTAATAATGTATGACCTAGAAGTTTGCTCTTGCCTACAATCCAGCTTGGTCAAATTGGCAGTGTGGGAGACACAAGTAACATTTGTCATGTGGTAGATATTACACTATTTCCATCAAGGAAGACAATTTTTCTTGCTTAGGAGTCAATTCACATGAAATATCAAAACATATTTTCTGAGAAAAATATGAAAAATATCAATTTCTCGCCTGCTGAAATTGCCCAGAGAGTGGTAATGGTTAAAACAAAGTCCTCCTATGAACATATATGTCAGAGCTCTGCTTTTGTGATGCAAGAACAAACACTGTTTTGGATCACACTATTTATTTAGTGACTATATCATAAAATTAAATGCTGTGAAACATTAGTGGCTGTTCAAAACAAAATTAGCATATGAACATTGCAAGTCATGCAACTGTATAGGAAAACCAGAAAATATCAGATCTTCCAATACAACAGGCAACATTCTAATTTACTGTCATGATCATCGACTAATAAGTACACAAATAACATAAAATACATGAACTTAACAACCTGACTATAAAAATAACAATAAAGTAACAATAAAGTAACAAACTATTTTTCCAGGATTAAGTAATTAATTCAGTCACAAAAAAATTACCTTGACTCCTCATGCTCAAATAGATACGGTATATGTCCAAAAATTTCATACAATTTGTTACAGTTAATGTCCTGTAATTTTTTACACTTTATTCCATACTTTATTGTCTAAATTTTGCTTCTTGTGCTGTTGTTCTTTAACCCTCATCATGCTGAATCTATCAAGATGCCACATCCACATCTACTATTCTGCCGATCAGATTACTTGATCCAAGAATTTGATACAAATGTACATACTTAATGACAAACAATGCAGATCCAGATCAGTTGGCTTCTTTAGATGCCAACTGATCTGGATCTACACTGTTTGCAAAGACAGGGTATATGTAGGTTCAGCAGGACAAGGGTTAAATACTAAGTGGAATGGCAAACAGTGTAGACCCTGATGATCAGTCCTTCAGGACCAGTCTGATCTGGGTCTGCACTGTTTGCCTATGCCATTAGTAGAAAATTTGGTGTATGACATTTTAAGGGCATTTACCAAACATCATAAAAGTAAATACTGTGAAAGGTTAGTGGCCTTTTAAACCAAACCAGCATATGGACATTGCAAGTCATGCAACTGTATAGGAAAAACAGAAAATATCACATCTTGCTTTCCATTACAACAGACAGTCTAATTTACTTGTCCTATCATCAACTAACAAGTACACATGTACTGTAAAATACAGCAAATTAACAACCTGACTGTAAATATAACAATAAAGTATTAAACTAGTTTTTCAAGCAATCAGTTACTAACACATTCACAAAAAAAAAACAAAAAACAAAAAAAAAAAACATCTGAGCACAAATAGGTAAATGTCCTAAATTTTTTTTTACACTTTTGTCAATACCTTTTTGGCCTAAATTTTGCTTTATGCTGTTGTTTCTTAAAATACTTAGTGGAATGGTAAACAGTGTAAACTCTGATCAGACTGCTCCTTCTGGATCTGCACTGTTTTCACACATCTTTTTGGTAGAAACTGGGGTACAAAATTCTAAGACATTTACCATACTCTATTTTGAGAAGGGTATTTATACCTTGATGAGGCAAGATGCATAAAAATATGTAAAGCTCAGCTTTTCAAAACAGACCCTTAAAGCATTACTAAGAATTGTAGCAGACATTCTCAGGCAGCCCATTCACAGGAAATATCATGCCTTTTTTCTCAGAAAAAAAAGAGGATGTTTGCAGTTGTTATTAAGGGTAAAATCAATTAGAAATGGTCCTTTTTTGTGCTATCTTAAACCCTGACATTAAAAGCTGTACAAATACATACATAAGTGTTGCAGTTCTACTAATGGATGCTCTGCTTGCACGGTCAGGAAACTTCATAATTGGAGCCAGTGGCTCTGGTAAGCAAATGTTGTGTGCGTCTTCAGGAGCACGTGCGGGTCTGAATATAGCGACGGAAAAAAGTAAACAAAAGAGGTAGGTCAGTCACTCGTCAAAAGAATCTGTTTTTGTGGGGTAGTTTTTCTTGAAAAGGAGAATTACATGCTGCTCTCAAGTCTTTTAACAGTTTTCTCACCTAATAGATAGTTTGTAAATGTGTACGATCTCATCTGAATTACTTGTGGTGTGGGCTGAATGATGCTGAATAAACTGATCGTCGAAGGTTCAGCGACACTATTCCCGGTTATTTTTTCATAAAATGCATATGCGCCTGGACTGTTTGGCATTTTTTATGTGTGAAATGATTGTTTGACCTATCTCACTTACCAAAAAATAAATATTGACAACAAACTAATGGAAGTGGAGGGCAAATAAACAATGGCTCTGATGGTGTCGGGCGGCTCTGAATATATCGGTCGGCTCTGATAGCTGAGGGCTAATGTTTGCAGAACTATTATTATAAAAGACAGCCTCTGTCCAGCTGCGAGTATTGAAGCCTTGCAGCAATGTTTGTCTCTTCTGATCTTTGACGTGCAATGAATCTTTAAGTTGCTTTCAAACCACAATCAAGGGTGACCAGATAAAATAACAGCAATGTTAAAAAAGCATTAGAAAGAAATAGAATTTTATACATGTATTTAATTTGTTGACACATTAATGATCATAAATGTAGCAAATCATGACCACGATTTCATTTACTACAGTTGTTTTGTCGCTAGGCAACAGGAGGTGTTTGGCAGGATGTGCTTTGACAATCACTCATTCACGCATTTAGAATCTAACTTTTAGAAAGTCAAAAGTTTTAACCTTAGAAGTTGCATATACAGAGGACTACACCATAGGTTGCATTACGTTTTGGACGACCCTTGTAATCGATCAGCAAAGGCTCAGGCGGGATTGCTTGCGCTGTTTGCACACAGTTAGTATGAAACTATACAACAGTGTAGACCAAGAATCAGCCAACTAGACCTACTAAATGGTCGTACAGGGGATTTGATGGCTGTGTAGGCACATTTGAAAAAGGTTTAAACCGAGGAGTGGACAGGATGTACAATAGGAAGTTTGAAAATGGTAGGTTAATCACTATTAACCATTCCAGCTGAATCTTTGAAACACATTTTTAAATCAAAAAAGGAAAAAAAACTAAACAACAAAAAGTTCAACCTCTAAAAGCAATTTTTTGGTGACATAAAATGGCTGAGGTAGGTTTAACTTTCGTAGGATTTTCTAGCTGAAATCGAGATTTATATTTTGCACAGGTGAGCTAAAATAAGACCACAAAAATTGCACCTGTGACGTGATCCATTATATCGCATATCTTGAAACAGAAAAATCCACGTAAATCCACTACCAGAGGCCATAATCAGTTTCTGTGCTTGTTTTGATAAGGTTGTATGTCCCCGTCAAGACATTCTAGAGCAAAAATCAACTGTTACAGCACAGAATAGATGTCCAAAGATCAGAAGAGACAAACGTTGCTGCAAGGCTTCAATACTTGCAACTGGACAGAGGCTGTCTTTTATAATAATAGTTCTGTAAACATTAGCCCTCAGCTATCAAGAGCCGACCGATATATTCAAAGCTGCCCTACACCATCAGAGCCATTGTTTATTTGCCCTCCATTTCCATTAGTTTGTTGTCAATTTTTATTTTTCGGTAAGTGAGACAATTCAAACAATCATTTCACACATAAAAAATGCCAAACAGTCCAGGCGCATATGCATTTTATGAAAAAATAACCGGGAATAGCGTCGCTGAACCTTTGATGATCAGTTTATTCAGCATCGATCAGCCCACGCCTCAAGTAATTCAGACGAGATCATAAACATTTACAAACTATCTATTCAGCCGCAGTGACTGACCTACCTCTTTTGTTTACTTTTTTTCAGCCGCTATATTCAGAGCCACACATGCTCCAGAATATGCACACAACATTTGCTTATCGGAGCCAATGGCTCCGATTATGAAGTTTCCTGACCGTGGCTTGTAGCCAAGCCCTCTTCTGTATTTTGTCCTAGAGTTGAGAATTTATATTTTTTCTGTGTTGAGCCACTGATTACTTCTGGAACCCGTTCATGGACGGAATAATTATAAGTACTGGAATTGTGTCAAGATCAAGACTGATATAAGACCCCACACCCCACCTCCCCTGCCACCCACCCACATCCTGTTATAGTTTTACACTGTTTTCAGATGTGCTAACGACTGCGCTATGGAGCCCAGCAAGTTTGATGATTCTAGCCTTGTAGTTGCTGTGAAAAGTGGCACAAATTTTTATGCAAAATGATTACACTGAGAGAAAGAAAAAATGATTAAGAGAAGAGTAAAAGACAAAATTCTTGTTCTCAATCCCATAATACAATAACATAATATTTACCAGTAAAATAAGTACAGGTTTGTACAGTTAACCCTCCTTACAACGACACTTGATACAATGACAAAATTCGTTTTAATGACAATTTGTATGTCACGAAACCTTCACTTAAGAGGTGACAGTTAATGAGAAATTCTACAAGAAATTGCATTAAAATTTCAAGCAGCATATATTCTGGATATTTGTTAGAATCACCTCTAACAAATATCCAAAACGTATGTTCTTTGAGGAAATAAGAATAAAACAAAGTCTTTCTTACATATTCTGTCCATTAAGGATTCTTTACAACAGAAAATTCTTTTTAATGGCAACATCTTTGGGAACAAATGCTGTTGTTGTAACGAGGGTTCACTATATATTACTAAGGAAAGTACAGGACATTTTCATACAACATAATGGAATAATGCAAGTAAGGAATTTGTGGAGATAAAGAATATCAATACTTTTTGGCTGGAAAAAATCCTCTTGAAGCTATACTAGTTGCAACAATACTTAACTCTTAAAGTGCTATACAAAACTGCAGCAGATGACTTTCTCATTTTTTTTTTATATTTTTTTCAGAGAAACTAAGGCTTTACATTTCATGTGAATCATCTGCTTAGCAGACAATTCACATGAAATGTAATGCCTAATTTTTTCTGAAAAAAAAAAAAAAAAATACAAAAAATCAAAATGCTGTCTGCTGCAGTTGTGATTAGTACTTTACCTGTTAATACCATAATATTAAAATATATAATATTTATGTCAAGGTAGTGTGATCAAACAAGGCAAGCAATAAATTAACTGTATTACCCTAAGTAATGTGACACCATAAATCCTTACCATCCCTGTCCTAGGATTTGTAAGTCTGTTTCACTACCTGCTGGTGTGCATAAAATATTGCTGTACAAGTGGTAAAAAACGGTATAGACCCTGATCAGATGCTGCATTCTGCAGCATCTGATCTGGGTCTACACTGTGTGCTCAGGTCTGTCTGTTCGAATGCCTAAGAGATACACACAAATTTTAAAGAGTATGGCCTCGGAGGTAAATACACAAGTCTGTGTAAAAATAAAATAATGTATCTAAGAACTATCTTTTTGACTAGAGCATACTTGATTGTACATGTACATAAAATAATTGGTACACTTACCACTAAAAACATGGTGTTTAATTGTGTAAATGACATTCTCATTTTTATTTTTATTTTTTTTTTTTTTTTTTCTGGAAAAGGTTTGACCATTTAAGTGAATAATCAGTCTAGCAGATGATTCACATGAAACATCAAGCCCTCTTTTCTCTGAAAACAAACAAACAAACAAAACAAAACAATAACAATAAATTCTGGATGTCATCTGTTGCAGTCAGGTATGGTGCTCTAAGGGTTAAATTATCCATGCTCAAAAACACAGATCTATATGCTAATTAAAGATATTTTTTGGCACCAAATATATGGCTAAAATATTTTGTGGTTACTTGCCAGAATTGCTCCCAAGGCAATTCTAGTGAGTGACCATAAGGTGGGTTTTCATGCAGAAATGATTAAAATTTATCATCTAAATACTTCCTTTATTTTGACACATGTCAAGAAGTTAAATCTTTTGACTAGAACATATTACCATATTTCATACATTTGTAGCACTAGATAAGAGTGGGTATCCGGATACTATTTTTTTTATTTCTTGGAGAAATAAGAAAAATATCAATACTTTTTGGTTGAAAAACATACCTTATCAAGAGCTATGATATTTATCCTAAATATTGGGACACCTTAACTCCTCATCACGAAAAACATACCTATATAATTTTGAACCCCTTAAACCCAACTTTTATATAGTAAAACTGGGGTTTATAGGGGTATACATTATTTTTCTTATTTCTGCTCAAAAACATACATTGTGGGTACTCGTTAGAACTGCCTCGGCAAGGCAGTTCTAACGAGTACCCACAATCTATGTTCTGAGCAGAAGTACCCACAATCTATGTTCTGAGCAGAAATATGAAAAAAATCAGAATTATATCTGAAAACATTCAATTTTTGGTGGTGAAATTTTCAATATATTTGAAAAGGTGTGTTTTCGTAATGTCACCACATTGGTCCCAAAATTAAACAAGTTCATGGCTACATGGTGAAGCATCTAAATACTGCTGGTTGAGTGGTAAACAGTGTAGACTCTGATCAAATACTGCATTATGTAGTGTCTGATCTAGGGCTACAATGTTTGCTCAGCCTGTCTGTCTGAATACTTAGCATTACGAAAACACGCCTATTCAAATATATTGAAAATTTCACCACCAAAATTTGAAAGTTTTCCGATAAAAATTCTGAAAGTTTTCATATTTCTGCTTAAAACATAGATTGTGGGTACTCGTTAGAACTGCCTCGACGAGGCAGTTCTAACGAGTACCCACAATTTATGTTTCTGAGCAGTAATAAGTAAAATAATGTATACCCCTGTAAACCCCAGTTTTACTATATAAAAGTGGGGTTTAAGGGGGTCAAAATAATATAGGCGTGTTTTTTTGATTTGGGTTTTACGGCCCTTTCAAGAATATTTCACTTATATCGAGCCGATCGTTCATCGAAGGTGGGCGAAAACCGGAGAACCCGGAGAAAAACCACCTGACCATCCGTAAGCAGAACTTGGCTTTCCCACATATTACCCGAGCGAGGCTCGAACCACAGCGGTGAGAAACCTAATGGATTAAGAGTCAACTCTCTTATCCACTAGGCTACGGGGGCCCACTATAGGCGTGTTTTCGTGATGGGGTAAATACAATACTTTTACCTAGACATATGTCCAGCTACCAGCAGTGACTCTTCTTGACTAGAACATAAGCATAAGACTTGCTAAGGAGGAGTATTTTGTTGATAATTCTGGGATATTTATTTCATTTCTCCGTAAAAATGTATGTTGTGCATTAACAATAGAAGTGCCTCACTGAAGCACTTCTAAAACATACCCACAACATACCTTTTTTTTTTTTTTTTTTTTTTTTTTTTAAAGGAGGACATTGCCCCTAAAGAATTACCTCATACTCCTTATCAAGTCCTCTGATACTAGATTGTACGTCATAAAATAGGGAGCCTATTTATATTGCAAATTCAGTTAAAAACAAAAACTATTTTGGTTTCCCTGAGAGAAAAACCAACATTTCTGTATGTGAACAGAAAAGTCAAGACCAGCATGCATGTCTGGGAAGAAACTATTCATCTTTCTAAATGATGTAGAAAGGACAGTGGACAGACTGGCCTTGTTGACAGTGGACAGACTGGCCTTGTTGTCACTGTTTACATAGAAGAAAAAGTTGATTTCACCACAGCAGTTTCATCTGATCATTTCTGTTGCCTACTGGGTTAATTTAAGGGGAATGGGGGCCATTCAAATTCTTGAATAAAAAAATGCTCCTTCTAAGGGCAAATTCTTTCTTTGAAGCATAGCTCCCACTTTTGAAAGGATTCAAGTATTTGGAAGCAAATTTTTTGTTAACCTTTGTCATGCTGAATAAATTAAGATGCCATGCCCATTTCTAATTTTCAACCAATCAGATTTGATCCAGAATTTTGATACAAATTCACATACTTAATGACAAACAGTGCAGATCCAGATCAGTTGGCTTCTTCAGAAGCCAACTGATCTGGATCTACACTGTTTGCAAAGGCAGGGCATATCTGGGTTCAGCAGGACAAGGGTTAAATGATAGAAGAAACAAATTTCAAGTGCAGCCAGTCCCGTAAAATCATTCTGCACTGAGGTTTGGAAGAGATATGCCATCACCCAATACACTTATCTACAAAGATAAGAAAGAATAAGCTCCACAAATCATTGTGGTGGTCATGGTAAGACATGAGTAAACGAATCATCATACATGTAATTCTCTCTAAATATCAAGCTTAAACTAGAACTACCAAAAGAGGATTTGTTAAGGAGGGGTATTTACTGATAATTAAGGTATATTTTTTTCCAGTTCTCCATTAAAAAAACAGACAGATACCATGGGTATACATTTGAAGTGCCTTACCTAGGCACTTCTAATGAGTACCAGCAACACATTTATATCGTTATCCCAGAATTATCATCAAATACTCCTCTTTATCATGTCTTGTGTACCGCTGAAGGCGATCAATGTCCCTGCAACATTGCTTTTACACAGTAACATGAACAAATTTCAAAGGAAACATGCTAAAAATGAACTTGATGTATGAAGTATGAAATAATTTGAATGTTATTTTTGTTTGTGTTGCGGTTTTACAGCCCAGTCAACCCAATGGGGTCATGTCTAGCACAGTCAGTTTACCTATCCACATGTTTACTGGGCAGGCTTAGTCCTCTAAGCGGTTAACCAGTATTGTGCACATTCTTTGGCCAGAAACTGACAACTGCCCTTCTTGAATCAGTGGAAGAGAGAGAATGACCGTAGAAAATATTTCATTATCAATCTCCACGAAAGAATGTTGCCGACCTCGGTGGGGGTCAAATCCGCGACCTCCTGGTCTCCAGTTGGACGGGCATCCAACTGAGCCACTGAGGCCAATTTGAATGTTATGCACTTTCTACTTACCATGTTGATCACTTTTGGGAAGCTTGATGAAAACCAAACAAAAATTTGTGTTTGCACTACAAACCTGGACAGAAGGATAGACTGATGTAATGACTCTTATATACCCTCTTCAAGCTTAATTTGCATGGTAAAATTTACTCCCTTGTCCTGCTGAATAAATTAAAATGCCACGCCCACTTCTAATTTTCAGCCAATCAGATTACTTGATCCGGCTTGTTGCTATAAATTCACCTACTAAATGGCAAACAGTGCAGATCCAGATCAGTTGGCTTCTTCAGAAGCCAACTGATCTGGATCTACACTGTTTGCAAAGGCAGGGTATATCCAGGTTCAGCAGGACAAGGGTTAACTGTTACAAAATAGTGCTCCATGGGAAATTACATTAAATAAGAAACTAATGTATTAAATAATACAAAAACAAACAAACATGATAAAGTAAGTCTGACCTGACAGACGGCATAATAATTATGATATGTTTGGAATGTATCAGTATGGGTTTTTCTAATTTGACTTCTTATTTTCTTTAAAATCTACTGTTTGCAATAGTAAGACATACTCAACCAACTTGTGTGTAGATGCTTGTAATAAATGCAAATAGGGGATTAAAATAAAGTTTTTAGCACTTTCTTTCCAAATGAATATTAGGAATCATGAGGTGCTTTTACTATATGTTAAACCAGAAAACCATGCTTCCTGCAACTGTCACATATTCTGCATATATTCATTTGGTTCCACAAAAAAAAAAGAGCATAGCAATGATACTTTGATAAAGTCAGATTTTTAATATTTTTCTAACAGACCATATTTACCTTAACACTTACCAGGATCAGTTCTGCACATCGTCTCATAGAGCTTTACATTTGTGAGTTTCATTATAATGGTTTTCAACTTAACAAAGCGGACATGAGTACATTGTAGAAATGGCTATGTCAATGTTCAAAGGGCAATAACTCCAAAAGTAGGCATACCAGTTACAGTTCATGTGTTCTCATAGTGCTTTACATTTGTGTGAATTTTCGTGAAAATATCTCTGACCATACCAGAGTTATGGAGCAGACAGGAATGATGGAAGCACTAACGGACAGATGGACACTCAAAATTTCAGAGGGTATATCATAATACCCTCGCAACTTTTTGTGGCGGCTATAAAAATATCTTAATTTCCCAGGTTAATCTCCCCACCCCTGGGGGAAAACACTGACAGGTGCAAAATTCCTTACCATACTTGTCCTAAATTTGAACAACTACATTTTACTATCGGCTAGTGTCATAAAAAGCTGCTAAATGAAAGACAAATAGTGTAGACCCTGATCATATGGCATGTTTTGTGGCATCAGATTTGATTTACATTGTTTTCTCAAGCCTGTCTGCCTAAAAGTTAACCCATTTTAGTCAAGACATCAAAAAGGGTAACTGGCAAACAGTGCAGACCCAGTTCAGATGCAGCATCTGATCAGAATTTCCACTGTTTGCAAACAGTTCAGCCATTTTTCTCTAGGAATATCTAAATCACATAGCCTGACATATCTAAAACTGACATTCACCTCTTTTAATTTATAGTGTGGGGGAGTTTATTCAGTCTAAAGTGGGTTAGCACTTACTATGTTATGGGCGAATTCAGCAGACGACAAACTGATGATATTTTTCTTATTTTTCCTAGAAAATAGGATCTGACACTTCATGCAAATTGTCTCCTAAGGAGACAATTTGCATAAAATGTCAAATCCTACTTTCTAGGAAAAATACAAAAAATATTTCTGCAGAAATTTTTACTCCAAAGTGGCAAGGTAAATATGGTCACTTCTTGTTTTCACAGGAGTGCAGCTCTTATAAGCTTCATTGTGAAAGGTTACATGTTCCAGCAGGACTTATTAGTTCTATTTCTACAGCACTTTGTGGTGCACGCTTCTTGCAGATGGGAACCATACACATTACCACTCCTCCCATAACTGTCAAAGCCCCTGATAAATACATACCAGGATCAAGATCACCTTCGCTGTCCATTAAGAGCCCTGTAATAAAATATTTAAGCCGCAACATGAGAAAACATATCTTCTGATAAGTGCCCCCAACAAAGACTCAAATCAGCCTGCGCATTTGTGCAGTCTGTTCAGAGTTTGATGTCTTCATGAAGAAACTTTGTGTCTTTGGCTATCCAAAATGCACCCAGTAAAGATTCTGATCAGACTGTTTGTCTGTGTTGAGGTTTTACGGCCCAGTCAACCCAATGGGGTCATGTTGAATGCAGAATGGGCAAACTGATCTGAATCTTTGCTGTGCACACATCTGAGGGTACATTTCCTGACATTGCGGTTCATTTAAAACTGCTTGAGAAACAAAAATCTTTAAAAAATGCAAATTTTCTCAGGTTAAAACACAAAAGATCTGGGCCCAGTTGTTCAAAACTTAAGAAAGTTGTTAGCTATTGTGACATTAGGATTTCTATCTTGAAATACATGTATGGCAAATACATCGATATTTTTTGCTGAAAAAATGTGAGTAGCTTTTGCATTGCAAAAGCTACTCACATTTTTGCAGCAAAAATATCAGTGCTAAACTACAATGGTTAATGAGTTTGTCATTAACAACTAGTTACACTGATGATGCTTTGAACAACTGGGCGCAGGTGAGTATCTTTCATACTCAGATATGTCTGATATGAAATAGCAAACACTGCAGACAGACCCAGATCTATTCAGTCTGCTAGGGGAGATAATTCTGTAAGGGAGATAATAATATTAATAATGGCCTTTACATGATGTATTGTGCAAAAACATGTTTGGAAAAGCAATAATTCCATGTTCCTATGAAATGGTCCATTTTTTTTTTTTTTTTTTTTTCAGACACATGAGGACACTTGCCCCTCTGTAGAACATCTTTGGCAGAATGCTGCTGTACACCAAGGTCAAACAGCTCAAGGTCTTTTGTCAGTCTGTAACTACATTTTAGACTCTTCCTTAAACACTCTAATGGACTTTGTTTTTGTTGAGGTTTTATAGCCCAGTTAACCCAATGGATAATGTCAAGCATGGTCAGTTTACCTAAGCACACTTTTACTGGACAGACTTAGTCTTTTAAGTGCTTAATTAGTATTGTGCACATTTTTTAGCTAGAAACTGACATCTGTCCTTCTTGAATCAGTGAAAGGGGGGTGGGAGGGGGGCGGGGGGAATGACCGTAGAAAATATTTCATGATCAATCTTCATTAAAGAATGTTGCCGACAGCAGAGGTTGAACTCACAACCACCTGCTCACCAGTTGGACGTGCATCCAACTGAGCCACCGAGGCCAGCAACTCTAATGGACGTTCTAATTTTAAGATTGGAAATGGGCTTGTTTTCATTTTAAGATTAGTAAAGTATTGGGTGTCCAAAACATCTACATAGCTCCAGAAAAGAGGGCGTTGGCTAGTTGGTTTTTTGGACTTTAATGGCCCAGTCAACACTATTATTAATTTGATGTCGAGCTGGTCAGTTTACCTAACCACACTTTTCCTGATCATGCTTAGTCCTCTTAGTGGTTAACCAGTACCTGAACACATTCTTTCACCAGAAAAAAAAGAGAGAGTATAAGGAAAATACCTTTTCTTATTTCTCCACAAAAACATATGTTGCAGTAACTCATCAGAAGTGCCTCACCAAGATGCTTCTAATGAGTATCCTAAACATATGTTGTTTTTTTTGTGGGGAAATAAGAAAAGTATCATCATTTTGTTTTGGAGAAAAAAAAACACAAAAAAAACACCCTGCCATATCTGGAGCTATGCATTTAGGATAATTATGGTACAGTAAATGTCCTAAAATTTTACATACCAAAGTGCCTGACAAAATTGCATATGCAAACAGTGTAGATCCAGATCAGACTGCTCCTAAAGG
This sequence comes from Anodontia alba, assembly GCA_964016985.1. Taxonomy (NCBI): domain Eukaryota; kingdom Metazoa; phylum Mollusca; class Bivalvia; order Lucinida; family Lucinidae; genus Anodontia; species Anodontia alba. Next base: position 106,530,128 of record OZ024823.1, read on the forward strand.
AGCAGTCTGATCAGGGTCTACACTGTTTGCCATTCCACTAATTATTCTAAGAAACAACTGCATAAAAAGCAAAAATTAGGCCAAAAAAGAATGGAATAAAATGTTTGAAATTTTAGGACATTTACCATAATACTGACCTGCTATAGGTGGTCCACTGAATACACCAACACCATTTGCAAGCATCAGATATCCAAATCCATCCCCTAAAGCCTCAGTACCCAACAAATCTGCAGTGACAACAACAAGCAGACCTAAAATTATTCCAAATGCCAGTCCAAACGATAGTGACAAGATAATCTGACCAAGCTTTGTATGAAGCCATGGCCATGGATAGAGTAATGTTAGAACTCCAGCCCCAACATTTCCGAGAATATATAAAAATTCCCTGTTAATACGTTTAATGTTGCCTAGCAATCCTCCAAGAACACAACCAATGCATGTGCCTGCTCCGATGAGAGTAAATACAGACGATGCTTCTTCCTTGCTAAGACCAACTGATGTCATGTATTCTGGTAAAAATATCAGTATTATTGCACCACCAGCATTCCAAAATATATTGCTGAGGAAAAATATGACAAAGCCAAAGTTAAAAATGGCACAGAAATGTTTTTCTAGTCTCTGAGAGACACTTTGTCTCCTCTGAGACTCTAAGTTTTGTCCAAAACCATTTGACATAATGGATATATGTTCTTCCTCTGCAGTTTCACCTATGTATGTATATTTGCTGAAAGTAACCTCTGTGTCATTATGTTTATGTTCATTTTTTTTTTCAGCTTCACAATCAGACAGTAAAGATTCTCTTACACCTATTGTATCAACAGTCTTAACAACCTCTGTGTCATTATGTTGATGTTCATCTTTTTTTTCAGCTTCACAATCAGACAGTAAAGATTCTCTTACACCTATTGTATCAACAGTCTTAACAACCTCTGTGTCATTATGTTGATGTTCATCTTTTTTATCAGCTTCACAATCAGACAGTAAAGATTCTCTTACACCTATTGTATCAACAGTCTTAACAACCTCTGTGTCATTATGTTGATGTTCATCTTTTTTTTCAGCTTCACAATCAGACAGTAAAGATTCTCTAACACCTATTGTGTCACCATTCTTAACGTCTAAATTTCTACTTAAACTGTCCATGTTTTCTTCCTCTGCATGCTCTTTATATGTATCTTTGCTGAAAGTAACCTCTGTGTCATTATGCTGAAGTTCATCTTTTTCTTCAGCTTCAGCTTCAGAAGCAGATGATAAAGATTCTCTAACATGTACTGTATCACCATTCTTAGCATCTTTATTTGTACTCAAACTGTCCCTTTTATTTTCTTCCTCAAAAGATTTCAATGAAGCTTTAGGTACAGGGACTAAAAGGGCACAAAATACAAAAAGATGGAGATTTAATCCTGCAAGGAGAAATAATGATCCACGCCAGCCATAGAATTCAATGAGATTGTAAATAATGATCGGAAACACAGTCGCCCCTAGTCCAGATCCCGCTGTTGCTATGCCAGTTGCAAGGCTACGATGTTTGTTGAAGTATAGACCAGATAAGACATGGGAAGGTACATACATCAAGCAGTTTCCCAGACCTGAAAGGAAATGGAAGGCATATGAAATTATCTAAAATCATAGTTCCAGCTAATTTTTCTTATTTCTCAGATATTGTAGGTATTCATATGTTGTAGGTGCTCATTAGAAGCACCTTGCAGAGGTACTTCTAATAAGTACCTACAATGTATGTTTTTGTGGAGAAATATGAAAAATATTAGCACTATTCAGCTGAAAAAAACCTTATCTGGAGCAATGTAAAATCATTTAAACTATCTGTGGTAGATTCTATCATCACAGACTTTGGGCAGAGCTTTATCACCAACCAATCAGCTGTTTATAATCATCCCCTCTTGTAATAGATGGTTGTACAGCTCCTTCTCTGTTAAATAGTCATTAACCCATTGTAGTCTGGAGACCCCTAAAAGGCTTATTGGCAAACAGTGCAGACCCAGATCAGACGTCGCAGAATGCGGTGTCTGATCAGGGTCTCCACTGTTTGCAAAAAGTTCAACTATTTTTCTCTACAAAAATCTAAATCACACAGCCTGAAATACCTAAAATCAAAACTAGAATCTTCCAGTAAAAAGTGTGGGCTGGGGGGGTGGGGGTTGAGTTCATTCAGTTTACAACAGGTTAAGCAGGGCTCCAGATAGGAGCTTTTCTATTAAACGAATCGGTACTCAATGAGGCCTAGCTCCAGAAAAGTGGAGAAATAAGATAATATTCTTATTTCTCCACAAAAAACATATCTTGTGGGTACTCTTTAGGAGAACTTTATTGAAGCACTTCTAATGAGTACCCACAACATATGCCTTGAAGAAATAACTAAAAAATAGTAACTTTTGTCTGAAAAAAAAAAAGTGCCTTATCTGGAGCTATGGTGAATGTACTGATGGTTTCTTACTTCACCATAAAAGTGAGCTTCTTGATGGCAAAATCTCTGGGACATATGCTTCCAGCAAGCAAATGCCAAATACAGCTGGAGCATCTGCTCAGTCTGATTAGGGTCTCTGATATGAACTACAGAATTATTGATAATTCAGCTGATCTGAGAGTGAGACAGAACAATTTTGTACTCCTGGTTGCTATTTTTACCAGTTACGAGGTATGATCAAGAAGTTCTCGGCCTGATATACTTGGAATGAAAAAATGTAAATGAAACCCCAATCAGTTGGTAATTTCATGACCCTGGGAAATTTATGCACTGTTGTGACCCAAGCTGAGACTTGGGTCCATCACTTTGATCCTGAGGCCAAAAAGCAGAGTATGCAACAGAAGCACCCTGCCTCACCTTCTCCTAAGAAATTTGAGAGTTTCTCCTGTAGGGAAGGTGATGGCCTCTATCTTTTGGGATAGTCAGGGCATCATCATGGTGGATTATCTTGAGGAAGGTGGCACTATAAATGGTGCATGTTATGCAGAAGAACTAAGGTGCATGTTATGCAGAAGAACTAAGGTAGCTGCGTAAGAAGACTGTGAAGAAAAGAAGAGGGGAGACTCAGAGTTGACTAAAGGTGTTCTGCTCTTGCAAGAAAATGCACCAGCCCACACCTCTTGAACTGTTAGGGCTGCTGTGACTAAATGCAGCTTCGAGGTCTTTCCTCATCCCCTTATTCTCCAGATTTGGCCCCTTTGGGCTATCATTTTCCAAATCTGAATACTTAACCTTCATGGTAGGAATTCTGGAAGCAATGAAGGTGTCATAGATGCTGTTGATGATTACTTGAACCAGGACGGCTTCTATTTGAAGGGATAAGCAAACTGGAACAGCTTTGGAGAAAGAGCATTGCAGCAACAGGACATGATATTGAGAAATAATGGCACAATTTCTGCTCTTGGTCATTCCCAGAGTACAGGGGCCGAAAACTTTGATCATCCCTCGTACATCAAATGATCTGTGTCAGAGGTTATACATGTATTCAGTTTGAATTTCTTCAGATTTTTCAAAGCTTTCATCATTTTTATTCCATTTAATTCTGTGTTTTGTATTTGAAAGCATTTGGTTTCTTGTAAAGCATGTTTTCATCAACAGCCACAGAAAATTTTGACAGGGAAAAATAGTACTGTACATTATCATATTTTATTTTTGCTATCCACAAAATGTTAAACAAGAGGGCCCTATATCACTCACCTGAATCATGTTATACATAGCATTGCTAACAGAAATGCGGTTCTAAAGGTCATGGTGACCTTGACCATGACCTTTGCCCTCAGGGTCATCTTCTAGTCAGAAGAAACATCCCTACGATGTTTGAGGGTCCTAGCCCCAAGCATTGCCAGGTTATAAGCTTGTTTTGTACTAGCGGTCACTGTGACCTTGACCTTTGCCATTAGGGTTATCTACTGGTCCAACATCCCATCTAAGTTCATTTTTGGCCCCAGGGCAATACCTTGAACAATCTTGGTAGAGGTCCACTAGCTGAAGCTATGTATCAAATATCAAAGGCTTGGGCCTTCTGCTTTAACCCTTCTCTTGCCGGAATTAAAATGAATCAGGCCTGTAAGAGGGGGTACCTCTACTTGAGAAGTCATTACCCCCTGAATTTTACCTCGACTTTCATGAAATTTTCACGTATAATTTGCCGATCCTAGGTGGCCATTTTACCGGAGAAAGAATGGTCACGTGACTAGAAAGTCACGTGACAGTCATGTGTAAACCGGGAACCGTTTAAGACACTTAAAAAAAAAAAAAAAAAAAAAAAAAAAATAATTACAAGAGCCCAGCGCCTACTGTGTACTATTGTGAATGAAACGAGTGACATACATAGGTTCTACTGTTATTCCTACTTATTCCTCACTGGAAATGATTCAGGTGTTATGGGCTTTTTTTCCAGAAAAGCCTGATCAATCTGTTGAAGTGAGTGCTGAAATTAATGGCAGCTTGAAATTTGGTATTCTCGGTCGTTTTTAGTGTGGGTAAAATCCAGCACCTGACTATCTAATGAAAAGTGGCGTGTTTGTATGAAAGTAGGTTCACTCCTGTATGAGAACACTTGCTCTGAATGGTTGCATGTGGTATATTGTAAGTATGACGGGCTTTTGAGCTGGCAGACCCCCCCAGCGCGACTATTGTCGCGAAAGGCAAGATAAGGGTTAACTAGAAAAAAATATAAAATGTGGTTTTGCATGTTTTGTGTCGAATACAACCCCAAAACGTCAAATTCGGGCTAACTTTTTTGGTTTTAATTTTTTGTCCGGCTTTCTGTTAACCCTTCTCTTGCCGGAATTAAAATGAATCAGGCCTGTAAGAGGGGGTACCTCTACTTGAGAAGTCATTACCCCCTGAATTTTACCTCGACTTTCATGAAATTTTCACGTATAATTTGCCGATCCTAGGTGGCCATTTTACCGGAGAAAGAATGGTCACGTGACTAGAAAGTCACGTGACAGTCATGTGTAAACCGGGAACCGTTTAAGACACTTAAAAAAAAAAAAAAAAAAAAAAAAATAATTACAAGAGCCCAGCGCCTACTGTGTACTATTGTGAATGAAACGAGTGACATACATAGGTTCTACTGTTATTCCTACTTATTCCTCACTGGAAATGATTCAGGTGTTATGGGCTTTTTTTCCAGAAAAGCCTGATCAATCTGTTGAAGTGAGTGCTGAAATTAATGGCAGCTTGAAATTTGGTATTCTCGGTCGTTTTTAGTGTGGGTAAAATCCAGCACCTGACTATCTAATGAAAAGTGGCGTGTTTGTATGAAAGTAGGTTCACTCCTGTATGAGAACACTTGCTCTGAATGGTTGCATGTGGTATATTGTAAGTATGACGGGCTTTTGAGCTGGCAGACCCCCCCAGCGCGACTATTGTCGCGAAAGGCAAGATAAGGGTTAAGACAAGATTTTTAAAGTTTTTCCCTATATGGATTTATGTAAAACAAGTGACGCCTGGCGCGGGGCCATTTTTTACCCCAGGGCTATAATTTGAACAACTTTGGTAGAGGTCCACTAAATGAAGCTACATACCAAATATCAAAGACCTGGGCCTTCTGGTTTCAGACAAGAAGAGTTTTTAAACTTTAAGTTAAAAAATCTATTTTTAGCTCCTGTGACCTAGATGTGCAATGGACCAGAACCATTTGAACAACTTTGAAAGAGGACCAACAAAAGATCATTCCTGTGAAGTTTGGTCAAAATCTAATCAGTGGTTTAGGAGGAGTTGTCGTTTGAAGAAATTGTTTATGGGCAGACACACGGACAGAAGTACGCATGACAGACAAAATGTGATCACAAAAGCTCACCTTGTCACTATGTGACAGGTGAACTAAAAATAGTCTGTTCTTTTTAAATAAGGTCTGCCCACATCATTTTATAGGTCAAGTTGGTGTTTAACTTCAGTAATATTTATAAACCACATTGGTATTCTTAACCTTCTTCATGTTATTATTAAAAACCAACAGACAAAGATCTAAAATATTTCTATTTTCCCCTTCCCCACCCTACTCCTTCCCACATCTGCAAACAGGACAAAAATTGAAATTGTCTCCAGTATTAACTTTTCCCAGGATTTTTCTACCCTGAAAGAGAGTCCAGTTTCAGATGCAAATCCACACATGCACACACACAAAAAAGAGCAGAAATCATATTGGCCGCATCAAGCATAAAGGTGCTTTTGAACACGAGCAAAATGGGCAGATTTGGAGCACAGAATCATTCTGGCCTTTGTTCTCCGTAAACTTTAGCCAATGATTCTGTAAGCAGACAGTGAAGGCCCTGATGTGCAGGCTGATCTGGGCCTTCACTGTCTGCATATGCCTAAAGACACTTTTTTGCATGGTGAAGCTCATATAAAAAGTAAAAAATGGCCTAACTAACCTGTTATTACGCCGTAGAAAATATACATGTAAGGTATATTAGGAGCAAAAGGCATACAGATCAGACCTACACTGGTAAGAACTGCACCACAGAGTGCCACCTGCCTGTGACTCCATCGAGACATTAAAACACTTGCCACAGGACCTGTAAATATTGGAAAAATAAACTTGTTAAAAGGCCAACATCACGCATTTTACACATAAACATGTCCTGTGCCCTGTGGAAATGTGCCTTTAAGACATTTGGACAGTGATGGCCCAAATCAGACAGCACATTTGTCATAGTTCCAGATAAAAAGGTGTATAAGGAATTTTTTTTTTATTTCTCCTTGAAAACATACATTAAGGGCACTCATTTAAAGCACCTCGCTGAGTACCCACATCTATTTTTGTGGAGAAATAGAAAAATATCAACAATTTTTGATTGAAAACAAGAAAAACGCCTAATAGCATTATGGATGGGTTTTTCAAAACGGTTAAACAAAAGGTAAACCTCTGACATCAAGGGAGATAAGTACATGTACATAATGAAGAAAGTGAGATTTGTCCCCTCCCCCACCCCTGTACATGACACACATACCGGTCCTCCTTTTTATCCCTACCAAATATGAAAGCAATCCACTGAAGAAGAAAGGTAACATATAACTTTGAAAAAAGGTTAATGATGACCCATGTCCGCCAGGACATCACTATTTTGACGGACAGATTTTTTTAAAAACCTGTCCAAAAAGTGCCTTATCTGGAGCTATGATTTGTGTAGTCTGATCAGTGCCTTTGCTGTCCACTACCAGAATCACTGGATACTGTAGAATATACTGATGAACAGCAAAGACCCTTATCAGACTGTGCTGCTTTGTTGACTGATCTGAATCTTACTCTTTGCACATGCTCAAAAGACACCGTTTCTCATGCCACAGCTCATGTGTGTGATTAAGCAAGGGCAACCAGAAAGAAGAAACAGATGTACACACAAGTGGTTATTTACATAAGACAACTAGATTGCCTTGCTGTACATGTCATGCTGAATAAATTAAGATGCCACACCCACTTCTAATTGTCAGCCAATCAGATTGTTTGATTTAGGTTGTTGATAGAAATTCATATACAAAATGAAAAGCAGTGCAGATTCAGATCAGTTGGCTTCTTCAGAATCTACACTGGATCTACCCTGTTTGCAGGGCATATCTGGGGTCACCAGGATATACAGCTCTCTTCTATCTCCTGGGTAAGCAATGTCTAACAGTTTCCTTACTTTACTTTAAAATCAAGGTTTGACATTTCTTTTGAGCTGTGCAATGGTGAAAGGTGTCAGATCAGTCTGTACATCCACAGTCTGTTTAGGGTATTTACTGTCCATTGTCTGCACACAGAATCTTTGGGTATTGAGGAATATAATGACATACAGCATAGGTCCTCATTAACCCTTGTCCTGCTGAATAAATTAAGATGCCACACCCACTTCTAATTTTCAACCAATCCAATTACTTGATTCAGGTTGTTGATACAAATTCACATACTTAATGACAAACAGTGCAGATCCAGATCATTTGGCTTCTGAAGAAGCCAACTGATCTGGATCTACATTGTTTGCAAAGACAGGGCATATCTGGGTTCAGCAGGACAAGCGTTAAACTATATGATTACTAGGTGCAGCCTTTTCATTAGTGAGAGATGACTTTGAATTGCTCCTACTCTTCCAGCATGCCCTTCTACTTTTATCCCTCAACTCTTTGCATGCTGGGTAATTTTGCATGCACTTTTGTTGTCTGTGGATTTTTTCTTAAAATTAACTTTTTCAAAAAAATCTTTCAAGAATACCATCAGATTGTCAAACAGTTTGGATCCAGATCAGGCCCTACATTTTGTGGGGCCTGATCTGGGTCCAAACTGTTTGCAAAGGTTATCCGCAGACGACAAAAGTTGCCACTAGCTGGTAAAGAAATAATGTGTCTCTTACAACTGCAGCAGGTGACATTTTCCTCTTTTTTTTCTTTTTTTTTTACTTTTCAAAGAAAATAAATTGACATCTTAAGTGAATTATCTGCCAAGCAGACAATTCACATGAAATATCGACTTATTTTCTTTGAAAGGTAAAAAAAAAAATAAGGGTTAAACCTTTTCCAAATGGAGCCTTAGCAAGTCTCCATTGGGCCTACCCTCTACTTCAGGGCCTAGTTGTACAAAGCATCGTTAGCTTAATGAGCTCGTTAGTGGTCAAAATGTTAATTGCTCTAGTAAGTACAGAATCTAATTCACAGTTATTTCTGCTGAAAAAATGTGAGTAGCTTTTGCAAAAAAATATCAATGTATTTGCCATATTTCAAAATAGAAATTTTAATGTCACATTGGCTAACAACTTTGTTAGGTTTTGAATAATTGGGCCCAGGTTTAACATAATGCTTATCTGTTCCAAGGACGACATCACAGTTAACCCTTCTCATGCTGAATAAATTAAGATACCACGCCCACTTCTAATTTTTAGCAAATCAGATAAGTACTTGATCCAGGTTGTTGATACAAAATTCAAATATTTTATGGCAAACAGTGTAGATCCAGATCAGTTGGCTACTTCAGAAGCCAACTAATCTGGATCTACACTGTTTGCGAAGACAAAGCATCTCATGCTGAATAAATTAAGATACCCAGCCCACTTCTAATTTTTAGCCAATCAGATTACTTTGATCCATGTTGTTGATACAAATTCAAATATTTAATGGCAAACTGTGCAGATCCAGATCAGTTGGCTTCTTCAGAAGTGAACTGATCCGGATCTATTCTGTTTGCAAAGGCAGAGCATATCCGGGTTCAGAAGGACTAAGGTTAACAGTATCAACCAATAAAAAGAGTGGCCCTACTGGACAACCAATGAAATATTTGTAGTATCTACTCCAAGGAAGATAGCTAAGAATCAACCAATAAAATGTTTGTAATGCCTCCTCAAAGGGAGACATACAAGTTAACTGAATAAACCAATGACGGCTACTTGCTTCAAGAAAGGCATCTAAGTTGACTAAATTAACCAATGGAATGTCTGCCTGATCTGAATAAGACATACAAGTTGACTGGATCAACCAATGGAATGTTTATCTGCTCCGAAGAAAACATCCAAGCTGACAGAATCAACCAATAAATTATTTGCCTACTCCAAAGAAGACTCATCTTTATTGAATCAACCAATAAAATGTTTACCTACTCCAAGGCAGATATGGAAGTTGAGAGAATCAAGACTTGAAATGTTTACCTGCTCCAAGAAGGCATTAAACTTGACAGTACTTACAAATTAAGTTGTTTACCTGCTCCAAGAAAGACACCCAAGTTGATAGAACCAACCAATGAAACTGCTGCAGCTCCAACTTCGAAATATCGTAGGAACTCAATGTTATAAACTCCAATAGACTGAGATGTTCCAAAAGACAAAACCTAAAATCAAGAATTTTAATAATAGGTTAGGACAAGCAAAAGGTACCTTATCTTACACCCAAGACTTACAGTTGAATTTGAAGACCAAGATCAGCTTGCACATTTTACACACACAGTCACACAGACTCAATATCTTTTTGAATTTAATGCTTAGTATGCTAGGTAAAAATTTCAGCAGATATATTTTGATTTTGTTTGTGTTGAGGTTTTACGGCCCAGTCAACACAATGGGGTCATGTCGAGCGCAGTCAGTTTACCTAACCACACGTTTACTGGGCAGGCTTAGTCCTCTAAGCAGTTAACAAGTATTGTGCACATTCTTTCGCCAGAAACTGACAACTGCCCTTCTTGAATCAGTGGAAGCGAGAGAATGACCGTAGAAAATATTTCATGATCAATCTCCACGAAAGAATGTTGCCGACCTTGGCGGGGGTTGAACCCACAACCTGCTGGTCTCCAGTCGGACGGCTCATCCAACTGAGCCACCGAGGCCGGCAGATGATATTTTGAAATATATATATTGAAAGGAAAAATAACATTACATGGTATGTCTAAATAATTATAATATTCCCAACCGGTTTCATTTGTAACTCATCAGGGGAATAAACAATATTCACCTGATTTTTCCTTTCAATATAATATACTTGCTCCGGTATATATAATATAGATTTCTTTTTTTTTTTTTTTTTTTTTTCAGATAAATAGGCTTTGATATTTCATGCAAATTGTCTCCAAGGAGACAATTTGCATGAAATATCAAACACTGTTTTCTAGAAAAAATAAGAAAAATATTACTAATATGTCATCTGCTGAAAAACACATAGCAAGGTTTTTATTTTTTATTATTTTTTTTTTTTTTCACACCAAAACATATCTTGTACATACCATATTCAAGGTCGCATATTTCCAATGAAAACATACAAGATTATGTTTTAGTGCATAAAATAATCAAAATTATCCTGCTATCCATGCCACATCAACTGGAATGACGTTTTTGCTTGGGATTTTAATCTAAACAAACAAAAAATATTTGTGATTCACAATAACTTATCTGAAACCATAAACCCTAGTCTTTTGTTTCTGTGCTTATTTTTCAAAAATGATTTCAAGAAATCAAATTTACTGTAAACAACACTAGTCTGCCCTATGAAAGTTTTAAATAAACCAGTCTTTTTGGTGTACTGAAAAAAAAATAAATAAATAACATAGTTTTCCTTTTCTTCACCATTTGTATCATTAATGTTTAATACAGTATTGAGAAAATTTCAGAAATTTTGAACAAATGAAACTTAAGAAAAAATACATCAAACAGAATAAAACTGTTGGTGCACAGACAGTTACAACAAAAAAATTTTGCATTAAATAATGAAAAAACTTTGCACTTCTTTTAAGTGAACTGCCAGACGAAAAATGACTTTTGAACTATGTTGAAAGCAAAGTAATTTATCACCTCACTGGAGAACAGCAAGGAAGATTGTGCATTTAGCCCAAAGGTCCTAGACTGACAAACCTTCTTATCATAAGGGTTAGAGAATGGTCATAGCTTCAGATAAAGCATTTAATGCTACCAACATGTACTCATATTTTTGATATTTTGTGGGTACTCATTAGAAGTGCCTACTGACATGCTTCTAGTGAGTACCCACAACATATATTTTCATGGAAAAATAAGAAAAAATATTTTGTGGATACCCCTTCTTATCTGGAGCAATGAATGGTACATTGTCAATATCAACTATTTCTCATTTTCAATTATCATTATATTGTTTTTCTACAAAAGGTCAATATTTAAATCATAAATAACAGTTATCAATTTATTTCTTGTTCGATCACAAAATATATTTGAAACTTCATTAATGCAGGATACAAAAAGTTTTTTCCTGAGATTACATGGTGATACTAAAACTGTGTGTATTTGGTTAGGAGCACTGTACCTATTTATTCATAGTGGACAGAAAACTAAATGCAGTTTCCTATTACATGTACCATTTTTTCAATTTAAAGTCCCTGTAACATACACTATGTTTTAGGTAAAAAAAAAATATAAATTAGCCTATATTATCACAGCTCCAAATAAGAAGCTTTTTTCACCCAATAAGTATGGATATTTTACTCCATGATTAATTATTTGAAGCACTTTGGTGAGTCACATCCAATGAGTACCCACTACCGTAATAACCCTAAGTAATGGAACAGCTAGGCCTTTACAGTGCAGACCCAGATCATATGCTGCAGAATGCAGTAATATTTATGAGAGTAGTAGAATGGGCTGTTTCAAATTTTAGGGCAAGTATAAGTAGATAAGATGTCCCATTACTTAGGGTAAATATGGTACAAATATTTTCATGGAGAGAAAAAATAATTTTCTGGATCCTCCTCTTATCTGGCGCTATGAATTATCAAAATGGTCACTTTATCTGGTTGTATGAAGCTTACTAAGGGTTGTGGGAATACCATGTCTGACATCCGACTTGTCCAACTTGTCCCATTTCCCTTAGGACATGTACAAATTTCAATTTACTTGTCTAAGGACAAGGATTTTATAGCCCTAATTAACCCTTGTCCTGCTGATCCCCAATATACCCTGCCTTTGTAAACAGTGTAGATCCAGATCACTTCAGAAGCCAACTGATCTGGATCTGCACTGTTTGTCATTATTTGAATTTGTATGAACAACTTGGATTAAGTGTTTTGATTGGCGGATAATTAGAAGTGGGTGTGGCATCTTAATTTATTCAGCATGACAAGGGTTAAGAAGAGTATCCAGGGCCCGGTTGTTCAAAGCGTCGTTAGCTTAACGAGCTCGTTAAGGGTCATTTCGTTAACTGTTTTAGCGGTTAACTGTTTTAGCGGATTCAATACACAATATTCTGATATTTTTTGCTGAGAAAATGTGAGTAGCTTTTGCACTGCAAAAGCTACTCACATTTTTTCAGCAAAAAATATCAGAATATTTGCGTATCACTCGATGTAAATTTTAACGAATCGTTAACTAACGACATCGTTAGCTTTGAACAACTGGGCCCAGATTATGAAACATATATTTTTTCTTATTTCTCGAAGAAAATGTATGTTGTGGATACTCATTAGAAGCAAGAAATAAGAAAAATGTGCATTTTCAGGCAAGTAAATCTTGGTTGGACAAGTCGATTTTGACCATTTACTTGTCCATGGACAAGTAATAAAATTTCATTCCACAACCCTGACTTACCTGTATGAAGAAAGCAGCAAATACAACTATACAGCCTGCTACACCTCCTTCTGTTCTTGAAAACATTTCTCTGGTGACACTACTGGTAACACTCCACAATCAGTTCAAAAGCCCATGCAAAAGGTCTGAAGCTGGGAACCTGATGGACAGTTTGTTCTGGTTGTATGGTAAATGTCCTTTAATTTCAAACACTTTATTTCATACTTTTTTTGGCATAAATTTTGCTTTTTATGAGGTTGTTTCTTAAAATATTTAGTGGAATGGCAAACAGTGAAGACCCAGTTCAGTCTGCTCCGTTAGGAGCAGTCTGATCTGAGTCTGCACTATTTGCCAATGCCACTTTGTCAGACACTTTGGTGTTTGAAATTTTAGGACATTTACCAAACTAGGAGTTCTTGAAATTCTCGTCTTCCCACCATTATAGTATCTCCAAACTTATGGCTGAAAAATCACATCAGAATCACATCAGTTGCCAAGTTATGCAACATGAGGGCCAAGACCACGCTAAATCATTCACCTGTTTCACCATGACATTGTACTAATGACCTCTTTTTGAGGGTTGGGCTAGGCTGCAGTAACGCTTACAGCAAAATTAGACCCTTTAAGTCATCTATTATAGTTCTTACCATGACTTGAAATGAGACCAAATATGGCAATATATGGAGACAGATCCCTAATGACCTCTTTCACAGACATTACGAAAACAAGCCTTTTCAAATATACAGAAAAATTCACCTCCAAAAGCTGAAAAATTTCAGATAAAAAATTCTGATATTTTTCATATTTCTGCTCAAAACATACATTGTGGGTACTCGTTAGAACTGCCTCAGAGAGGCAGTTCTAACAAGTACCCACAATCTATGTTTTTGAGCAGAAATAAGAAAAATAATGTATACCCCTGTAAACCCCAGTTTTACTATATAAAAGTGGGGTTTAAGGGGGTCAAAATTATATAGGCATGTTTTCGTGATGGACCAGTAAGAGCTGGTTGTAGTGCTCCAGATAAAGTTTTGGAATAGTACTCCCTGTTTTAAAGCCTAATACTGAAAATCCAAATCTGGGAGGCTTAACTTTAAAAGCATCAACTTGCAAAGCTACAGATAAGAGGTGGTATCCACATATTTTTCTTATTTCCCCACGAAAGCATAGGTTGTGGGTACTCATTAGAAGCGCCTCAGCGAGGCGCTTCTAATGAGTACCCACAACATATGTTTTCGTGGAGAAATAAGAAAGATATCAGCATTCTTTACCTGTTGCTATGAATCAAGCAAAATTGTAACATACAAAGTTCTATTTTCTGCCTAGCAGACAATTCACATGAAATGCTCAGCCTTATTTTCTCTACAGAAAATCAGGATGTTGTCTGCTGTATTTGTTTTTGGCACTTTAAAGGTTAAACTCTTTCTGATCTAATGTACCAGTTCTGCTCACAAAAGAATCAGTGTGAGGAAAGTTCTTTTATAAAGAGAAATTGTATCTGGTGAATAGACTTTTGGCTGACTAAAATTTGGGTATATTTAATGAATTATCAAAGAGCAAACCAATATCAAATCCAATCATTTATTGGCCCAAATTCACCATTAGGACTACCACAAAATACAGAGAACTGACAGCAAATACAAACAAAACACAACATATCATGATACAGAGCAAATACAAGTTATACAAATCCAATTTGTTGCAGGTCATTAACCCTTGTCCTGCTGAATAAATTAAGATGCCACACCCACTTCTCATTTTCAGCCAATCAGGTTACTTTATCCAGATTTTTGCTATAAATTTGCATACTTGATGGCAAATAGTGCAGATCCAGATCAGTTGGCTTCTTCAGAAGCCAACTGATCTGGATCTACACTGTTTGCAAAACAGGGTATATCCGGGTTCAGCAGGACAAGGGTTAATATATGTAGGTACGTCCAAGGATAATAAAATCTACCCATACAATTAATAGTTGTCAAAATAAATTATTTAGATTTCTGGTAGACTTTAATTTCCTCCTATCAAAAAGGCTTGTACAGAGTGAAAAAGTACCACAACATAATCTACACAAATATGAGGCCAAAGAAAAAAAAAAAATTGTTCCCAATTACGTAGGTTGCAGGCAAACATTTTTTATTTTTTTTATTTTTAGTATAGCAAATGTATAGAAACCTTTAAAAATAGCCTTAGAATAGACCTAAAAAATCCAGAAGGCCAAAAAAAAAAGTTGAGTAGGCCCCAAAAAATTAGGGTCAACAGGGAAACTGGGAACAAGCCATTTTTTTATTTTTTTTTTTTTTTTTGCCTTATTTATGTCATGATTGTTACTACTTCATACTAACAGTAAACTTGAATTTTCTTCATCATGTAGGGCCATGAATATAAGGCAACATGTTAGATAATTTATTATAAAAATCAAAGAGCAAGCTTAGTTACTCTGACATTGACCAAGTAAAGTTCACTGAAAATATTCACCCCTAACTTTCCATTCAATGCTAAAATCCAACATTTCATTGAGTACTTTTAACAACTCAGCTTCATCTTCAATGTTCATTTTCAGAACAATTTATGCTGAAATACCCTTTACAGCCTCTTATGAGCTCTAGATCTGTTGGTTGCAATTCAGTGATGAGGGTGAGTAGGGGAGACGGGGATGCAGCAAAGCCAAGTCTAAGCTAAGCGAAGTTGACACCCATATGGTAGACTGGATCTGGGTATATACGAACAGAGGGGTAATTTGGACAAAATTAGATAAATACCCATAGAATTATTATCTAAAGAATGTTTAGGATTAATTTCCCATTCATCTTTAACCCCTCTCTTGCTAAACATGACATGCCCTGTCTTAGCAAACAGTGTAGATCCAGATCAGTTGGCTTGAAGAAGCCAACTGATCTGGATCTGCACTGTTTGCCATTCAGTATGTGAATTTATATCAATAATCTGGATCAAGGAATCTGACTGGCTGACAATTAGAAATGGGCGTGGCATCTTAATTTATTCAGCATGACAAGGGTTAAGAAGATGCTCAAATCCATCTTCAGCTTAGCATATGCCTGATACTTCTCTCCCCTTGCACTGGTGTAAAATACATTACTTCAACCACCAGTACATATTTTTGCATTTCTATCAAAACTTAAATAATCACCCAATCCCAAGGATCAATATAAGAGGTATTAAAATCACTCCAGATAGTTCTTTTTCCATCCAAAAAGTACTAATATTTGTCTTATTTAACCACAAAAAACATATGTTGTGGGTACTCATTAAAATTTGTTTGTGTTGAGGTTTTACGGCCCAGTCAACACAATGGGGTCATGTCGAGGGCAGTCAGTTTACCTAACCACACGTTTACTGGACAGGCTTAGACCTCTAAGCGGTTAACCAGTAATGTGCACATTCTTTCGCCAGAAACTGACAACTGCCCTTCTTGAATCAGCGGAAGGGAGAGAATGACTGTAGAAAATATTTCATGATCAATTTTCACGAAAGAATGTTGCCGACCTCGGCGGTGGTTGAACCCGTGACATCCTGGTCTCCAGTCGGATGGTGCATCCAACTGAGCCACCGAGGCCAGTACATGTACTCATTAAAAGCGCCTCACTAATGGGCTTTTAATGAGTACTCATAACATATGTTTTTGTGGAGAAAAATAATATCTGGATACACCCTCTTATCTGGAGCTATGTAGTAAGTAAAACATTTATTGGATAAAATTACTTTTAAAATGTAGTTGAATTGTTCAGTTTATCCCATAAATATTTTTTTCATTAAAATAAAATTCATTTTTATTTCACAAGCTTATAATTGACAGCAAATACAAATGGAACAGTCATATCATGACACAGAGCAAATAAAAGCTATACAAATTAGAGTTGCTTTAAGTCATTAACCCATGTCCTGCTGAATAAATTAAGATGCCACACCCTTTTTTAATTTTCAGCCTATCAGATTACTTGATCCAGATTATAGCTATAAATTCACATACTTAATGACAAAAAGTGCAAAACCAGATCAGTTGGCAGAAGCCAACTGATCTTGATCTACACTGTTTGCAAAGGCAGGGTATATCCGGATTCAGCAGGACAAGGGTTAATATGTAGGTATTCCTGAGGATATTAAAATCTAATATCATTATTGATACCTTTCTGGCACAGGCTAAAAACTGATTGATTAAGCTGAGGTTCTATGGCCCAGTCAACCCATTAGGATCATGTCGACCCAGTCAGTTTACCTAACCACACTTTTCCTGGGCAGGACAGGGAAGAATGTATGGTTTGACTTTGTATTTGTTCAATAATATCAATACGCAAAAAATAGAGACTAACAAAACAATGCAAGAGATCAGTTTTGGCCAAAATACGCTCTACTGACCCCAAGTATCTGTGATCTGACTGGGTCAGAAGGAAGTAACATATGGATATCTTGTATTGAGTATGTCCCTGTATGACCATATCTTCCCACTGACTGGAACCATTTTAGTATTTTATGAAAAGGTCACATGATGTGCATTTCTGTAATTTGTACTTGAGGGTTTTTTTCAGTATTTACAACTGGTTATCTGTAAAAATCTTTCCCACTGAGATGCATAAATGCATGAAACCAGCTGTGGTAATTGGCAGGACTGTCAGCCTGGTTAGCTGAGTTGCTAGAGCACCTGACTTGCAAGAAGGGGGTCCTGGGTATGTCCTACATGGCACTTTTTCCTCCTTAGTTTACTTTTATGGTACCCAATGTGAATAACCCAAAGGCTTGGTGTTGGTAAGTGCAGGCAGAGGCTAGAAACTGATAGTATGTTCAGCTGATGCCTTGCACTTGGATAAACTACCGACTTTTTGAACAACTGGGCCCAGCTATGGCCAGCTGGCAGATTATCATTAAAAGGGGGAGATGTGTAGTAAATGGCATGATTGTCGGGCTGATTAGCTCAATTGGTAGAGCAGTAACTTGAATAAGAGCACCCGACTTGCAAGCAGGGGGTCGCGGATTCTGATAACTGTGTAAAGAAGAGCTTTGGCAGAGAGGGCTATGGTATTTGGAGCTTCTAGCTTACAATGCTCCGAAGACCACAGATGTAAGATATCCTGGATATAAGTTCTTCAAATTCAAAGATAACTCAAGCACACGTGGAAACTAAATGGAAATACATAAGCCAAGGCTTAGAAAGAGTACTCTTCATTTCAGAGAGCTACTATCTTTTCGACATCTCTTGAAAAACCTTTTTTGCTTGGCGTTTTATTTATATGAAAATATTTTTTTCTGATTGACCATACATGTATCTTGTCTGAAACCATTTGTCTTTTCCGTTTCTGTGTTTTGTTCTCAAATATTTACACTAAAATTGTATTTATGGCCCAAAATTGGTCTGACCTATGCAATTCCTGTAGTAAAGTCATGTTTTGGATTTTTTGTCTAAGAAAATATTTTTTTATTTTATTTGCTGAATTGGAATAAGTGATGTTTCACAATTATATTGTGAAAATTTCAGAAAAAATGAACGTGCTGATTACACAGGCATGAAGGAGAGTGTTGGTCAAGCCATAGCCTCATTCATGGAAGACAACAGTGCTTCGATGGGCATCAATAAACTCTGGGGAGACTTCAAAAACATTTGTCTATACAGTCAAACCTGTGTTAAGCAAGCACCTTTGGGAAAGCCAAAAACTGGTTGCTTAAGACAGGTGCTTGCTAAAGACAGGTAGATTTCCACTTCTTTACCTTTAATGGGGTCTGAAATAGTGGCCTTTAAAGGCAGGTGACTGTTTAATACTAGTGGCCTTTAGGACAGATTTGACTGTATATCTATATAGAAAAACATAGCACCCCATGTCCCCACCAAGATGACACCAACCATGGGTTAACCGGAACGTTAAAAGGCTGTCCAGATGCAAGAAGAAAGCTTTTCACCATGTTCAGCAGACAGGCCTCAAGCGAGGATATACAAAAGTACAAGAATCTCCAGAAACAGTACCACCGTAAGAAAGCTTACTACAACTATGTGGAAGACCTCGTCTCTGGAGATGGCAACAACCCCAAGAAGCTGTGCTTCTTCATCAAAGGGAAGAAGTGTGACAAGAGTGGCATCTCACCTCTGAGAAATGATGGAGTTGCTTATAGTGACCCCCAGCTTAAAGCTACCATCCTCAACGACCAGTTTGTCAGCTCCTTCACAGAAGAAGACATATATAGTATACCTTCTCTTGGACCAAGCCCTTACCCTATTGTCCCAGAATTTACAATCGACTTAGAGGGTGTGACCAAACTGCTCCAAGGCTTGAATCCACAAAAAGCATCTGGTCTAGACAACTTATGCGCCAAGTTCCTCAAAGTAGCTGCATCTGAAGTGGTCCCTGCTCTCCAGCTGATCTTCACAGCCTCGCTACAACAGGGTAAAGTTCCAGATGATTGGAAGACAGCCAAAGTCATCTTCAAACAAGAGAATCGCCCCACTAGCAGTCATGTTTTTCAACGAATCATGATTACTTGAACAATCTTGATAGAGGGTCACCAAAGGAACATTCCTGTCAAGTTATATTGAAATCCGTCAAGTGGTTTCTGATAAGAAGATTTTTAAAGTTTTCTATATAGAAGTGCTGGGAAAATAATCCCCGCTCCCTGGTGGCCATGTTTTTTGACAAATCAGAACTGCTTGAACAATCTTGGTAGAGGGTTACCAAAGGAACATTTCTGCTAAGTTATATTGAAATCGATCCAGTGGTTTACGATGAGTACATTTTTCTAATTTTTCTATATAGATATATAGGGAAATAAGCTCCGCCTCCTAGCGGCCATGTTTTTTGACATATCACGACGGCTTCAACAATCTTGGTAGAGGATCACCAAGGGAGCATTTCTGCTAAGTTATATTGAAATCGGTCCATTGGTTTCTGACGAAGAATTTTGAAGCTTCTAAATAGATGTATAGGGCCTGATGGCCATGTTTTTCGACAAATCAAGACAAAATGGTTTGTACAGTTTTGGTAGAGGATCATCAAAGGAACATTTCTGCAAAATTATATTGAAATAGGTCCAGTGGTTTCTGACGAGTAGATTTTTAAAGTTTTTTCTTTGGCTGCCATGGCAACCAGAATGTTGCCATGGCAACCAGAATTCTGCATGGATTCCAAATCTTTGAACAATTTACAGTCAGTATCACCGAAGGATTAATCCTGTGAAATTTGGTTAAAATTGGCTCAGCGGTCTAGGAGATGTTGTTTGAAGATTGTGGATGGGCAGACAGCCGACGATGACAACAATGCAGCCTTCAGCTCATGTGAGCTAAAAATTACACAATTTTATTCATGTACATAGCCCAGAGGCAAGGGCAGATAACCCCCAGGGGACAAAATTTTGACTGAAACAAAAAAGTTTTAATTATCTAATCATACAATTGTAAGTTTCAGCCATTAGTCTTTAATACATTTTGAGAAACTGACTTTTCAACATTTTCCCCACACAAATGTATCGGGAAATTTGACCTTGCTGTAAAAAGATCAAAGGTCAACCTACAGTCATCATTTGACCAACTTGGTAAACCTTGAGTCCTCAATGCTTTATACCAAGATTCAGCCCCAAAGCTTTCTTGATTCTGGAGAAGAAGATTTTTTAAGTGTTTTTACCATATATGGGAATGACAGCCATCTTGTTCAATGGCTCGAAACCATTCAAACAAATTGTCAATACCCTTTTGACAGAATGCCCCATATGAAATCTGGTGAAAATTGCTCAAGCGATTTCAGAGAAGACATTTAAAAGTACACAATTTTATACATGTACATAGCCCAGGGGCAAGGACAGACAACCACCAGGGGACAAAATTTTGATTGTAACTAAAAAGTTTTAATAATTTAATTATACATTGTAAGTTTGTAAGTTTCAGCCATTAATCTTTAATATATTTTGAGAAAATGACTTTTCAACATTTTCCCCATACAAATGTATAAGGACACAAATTTGACCTTGATTGAACAAACTTGGTAGACTTTGAGTCCTCAATGCTTTATACCAAGATTCAGTCTCAAAGCTTTCTCGGTTCTGGAGAAGAAAATTTTTCTAGTGTTTTTACCATATATGGGGATAGCGGCCATCTTGTTCAATGGCACGGAACCATTAGAGGTGAAAAGATTCATTGAAATTGTATCATATCACGATACTTTTTCTGACGATTCGCATATCATATCGTGGTGCTAGTATCACGATACCGCACAATATGCCCAAAAGTACAATTTCCAAAGAAAATGATAGCTTTAACATGTTTTAAGACCATTTTATAACAAAATACAAAGCTCTAAAATGCTACTACAAGATACAAAGATCTAAAATGCTACTATAATACACTGCTTACAGGGGCATCTTACACAGGCATTGTTACACAAGAATGAATCACTGAGATTGTTTTGAACCTGTTTTCCAAGAGTATTGTTTGTTTGTGTTGAGGTTTTACTGCCCAGTCAACCCAATGGGGTCATGTCTAGCACAGTCAGTTTACCTAACCACACGTTTACTGGGCAGGCTTAGTCCTCTAAGCGGTTAACCAGTATTGTGCACATTCTTTTGCTAGAAATCCAAGAGTATTAAAACTTTCAAGCTGCGACTTGTGCATGAAAATGGCATCGCGATATGTATCGTAACATGAGGAAATATCATAATACATATCTATAATCTTATCCTGAGGTGACTGTATCATTACAGCCCTAGGAACCATTCAAACAAGTTGTCAATATCCTTTCGACAGAAGGCCCCATGGAAATCTGGTGAAACTTGCTCAAGCAATTTTTGACAAGACATTAAAGAATTACACAATTTTATATATGTACATAGCCCAGGGGCAAGGGCAGATAACCCCCAGGGGACAAAATTTTGATTGTAACTAAAAAGTTTTAATAACTGAATCATACATTGTAAGTTTCGGCCATTACATTTTGAGAAAGTGACTTTTCAATATTTTCCCCATACAAATGTATAGGGACGCAAATTTGACCTTGCCGTAAAAAGGTCAAAGGTCAACTTGTGGTCATCATTTGAACAAATTTGGTATACCTTGAGTACTCGATGCTTTATACCAAGATTCAGCCCCTAAGCTTTCTTGGTTCTGGAGAAGAAGATATTTAAGTGTTTTACCATACATGTATATGGGCATGGCGGCCATCTTGATTTACGGATAGAAACCATTTCTACAAATTTTTAATCCCCCTTTTAACAGAAGGCTCCACATGAAGTTTGAAGAAATTTGGCCCAGGGGTTTTAGAATAGAAGTTATTCAAAGGTGTGAATGAACAAACAGATGGACAGACTGATGGGGAGTGATCACAATAGCTCATCCTGAGCCTTCAGCTCAGTTGAGATAAAAAGGTGACCGCAGCACACCATCTAACTACAGGCCAATTTTGCTGACATCCATCTGCAGCAAGGTGATGGAGCACATCCTTCATAGCCAGATTATGCAGCACCTTGATGCCCACAACATCCTTTCTGACCATCAACACAACTTTTGCAAGAAACGGTCATGTGGAAGTCAACTTATCCTGACAACCTAAGACTTGGCGTCCAGCTTAGACAAGGGAGAACAGATCCTACTGGACCAGCAAAGCATTTGATAAGGTTCCTTATCAGCACCTCTTGCTGAAGCTCCACCACTATTGGGTACTAGGTTCTCTACTCTCATGGATAGAGAGCTTTCTGACCGGCAGGAGTCAGAAGGTTCTTGTTGAAGGGAATCCTCCTCATCAGTGCTCGTAAGTTCCGCAGGGCACCATCTTTGGCCCTCTTCTGTTCTGCCTATATCAAAGACCTCCCAGACAGAGTTGCCTCCACTACCAGGCTCTTTGCTGATGATGACAGTCTCCTCTACTGGAAGATAAAAAGTGAGGAAGACCAGCGCGTCCTACAGGAAGACCTTTGGCCATTAGAGGAATGGGAAAGGGATTGGCAGATGTCCTTTGAATACCAAGTGTGAGGTCATCAGAATCTGCATAAGGAGGAACCAGCTAACCTGCTCCTATTACATATATGGCCATCAACTGGGAAATACCTTGGCGTCATACTGACAGACACCCTCTCCTGGAACGCTCATGTAAACCAGGTCACCAAGAAGGCCAACAACACTCTGTCATTCATCCAAAGGAACATGTCCAGCTGCCCGAGGCATACCAAAGTACAGAGCTATTAGACCATGGACAATGGTCCAGCCAGTACTGGAGTACGCATCCTTACACCCAAACCAATATCAACAAGTTGGATGCTGTCCAGCGCCATGCTGTAACAGGGGATTATCGCACAACAAGCAGTGTATCAGAAAGGATCACCAACCTCCGATGGGAAACCCTGTTACAAAGACGCACACAGGCAAAACTGGTCATGATGTGCAGGATCACCAATAGCTTTTTTGTTGACATCCAAGCCCCACAGCCTCTTCATCCAGCCGCTCTCAACACAATTTAAGTAGTCACTCAGTGCGCTTCCTGGTTCTGGTTTCCTACTGCAGGATCATTGCTTACCTGCTCATTCGTTCCACCGGGGATACGTCTTTGGAACCAGCTGCCAGAGTCCATCGTCACAGCGCCAACTGGAAACCTTCAAGGGAGGGCTGGCCGATCACTTTTAGCCAGCAGAGGAATGTTTTTAACCCTTTTAACTGTGCCCCAGATGCACTTTGAAAATAGTTACAGTGTAAAGATGCTCCAGAGAGGGCCCAGCACATTGGAAGAAGGAAGAAACGGAACTTGTTGAAAATATCCAACAGATTTCTGCATAATTTGCATTCGTTTTTACTATATGGGGAAAAAGTGAAAACATTTTTTTATTTTAAACCAGTGACTAGAATAAATCTTTTTGTACATAGGTAGTTACGACAAAAAGATTGCAAATTTACTTCTTCTGTGTATGGCGCCAAGCAAAATCAAACTCGGCCCCTAGCAAACTTGACCCCTGACCAACAGCCCCCACCAACGGCCCATAAAAATGCACTGTATTTAAATATAAAATATTTTGTCTATTTTTCATTTGACTTTATCCCTAAAACATGCCATGATCATACTCCGAAATGTCTGTAATCAACTGTAAATTATTATATTATTAGGAAACTTCATTTTTTAGATCAACAATTTATGTAATAGGCATATTATTTCTATAGATGTGATAGTGTCTTCCAATCCGTTCACTGACTGAGACTATAGTCGGGCGGAGCTGGAATGGATGGCTCATTTAGATAGCAGATAGGTCTGCGCATAGGTCTGATACAGTGATCTACGGTAATTTTGAAATTTAATAAGTGTGTTTACCCAGTACATTAACAGCAATGAACATTTTTGTTGTCATGTTTCATTTGCATAAAATGCTTGATGCACATTATGATAACATGCTTGTTAACTGCAATGCTATTTCTTGAGGCTGTAAAAATGGCGATTTTCAGATGAAAAATTTGATGAAGATAGTTCTAACAAGTACCCACAATATATGTTTTGAACAGAAATAAGAAAGTCCTTTACCCCAGTAAATCTCACTTTTACCAATATAAAGTGGGACTTACAGGGGTGTTCATATCATAGACTTGTGTGTGTAAAGAGATGATATGTAGAATGGCAGAGGCTGTGGGTTAGTATAACAGATTATCATTGAGCAGAGAGATTGTTCAGATTTCCGGATAAACACATTTACTTTATGTTTGTTTTGTGTTTACCATAATGGTATAAAGAGAAAACAAACCATGTACTGAATAGTGGATTTATTACAAAAGAAAGCAACAATATAATAAGCATGACTTTATTCCAACATTGCAGCACATGTAAGAAAAGAACAAATCAGCTGTGACACAAGATAATGGTACTTTTCGTCCTCCTTAAAGTCATTCTTCAAATGCGCATGCTCAGTCATTTAGTGGAGTTATATGTCTAAGCCTTCGTCTAGTTCTATACTGTCTATGTGCAAAGGCTCTGGTGAGACTGTGTAGGTGCGTCGGAGCCTCTGCTGTTCGCATATGCTATAAGCACCATTATCCCATGTGCTGGCTCAAATAATGCATGTTTCATGGCACTGCAAGGCTTTAAAAGAACAAATAATGCACTCATTTTATGGCAAAACAAATGTAAAACACAAATAAAAAAAAAAAAAAAAAAAGAGAAAAAAAAAGGAAAATGCACACGTTTCATGATAATGCAGCGCTGATCAGCCTGTACTTTCTATTAAGAGTCTAAGTGTCTTTGATGACATTCAATAACTCATAAGCTCTAACTTAAAATAACATTATACCACTGAAGATATTAGACATATCTACATATATAAAATGTGCAGACTGATAATATTTTCATGTTAAAACATCATTAATAATCATTTATAAATATTAGGGGCCGACTTGGTAAGGGGCCGAGTTTGTTAGGGGCCGAGTTTGTGGGGACCTAGTTGGTTAGTTAGGGCCGCGTTTGTTAGGGGCGGAGGTCCAGTATCCACTGAAAGATGTCGCTCTTTAGCATTCAAGTAGCTTGGAATGAACTGTCCGAATATATTAGCGTCTGGAATAAACTCTTTCAAACACAACCTATACAGATACTACAGAGGTATATATGGGATTCAAGAGGCAACCGCCAAACTCATAACTCCATCATCGTAATGTAACGTTTACCTTTAGTAACGCGAAAATACATGACACCATATCATAAGGTCGGGTATAAAAGCCAAGTCCGATCCGATCCGCCGATCATTTTTCTGCCGATCATAAATTTTATTTTTGTCATTATATCTAAGCTATGATTCAAATGTCCAGTATATCAGTTTTATATGATCATATTATATAACTGTAATTTACAGCAATGATATTATTAAAATCGTTGTTCTAGTTTTTGATTGAGAGTAATTTTTTCTCGTTTCAGGGGTATAAAAGCCAAGCTCGGAAGAAAAAATAGCCGAGAGAGATTTCTTGATTTTTTGTCTCTGTTTTGTCCTTTTATAGAACAGACAACTATAAATGCTGAAATTTTAGTACATGTGCATTGTGATTCAACAAGCATATACATATGTTTCAATAAAATCAGTTGTTTTTTTTTCCCGTTTGTTTACCAAATTAGACGCATCTATTAATAGACCTGTAAACATGACGTTACATACAACAACGTCCTGAAATGAGACGAAATGGGGGATTTTTCTTACCGCGGAAGATAGTGTTTTAAGAATATCTAATAGATATTAATATCAGTATTAATGTCATTTCTCCTTTTTCGTCTATTTTTTTTTTTTTTTTTTTTTTTTGTACAGTAGTAGTTGGGTCATTTTGTAGCTTTCGTATTCGTTGCGGTCCGGCGTTTCTATTTTTAGAATAGTATCCGTGCAAAGCAAAGATGGACAGAAAAAAGGCTAAAATAGTTTATATATGACATTATTTTCATATGCAAGAAACTAATTATGTTCTAGTGACCATTTATTCTCTGAGACAGAGCTGATCTCTGTATATATTAGCTTTACTACTGAGAAAACTATGATTTTCTTATATTTACTGGACTTGGCTTTTATACCCCTAGAAGACAGAAAACTGCTTAAAAATCAAATCCAAAAGCATTGAAAAAAGAAATATCTTTTGTCGAATATTAATTAAGCAATGTATGATAATATAAAACTGATATACTGGACATTTGAATCGTAGTTTAGATATAATGACAACTAGAGCTGGTGTTTGTAAAACACTATGCCCCCAACTGCCTGACTCTAACACTGTTTGACTCCAACACTGCTTAGCCATGACGGTAACAACAGTACAAATATATGATTTCAATGTTATTTTATCAAAGGGAAATAACTCTAAAATAGGAGATGATTGGGATAAGAAAAAAATACGGATCACCTATTTTTTCATGAGGAATCTAAACATGAAATTTCAAAACATTAGCATACATGGTTCTAAACTTATGCTATACACAATAAAGCAACGACATTAAATGGCCCGAAATTGCAAAAGGGCCATAACTCCAACATTTCATTTAATTGGTTCAAAATTTATTCAGGTGATCTCCTCCTCAATCCCAATCAGTATACCAAATATCATGGCTCTAGCTTAAATACTTTTTGAGATATCTTGCTGAAAAAGTCAAAATGCCTAGAACTACAAAGGGCCATAACTACATCAGTTTTTCATGGAATTCCCTAAAAAACAAACCAGGTAATCTCCACATCATCCCCAATCAGCATATAATATTTCAAGACCCTAGCTTAAGTGCTTTTCGAGAAATCTTGCTGACAAGGTCAAAATGAGCAGAACTGCAAAGGGCCGTAACTTTATCAATATTTTCATGGAATTCTCTCAAAATATAATCGGGTAATGTACACATCATTCCCACTCACTGTATCGAATTTCAAGAACCCAGCTTAAATACTTTTCAAGATATCTTGCTCACAAGATTTAATTCTGATTTTTTTCAAAGAGGCATAACTTTAAATAAACATGCTAGACAAGAAACAAAATACGGGTCGGCTATTTTTTCATTGGGAACCCAAATATAAAATTTCAAAACCCTAGCGTGCAGGGTTCTTAAGATATGGCATGCACAAAAAAAGCTTGATGAACGGACAAACAGACAGATGGACAAACGAAGGCAAAATAATATGCCCCATCAATTTTATTCGAAACTGGGGGCATAATCAGGTCATCTACTCATCGCTACCAATCTATTCATCAAGTTTCAAGGCTCCAGCTTCAACAGTTTTTGAGATATTTTGTTCACAAGGGAAACATGCCCAAATTTACAAAGGGCCATTACTTATGAAATATTTTTCAGAATTTACAAAAAAATTAATCAGGTCATCTACTCATCATTACCAATCAATTCACCAAGTTTCAAGTCTCTAGCTCTAATAGTTTTTGAGATATTTTGCTGACAAGATAAAAATGCCCAAAATAACAAAGGGGCATAACTCAAGAAGTATATTTCAAAATTTCTTCAAAAGTTAATCAGGTTGTCTACTCATCACTACCAGTCTATTCATCAAGTGTCAAGGCTCTAGTTCCAACAGTTTTTGAGATATTTTGCTGACAAGGTAAAATTGCCCAAAATTACAAAGGGCCATAACTCATGAAGTATTTTTCAGAATTTCTTCAAAAATTAATCAGGTCATCTACTCATCACTACAAATCCATTTACTAAGTTTCAAGGCTCTAGCTCTAACAATTTTTGAGATATTTTGCTGACAAGATAAAAATGCCTAAAATTACAAAGGGGCATAACTCAAGAAGTATATTTCAAAATTTCTTCAAAAGTTTATCAGGTTGTCTACTCATCACTGCCAGTCTATTCATCAAGTTTCAAGGCTCTAGCTTCAATTATTTTTGAGATCTTTTGCTGACAAGTTAAAAATGCCCTAAATTACAAAGGGCCATAACTCATGAAGTGTTTTTCAGAATTTCTTCAAAAGTTAATCAGGTCATTTACACATCACTACAAATCCATTTACTAAGTTTCAAGGCTCAAGCTCTAACAGTTTTTGAGATATTTTGCTGACAAGGTAAAAATGCCCAAAATTACAAAGGGCCATAACTCAAAAGGCATTTTTCAAAATTTCTTCAAAAGTTAATCAGGTTGTCTACTCATCACTACCAGTCTATTCATTAAGTTTCAAGGCTCTAGCTCCAACGGTTTTTGAGATATTTTGCTGACAAGATAAAAATGCCCAAAATTACAAAGGGCCATAACTCATGAAGTATTTTTTAGAATTTCTTCAAAAGTTAACCAGGTCATCTACTCATCACTACAAATCCATTTACTAAGTTTCAAAGCTCTAGCTCTAACAGTTTTTGAGATATTTTGCTGACAAGGTAAAATTGCCCAAAATTACAAAGGGCCATAACTCAAGAAGTATTTTTGAAAATTTCTTCAAAAGCTAATCAGGTTGTCTACTCATCACTACCAGTCTATTCATCAAGTTTCAAGGCTCTAGCTTTAATAGTTTTTGAGATATTTTGCTGACAAGATTGCATCCATATTTTTTCAAAGGGCCATAACTCAGAAAAGGGGCATAATCCTGTGAAGAAAAAAAATACGTGTCAGCTATTTTTTCATGAGGAATCCATATATGAAATTTCAAAACAGTAGCATTCACGGTTTTAAAGTTATGCTATGCATCAAAAAGCGTGACGAACGGACGGACGGAAGGACGGACGGACGGACGGACGAACAACCCAGAAGCAATATGCCCCTCCAACTTCTTTGAAGTTGGGGGCATAAAAATGCAATTTATGATCGGCAGAAAAATGATCGGCCGATCGGATCGGACTTGGCTTTTATACCCGACCATATCATAAGGGGAAATAACCATGTCCGTACGTTTACTAACCGGAACGGAACCAACGGTTCCGCAAATGCTTAAAGGTACTAATCGGCGGGTAGTCTTACCTCGGTCTTTCCCTTTACATGCGGTCAGTCTTATTACCCCAGGACACCGGAGGATATCGGAAGAAACACTGGTTGCTGTAGATTACTTCAGAACATATTAGCAGTGAAAATCCAGGTCAGAATGTGCAGATGTGCACTCTGGTCTGGGTCTTTAGTGCTTGCATAATACATAATCTATCTTTTCTCATATTCTGACACAAATGTCCTTTATCTGAGCAAGGTCACTTAGTCAGTGCAATTCTTTAACGCTTAGCACTCTGGGTAAAATTTTTCAGCCACGACATATTGAAATAATTTTCTTATTTTTCCCAGACAACAGAAAAAAAATGTCATACAAATTGTCTCCAATTGAGACAATTTGCATAAAATGCGAAATCCTGTTTTCTGGATATATATATATATATATATATATATATATATATATATATATATATATATATATATATATATATATATCACCAATTTGTTGTCTGAATTAACCAAGAGAGTGGTAAGGGTTAATTTGCTAGATCAACAGAAATGCTTTTATG
This sequence comes from Anodontia alba, assembly GCA_964016985.1. Classification (NCBI taxonomy): domain Eukaryota; kingdom Metazoa; phylum Mollusca; class Bivalvia; order Lucinida; family Lucinidae; genus Anodontia; species Anodontia alba. The sequence goes on from OZ024823.1 coordinate 106,560,006, forward strand.
ATAAAATTAACTACGTCAAGAAGTTAATATCGAAAATGATTTTAAGGAAAACTATGATCATTCATCGGGGACAAACTGATGATATACTTATTTCTTTTTTTTTTTTTTTTTTTTTTTTCTTCATAAAATTAGCTATGACATTTCATGCAAATTGTCTCTAAAAGAGAAGTTTGCATGAATTTTGAAAACCCGTTTTGAAGAAAAATGATTTACCATGTGGTAAGACTGTGCGAATGCAAACTATTTTTTTCCATCCGTCAGCCAGGAAAGCAATGAAGACCCTGATGAATTATCTGGTTCCAGTTAAGAGGTGCACTCAGAAACGTTACAGAGCGAAAACTAACTGCACTGCCATATAATCTAATTAGTATCTATATGCATTAACTCTTCACTTTACAGTGGTATTCATACTGAAACAAAACCTTATCATGATGACTGCGGGGAAAATCGATTAATTTTTACTTTATAGTATACAAAATGTCTTTTTAAACTTTTAAGTTAAAATATACTTGAAACATATAAATAAAGGTGTCCTAGGGTGTCCTCCGGTGTCCTGGGTAATAAGACTGACCCTATGATGTATCAAAAACAAATAATCTGGATCTGCCAGATACGCCAAACACCTCTGAGACAGAGTATTAGGGTCAGTGTAGGTACATTGGGACACATTTGTATTCAATTGTTCCTTAATATCCTGACATAAATGCAAATTAATGTACTGAAATATCTAAACTTACATTGAGCGCTTGTGGAAAAAAATTGGTCTGGTATGAAACCACAGACCGGTATCCCGTGGCCGAGACTAATATATTTGTTTATTTTGGGTTTGTACTTTGAGGTATTAAATAAATTCATCCAAGAGAAAGGAAATTTAGATCGGACGTAATTATTTTTTGAACTCAGATTTATCGTTTCAAGGGGTATTACATGAACCCACAGATCAAAGATTCTCTGGTTTTCCATAATCTACAGAAATGTACCGACAAGCAAAAACTAGTACACGCACCCATACAGCCAGCGCATACAAATGGAAAATATGCTAGGATTGTGTTTTATACAATGTTTGGATTGGACATGTGCCATTTAAATGCTCACACAGTGCATATAAATGGCACATATAAATGGCGATTGTCTGTCAGAGATATAGCTAGTTGTACTGGCATATCAGAAGGCAGTGTGCAAACAATTCTGAAAAAGCGTTTGGAACTGAGAAAGGTTTGCGCTAGTTGGGTACCTCATTCGCTCACTGAGGAGCAAAAGACACAACGCCTTAAATGTGCCCGGGAACTTTTGAAAATATACAAAGGCTGTAATAGTCGGGTTATTTCTAACTTGCTAACAGGTGATGAAACCTGGGTGCACATGTTTGAGCCACAAAGAAGGGCTGATAGTAAGCAACGGAAGCGAAAAGATAAAAAACGCCCAGGTATTGCCAAGAGAAGCATAAGTTCGAAAAAGATGTTGTACGCAATTTTCTTTAATTCAAGTGGGCCAGTCGTTCAAGTGCCTTGTCCATCTGGTCATACAGTCACTGGCCGATTCTACAAGAATTCTGTAATGAAGAAAGTGAAAGAGTTTTACAATAAGAAACGACCAAGCAAAGGGTGGTCAGGAGTCCACCTTTTGCATGACAACGCCTCCTCTCATAAGTGTGAGATTGTTAAGTCTTTTTTGGCTTCTGAAAACGTGAAAGTTTTAAACCATCCACCTTATTCACCTGACCTGAGTCCCTGTGACTTCTTTTTATTTCCAAGGCTTAAGAAAATGCTTTCTGGAAATAAGTATATATCTAGAAGTTCTCTTGGCAGCGCTATTTATCAGTGTCTCCAACAGATACCAAAAGAAGACTATTTATCTGCTTTTCGCGACTGGGTAAAAAGGTTACAAAAATGTGTTTCAGTAGGGGAATACTTTGAAGGTTTGTATTTAAAATATGTTTGATAAAACGTAGCACTGAAGTAATCCGAACCCAGTGACAAAACTTTTCACAAGACCCTCGTACTATTTGCGCGAATATTTCGTTTTCTTCTTTCTGAAAATATTCATATTTACAATGAAAATTCCTGCTGAGTTTGGTTCTTTTTGTTCCGAGACGTTCGCATTAATCTAATTGTAACCGTCCCACATTTCACTTACGCATCCGGGCAGAGGCGGATTGTGTCAAGTACGGTGGAACCCCATAACGACCACGTCTCAACAACAGCCACCTCATTCAAAATTTTCTCATTCACTTGCGTTTAACTATATAATGAATTTCTCTTTTCTCTACAAATGCGCTCTCTCTACTACGACCAGTGTTATGTAATCACAAATACGGGTGTTATTAAAAGGTTTACGTTTTCTTTTTAGACGATGGGTATATTTCACTTTCCTTTGGTATAGATATTGCCGACTGCTACCTAAATTCTTTGGACAGGCCCTTTTCCAACAGAAGGGGTGTGTGGTTGTTGTTGTGTTTTTTAATTATTATTATTAGTAGTAGTAGTATTAGTATTACTATTACTTTGTTTTATAGAAATTCATGTACGGAGGCGTCTGATCTGGGTCTACACTGTTTGCCGAGGTCCCTTTCATGGGACTCTAGGCATAAATGGGTTAATGCACATGATAGTTCCATTTTAAAGTATGTTTGTGATAAATGTCACCTAAATGTTTTCGTAAATGTTTTTAACGAGCAGTGTTATCCATCATCAGCTGCTTATTATAATGGTCTACACAGTGATTATATATGATCCTTTTGCAGAACTGTTCAAGACGACATTCTCAAAATCACAGGAACCTCTTTCTTACCCTGCTCATTGTATCACGGTGTCGGATATAATACGTTTTACCTTTACCACTTTCTAGGCATATTCAGCACATGACAAATTGATCATATGTTTTTCTTATTTTCCCAGCAAATAGGCTTGACATGATGTGCAAATTGTCTCCAAAAGAGACAATTTGCACAAAATGTAAAAACCCTATTTTCCGAAAAACAAAACAAGAAAAAATAAAAAAAAAAATAGACGAAAAATATTTCAAAGTGTCATCTACTGCAAATTTTACCAAGAGTACTAAGCGGTAAGCAGTGGAAGAAGGATGTCCAATCGGGCATTAATGACCTTCGGTGACTTTTGAATTTGGCACGGTAAATGTTACTATAATTAGTAACTTGATCGGACATCATTTGATCATTTCTGTAGTACCCTCAGAAAACGAAAAAATGTATCACTGATTTTGACCAATCTTCATCAAATTTTGGTAGCTTAAAGATGATAAATGATCTAACTTTTGACCTTTCAGAATTTTTTTTAAAGTGTCCAGATAAAATGTTATTGAGGTTTAAAATCAATATTTTTTCTGCACCTCTGTGTATCCCATTTGGGAACACATGACATCTGTGATGCCCGAAACGGAAACAGTGCCTCCCGCTTGGGAACATCTGATATTTTTAGCTGGTTGGGAAAAAACAAAAATACAGTTGCATACAGTCATTAAATTATTACATAAATGATTAGCTGCAAGTCGATGTGGTTGAAAGCATTTTTTTTAACATTTTAGAAGGAAAATGTCTCATTTGCAAGTGCAAAAATTGCTAATTATCATATGTGTCTAATATGTTCCATGAAAGATGGAACATATTAAGTACTTTAAATAAATGTAAAAGGATATTATTAAAAGACAGAAAATAAAGTGAATAGTTCAATTTACCAAAATACCCTGTGTAATGTACCAAAATGCCAAACAACTACGGTCTCCCAACAACTACGGTCTCCCTTAAATATAAGGGATATTCAATAAGTAAAGCGAACTAGTCCTCATTTTCTACATAGTTGGTTCATTCATAGAGTCGTCTGTACAATTAATATTGTAGATTATTTACTGTTTGGAATCAAATAGTAGTATGGTCAAATCTCTTCTCCTAACTAGTTGCCTAGTAACAAAAGAATGGAAGGGTAAAGCCGCGTGGCACGCCGTAAAATTAATCAAGCCGCGTGGCACGCCGTAAGATTAATCTTTAGAACCAATTTAAAGTCCACATGCACTGAGAATTAGACAACTTACTATGTCATTTGATAGTATCAGGCTCCCACTTATACTTTTACTTCATACGGCACGATAATCTAAAACTCTCAAAATACTAAAATGTCACATCAAAAAGCACCACGTGGAATTTGACTCGGAGTTTTTGCTCAAAGTAAAAAGTGACGTCAAGAACCGATGCAAATATACCTGCATCAAAAAAGGTAAGAGAAAAGTCCAGGGAGTGCCACAATCACAAACCGCAGCCCTTCCCAGACACCAAGAGGAAGAGGAAACAGACAAAACCAAACAAGCGCAAATCGAACAAACGTACGAAAAGCACTAAGATTAGCTCTCTCTTCCCCAAGCGAGGTAATCGCAATGCTAAAAGGACCGAAAAACACAAGAACAAAATAACACATGACAAGACATAAAACAAAACGCGTACAATAAACCACAAAGCAACAAAGAGTAAGACTAACAAAGGGACCACCGCCTTAGAACGGTCAGTAGAGTAAACCACCGGGTGGGGTGGGGGTGGAGGGTGGGGGTGGGGATTAAAGCACTTTTACAGCTAGCCAACTTCACCCTGGGTCCCGATGCTACTCTTAATACAAAAATACATAAAAAATTGGATTCGCATAAAGGCTACCAACTCAGTAAATACATCAAAGCGAAAACATAAAAATCAAATTAATCACTATAATAAACAAAAAACAAGTACTCATGGCTAATTCTACTGTATGCTAGAGTAAATGAAAACCAATAGTTGAACCACGGCGGGCCAAGCCAAAGACATATCGTCATGCCCCAATCCACTGGTTAAAGTTTTACGAAGGGCCCGTCATTGAGTCTGAGGCCCGAACCGCCGTCGTGCAAATAAAGAGTGAAGCATAGCCATCAACAATGATTGGGTTGACAACTAGGCATGCAGTCTGTCTCAAAATATCCAGGCTATAGCCAATTCAAGTCCACAATACCAAAGAGAAAATTAGAGGCTTCCCATTGCCCCGTTTTGCAAAGTAACCCATACAGCAATTCAAGTCCACAATACCAAAGAGAAAGTTAGAGGCTTAGCCGGTGGTTTGCTCTACCGACCGTTCTAAGGCGGTGGTCCCGGTGTTAGTCTTACTCTTTGTTGCTTTGTGGTTTATTCTACGAGGCGATTTGTTGTATGTCTTTCCGTGTGTCATTTTGTTCTTGTGTTTTCCAGTCCTTTTAGTATTGCGATTACCTCGCTTGGGGAAGAGAGAGCTCATCTTAGTGCTTTTCGTACGTTTGTTCGGTTTGTGCTTGTTTAGATTTGTCGCTTTCCTCTTCCTCTTGGGGTCTGGGAAGGGCTGCGGTTTGTGATTGTGGCCCTCCTGGACTTTTCTCTTACCTTTTTTACCATTACCCCGTTTTGCAAAGTAACCCTTACAGGATAATCCAAAACAAATTATTCATGTAAAGATTTTTTGTTTCAACTAAAAGACTTCCATAAATTGTAAAACCAATTCTTTACCAAGATTAAATACATGTTTTTTTTTTTTTTTTTTTTTTTTTTTTTTTGTTTTTTCCCGCTATATATTTGGCCAAAATATCTTAGCTGTGATTATGGTATTTTTGTCATTTGCTGTTACAACCAACATAACAAAATATAGATCCATTTCGAATTTTCCCCATTGTTAGCAAGCGATAATGTTTTATGAACACAAAAATCATATTTTAATTTTACACTATTTATAGATTTTTTTTTTTGGGGGGGGGGGGGGGGGGGCGGGGGGAGCGTGGTAACGGTGGTAATTGTGGTACGGGCGTGCGAGCCAGTGTTTCGAAAACTACCCCATTCATATACCTGGCCTTTGAAAAAAACAGACCCATTCATATTCGTCCGAAATGTTGATCTATTCATATACTGCCCTTTGATTTTTTTTATACCCATTTACAACTGGTAGTTAGACAAATATAGCAGTCAATTCATTGAATACCAAGAGGACAAGCAGCCTCGAAAAATATCTGAGCGGAAAATACGAGAGTCCTGCAAATAGTTTTGTCACTGGGAACGGATTACTTCAGTGCTACGTTTTATCAAACATATTTTTATTACAAACCTTCAAAGTAATCCCCTATTACTGAAACATATTTTTGTAACCTTTTTACCCAGTCGCGAAAAGCAGATAAATAGTCTTCTTTTAGTATCTGTTGGAGACACTGATAAATAGCACTGCCACGAGAACTTCTAGACGTATACTTATTTCCAGAAAGCATTTTTTAAGCCTTGGAAATAAAAAGAAGTCACAGGGTCTCAGGTCAGGTGGACTCCTGACCATCCTTTGCTTGGTCGTTTCTTATTGTAACAAATAAATTGGTCAGTGTATATGACTGCATCTTTTTCAATTTGAAATAACTCGGTCAGTTGGAAAGCAATTTGAACAAAATAAACGGGTATCGTTAGCTAATCAACACACCATTCAAGTGCAGTGAACATTTTAAAATATACCTGGGATAAAATCAAGGAAGCCTATTAGTGACAGAACTTTTTGCAGGACCCTCGTATACACATATACTGGGATATCAGAAAAGTGGGCTTTTCACATATAAATAAAGCAAAAAAAAATCGGGCCAGTCATATACTTTTTGTTGAAAAAAGAGGGCAAATCATATACCTGGCAGCGCTGAAAAAGGGGGGCCATCCCACCCCCCCCCCCCCCGCCCCCCCCCCAAACACACACACCACCAAGAAATTTTGAGTCCATGCCAAGTTTGGTTATACAATGCAGAATGCTTATGAAAACTTATAGTCTTATCGCAATTTAATGGTATTGCACATATAGTACACACATGCTAAAGGTACAAATTATTAGAATTTTGAAGACTATATGCATTCATTAAAAGAATTAGATATATGTTTGCATTACTTATTGAATGACCCACGTAGTACTGAGTTTTCCAACAAAGTTTTGCTGCCATCGTATTTAATTTCAAAAATATTCGGACAGTCTAAACTGAGTAAAACTACACGTGGTTAAGTCAGTTTAATAAATGGCTTTTAGTTTTGATGTAAAACAAATCTTAACTGCTTTCGGTTTCACATTACCAAAATTTGTTTCTCAAAGCACCACATCAGAAGATGGTATAACCATTTTGTACTCTTTATATACTGAAGTTCTTTAAAATTGTAACACATTATTTTTGAAAGTTTTGCTAGAGGGCATATGTCTACTCAGTGATAATACAAGAGGCCCATGGGTCACAACGCTCAACTGCTGTAAGTTAATCAGGTCATTTACTCATCATTCCCTATTAGCTTGTCAAGTTTCAAGGCAATGGCAATATCTTGCTTACAAGGTTAAAATGCTGAAATTTTCAAAAGACCATAAGTAAAACCAGTTTAAACCCCAGGGGCTTGAACAGCAGGATCTATGTAGGGGACCACTAAACATTGCTACATACTAAATATATAAGCTGTGGGCCTGATGATTTCAGAGAAGGAGATCTTTTAAGTTTTTCTCATTATAAGTCTGTGGGAGTAAATGACCCCCAGGGTATGGCCAATTTGGACCCAAGGGACATGAATGGCAGGATTTATGTAGGGGACTACTAAACATTGCTACATACTAAATATATGAGTGTGGGCCTCATGGTTTCAGAGAAGAAGATTTTTAAAGATTTTCCCATTATAAGTCTGTGGGGGCTAATGATCCCCGGGGCAGAGCCAATTTAGACCCCAGGGGCTTCATTGGCATTTTTTATGTAGGGGACTACTAAACGTTGCTACATAGTAATTATTTAAGCTGTGGGCCTCATAGTTTCAGAGAAAAAGATTCTTTTAATTTTTTTCCACTATAAGTCCGTGGGAGATAATAACCCCATGAGAAGTGGCCAATTTGGACCCCAGGGGCATGTTTGGAAGAATTAATGTAGAAGATCACCAAACATTGCTACATACTAAATCTTTTAGCTCTGGGCCTCATGGTTTCAGAGAAGAAGATTTTTGAAGGTTCTTTAGCTACACAGTTCTCATAAACTTACGACCCAGGGGTGTGGTCAGTTTGGACCCCAGGGGCTTGACTGGTAGGATTTAAGTAGGAAACCACTACAAACTGCTACATACTAAATATATAAGCTGTGGGCCTCATGGCTTCAGCGAAGAGGACTTTTTAGTTTTTTCCAATTTTAAGTCTATGGGAGCTAATGACCCCGGGGAAAGGCCAATTTGGACCCCAGGGGCATGGTTGGCAGGATTTCTGTAGGAGACCACCAAACATCGCTACATACTTAATTTGTTAGCTCTGGACCTCATGGTTTCAGAGAAGCTCAGGTGAGCTAAAAAAGGACGACTTCTTCAATTTGGATACATTTAATACAAAATCAAAATAATTTGATTTAAGGTTACAGTAATTTCGCAAAATATCTAGAGTGACCCAAAAAGTCAAAAGTCACAGATTTTTATTGAATCAATTACCGAAAATATTTTGTAACCAATAGTCACTATCAACAGCATATGTATAGACAACAATATCAAAACTGACAATTTTGGGATTTAATAATGCTCAAACTGTCTTGGTGGCGTCATTATGTCTTTACATACGAGTAAGTTGTTGTTTCAGCCAAAAAAAAAAATGTAGTAACCAAAATCTTTCTGTGCAACAAGATAGCTGTTAGATGACATATTAAAATTTAAAAGATCACAAAATAAATAAAAGTCAGTAACGAGTAATGGGAGATTGAAGTTATTTTGGCCTAATGTCAAGAAAGAAACTCTTCTGCTTGAAGAGTTTGAAAAGTGACAAAACATTTCTGAAAATTGCAGTTAACACATCAGTGACATCAAGATAAAGTGAGACAAATGCGTTGATGTGTCATTAACTTTAGTACAGTACATGAAAACATTGTTGCAGCATTCAGTTTCTCATATACAAAGAGATCTCCTGTCTTTTTCAAAATAAACTTTAGGAAACTAATTATGCCAGAGCCGTCAGTATCTTAACGTCCTATGAAAACCTTAAACTCCAATAAAAGTGATCATTTGTGGAAAATCTTTCATTCTCTGATAGTCCCGAAACCATAGCTTTCCAGACGACACTATTCTATGTTGTTCTACACTTATTGCCAATGCCATATAGGGACAATATTTAAGGGAATCCCTTTTCTCAGAGTACGTGAAAAATGCAAAGATGTTTTGAAACCGGGCGTTGGTATCGAACGCGTGTAATAAAGATGATCAATCTTCACAGATTTCTCGTGCATATCTTGCCATTCAAGGTTACAAACAGTAGCTTCTCACACTTGCTGATTGACAACACAACGGGACCCAGGGTGAAGTTAGCTAGCTGTAAAAGTGCTTTAAACCCCCCCGGTGGTTTGCTCTACCGACCTTTCTAAGGCGATGGTCCCGGTGTTAGTCTTACTCTTTGTTGCTTTGTGGTTTATTCTACGAGGCGATTTGTTATATGTCTTTCCGTGTGTCATTTTGTTCTTGTGTTTTTCAGTCCTTTTAGTATTGCGATTACCTCGCTTGGGGAAGAGAGAGCTAATCTTAGTGCTTTTCGTACGTTTTTTCGGTTTGTGCTTGTTTAGATTTGTCGTTTTCGTCTTCCTCTTGGGGTCTGGGAAGGGCTGCGGTTTGTGATTGTGGCACTCCCAGGACTTTTCTCTTACCTTTTTTGTTACGTTAATTTGTCAAGTGCAGAGAAGTAAAATGCCTCCCAAAGTGTACATGGCGGAAAGTGAAAAATGGCAGCCTAAAAACTAGTTGCGGTCATGGTACCAAAGCCGTAATCCAAACTCATAAATCCATAAACGAATGACGAATCAGAATGTTCAGACCAACAGACATGGACCCCAGAACAAAGGGTGTAATCAGGCGTCCGCGGATAGTTAGCATTACTTGGTAATCTAGCTTCGCCCACCATGCCCATAGGCCTGAACGAAGGAAATATAGGTAGAAGCGTATGTCCGGGATTTGGGAAGTCTACTTATGGCGCGTCACTGGCAAAAACATCAGAAACAATTCTGGAAACTGCCACATTGTGGGATTGACTAGATCATGATGTCTCCCATAGAACTCCTTAAGTGTTGCTACCAGTTTGGTTTTTTGATATCCCTGGCTCAACAACTTTGTAGTGAGCACTTTCCCACGCTCCATGAAGTCCTGATAATTTGAACAGGTTCTGGCATAACGGATCAACTGTGAAACGTAAACGCCGTATGCTGGTGCAGAAGGGATATTACTGCTCAGGAATGGAAAGTTAACAATGGGAAAATTGAAGACATCCCGTTTGTCGTAAAGCCTAGTAGTAAGCTTTCCATTGTCAATGTAGAGATAACAATCCAAGTATGAGGAGGAGGCTGCAGTCTCCGTTGTTTCCTTTATTTCAAGTTCACGTGGATAGATGAATTCTAAATACTCTGCAAGTTTTGTGTTTTTCAGAGACAATACATCATCTATATATCTGTAGTGAAATTGAATTTATTGTGTGAGGTGTTTCTTGCCTGCTTGGAGGAGACTTTATACAAACTCCGCCTAATACGAGTATAAAAACAAGTCGGCAAGTAACGGTGCACAGTTAGTACCCATCGGTATGCCGATTGTTTGCTGAAATATCCGACGCCGAACTCCACAAAAATATTGTCGATTTGATATTCCAGCATCTTTATAACATCTCCATCTGAGTATTTTTGTGGCGCATCAGAGTGATCCCGAACGAAGTATGTGTCTTTGTAGCCAATGATAACATACTGAAATCGACGGTTACCATTCTTGTGGAAGAAACACTGGTTGATAATTGCCTTTAATTTAGATTTCATTTTATCATGAGGAATAGTAGTGTAAAGAGTAGAGAAATCGAAAGATTTTATACTGTTGACGGAATGAAGCGATTGTGCCTTTAGGTTTTCTAAGAGCTCTTTGGAGTTTTTCAGGATCCACATCTGATTAACACCACTTCTGGCATATGCAGTGTCACAATACTTCTGAAGGCCTTCTTTAACTGCGGTTAGTATTCGTGTTAGAATCTGAGAAAGAGGCTTGGTTGAGCACTTAGCTGAACCCGCAATATATCTCTGTACGGATTCTTGTGGTTTAGGAATCCAGTACAGTTTGGGAAGGTCAATATCTTCCTCTGGGAGGGTAATTCCAAATGTCAGCATCACCGAATGGTGGTTTTGTAGAATTTCTTCCTTGGACATAGCAGTAAGATTATATGTAGGGTTTCCGGTCATGGTACTCATACCAAGCTCTTCCATTAAGCAGTTTATATAGTATGTTTTGCAAACAAACACAATGTTGTTAGATGCCTTGTCGGCTGGAACAACGACAAACTTCTCATGGATTTCAGCTAACTCAGCAGCGACATCTTGATCATCAAACACCGATTCATGTCGGCGAGACATGGTTCTGCTGAGTACTGAGACACGTCTGTTTACCAAGGACATTACCTATTTAACCCATTCAGACAGGGTGTCAACCTCCACGTCCTCTTTCTTGGCCCAGCGTCGTGCATACTCTTCAACAGAATCCAATATTAATTTGGAATTCTACTCCTCGGCAGGATCGATATATGCGCATCTTTGCGTTAAGAAACCAATTCATTTCGGTGCCAGAATGGCAGTATACATTCAGGGGTGCCAAGGGAATTCGACTTTCTAAGTCAACAATTCATAACAGACTTCGTGGGTTTGGGGCTTAAAGTAAGAAGTCCATTTAAAGATATGATTCCGACGAGGGCACATAAACGCCTTAGGAATCAGTTGGAACAATTTCATCAGGGCGGCAACAGCGCCATTGGCGATATACCACGTTCTGCAATGAATCAATTCTGTTTGAACTTCACCGATGGTCGAAAACGTGTTTGGAGGAGGGTTGGCACTCCCCGGACTTTTCTCTTACCTTCTTTTGGGGAGAGGTACCGTCCTGCTATAGTCCAGCAGCATGATAGGTACTAGGGTGGCAGTATCATGGTCTGGGCGGACATCACGTACGACCAAAGGATGGCATTAATGACCGTATAAGGTAATTTGAACGGCCAACGTTACGTTGATTAAATTTTACGTCCAGTGGTTTTCCATTTGCCCAGCGCATTGGTGGAAAAAAAATGTAAGAGAAAAGTCCAGGGAGTGCCACAATCACAAACCGCAGCCCTTCCCAGACCCCAAGAGGAAGACGAAACCGACAAATCTAAACAAGCACAAACCGAACAAACGTACGAAAAGCACTAAGATGAGCTCTCTCTTCCCCAAGCGAGGTAATCGCAATACTAAAAGGACTGAAAAACACAAGAACAAAATGACACACGGAAAGACATACAACAAATCGCCTCGTAGAATAAACCACAAAGCAACAAAGAGTAAGACTAACACCGGGACCACCGCCTTAGAACGGTCGGCAGAGCAAACCACCGGGGAGTTTAAAGCACTTTTACAGCTAGCCAACTTCACCCTGGGTCCCGATGCCACTCTTAATCACAAATAGAAAAACAGAAAACAAAATGGGCAGCTGTTGAAGGTGACCAAAATGCTAGCATCACAACACAAAGAGTTAAACAGAAAGCAAAGTGGGCAGCTGTTGAAGACGGTGACCACAATGCTAGCATCACAACACATATAGAAAAAAAAAAACAGTACAAAAACACCAGGACCACCGCCTTAGAACGGTCAGTAGAATAAACTACCGAGGGGGGGGGGGGGGGGGGGGGGAAGGAGGGGGGTTAAAGCACTTTTACAGCTAGCTAACTTCACCCTGGGTCCCGATGCTACTCTTAATACAGAAATACATAACAATTCGGTTCGCATAAAGGCTCCCAACTCAGTCAATGCATCAAAGTGAAAACATAAAAATCAAATTAATCACTATAATAAACAAAGACGAGTACTCATGGCTAATTCTACTGTATGCCAGAGTAAATGAAAACCAATAGTTGAACCACGGCGGGCCAAGCCAAAGACATATCGTCAAGCCCCAACCCACTGGTTAAAGTTTTACGAAGAGGCCGTCATTGAGTCTAAGGCCCGAAACCTCGAGTTCCAGGACTTATTATACTTGTTATTAATTCTTGCAATATACTGTTCATTTTTTAATTTTCTTTTCAACAATGATTGAAATCCTTATATACTCAATTTGTTCCTAAACTCTTTTACCTTAGGACAGTCTACAAATAAATGTTTAATTGGTTCTGTTGCTTGTTCATAGAAGGAACATCTATTGCTGTCTATTGTATTGATTTTGTATTAAAATGAATTGGTTACCAGAATTCTATTATTAATTTTGTACTGGAAATCTTTCAATTTAACTTCTTTAATATCAAAAGATTAAGGGCCAAATTGTACTGACTTTTTTCCTCCTTTGAAATGTCCCCTAGATCTCGCTGCCATCTGTTTGGTAAATCATTTTCGCTTTTAATTAAAAAAAAGTAAGAGAAAAGTCCAGGGAGTGCCACAATCACAAACCGCAGCCCTTCCCAGACCCTAAGAGGAAGAGGAAACCGACAAATCTAAACAAGCACAAACCGAACAAACGTACGAAAAGCACTAAGATTAGCTCTCTCTTCCCCAAACGAGGTAATCGCAATACTAAAAAGGACTGAAAAACACAAGAACAAAATGACACACGGAAAGACATACAACAAATCGCCTCGTAGAATAAACCACAAAGCAACAAAGAGTAAGACTAATACCGGGACCACCGCCTTAGAACGGTCGGTAGATCAAACCACCGGGGGTTTAAAGCACTTTTACAGCTAGCTAACTTCACTCTGGGTCCCGATGCTACTCTTAATACATAAATACATAAAAATTCGGTTCGCATAAAGGCTCCCAACTCATAAACTTTCATAATTTTTACTATCTTTTTTTATCTTTAAAAATAAGTTTAACCTGTTTTGAACATGTTACATTATACTTCATATCAATACATGTTTGAACATTATTGTTTAATAATTTTTTCCAGTCCTGTGGTATTCTATTTATTACTCCTTGAAAATCTAAAATAGTGCCTCGTACATTAAAAAAGTTTTGATTAAAATCATAAAAAGACCCCATTATCATTAATAAGGTCAACTATATTCCTTATTCCTTTCTCATACCAATTTTTTATGAAGAATTTTTCACCATGTTGCATCTCTGAATTAAACCATATTTGTGAGTTTAAAACATCTTCAATTTGACTTGCTGGATTGCATTTTAAAAAAGCTTTCCAACTATTTAACACATCAATCCAAAAAGGATTACTTAGATTTGAAGCACAAAGTTTTGCATAACCATCTCCAAAAATAACAGGTTTTCTAAATTCAACATGGGAAAGTCTGTTCCACGAACATTCATTTGAACTAATTAAAATTCGAGGCAACCACCTTTAGTGATTCGATAAATTTGTTAATGTTTATCATCTTTAGTCCACCCTCCTTAACATCTTGTATAATAACATTAAGACTTATCCTATCAGGCCCTGAGTTCCACAGAAACTTGTAAAACAGTTTCTCTAATTGTTTGACGAACTGTTCCGGAGGGTCTGGAAGAGCAGTAAATAAATGAATAAATTTTGAAAATGCTAGAGATTTTATGACTGTGACCTTGCCCGGGAGAGAGTTTTCTTTTTGACCACGACACTAGTGTCTTCTCCATTTTTCGTACTGCTTCTAAGGAGTTTAAATCCCATATGTTAAAAACTTCAGGGGTAAATATAACACCTAGTATTTTAATTGGATCCTGTTCCCAACCAAGATTATAGTTATGACATAACCTCAGATCTGATCCTAACATTGAACCTGTAAAAGTCTTCTGATTTTCCTTTGTTGATATGTTTCAGAGCTTCTTTTATTTCTTCAGAAGAGGTTGTCGAGCGTGTTGAGTAATTTTATGATTTCATGTTTGTCTTTACACATCTGAAAATGTTCATGATCATGTTGTGGTTGCCCGTCAAAATCAATGTCTACCGATTGTTCAAATGATGACGGTAGATTGACCTTTGAACTTTTTAAGGCAAGGTCAAATTTGCACCCAATACATGGGGAAAATGTTGAAAAATCATTTTCTCAATATATATTAAAGACTAATGGCTGAAACTTTTCTCTTACTTTTTTTTTACTATGTGTGATTGAAGTAGTTAAACTTTTTTGTTACAATCAAAATTTAGCGCCCTGGAGGTTATCTGCCCTTGTCCCTGGGCTATATACATGTATAAAACTGTGTAATTTTTAAATGTCTTCTTCTCTGATACCGCTTGACCAATTTTCACCAGATTTCACAAGAGGTCTTGTATCAAAGGGATAGTGACAAATTATTCAAATGGTTCTGCACCACTGAACTAGATGGCCACCATGCCATATATGGTAAAAAAACCAACTTACAATATACTTCTCCAGATCCTAGAAATCTTTATGGCTGAATCTTGGTATATAGCATAGAGGACTCAAGGTTTATCAAGTTTGTGCAAATGACGATCCTAGGATAACCTTTGATCTTTTTACGGCAAGGTCAAATTTGCGTCCCATACATTTATAAGGGGAAAAAGTTGACAAATCATTTTCTCAAAATATATTAAAATTAATGGGCCTGGCTGAAATGGACAATGTGTGATTAACTTTTTAGTGATTAACTATTTATTTACCATCAAAATTTTGGGGGTTATCTGTATAAAATCGTGAAATCTTCAAACGTCTTCTTCTCTGAAGCTGCTTGATCAGTTTTTACCAGATTTTACAAGAGACCTTCTTTTAAAGGAGAGATGGCAATTTGTTCTGCACAACTGAGCAAGATGGCCGCCATGCCCATATATGGTAACAACTTTTAAAAATCTTCTTCTCCGGATCTAGGAAAGCTTTGAGGGAGGCTGAAACTTGGTTTTCAGCATCGGGGACTCAAGGTCTACCAAGTTTGTTCAAATGATAATAATAGAATCACCTTTGACTTTTTATGGTATAATCAGGTTTGTGTCCTGGTTATTGTGGCAGTACTGGAAGAATGTTGCATAGCATTTGCAGATATGCAATAGCTGTTTTTATCAAGTGAGCGAATCGTGGCCCATGGGCTTGTTTACCATGTGATTTAAGTTTTTTCTGGGGCAGCCTTTATAGATTTTATTTGACTTCATTGCAACTAGTTAAGTCTTGTGTGGCAGCCGTAAAATGGCTCCCTGTATTTCATTATAATGCAGCGTTTTTATTTTTCTTGGGCTCACTGGCAGAGCCCATTCTTGTATCTTGGAAAACTATGATCTATAGTTTCCCTTACTGAGCCGATACTAGGAGGCGTAAGCATGTATAGCGCTGCAAAATACATAAGTTCTACTTAGTGGCCCATGCTGTAAATTCGGTCGACTGTAATAGTCAAATATGACCGAGTGCAGCCCAAGTAGAAAGAAAAAGAAGAAAGAAAGGAAGTTAATGAGCATTTATATGTGAGGACATACCATGGATCTACAGGTGCCTAGGTGTGCTCAGCTATATTCATTGATTGTTAATATGTCCAGAATAATTGTGTGTGTGTGTGTGTGTGTGTGTGTGTGTGTGTGTGTGTGAGAGAGAGAGAGAGAGAGAGAGAGAGGGAGTTTATGGCTAGATGTTCCCACGCAAATGTCATAAAATACATGTATAATTAGGTGGGTTGCCCTTAAATGCGAAAAGGAGTCCTTTTCACAAAAAGGAGTCCTCTTCGCGAAAAGGACTACCCTAAATACGATAAGGACTTCTTTTTTATACGAAAAGAACTCCTTGTTGTGAAAAGTACTATTACTTTAGCGAAAAGGAGTTTGATTTTTCGCCCTTCCACGTCAGCCAAAAGATACAATTTTATCCTTTGTTTCCAGCTGGCTCCGCACAGTTTCATTTAGTCTGTGACACGGGAAGGAGTGGCTAGGACTTGTTGACCACAAAACAAGACCACCTTTGATTGTACTTTCGACATCTTTCAGAAAGTAGTTTGTTTTTGTTTTTTTTTTTCTGCTTGGCGCTTTACACAGAAGTAAATTTGCAAGTTTTTGTCATGATTTATTGTATAACTATTTGTCGTAACTGTCTATGCACAAAAAGTTTTATTCAAGTAATTGGTTTTTAAAATATCAATTATTTTCATTTTCCCATAGAAAAATTATACAGAAATCTGTAGGGCAGGTAACTTGGAGGCAAATTTTCAAGTATCGCTAGTTCAAATTTTCTGAAATTTTCTCAATATTGTTGTGAAACATCATTAATTGAAATACAGCAAAGAAAAGTAAAATATTTTCCTAGACAAAAATTCAAAACCAAAAAATCACTTTACTATAAAAATTGCATAGGTCAGACCAATTTTTGGCCGCATCACGAAAACCCCCTTAAATCCCAATTTTAATTAGTAAAACTGGGGTTTACAGGGGTATACATTATTTTTCTTATTTCTGCTCAAAAGCATAAATTGTGGGTACTCGGTCGAGGCGGTTCTAACGAATACCCACAATTTATGGTTTGAGCAGAAATATAAAAAATATCAGATTTTTTTTATCTGAAAATTTTCATTTGTTTTATGGTAAAAATTTCAGTATAGTTGAATAGGCAGGTTTTCGTAATGGTAAATTTAATTTTAGGGTAAGTATTTGAGAACAAAATACAGAAATAGAAAAGACAAATGATTTCTGATAAGGTATGGTCAATTATGGCGTGATATACGTTGCAATATTGTATCTGATAATATATTTGTTCCATATTAAAAATATGTATTCTATATTAAGATATTTATTGCCAATAAAATATATTTATTCACAATAAAACATTTATTTGCGATATAAAAATACATTTCTTTGCTACATGAATATTTATTGCCAATAGAAATATAATTATTTACGATAAAATATTCATTGGCAATAAAAATATATTTACTCACAATGAAAATATTTATGTACGATGTATATATATTTTTTGCAAACGAAATATGCATTGATAAAATATTTTATGTGGACAATAAAAAATCACAATATATAGAATATATATTTATTTGCCAAAAAAAAAAAAAAAAAAAAAAAAAAAAAAAAGAAAAGATTATAGACAATTTTTACAAAAAAAGTAATATTCATTGTAAGTTAAAAAAATATATATATTAGGTAAAATTAGCATTGTGGGATATGATGTACAGTAGCCTTGTAACAGTTAATTTCATTGGCTCGACAAAATGTCCGGTGGTTTGATCCTTGGTCAACTCGCTGCTTAGATTTTCGCACCTTAGACTTTCGTCCTTAGATGCCCCCATGTTTGCCAGTTACCTAGAATGTTAGAGACTTTGTTGCAGTTTTGTTACCACTTCTATGAGAACTTTAGCTCTAGTTTCCCAGTCTGCATGGAAACATTAGGACCGCTAGACACGTATGGACTAATGGTCAATGATGAACCCCGTTATTCCGCGCGGATTACAAGTCACATCCAAAACAAAGAAACTGCAACACACGAGAGAAATGCTGAGTCCCGGGTGCGATGTGACCAAGAATCAAAAGATGCGAATTGACTATGGTCGAAACGGCCAAGGATCGAGTTGACCATAAACTGCGAACCAAAACAATATGACAGCGCTCTGTGTAATCAATAGAGGCTGCCATTATTAGGTTTCACAGAGCCAATGAAATTCGCTGATACAAAACCGTGTCATATCCCACAATGCTAATTTTACCCAACATATTTTTTAGCACATTGCAGATAAATATTTTTTATTGTGACACAACAGAATATTGATTCAGTAAATATGTATCACTTTTATTAATATTTTATATTTTGAATAATTATATTTTTATTGCCAATACATATCTTTTGTTGTCGATGAATATACTTATAGAACAAATATTTTTATTGCCAACAAATAAATTTAATTGCCAATAAATATATTTTATTGCCAATGAATATTTATTTTGCAAATAAATATTTTTTTATTGCCAATAAATAAGATTTATTGCCAATAAATATCTATTTTGCATATAAATAAATTTTTATTGGGCATAAATATCTTAATATAGAATACATATTTGAATATGGAACAAATATATTACCAGATACAATATTGCAACGTATATCACGCCATAGTCAATCAGAACAAAATATCATCCTTCATTCATAATAAAACGCCAAGCAAAAACAAAAATCCTTATGAGTGATGTCGAAAGAAGAGTACGTTGTGTTGTTTAGTAGCAACCATTAGCCAGCCATTTTTTATGTTTCCATTTTCTTATCTTACTTCTTTATATATATATATATATATATATATATATATATATATATATATATATATATATATATATATATATATATATATTCATTATCACTTTTCATTATCACTTTTTTTTCTCTTTTTTCAAATATTTTTCTAGTCATGATGTATAAAACGTGTTGAGCATTTTTACAAATAATCATTTTAATAACAGTCTTCTATAAGAAGTTCACAATATTTCCTAGATAAACTAGTACATCTCATTGTGATAATACTATTTCATTTTACACAGCAGCCCTTTCCATCAACATATTCAATGGTCCTTTACACACCAAAAAAGTCCTCGCATTTTCAAGGTATACACCTAACTGAAATAACTTACCTTTTTTCTCTTCGCCCCATCCTCTCACACCTTAATTATCGGTGCCCAAATTCGCCAGCCTTCATTATTCCAAAAGTTGCCACTTTCAAAGTGTACACATAATTGAAATACCTCACCTTTTTCTCTTCGCCCACCCTCTCACACCTTTATTTTCGGTGCCCAAAATCAAATTTACTTAATATAATAAATAAAAAAAATGTTGTCTACTACGGCGTGATATACGTTGCAATATTGTATCTGGTAATATATTTGTTCCATATTCAAATAAGTATTCTATATTAAGATATTTATGCCCAATACAAATTTATTTTTATGCAAAATAGATATTTATTGGCAATAAAATATATTTATTGGCAATAAAAAATATTTATTTGCAATATAAATATTCATTGGCAATAAAATATTATTAATTAGCAATTAAATTTATTTGTTGGCAATAAAATTATATATATATATATATATATATATATATATATATATATATATATATATATATATTTTTTTTTTTTTTTTTTTTTTTTTTTTTTTTTTTTTTCATAATAAAAATATTTGTTCTATAAGTATATTCATCGGCAACAAAAGATATGTATTGGCAATAAAAATATAATTATTCAAAATATAAAATATTAATAAAAGTGATACATATTTATTGAATCAATATTCTGTTGTGTCACAATAAAAAATATTTATCTGCAATGTGCTAAAAAATATGTTGGGTAAAATTATCATGTGGGATATGACACGGTTTTGTATCAGCGAATTTCATTGGCTCTGTGAAACCTAATAATGGCAGCCTTTATTTGATTACACAGAGCGCTGCCATATTGTTTTGGTTCGCAGTTTATGGTCAACTCGTTTCGACCATAGTCAATTCGCTACTTTTGATTCTTGGTCACATCGCACCCCCGGACACAAGTCAACTCAGTATTTCTCTCGTGTGTTGCAGTTTCTTTGTTTTGGATGTGACTTGTAATCCGCGCGGAATAACGGGGCTCATCATTGACCATTAGTCCATACGTGTCTAGCGGTCCTAATGTTTCCATGCAGACTGGGAAACTAGAGCTAAAGTTCTCATAGAAGTGGTAACAAAACTGCAACAAAGTCTCTATAACACCCTAGGTAACCGGCAAACATGGGGGTATCTAAGGACGAAAATCTAAGCAGCGAGTTGACCAAGGATCAAACCACCGGAAATTTTGTCGAGCCAATGAAATTATCTGTTACAAGGCTACTGTACATCATATCCCACAATGCTAATTTTACCCAATATATATATATATATATTAACTTACAATGAATATTACTTTTTTGTAAAAATTGTCAATAGTTCTTTTTTTTTGGCAAATAAATATATATTCTATATATTGTGATTTTTTATTGTCCACATAAAATATTGTATCAATGCATATTTAGTTTGCAAAAATTATATATACATCGCACATAAATATTTTTATTGTGAATAAATGTATTTTTATTGCCTATGAATATTTTATCGTAAATAAATATATTTCTACTGGCAATAAATATTCATGTAGCAATATATTTTTTTATCGCAAATAAATGTTTTATTGTGAATAAATATATTTTATTGGCAATAAATATATCTTAATATAGAATACATATTTTTAATATGGAACAAATATATTATCAGATACAATATTGCAACGTATATCACGCCATAGTCTTCTTTTCGGTGTGAAAAGTTATTTTCGGTCTTCAGTTTGACTGGTAATTAGTGTTATCGTTCAAATCTCTACATGACTGTGTTCCATGCACTTCTCGCGGGGCTGGTACTGCTTCATATATTTGACACATGCAAACCACGTGTATTTGTTTTGTTTTTTTTGTGTTGACGGAAATACGAAACACGCGTGCGCAGTTATCGGAAAATCCGGGCACCTGTCATAACTCCAAAAATCAACATGGCGGCTCAGGGTGAGGGTGGAGGAAAAGATGACATCAAAACACACTTTATCACCCGAGAAGGAACATACAAGCTCATGCCACTTTCGGAATATTCAAAACCATCACGTGTACCTTACAATGGCCAAACAAATACGCCTGTCAAAGTGTCTTTCATTAACGTAGACGACGGGACGGCATCCGATCGAATTTGTTTCAATGTTGGCAGGGAACTTTATTTTTACTATTACAATGGTGTGCGAAAGGTGAGAATGCAAAAGATGTCAGCTGTAGTAGTAGAGACGCCATTGCTACTTAGCATATGCAGCATGAATTTTTATAATACAAGGTTTTTGATATGATAAGTTTTCTATTTTTGACATTTCGAAATTTATTGTTACCCCACCCACAGGCCCTTGATACTCGACTCGGAAGTGTACCTGGCGAGATTTGCCTAAGGCTAGCATTCTTATGTTGTGCTTTGTAGTGACTTGGCCATCTTGTGCAATGACCTAACTATTTCAAGAATGCTCTCTCAACGCCAAAGCTGCAGGAATGCCAGACATGTCAGACTAAAATTTGTTACTCACAGTGCTTTCAACAATCATCCTTCGGAAAGACATTTTTACTTAAGGTTTTACTCTAATTGACGTTTGAGAATGTCTTATCAGAAACAGTTTCATTTCTGTTCCTATGCTTTTTTTTTTTTCAAATATTTACCACAAAGTAAATTATAGGGAGTGGCTAGATGTACAGTCCCGTTTCTTTAGCCTTGTAGGCGAGATATGGGCCCCTTTAAACTGTCAGTAGAGATACAAGTCCTTATCCCTAGAGGTTTAGCTAGAGATACAGTGGATGATAATTTTTACCCTATTAGTTGTTGTCTAATTAGGCAATATTTTATCTCTGAAGAAGACACCAAATAACTTTAAAATCTCAATTTTCAAATTTTAATACTTCTCAACAATGCCATTGTTGTTGTTGTTTGACTGGTTTATACCTGTTAGGCTAATGCTTTGAAATGTAACAAACGGTTAACCAGGACAATATTATTATTATAAATATATCTCTAATAATGTCATTGCTATGATGCTAACACCAATATTAAAAAAATGTCTTCAGGTCTATTTACATGTAATAGTGAAACCTGTTGAGATTAAAGATGTAAATAATAGTATAGTGGTGTACCAGTGATCAGTTACAATCATCATACAGTGCAGGGACTCAGTTTGACATCAGCCATCGGCCATTTCCAGATGTCCGAAAGTTTTCTGACCTGGTTGGACACATTGTCGGATTGCCATTTTTGGCTTGTAATATATGGATTTCTACTGTTGTTTACAATTTATTTTTGATGCTGATCTTTATCTTGTAAAACGACCGATGATTGGTCAATCTAAGATGTACTGGACCACTTATCAAACATTATTGATTTTTTTGTGATGTTCAGTTTAGTTTCGTGCAGGCAAACCAAGTGAACCAGTCTAATTTGTTTGTCCAAAACATAGACAAGGCCGAATCCTGTTTAAGTTACTTCCCTCGATCTCATTGAATTTGTTTACATGTGCGAGGTGAAATATTACATTCGTGATTTTGAAAAGGGTTGGACATAACATCGCACAAAGAATGCCCCTTAGAAAGCAACAAAATAATGTTGACATTTTTCATGCCGAAATCCAGCAGTGACCAGATGGAATCCCTGCAAGGAAATGGCGATAATGATGCCAGGCCCCCTACCCACTGCTGAATCCACAGTAAAAGATTTTCTAGCTTTTATAATTTGTCCAAGAAAATTTCAGAATGTCTGGAAGAACCAGCTGCCATTTGGACAGATGTCCGGAACTGATTTTGGTCTAGCTGAATCACTGCTGAGTGTTACAGTTTACTTTAGTACTATTAGGTTTTGATTAATCAAGCCCAACTTGTTTAATTAATCAGGTAAAAGTAGATTTTATAATTTTGCCAATGTTGTTGTCCTCTACATTGTTTTGGTCTTATTCTGTCCCTCAACATCTACATGTAGTATACCTTTCAGATCCGAACTGATAGAAGAAAAGCATATACCAAATTTTAAGAAATCTTGAGAGAAGCCTTTATTTCCACTTGGCTTTAACTTTGGACTTGGATTCCTGGTAGATACCGATTGTGGCTGCAATTTTGTCAGACGAGCAGTGTTAACTGGATTACCTGCATGAGAATATATTTGGTGCAGGGATGTGGAATCACCAAATTTTATAACTTGTCCATGGTCAAGTAAATGATCAAAGTCTACTTGTCCATCCAATATTTACTTCATGGAAAATTGATTTTTTATCGCAACCTGCTTGTAGCAGGGTGCGATATAGGCGTCCGATTGTCCGTCCGTCCGTCTGTCAACATTTATGTCGACGTTCGACATTTATGTCAAAGTTAGTATTCTTATCAACTACAAGACTAAACAACCATCAAACCTTGCATGAAACATCTCCCTGACCTCCTGACTTTGCAACATAGGCGTCCGCTTTTCCGTATGTCTGTCCATTCATCCGTCTGTCTGTCAACATTTATGTCGAAGTTCGACATTTATGTCAAAGTTAGTATTTTAATCAACTACAAGACTGAACAACCATCAGACCTTGCATGAAACATCTCCCTGACCTCCGGACTTTGCGACATAGGTGCCCACTTTTCCATTCGTCTGTCTGTTCGTCTGTCTGTCTGTCCGTCTCTTAACAGTTCTGTTATGTCGAAGTTCGACATTTATGTCAAAGTTAGTATTCTAATCAACTACAAGACTAAACAACCATCAAACCTTGTATGAAATATCTCGCTGACCTCCTGACTTTGTGACATAGGTGCCCGCTTTTCCATTCGTCCATCCGTTCGTCCGTCCGTCTCTTAACAGTTCTGTTATGTCGAAGTTCGACATTTACGTCAAAGTTAGTATTCTAATCAACTACAATTCTACAACAACCATCATACCTTGCATGACACATCTCCCTGACCTACTGACTTGGCAGATATGTTGACCCAGTGACCTTGACCTATATTTTGCGCTCCATTGACTTTGACACAATTTACGTTGACATTCCAGATCTTCTCAACTATAAGGTGTACAACTACCAAACCTTGCATAGTGCTTCTCCTAGAGGTACAGACTTGGCAGGTACCTTGACCCGGTGACCTTGACCTATAGTTTGCACTCCAGTGACTTCGACATATTTTGCGTCGACGTTCGATATCTCCTCAACTATAAGGCCTACAACCATCAAACCTTGCAAAGTGTTTCTCCTCAATGTACTGATTTAGCAGATACCTTGACCTGGTGACCTTGACCTATATTTTGGCTGCAGTGACTTCGACATAATTTACGTCAACGTTCCAGATCTCCTCAAGTGTAAGACCTCTAGCCACCAAACCTTGCATAGTGCTTCTCCTATATGTACTGACTTGGCAGGTATCTTGACCTGGTGACCTTGACCTATATTTTGCGCTCCAGTGCCTTTTTACACATTTTACGTCAACGTTCAATATCTCCTCAACTATAAGTCCTACAACCATCAAACCTTGCATAGTGCTTCTCCTCAATGTACGGACTGCAGGTACCTTGACTGGGTGACCTTGACCTATATTTCACGCTCCATTGACTTTTACACCTTTTACGTCACCCTTCAATATGTCCTCAACTATAAGGCCTTCAACCACCAAACCTTATATAGCACTTCTTCTCGATGTACTGACTCGACAGGTACCTTGACCTGGTGACCTTGACCTATATTGTGCACTCCAGTGACTTTGACACATTTTATATTGATGTTCGGTATCTCCTCAAATATAAGACCTACAGCCACTAAACCTTGCATAGTACTTCACCTCATTGCACTGGCTTGGCAGGTACCTTGACCCAGTGACCTTGACCTATATTTGACACATTTTATGTTGATGTTTGATAACTCCTCAACTATGAGGCCTACAACCACCATACCTTGCATTGTGCTTCTCCTTGATGTACTGAATTAGCAGGTACCTTGACCCGTGACCTTGACCTATATTTCATGCTCCAGTGACTTTTACACATTTTACGTCAACGTTCCATTATCATTGGGCTGTATGATACGAAAAGTCAGTGCTGAAGATATAGCCATCAGAGGGAATGGGACTGGCCTGGAATATATGTGCCCCACTAGGCACTTTGTCTACATTTTTTTCAACCCAGTTTTCCAAGTAAGCACAGCTAAGAATGAAATAAACTTATTTAATAACCACATTCTGATTGTGGCTCCTGTGACTTTTGCGCCAGCAGGTGCGATGACGCCTTCCGCGGAATTCTTGTCTTATTTCTCAAAGAAAACATAAGTTGTGGTGTTTTCTTTGAGAAATAAGAAAAAAAAAATATATGTCATAATCTGGATACTCTGCTTAGCTAGAGCTGTGAAGTTCTTGTCCCAAGACAGTTAATTGAAATTTCTTACTTGTCCTCAGGGAAATGGGAAAAGTTGGACAATTTGGCATGGTATTTCCACAGCAGTTTGGTGAATTCATCTGACTACAAAATATTTCCCTTTAAAATATCATGATTACATTATACTGCTGACGAAAGTTCTATATCACATGTTGAAATTTGCATAAAGGTAGGCAGTGACCCTTGTGTATACGTGTATGTGAGCCTCTTCACATTTCCTCTTGTTTGTAATCAGAGAGTCAAGACCAGCTAAAGCTGATTGTCCTATACAATGCCCTTTTTTCTATGGTTGAATTTTATTGTTTTATTATTTTGGATATCACAGTATGCTTTAATGCTTTAGTAATCAGCCATTCCAACTGTTATCAGTGTCAAGCATTCATTTTTTGTGTTTTTTTTTTTTTTTTTAACAGGCAGCTGATTTAACAAAACCAATAGACAAGCGGGTATACAAGGGTACATTCCCAACATGCCATGATTTCAACACACTGCTTGTTTCCAGTGAAAGTGTACGGCTTCTTGTTGGTTTCACAGCAGGACAGGTGCAGCTAATAGATCCGATTAAGAAAGAACTTAGTAAATTATACAATGAAGAGGTGAGTATTAATCTTCAACATTTTACAACTGTGACCTATTGTACTTGGTCTAATTACTTTGCCATCTTTTGCATCATTTCTGTACTTTATGTACATGCTTAGTTATATGTATACTTGTAGAGTTGAAGGGCCATTAGGCCTATATTTCTGAAATAAAATTATGTTATCTTATTATCTTATCATCAAATTGCAACCACCCTGGTATTCAAATTTATTCTGAATAAAAGGTACACCTACAGTATATTAGGCATACACCTTTTCCCTAACAAGGACTCCCAACATTGGTGCATTATTTTATGACCATGACCTGTTTTTCATGGTCAAATGACAACCAATGTATTGGTTAGGAATTTAACAGTGAGTCAGATAAAGACTGCAAAAATCTAAATTTTATCTAAAGAACAAATAGTCAAGTGTACATGTAGATTGAACATATTATAATCTTGCCCTAGACACATGTGTTTGGCCAACTGGACCTCATCAGTTGTGTTTAAAGGGAAAAGCAATATTGGTGAAGAATGCATTTTAGATGAAAGACACTGATGAATCATACATTTTGGCGCAAATTTGATCAAAATTGGATACGTTAATCAAGGGCATCACCATTTTGGATATTTAATTAGGTTCCAAAGATTTCAGTAAATGAAATAAAATCTCCTTTCTTGCAAAAAGCAGAGTAATTCTCAAGCAAAATCTATGTGTCTAAAGAAGAATCTATACTGTACATAAAAATGGGGTAAAAATATTGCTGCTAATATTATTTATTTAGGTTTTGCATATTTAAGGCTCAATAAATATTCAAAATGGTTCATCCGATTTTGATCAGATTTACATCAAAATCAGTCTTGGCAAAAAGTGCAGGACTGCCTGACAAAACTGGCATTTTTTCATTTTGTCCTGCAAAAATTTTTAGTCTGTCTGACAAATGATCTGTGAATCTTAGCAAAGAAAATACACAAAAAATGTAATATTCTGACAACAAATATGCCTTCAGTCCTGCAGACACGACTTATCTGTCCTGCAAAAGATTACAGTCTGTCGGACAGCTGTCCTGCATCACTAGAAAAGATTTCACGAAGACTGCAAAATGCATTTATTTGTACAGCTGTTGTGTTATATATACATGTACCTTGTTTACAAACATTGCCTTTCCTTTTAAGACATACCTGATAATATACGCCAAAACAAGTTTAAGCAGGAGAGTTATGAGTTACACAAAAAATATTGTCGAACAAGTATAAAAGTTTTTAGCCGTGGCGCTTGGGGCAGGGCCAGTCAGTGAGAGTGGATTGGGGTCAGGGTCAAAATCGTACATTTTTAGCTCACCTGAGCCGAAGGCTCACAGGTGAGCTTATAGTATGTCTATCCTCTGTTGTCATCTGGTCTGTCGTCTGTCAACATTAACAAACATCTTCTCTTCTGAAACCACTGGGCTGATTGAAGTCAAATTTCATGTGGGGCATCCATGGGATGGGGGAACGAAAGTTTGTTCGTGGGGTCCAGGTCACATGACCAAGATGGCCACCATGTCCATATATGGTAAAAACCCTTCAAGAATTTTCTTCTTCCAAACCAGTAGGCCGATTGTCATAAAACTTGGTACGTAGCATTGGGGACTCGAGCCAATCACAGTTTGTTCAGATGATGACACTTGGATGAACTTGACCAATTATAGGCCAAGGTCAGATTTGTTTGCATAGACTTTTGTACGGGAAAAAGTCAATTCCTTGTATTTTTAGCTTGCAGGGACTATGTCCCTGGAGAGCTGATGTTGTTACCCAGTCGTTGGCATCGGCGTCTGTCAGCATCCGCGTTAGCACAATGTTTAAGTTTTCAAAGGTGTGTTTTGTTTTTAACTGTTTAAGGTACTGCTTTCATATTTGGCCTACGCCTACCTTAGGGTAAGACCTTTCAATAGCATACACCTCCATCCCCAAGTTAGACCCTTATGTAGGTCAAGGTCAGTTCTTACTTTGTCATTTACACTCATGTTTAAGTTTTGCATTTAAGTTCAGAAAAGTGTACATAACTGCAGAAATATTCAAGATAGGGCTTTAATATTTGGCCCACACCAGCCTTAGAGTTAGACCTTTCAATAGCACACACCCCTTCCTCAGTTTGACCTTCAGCCTAGGTCAAGGTCAGGTCATACTTTGTCATTTGAACCCATGTTCGAGTTCTGCATTTAAGTTTTGAAAAGTGTTTGTAACTGCTGAAGTATTCAAGATACCCCTTTAATATTTGGTCCACACCAGTGTTAGGATAAGACCTTTCAATAGCACACACCCTTTCCTCAGTTTGACCTTCTGCCTAGGTCAAGGTCAGGTCATCTTTGTCATTTACACCCATGTTTGAGTTCTGCATTTAAGTTCTGAAAAGTGTTCGTAACTGCTGAAGTATTCAAGATGCCACTTTAATATTTGGCCCACACCTACCTTAGGGTAAGGTCTTTCAATAGTACACACACCCTCCCTCAGTTTGACCTTCTGCCTAGGTCAAGGTCAGGTCATACTTTGTTATTTGCAGCTGTGTTTAAGTTTTGAAAAGTGTACATGACTGCTGAAGTATGTAAGATATAGCTTTCATATTTCATCCACATCAACCTAAAGCATTCAGCAAGTAAGATATAGCTTCCTTATTTTGTCCACACCAACCTAAGGAAAGATGTTTCAATGGCATATACCCCATTCCTCAGTTTGACATTCTTCCAACATCCAAGTCCGGTCAGTCTCTGTCATTTACAGCTATAAGTTCTGCATTTACCGTAATCTTTAATACCGGTATTTAAAGATTGTTTTCTTATCCGATCAACCCTTTCCGACTAGCTGTGTTGTCTTCTGACAACTCTTGTTCAGAAACTGTTGGAGCCTGTGGTCTGAAAATTGGTAGGTGCAGTGAGCTAAATGAGTAAATGAAACTACGAGTATTCAAGGTCCTTGATCTTGGCCCAGGGCCATTCAGATATGAAAATTATAACTTGTTTTTCTCAGAAACTGCTGGGCCATTTGTAACCAAATTTCATACGAAAGTTTTTTTAGGAACAAGAAAATGAAAATTAATTAATATGAGTTTGGTCACATGACCCCCCATATAAGGTCAAAACCCTTTTAAAATCTTCTTCTCAGGAACCAGTGGGCTGATTATTATGAAACTTGGTATTTAGTATTGGGGACTCAAGCCAATCATAGCTTATTCAAATGATGAATCCTGGATGGCCTTGACCTATTTTAGGCAAAGTTCAACTTTGATTGCATCGACTTTTGTATGGGAAAAAGTCAAAACTCTATTTTTCAGAACTATTCCAGACTATGCTCTGAAAATTTGTAGATGCAGGTAGCTAAATATGTAAATGAAACTACATGAGTAACCAAGGTCAAGGTCATTCAGCTATGAAAATTAAAACTTGTTTTTCTCAGAAACCACTGGGCCATTTGTAACCAAATTTCATAGGAAAGCTTTTAGGAACAAGGAAATGAAAATTAATAAATTTGAGTTTGGTCACTTGACAAATATGTCTGCCATGTCCGTATATGGTAAAATCATTTTAAAACCTTCTTCTTCGGAACCAATGGACCGATGCCTTTGAGACTTGGTATGTAGTATTGGGGCTTGGGGCCCATCATAGTTTATTCAGACGATGACTGGCTTGACCTTGACCCAATTTACAGCAAGGTCAAATTTGGTCGCATATGCTTTCATATGGGAAAAAGTGGAAATTGTTAATTTTTTGGAAACTGTTGTTGCCTGTGAACTTTAATTTTGTGTTTGCAATCAACTAAATGAGTAAATGAAGCTACATGCATAACAAAGGTCAAGGTCACTCCTTGACCTTCGACCTTAGCACAGAATTTAACATAATCAGCATATGGTACAGACCCCTGGGTCATGAGGTAAGCCCCATAACAGGAGCCTGGCTTCCATTAAGCATATTAACAGTTCATGGGACAGTCTTCTATAATGACCTTCAAATTCATTTCAGAAAACAATCAACACTCAGGTGAACTGTTTAGGACCATTGGCCCTCTGGTTGGCTCACCTGAGTATGATGTGCTATAGGTGAGCTATTGTGATCACCCTATGTCTGTTGTCGGTCCGTCGTCAACATTGACTTGTGCATTTGCTAGAGGACACAGTTTTGTTTCAGTCTCAGTGAAACTTTACCAAAAACCAAAATGTTTGCCCTGAGATTCAAATATGAATAAAAAACTAGATCACTATGGTCAAAAACTAGGTCACTAGGTTGAATTTCTTTAAAAACTTGTGTGCTCTCAAGAGGCCACCATTTTGCTTCAATTGTCATGAAACTACTAGAATGTTTGTTTTGATAATATCTGGGGCAAAATTCAAATTAGAATATGGGTCATGTGGGGTTAAAAACTAGATCTCCAGGTCAGATTTCTTAATAACCTTGTCTGTACTCTAGAAACCACAGTTCTGCTTCAATCTTCCAGAAACTATGGGTCTTGTGGGGTTAAAATGTAGGTCAAATTTCTATAACACTGTGTGTGCACTCTAGAAGCTACAGTTTCTAATCTTTATGAAACCTTACCAGAATGTTTGTTTTGTTAATATCTCGGTCAATATCAAATATAGGTCGGGGGTGGTCGGGAGTGGCAATGGTGTCCTGTATCTTACGTCACCGGGGCGTCCAACTGAAATTGGCTTACAGTTGGGCAAGGCCTGCTATCCTTGTAGCAGGTAAGGGTAGAGGGGGAATGTTTTTATTTCTTCTGTTTCTTCACTTTCATTCCTGTTCCTATTTCGTCCCTAATCATCTCTTTCATCTCCTCTACTATCTCTTCTATCTCTTTTCTCCCTTTCTCTGGGAGACGACACAAAATGATCCACAAGGGTTGACGTGTCGTTAAACCCCAACACAATCAAATCAAATATAGGTCATGAGGAGTCAAAAACTAAATCATTAGGTCAAATTTCTTTAAAACCTTGTGTGCACTCTAGAGTCTTCATTCTTCATGAACCCTTATCAGAATTTTTTTCTTGATAACATCTCAGTCAAGTTTGAAAATGGGTTTAATATGTGGGCTCAGTCTAGGTCACTAGGTCAAATGTCTTTAATTTTTGACTGAACATGAATGATTGGATGATATCTTAGTCAGGTTGGAATATAATTTGATATTTGGTATGTAGCTTCATCTAGTAAACCTTTATCAAGATTATTCAAATTACAGCCATCGGGTCCAAAATGGCCCTGCCCCTGGGGTCCCTTGTTATCTCACCTGAGCACAATGTGTTCATGGTGAGTTATCATGGTCTGTCGCCATCCACTTTTGTTGTAGTGTCCTATCATAATTTCTTTATTGAATGGATTTTTAACCAAACCCTTTGGAATGATCCTTTGGGGGTCTTCTTTGAAATTTGTTTGAATTCCAGATAAAAAAAAAAAAATGAGGCCCTGTTTGCCATGTACAGAATTGCTGCACAATTTTATAAGACCGTTGTGTCACTCTTGAACATTAAATTTATACAAAAATCTTAGGGCAGTCTTCTTGTGTGAAACTTCAATATTCAGCATGCAAATTTGTTAGCACAGGTGAACAATATACTTCCATCATGGTCCTTGTAATTCCAAACATGATCGTGTAACATATCAAACTGAATCATTGAATGGCATGAAAAATAAAGCAAGTATCTTCTTAAAACATCATATATGGGATTGTTGGAGTGGGGTGGTGGATGGATGGGGATGTGGGTCAAAATTACAGTGTTTGAAGATGGTCATGTACATGTAGCATACAGAATCATATGGCATGACGAGTAGAACTCTTAACAGCAAAACAAAATAATTTTTATGCCCCCCCCCCCCCCCCTTTTAAAATACATGTACTTAGTGGAATGGCAAACAGTGCAGACCCTGATCAGATCTGGATCTACAATGTTTGCATATGTCATTTTGCCAGAAACTGGTGTTCAAAATTTGAGGACATTTACAGTAATATTTTCATAGTCTGTTTGAATTTACTTGGACTAACTTTGAAGTAGAGAAGCATATGTTTACCATTGCTTTTATTCATAATTCTGTTTTTCTCTCATTTCAGAGATTAATAGACAAATCAAAGGTAACGTGTATAAAGTGGATACCCTGTTCTACAAACCAGTTTCTTGTCTCTCACAGTAGTGGACAAATGTATGTGTTTAATGAGGAACTTCCATGTGGGCCTACCCCACCCCACTATCAGTCTTTCAAACAAGGGGACTGTTTTGCTGTTTACACGTGTAAAGCAAGAAGTACAAGAAATCCCCTGTACAGATGGGTAATTGGGCAAGGAGCAATCAATGAATTTGCATTCTCACCCTGTTCAAGATATTTAGCAGTAGTTAGTCAAGACGGTTATTTACGAGTGTTTAATTATGATTCTATGGATTTAATAGGTACAATGAAAAGTTATTTTGGTGGTTTATTATGTGTGTGCTGGTCACCGGATGGTAAATACATTGTAACAGGTGGTGAGGATGATCTAGTGACCGTGTGGTCTTTTCATGAAAAGCGGGTCATCTGCAGAGGTCAAGGCCACAAGTCATGGGTTAGTGTAGTAGCCTTTGATCCATACACATCAACGACAGAGACTGATAGCTGCGATGTTAGTGGAAGTGAAGATGAATTAATTCACAGTCATTATAGCACTGATCCAAATGTGTCAGATAATTCACCTTTCTTGAATGGCATTCACCCTAGGACAAATCTGAACACTAATGGTAATCATACACATTCTTCAAATCCATTGAAAACAAGTGCTAATTCCAATATAATATGTTACAGGTTTGGCTCTATAGGACACGATACAATGTTATGTCTTTGGGATTTAACAGAAGATGTAATCAAACATCCTGTTGGCAGATTACGGACTAGTGTATTAGTGGCAAACACAAACAGTAATTTTATGAATACAGTTCCCCGGTGTACTCCTAAAACTAACTGTGTATCAAACGACGTGTCTGTGATTGATGGACATGCATATGCAATAGGAAATTCTTTGAGTACAACAGCAAAGTTTGCAACTTTATCACTAGGTGATAGAAAAGAATCACAAGACAAAAAAGAACACAAAAGAAACTTTAGTTTGGCAGGTAGAAGTAGTGATAAAAACTCTGCTGCTAAAGCAAACCATATAAGGCCTCCAGATAATGCCTTAAAACTTTTAGGTACAGCAGCATGTCCTAGAATGTCAGAAGCACCATTGTTAGAACCCTTAATTTGTAAAAAAGTGTCTGTAGACAGATTAACGTCATTAGTATTTAGAGAAGAATGTTTAATCACTGCATGTCAAGAAGGGCTTGTGTATACCTGGGCAAGGCCTGGCACAGTTGTAAGTATAATCTTTGATTCTTTATAAAAAGTAAAGTTTTTGTTCTACTTTGTGGTACCACCGGTATATGTATGCCCAGGGCTGCCAGGGGTATGTACATATAGTTTTTTTTTTTTTTGCTTTTCCATTAGTGCGTTTGTTCATATGTACATGTTGGTATTGGCTTACAGTTGGGCAAGGCCTGCTATCCTTGCAGCAGGTAAAGGTGAAGGTGAAGGGGAAATGTTTTTATTTCGCTTTTTTTTTTTTTTCCACATTTATTTTCCTTTCTCCCCTGTCCCTCTCTTTCATCTCCACTACCTTTTCTATGCAAGTCTGGATCATAGCTCGAGACAAGGCACTTTATTTAACAGAAAAGTATTGATATGTTTCTGATTTCTTGACAAAAAACGTATGTTGTGGGTAGATGATTTCGTTAGAACTGCGACACAAGTTCTGATTAACCTCTTAGAGGACTAAGCCTACCCAGGAAAAAGTGTGGTAAGTTAAACTGACAGCGCTTGACGTTACCCTAATGGGTTGAACAGGGCAGTAAAATCTCAACACAAACAAACAAACATTGCACAGGACTCAAAACTTCCACTCATTTGCTTGTATTTACAAATAGCAGGTGGGACAGGACAAGCAGAAATATTGAATGTACTGGTCCAACAGGATGAGTAATTGTATAATATGGTGTTAGAGGATTTCTATCCTTTGCTTAGCACTCTAGGTAGAAGTTTCAACTGATGACATTTTTTGTTTTTTTTTATTTTTCCCAGAAAGTAGCATGTGACATTTCATGCACATTGTCTCAAGTGGAGACAATGTGCATGAAATGTCAAATCCTGATTTCTGGGAAAAATAAGAAAACTACATTGATTTGTTGTCTGCTGAATTAGTCGAGAGAGTGGTAAAGATGCCCACTCAGTTGATTTGAAAACATTTTAAAAACATGTCATGAGTACTCATTAGAAGGGCCTCCTAAAGGCACTTCTAATGAGTGCCCATAATACATATGTATATGTTTCCATGGTGAATAAAGAAAGGTGTTGTTTTTGATAGCCCTCTTATCTAGAGCTGTGGGATAGTTTGGGTTTGTGGCAAGCCCATGCAAAAACGTGTCTTCAGGCATATACAGACAGCGAAGGCCCAGATTAGCCTGCTTCTTCAGTCTGATCAGGGCCCACACTGACCACAAACAGAACCATTGGATATCATTATAGAATGTCTCAGTGGAGACAAAATGCCTGGATGAGAGTTTGAGCATGAGCAGGATGAATCAGGCCCCGAGGTTATAAAACTTTTTTCATGCTCAACTCAGCTGAGCATGAAAATTTCTCTGCTAATAAATATGAAAATGTCTTTTTATTAGCAGAGAAATTTTCATGCTCAGCTACATTTAGCAAGAAAGAATTAAGATTTGTTAGTAATTAGAGATTTATTAAGAGGACAAATTTCATGCTCCTCTGAGTTGAGCATGAAAAATGTTTTATAACCTTGGGGCCTGAATCTCGACTTTTTGCGCATGCTCAAAGATATCTTTTCAGTTGGCGTGGTCCATATGATGGTGTGCATGGCTCAAAATGGATAACATTTTCTTCTTTTTGCAGGGCTTGACACAGCAGCATGCTGTGGTAAGTACTTTCTTACCTATATAACTTTGGACAGAAAAGAAAAAAAAAAAGAATTTGATTTATTCATCTGGATATTGTTTGTCTGGAATGGCAGAAATACTGTTTTGTGTCTGCTTAAGTTACTTGTGTGTGCATGCATGCCTGCATAGTGATACTTTTAGAATAATGTAAAATGCATGGATATGCCAGTTTCAAACCGAAGGAGGTTTGAAAACAAACACACCCGTAACACCAGATAAGGCACATTTTTTAACAAAAAAGTACTGATATTTTCCTTATTTCTCCATGAAGACATAGGTTGTGGGTACACATTAGAAGCACCTTGCCGAGGAGCTTCTAACGACTACCAAAAACATTTCTTTTATGGAGAAATAAGTAAAATAATTTTTGGATACACCCTCTTATCTGGAGGTGTGTTGAAAGCCAAAAGAATTTTAAAAAAAATCCCATGCAGCAGCAAGTTATATCAGGATGACTATCAAGTGATGGAATTCACAATTTTATAGAGGGACTGGATAACTATAGATAGTACATGGGTCTAGATAAGGATGGGTATCAGGTTAATGGTTTTCTTATTTCTCGAAGAAAACATATTTTGTGGGTACTCATAAGAAGCGCCTCGCTGAGGCGCTTCTAATGAGTATACACAACATATGTTTTCGTCGAGAAATAAGAAAAATACAGATACTTTCTGGTTGAAAAAAAAGCACCTTATCAAGAGCTATGATAGTAGATTCTCCTTCATTTTTTACAAGGGTCTGGCCTCGATGGCTCAGTTGGATGCACCTCTGCCTGGTGATCAGGAGGTCATGGGTTTGATCCCCTCCAGGTCTGGCAAAATTCTTTTGGGAGATTGGTCATGAAATATTTTCTACAGTTCTCTCTCTTCCACTGATTCAAGAAAGGCAATTGTCAGTTTCTGGCAAAAGAATGTACACAAATACTGGTCAGTTGCCTACAGGACTAACCCTGCCCAGGAAAAGTGGTTAAGTAAACTGACTGGCTCGACATGACCCTAATGGGTTGACTGGGTCATGAAACCCCAAGTCAACTCAGTTTGCACAAGGGAGACACTTTTTGTGACTTCCAGTTTGCCTTCCTGCAGAACTAGTCCCTTCTGAAATGGTGTGTGTACTTTAAAGGGAATGAATGTGAGTACATGTACATTGTATGTGCAAGGTGATTCAGATGAGGACCACAGCATTAGTTCAATGAAATCATAGCTCCAGATAAGCAAGGCTATCCACTTAATATGTTTCTTATATCCATGAAAACATGTTGTGGGTTCACATTAGTAGTGCCTCAATGAGATTTCATAGGGAAATAAGAAAAATATCAGTACTTGTCAGTTGGAAAAAAAGCACGTTATATGGAAATGTTGAAGTGAAAAAACATAAAATACATTTGATTTATATGTACCAATTATTTAGTTC
This sequence comes from Anodontia alba, assembly GCA_964016985.1. Taxonomy (NCBI): domain Eukaryota; kingdom Metazoa; phylum Mollusca; class Bivalvia; order Lucinida; family Lucinidae; genus Anodontia; species Anodontia alba. The sequence goes on from OZ024823.1 coordinate 106,596,847, forward strand.
TGTGATTTGTCAGTATTAAAGAAAAAAATGTTTTGATTTATTGATTGAGTGATTTAAATCATAAAAAAAAAGGGGAAGATTAAACAAAACCATCAGTCAACAATGACTCATTGTATTTTTATTATTTATTCACTTATTTATTTTTTGTGCTTTCAGGAGAGTTTGTGACAGTGAAGCGTCCTGTGATCGTCATTAGAAGACAACCTTTCTGCACTTGTGATATTGTTGTTGATCTATTAGAGGCTTATAACCCACTGTACCTCCTGTTTAATCCTATTCTCTAGACAAGACAGAATTTTCTCAACAAGACAGCTATCCAGATACATATGTTGTTTCTCTGAAAATATGTTATGAATCCTCATTTATTAGAATAGATTCACTGAGACATTTCTAATGAGTTTACTTGACATGTTTTTAAGGAGAAACAAGACTACCGGTATGTCAGTATTTTGGTCTACACAATGCAGCTGATCTCGAATCCTGTTTTTACTCTAAAGTGCTAACTCCCGCTTTCAAAATTGTAGCTTACTACATTCTAAATTATATATATATATATATATTTTCAGAGAAAATAAGATGGTATATCATGTGAATCATCTGCTAGGCAGGCAGTTCACATGTAATATCAAGCTATATATTCTCTGAAAAAAAAATAAAATAAAAATGTCATCAACTGCAGTTGTAATTTTCTTTTTAAGGTTAAACTGTCATCCAGTACATAACTATAGTAGGCACACCTTTCAGCAAAAATATATGGATAGTTTTCTTATTTCTCAAAAAAATAAGCGTACATTGTGGGTTTTCATTAGTAGCATCTTCACAAGGCACTACTGATGAATACAGATAAAATACATTTTTATGAAGAAATAAGAAAAATAATGGAGTAGTTCTCTAGAGCTTAGTATGTTTTTTGTTGTCATTCAACTGAGTTCTGTCAACTTACTATGGTAAATTTCCTAAAATTTCTAACATTTTATTTTTTAAACTGTTTTGGCCTAAACTTTGCTTTTTCACACCTGGTACTCGTAAGTGGTAGCCGGTGATTATGCACTCAAAATCTTTATGGGAACTTCCAGCCATGACTTACAAGACATCCAAATGTCAACAAATGGATAAGTTCTCCTGATTTATGTAATTTTAGGCAATTTCATAGGCATATTTTGAAAAATCGGACAATGCTGTTCACAGCAACTTTCATTTCTGCATCAGAAAAGATAGAAGTTGGCTTGAAAAAAAACAAGCGACTAATTTTGTTTTGTTTAATGTCACGCAGAGAAGGGTTGTCCGATATTCCTGTTTTGACTTTTTTTTTCCCCCATGTAAAATGAAGATATTTTCAGCTACATGTATCTGGGCTATGAAATACAGTCGACTCTCGTTATCTCGATTTCCAAGGGACTCTCTGATATAGTTCGAGATATCCGTAGTTCGACATATCAGGTTTGCAGAATTGAGGAAAAAATAATTTGATTAACCACATTTAACAAACTGATAGGTAATTGGACTTTTGAAGTTAGAGATATATTGAAAATATTGTTGAAAAGAGGAGAAATTGCTCCTTAGGAGCAATTTCTCCTCTTTTCTACAATATTTTCCATCTGTTATTAGGTTTTCATGTTTAGGCAGGGACCAGATTTTCACTTCGAGATAAGCGGTTATTCGAGATAAGCGAGGTCGAGATAACCAGAGTCAACTGTACTTATTTAACATATTAAATAAGACATACTGCAACCTACGCCTACATTGAAATACAAAGGATGCTAAATTTCCCAAGCATTTCATCGGGGACTGAAATATTTGTGCCAAATATGACTTAACAAGGCCAATTACCCCTTAATTGACCCTTACGGGGACAAGAAAGCCAATGGTCAGGTGTCTGATTACAAGGCCCCATTTTCAAAATATTCTATTTACATATAAACAAACACCATGAAAGGTTTTGCAAATGAGACAGCATGTGTCAAGAAAGTTTTGATATGGCACATTTGCATATATTTGAAGCTCTCAGTTGATCAAATTTGTATAGAAGTTTAATTTTACTATTGTAAAAATGGCTTTGTGATGTATAGGCTTTCTTTCCCCCCGTAAGTATTAATATGCCCTTAAGGGGTATTTGGCCTTGCAAGTCGTAGGTTGATTTGGTGAGGCAGAGGTGTCATGTATCTTACTTCACCGAGGTGTCCAACTGATACTGGCTTACAGTTGGGCAAGGCCAGCTATCTTACGTCACCGGGGCGTCCAACTGATATTGGCTTACAGTTGGGCAAGGCCTGCTATCCTTGTAGCAGGTAAGGGTAGATGGGGAATATTTTTATTTCTTCTGTTTCTTCACTTTCATTCCTGTTCCTTTCTTCCCTGTCCCTCTCTTTAATCTCTTCTACTATCTCTTCTATCACTTTTCCCCCTTTCTCTGGGAGATGACACAAAATGACCCACAAGGGTTGACGTGTCATTAAACCCCAACACAATCAATCAATGGGCAAGGCCAGCTATCCTTGCAGCAGGTAAGGGTAGAGGGGGAATGTTTTTATTTCTTTTGTTTCTTCACTATCATTCATTTTCCTTTCTCCCCTGCTCCTCTACTATCTCTTCTATCTCAGTTCTCCCTTTCACTGGGAGAAACCCCAACTCAGTAGCCTCGCAAGTCACATTCTGCACAAATATTTCAGTCCTTGGAACAAATGCTTGGGAAATTTAGCATCCTTTGTATTTCAACGTAGATGTAGGTTGTAATGCGTCTTATTTGATATGCTAAATAAGTACATTGTATTTCATAGCTCAGATGGCTGAAAATCCCTTCATTTTGCACTGAAAAAAAAAAAGTCAAAACAGGAATATCGGACTAGCCTGCTCCATGTGAAATTAAATAAAAACTTATCTGCTTGTTTTTTCAAGCCCACATCTATCTTTTCTGACACAGAAATGAAAGTTGTTGGGAATAGCAGTGTCCGATTTTTCAAAATATATATGAAATTGACTAAAAATCAGTAAATCTGAAGAATTTGTCCATTTGTTGACATAAGGATGTCTGGTAAGTCATGGCCGGAAGTTTGTGTAAAGATTTTGAGTGCATAACTACCGGCTACCCCTTACAAGATTACCAGGTGTGTTTTTATGCATATGTTTCTTAAAATAAGTTTACTGAGTGAAATAGCAAACAATGTAGACTCTGAGTCTGCAATGTTTGCATGTGTCATTTTGTCAGAAAGTTTGGTGCACAAAATTTAGGATATTTAACATACCAACTCTATATTCAACCACTGTTTACCCAGTCTCTTCATGATCTCAGCAGATTTACTTTACCACTGGATTTTAGTAAGTTTTTACATACATTTTGGAGATAAAAAAAGTCTTGACATTTAAGCTCACCTGGAGCACAGCTCCAGGTCAGCTGATGCCATGGCCTGTTGTCCGTCGTTAGCTTAAAGCTTTCACATTTTCGACATCTCCAGAACCATAAGTTAGATTGAGCTGAAACTTAGTGGGAGGCATTGTGGCAACATGGAGATTCAGAAATGCTAAAATCATTCCGTTCCGATATCCAAGATGGCCGCCATGGTGGCCATCTTGAAATTCTTCAAATAACATCTCTCAAACCGTAAGACGGATTGAGCCAAAACTTGATGGGAGGTGTCAAAGGGACACAGAGATGCATAATTGCTAAAATTGTTCCGTTCTGATATCCAAGATGGCTGCCATGGTGGCCATGTTGAAAATCTTCAAACGACATCTCCCAAATCATAAGTCAGATTGAGCAGAAACTTAATGGGAGGCAACGGAACGAATAGAGATTCAGAATTGCTAACATCGTTCGGTTCCGATATCCAAGATGACCGCCATGGCAGCCAACTTGAAATTCTTCAAATGACATCTCCCAAACCGTAAGTCAGATTGAGCTAAAACTTGATGGGAGGCATCAGAGCGACATAGACATTCAGAATTGCTAAAATCATTCCATTCTGATATCCAAGTTGGCCGCAATTGCAGCCATCTTGAAATTCTTCAAATGACATCTCCTCCCAAACCATAAGTCAGATTGAGTAAAAAAACTTGATGGGAGGCATCGGAGCATTATAGACATTCAGAATTGCTAAAATCGTTCAGTTTCGTTCCAAAATCCAAGATGGCCACCAAACATTCTTCAAACGACATCTCCTAAACCATAAGTCGGTTGAGCCAAGACTTGATGGGAGGCATCGGAGCGACATAGAGATTGCTAAAATTGTTCTGTTCGAATGTCCAAAATGGCCGCCGTCTTGAAAATTTCAAACCACATCTCCCAAACGGTAAGTCAGGTTGAGCCGAAACTTGATGGGAGGCATAGGGGTGACATGGAGACTCAGAACTGCTAAACGTTCAGTTTCAATATTCAAGGTGGCAGCCATGGTAGCAGTCTTAAAACTCTTCAAACAACAGATTCTGGATTGCTAAAGGCAATCTGATCTGATAGCCAAGATGGCCACCATGGCACCATGTAGCATATCATGGTCAGCCTAATTTTGTGCTGAAATTTTGTTTAATTATTAATCACTTGAACAGTCAGTTGTATTTAAATAACAAAATGGCACATGATGTTTTGTCATCTTTCAAACACAATTACAATGATTATAATTGCATTTTTGCAATGCAGCATTGCCAAATATAGCTGATCAGTGAAAGCAGATATGAACATACTCCATATGTTTACTTGAAAACAAAGATAAATGTGCTTTGATTTATGAAAGTAGAGATTTACAGATATGCCAAATGTTAGATTGTGAAATATAAAAAACATAGTTTTAGACCATTATGAGTAGATTTTATGTATGTTAAACAAACAAACACACACACAATGCTGGAATGTTGTTTAGATGCTGAACTAAAGTAGGTCTAGCTCTTTCCTGTTCTCATGTAGCATTATGTTGGTTTTCCCTGTTACAGACCTTCTGCATTTCTTGAGATTCCCCCCCCCCCCCTCCACCCCCCCCCCCCCTCCCCCTCAGCCACACCCAACCCCCAAACTTTTTTTTTTTCTACGTGTTAACATTTAGCATGCTGAGAAAATGTTGGCATTTTATTCAAATTTAAAGAGAATTTGATCAGAGTATGCAACCATAAAAATGAAGGTAGTCCAGTTAAAATTAATATATTATAAGCCATTTTGGGAATGATGGAGTGGAGTGGGGTTGGAGTGAGGGGAGAATGTAAAGTGGGAAACATTTGATGTCGGATGTGGAAAAAAGCCTTTCTGCTGTGTGTGGGTGATACTTTGAGAACTTATTGCTCACATGTGGCACAAATACAAAAAAAGTTTCAGAAGATAGCCCACTTAGAGGAGCAGTGGATACTGTAGAATGTATTGACAAAATTTTCAAGGGTTGATTGCAAGACTGTAGCAAGTCAGATAGTTGTTTTTCCCAATAAGTTAATCTCCTCACCATGAAGGCGTTATGAGCAATGGCACCTAAATTTGCATTGTTAACAAAGGGGTCAAAGTTGCCCCTAAACAAGGGTTTCAAAAATATGTTTGAGTTACTACAGTCTTGCGCTCAACCCTTGAAATGGAGAAGATCTACCTGCTGCTGATTAGTGGTCTTCACTGTTGTTTTCTGTGCTGTATAAGGGCCCTTTTCTCACTTAAAACCTCACTTGACCTTTACCATTGTAGGGGCATATTTAGCATACGCTAATTTGATGATATTTATGTTATTTTTTCCTAGAAAACAGGAATTGACATATCATGCAAATTGTCTCCATTGGAGACAATTTGCATGAAATGTCAAATCCTGTTTTTTGGGAAAAATAAGAAAAACATTTCTATATGTCGGCTTCTGATGAAAATTTTACCCAGAGTGCTAAGCAGTGCATTCCTTAAACCAAAGATTAAAGCTTTTTATAAATACAGTGAAACCACATCCTTTCTGACTAGAAGCTTTGTGTTCCCTCATGTCCACTTGCCCAGATCAGCAGAGTATGTTTACATGAATTCTTATTTCTGATCTGGGATCTTCCCAGAACTGTCTCAGTGAGCCCCTGGGCATATTTTCTCTCTAAGTCTACTCTCTCTGTCTCTGCAAAATAATTCGTGTTGCTCTTTGTGATAGATTTTGTTTTCTTAATTTAGGTGACAAAAAACTCAAATGTTAAGGTAAATGGATACTTTTGAAAGATTTTGCAACAATTATTGCAAAGGGGAACAACTTTTGCAGACAGGAAGTTGCCATTGTAGTATGAATCTTCAAAAATGGGGCTTGCGAAAAGGGTGTAAACGCTTAAATGCTTTCCATTAAGAGAAATTCCCATTGAGAAGGGAGGTAAATAATTCCATGTCAGAATTACTTCCCTTGAAGGTATAGCTCTTCTCCTGAACCCTTGCCATGCTGAAAAAATTAAGATGCCATGCCCACTTCTAATTTTCAGCCAATCAGATTACTTGATCCAGGTTGTTGATGCAAACACATGTTTAATGACAAACAGTGTAGATCCAGATCAGCTGGCTTCTTCAGAAGACAACTGATCTGGATCTTCACTATTTGCAAGGGCAGGGCTTATCCAGATTCAGCAGGACTAGGGTTAAAGTCAAGATTTAGGCTTTATTTCTGACTGCAAGTTATGTCCAAGTAGGAGCATGTCTAGCAAAGAGGTCCAAGCACCTACAAAATGCACAGAATCAGCACTATCTGGTCAGGAGTTGTCAGTTCCTGGTGAACAAATGTGCGTAATACTGGTAAAAGGCTTAGAGGACTAAGCCTCTACAGAAAAAGTGTAGTTAGCTAAACTGACCGCACTCGACATGACCCCATTTGGTTGACTGGGCCATAAAGCCTTAACACAAATACAAACTTTCTGGTCAGGACTGTTTGCCTTTATTAATGTATTCTACACTAGAGCCTCTTGGGATGAAAAACGACCATAGAACATATGCAGCCAGCGTAGACTCAGATCAGCCTGCGCATCCATGCTACAGGTCTCCAGTCTGCAGATTCATTGTAGACACTGGTATTGCTGTTCCATTCTTTTGTATACCTATAACTTTGTCAGGGAGGGAGAGAGAAATGGACAGACATAAGGAAGCTGTTCGTTGCAGAAGCTGATTGATTGTGTTGGGGTTTAACGACACGCAAACCCTTGTGGGTCATTTTGTGTTGTCTTCCAGAGAAAGAGAGAAAAGAGATAGAAGATATAGTAAAGGAGATTAAAGAGAGGGACAGGGAAGAAAGAAGAACAGGAATGAAAGTAAAGAAACAGAAGAAATAAAAACATTGCCCCTCTGCCCTAACCTGCTACAAGGGTAGCAAGCCTTGCCCAACTTAAGCCAGTATCAGTTGGACGCCCCGTAAGCTACACGACACCTTCCCACCACCCGACTACCCCCTGCAGAAGCTGAACTTCAATTTTGATTCCTACTAATAAATCAGTATTCAACACAAACATTCAAGATTCTTTATAAAACTCAGCTTTGTATACAACTTTTATTTATATATTTATTAACATCTGTTGTGTATAGAAAATATTGAATAATTCCATGCGTATTATTAGACTATATATTTATCTGGAAACATTAAGAAATTTTAGACAGAGTATGTTAGCATATTTTACCATGAAAGTAAACTTTTTGATGTTAGAACATTATGAGCCCATAAGTCTAGATAAGGAGGTATCTGGTAATTATTTTTCTTATTTCTCCAAGTAAACATATGTTGTGGGTACTCATTAGAAGCATCTCTGTGAGGTGCTTCTAATGAGTACCCACAACATATGTTTTTGTGGAGAAATAAGGAAAATATCAATACTTTTGGATTGAAACAAGCGCCTTAATTAGTGCTATGATTAGCCTCAACCCGATAAAATGTACCTTCTGAAAGATGCTTTCAAGGAAGACTCAAATCAGCTCATACATCTGTGCAGTATGATCAGAGTGTTTGTTTTCCACATCAAGAAACCTTGCATCCTTAGTTAACCAATATGTACCCAGTGAAGATTCTGATTAGAGTATGTGTATGGCCCCTGAACTGAATCTTCACTGGGCACACATTTTCGAAGGTATGTTTTCTGGCATTGCATTTCTTATCCGTTCAAGAAAATAAATGTTACATGGTTAAAAGTTGTTAAAAGCTGAATAAATTAAGATGCCATGCCCACTTCTAATTGTCAGCCAATCGGATTACTTGATCCAGATTGTTGTTACAAATTCACATAATGACAAACAGTGTAGATCCAGAACAGTTGGCTTCTCCAGAAGCCAACTGATCTGGATCTACACTGTTTGCAAAGGCAGGGCATATCCAGGTTCAGGAGGACCAGGGTTAAGAGAGAGCAGGTGATTTCTGTCGACATATCAAACATCATTGCATGAAATTAAAGGGCATTATATAAATTTGGTAGATTTTTTAAAAGGGAGACAACTTTGTGGCTTCCTGTTAGCTTTCCTGCACACCAGCACATTTCTGAAAATGGGTCTACTCTACTACTAAACAGCAAAATTTGTTCTCAAAGAAAGCCAATTCTTTCCCTTTGAAGTAGACCCCATTTCAGAATGGAGGCCAAACCAGTTTTGACAGAGTTGTTACGCCCCCTGCAAGTGAATTAATTCCCTTTAAGCTGTCACAGAACTTGGCAAAACATTTTGCCTGCAGACTTGGCAGACAAGTTTAAAAGGGAAAAAGGCCTTTATTCGACCTTTTTGCCTCATTTTTGCTTTTTATGCAGTTGGAAAGGCAAAATAGTGTAGATCCTGATGAGACTGAAGGAACAGTCTGATCTGGGTCTGCATTGTTTGCATTTTATTGGCAACTTTTGTGTATGAAATTATAGGACATTTACCATATCCTTTGGTTCTTAAGACTGATAAGACTGCAAATGGGCAAGCTGATCTAGGCTCTTTTGTTTGCCTGCATATAGAATGTTACTTTTTATATGCCCATTTGAAAAAAACGCATGTATTATGTTAAGGGGTCTGGCATCTGTTTGTTTGTCCCTTAACTTTTTTGTTTTTGGCTAACTCCTCCTACAGTTTACACCTGATCAAGCTGAAACTTAGTTTATAGTTAGACCATTATGTGGAGCAGCTCATATTATTTCGAGGTTACAGTCCACCAAATATTAGCAGAGTTATGCCCCTTTGAGAATTTCTGTAAACTTTTCGTTTCAGGCTAATTCCTCCTACAGTTTACATCCGATCAAGCTGAAACTTGATTGTAGTTAGACCACAATGTGAAGCAGCACATTTTGTTTCGAGGTTACCAAATGTTAGCAGAGTTTTGTCCCTTTGAAAAATTTGGTTAACTTTTCGTTTCCAGCTAACTCCTACAGTTTACATCCGATAAAGCTGAAACTAGATTTATAGTTAGATAATGATGTGGAGCAGCGCATATTGTCCGCCAAAGATTAGCAGTTATGTCCCTTTGAAAAGTTTGGTAAACTTTTCATTTCTAGCTAACTCTTCCTACAGTTTACATCCTATCAAGCTGAAACTTGATTTATAGTTAGACCATGGTGTGGAGCAGTGCATATTTGTTTGCAAAATGCCGGGCCTGATCTGGATCTAAACTGTTTGACACTCTGATGGTATTCCCGAAAGAATTTTTGAAAAAGTTAATTTAAAAAAAATCCACAGATTACAAAAAGCATGCAGAAGTACCCTGCTTGCAAAGAGTTAAACCATCAGTCCAAACAGCAGCAGATGACATTCTATTTTTATGCCCACACCTTTCAAAGAATGGTGGAAAGGGCATATAGTGTTAACCTGTGCGTCCATCTGTATGCATCTGGCATTTGCAATTTGCATTTTAAGTTTTTCAGGCAGGGGCATCCATGTCCTTTGGATACATTTCTAGTTTGTTTTTATTTCCAAGAAAGTAAGAAGTGACATATGAATCCTTTTCTAAGCAGAGGATTCAATGAAATGTCAAGCCTTGTTTACACTGAAAATTGAAAAAAAAGAAATAGACTGTCACTTGCTTCAATTTTGAATGACACCTTAAGGGTAAATGATCCATACTTGTAGCCTTTGGATGTTTGCTCATAACATACTATGTAGTCCAAGACAAAACAAATAGTTTTGATAGTTTAACCACAGAAACATAGGTTGTGGGTAGTCATTTGAGGCACTTCTGATGAGTATGGTAAATGTCCTAAAGTTTCTAACACTTTATTCTTAACTTGCTTTGCCTCAATTTTGCTTTTGATGCAATTGCTTCTTAAAATGCTTAGTGGAATGGCAAACAATGTAGACCCTGATCAGATTGCTCCTTCAGAAGCAGTCTGATTTGGGTCTACACTGTTTGCCTATGCCATTTTGTCAGACATGGTGTAAGAAATTTTAGGACATTTACCATACCTGCAACCTATGATTTTGATTACGACACAAAATGACCCACAAGGGTTGATGTGGTGTTAAAAAAGAACTCAAGATTTTGACTATTGCTGACGTGTTTTCATGGAAAGATAAAAAGTTTTCTGTATAATTGGTTACCATTTATTACTACGGTGAATCCTAGTTACAACTAGTGCATTTGTTCCCAGAGATGTTGACATTAAAGTAAATTTGCTGTTGTAAAGAATTCTAAAGAGATAACAATATGTAAGAAAGGCCTTGTTAGCTCACCTGAGCTCTGCTCAGGATGAGCTATTGTGATCACTTTTCGTCCGTCGTCCGTCCGTCCGTCCGTCCGTCCGTCCGTGCGTCCGTCCGTCCGTGCGTCCGTCCGTTAACATTTTCAAACGACTTCTCCTCTGAAACCGCTGAGCCAATTTTGCTCAAATTTCATATGGAGCCTCCTTAGGGTGGGGGAACAAAAAATTGCTAAAATGGTCGCGGTCCGTTGACCAAGATGGCCGCCACGCCCATATATGGTAAAAACCTTTAAAAATCTTCTTCTCCAGAACCGAGAATGCCTTGGGGCTGAACCTTTGCAGGAATCATCGGGGATGGGAGGTCTACCAAAATTGCTAAAAGAATTGTCGTACGTTGACGTTTGACCTTTTTACGGCAAGGTCAAGTTTGCTTCCCTATGCATTTGTATGGGAAAATCCTTTAAAAATCTTCTTCTCCAAAACCGAGCATGCCTTATGGCTGAATCTTTGCATATATCTTTGGGAACAGGAGAGCTACTAAAATTGCTAAAATAATGGTCGTACATTGACATTTGACCTTTTTACGTTAAGGTCAGTTTTGCTTCCTTATGCATTTGTATGGGAAAAATGACCAGAATTTCAAACAACTTCTCCTCTGGAGCCTCTGGGCCAATTTTGCTCAAATTTCATATGGAGCCTCCTTAGGGTGGGGGAACAAAAAATTGCTAAAATGGTCACGGTCCGTTGACCAAGATGGCCGCCACGCCCATATATGGTAAAATCCTTTAAAAATCTTCTCCTTCAGAACCGAGAATGCCTTTGGGCTGAACCTTGGCAGGAATCATCGAGGACGGGAGGTCTACCAACATTGCTAAAAGAATTGTCGTACGTTGACGTTTGACCTTTTTACGGCAAGGTCAAGTTTGCTTCCCTGTGCATTTGTATGGGAAAAACCTTTAAAAATCTTCTTCTCCAAAACTGAGCATGCCTTATGGCTGAATCTTTGCATATATCTTTGGGAACAAGAGGGCTACCAAAATTGCTAAAATAATGGTCGTACATTGACATTTGACCTTTTTACGTTAAGGTCAATTTTGCTTCCTTATGCATTTGTATGGGAAAAATGTTCAGAATTTCAAACAACTTCTTCTCTGGAGCCTCTGGGCCGATTTTGCTCAGATTTCATATGGAGCCTCCTTAGGTAGGGGGAACAAAAGATTGCTAAAATGGTCACGGTTCATTGACCAAGATGGGCGCCATGCCCATATATGGTAAAAACCTTTATAAATCTTCTTCTCTAGAATAGAGGATGCTTTGGGGCTGAATATTTGCATAAATCATCGGGGACAGGGGGTCTACCAAAGTTGCTAAAATAATGGTCATACATTGACATTTGACCTTTTTAGGCAAGATCAAGTTGCTTCCTTATGCATTTGCATGGGAAAAAACATTTAAAAATCTTATTCTCCAAAACCGAGGATGGCTTGTGGCTGAATCTTTGCATATATCATCTGGAACGGGCGGTCTACCAAAGTTGCTAAAATAATTGTCATACATTGACATTTAACCTTTTTACGGCGAGGTCAAGTTTGCTTCTGTATGCATTTGTATGGGCGCCATACATTTGTATGGAAAAAATGTTGATAATTTCATGTGGCTTTTCCTCTGAAGCCTCCGGGCCAGTGTTGCTCAAATTTCATGCGGAGCCTCCGTGGGCAGGAGAATGAAAGATTGCTAAAATGGGTATGGTCCATTGATCAAAATGGCTGCCATGCCAATAGATGGTAAAAACTTCTAAAAATCTTCTTCTCCATAACCCAATAAGCCCTGGGTCCTAATCTTTGCACAAATTATAGGGGACAGGAGATCTACCAAAATTGCTCAAATGATGGTTTATGTTGACATTTGACCTTTTTACCTCCAAGGTCAAATTTGCTTCCCAATTTGTGTGGGCCATATACATTTATATTGAAAGTATCGAAGTGACTTGTAGATCAACAGTAGTTAAAATTGTTCTGATTGGAAATCTAAGATGGCCATCATCTGGTTTATATTTATAATATGTCCCTGCCACTGTGCTGTTTACATGTATAAAATCACGATTCTTCAGAAACCACTTAGCCAATTTCCACCAAATTTCACATTGATCCTTCTGTTGAAATGTGATTGATAGTTTATTCATGATCATGCTCCATTGACTGTCAGGCCCATATATTCTTCTTCAAAACTAAGAACTGCTCAAATGATGATATTTTCATTAGTTGCGATGATAGGATTGGATAAATGTTGCATAACATCTGCATGTCTGCAGTGGCTATGTCACTCAGGTGAGCGAATCGTGGCCCGTGGGCCTCTTGTTTTATTCTTATTTCCAGTAGAACGCATGTTTTAGATATTTGTTAGAAACACTTCAGTGAGGTAATTCTAACAAATATCCAAAACATCTTTCTTGAAGAACAACATGTATTAAATATGATAGTCGTGCATAATTTCTCACTAATTGTCACCTAGGCGAAGGTTTCATGCCAGTCAAATTACCTTTATCACCAATTTTGTCGGTGTAAAGAGAGTTGATTATACAAGTATTTCAGAGTGATAACATAATGCAACCAGCATAGACCTAGATCAGCATACACAGTCTGATTAGGATCTTATATGCTCCTTAAAGTTGATCCTTGTCTCTGTTGATACAGATGTCTTGAGGTCCATTTTAAATGGGAAGGGTGTGTGTGCTTGGTACAGCATAAAATTCAGATCAGATTTGTACCTTGCAGACTAAACTGGGTCCATTTAGTGAGGTCCATTTTCGTTTCATGTAATATTTATGAGGAAGTTTATTGTTATTCATGTATTTAAAAAGCATAATGTGTGTTCTTACATTAGGTTATTACCATATTTACCCTTATCGTATTTACCATATGTATTCGGACAGACAGGCCTGAGCAAATAGTATAGACCCAGATGAGACGCCGCAGAATGCGGCGTCTCATTTGGGTATACACTGTTTGCCACTCATCCAGCAATTTTTAGACACAACATCGGGTAGTGAATTGTACTGGTTCAAATTTTAGATCATATATGGTAAGGAGTTGAGGTGTCCGAATACTTAGGGTAAATACGGTAATATTGGGACATTGCAACTCCTTACCATAACTGCCATAAAATTTGAACAAGTACATTTTTACTACTACCTGTAGATGTGTCTAAATGGATGAGTGGCAGACAATGTAGACACTGATCAGATGCTACATTCAGTGATGTTTGATCTGATCCTACACAGTTTGCTCAAGCCCATCTGTCCCAATACTAACGGTTATTATGGTATATGTTTCTGTTGCATGTGCTATCATCAAAGTTTTTGTATGTAGTAGCCATACAAGCTGTAACCTCTAAAATGATACCTTAACTCACTCTGCAAATTTAGCAGGTCATGGATTTTTGATATATTTGTTATTTTTCTCAGAAAATGAGGTTTGACGTTTTATGCAAATTGTGGCCAGGAAGATTCTAGAAAAATGATAAATATTGAAATTCCAACCAAATGTTACAGAAAAATATACAACTGGGCTATCAATGGATTTGCACTTAGTAGATAAGGTCCATAGCAGAATAGAAATGGCAAAAATATAAAATCTAAAAAGGACCTCACAAAGCACCAAACTGCACCATTTGTTTTCTCCTAGAACTCCTAGCATGACTGAGCACCTTGGATGCCTCCTTCAGCCACACTGTTACTTACCTGGACAAAGTTCTAGATTGGATGCTTGTAGCAAACTTATTTTGATTTTTCATATTTTTCCAAAAACTGGATACTTGTGAGAATCCTCTTACCGAGCTAATTCAAATAGGTACCTTTCCAGTGAGAAACTACTACATTTTTTTTATGAAAACCAAGAAAAATTAAATGGACGAGGCTGCCCTTGTTATAAAGAGCTATGGCAGACAATTTAACTATGATACATTGTATTTGTATTATTGTTCTCTTGAAAATGGTGGTGACAGTTTATGCAAGCATCAGGTGACATTTCACAAGTAATGTCAGATCCTCTCTTCAAGAAAAAAAAAAATTTAAAGATGTCACTAGCAGATTAAGAGTGGACAAGACCTATTCCTGCTCCACCAGCACATTTTGTGCCTATTTGTTCCACCATAATGTTACCATAGACTTGCCTGGGCAAAGAGTGTGAACCCTTGCAGACTGGCAAACATTTCTGCAAGCTTATCATTTAGCATTTTATGTAGAAATTTCAGCAGATAACTTATTGATGTATTTTTCTTATTTTTTCTATTAAATAGGTTTTGAAATTTCATGCAATCGGAGTCAATTTGCATGAAATAAAAAATCCTGTTTTCTAGGGAAAAAATAAGAAAATATCAATCTGTTATCTGCTGAATCAGCTCTGAGAGTGATAAAGGTTAAGTTTGGAAATGTTGATTTTGGTTCCCGAATCATATGAAACTGAACAGCAGAAAATTCTGCAAGAACACACTAGCTCTGAGTGTCTGAGCTGTTCGCTGATATGATAAATTATATGAACTGAACAACATTATCTTGTTATGGTCTGTGATTGTGCAAGCAGATCACATACAGGGCATTTTTAATTTGGTGGAGCTCAGTTTAATTATCAGATGACTTGTTAAGGAAGAATACACTGAAACCTCTTTATAAGATAGTTTGTTATAATAAGACGATTTTGGATATAAGATTAAAGGTGGACCCAAAAAATGTGTCAAAACAAAAATGTGTAGATTATATAGAAAAATGACCATTTATGGTCATTTTTCTAAATAATCTATACATTTTTGTTTGTATACAACATAGTTGTTTAGCTAACATAATATTTGCTTTTGATCCCAGCAGTAGTGGTATTAGTAGTGGTATAAAGAGGTTGTGGTGTATTAGTTGATAAAGCAGGGATATTTTTCTCTTTTTTTTTTCATAAAAATGTGTTGTGGGTGCTCATTAGAAGTGCTTTGCTAAGGGACATCTAATGAGTACTCACAACATACATTTGTATGGAGATATGGAGAAAATTGTCCCAGAATTATCATGAAATACTCCTTAACAATTCTGAATTCATCTTTGTTTCCTCTCCATTAAGTTATGTTCTTATTAAATCTTGTTGGAAGTTTTTTTTATTATTATTGAAAGGTTCTGTGCAATACTGGTAATAGCCTATGTTTCTGATTGTCTAAAAGTTATGGTAAATCCCAAAAGCATTTGGATAGTAAAAGCACAATATTTACCATAAGTATTGGGACACCTTATCTACTGACCATACTTGTACTAAAATTTGAAATAGTATGTTCAAATACCTAAAATATTGCTGTATGTATGGCAAACAGTGTAGACCCTGATCAGATGCTGCATTCAGATTGCCAAGGCCTGTCTGTCCAAATAATTAGGATTATTACGGTAATGCCGGATGCAATTAATTGCCCAGCCTTAAGGGTATTAGGGAGTGGAGGTAATGTTTACAAAGAAATAATATTCTGAAAGTCCAGCGTTTTAGTGTTTTTCTGGTGTATTTGTAGTGAGAATAAAAATAGCATAGCTACCATTAATATATTCAGACAGACATGCCTAAGCAAATAGTATAGACACAGATGAGTGTCTCTGATCAATGTCTGCACTGTTTTCCATTCAGCCGTTAAAGTCACATCATCAGATAGTCAGTGGAATTGTTCAGTTAACCTTTTTCATTTTCTTGTCTAATTCAGCATTTTTCTTGGAAAACAGGTTTTGACATTTCATGCAAATTGTCTCCAATGGAGACAATTTGCATGAAATGTCAAACCCTGTTTTCTGGAAAAAAAAGTAAGAAAAATGTTGCAATGTTGTCTGCTAAAAATTTTCCCCAGAGTGCTAAGTATAAAGCTGATACAGTAAGTAGTTATGGTGTCCAAACACCATAGTTATCATGAATGTTGGGACAGACAGTCCTTAGGAAACAGTGAAGTCCTGATCAGTAACTGCAAAATGTGGCATCTGATCAGGGTCTACACTGTTTGCAACTTGCCCAGCAATATATTAAACACATTAACAGGTAGTGGAAAGACTTTTATAAGTATGGTAGGAAATTTAGGTGTCCCAATATTAATAGTAAATATGGTAATTATTTGGGCCCAGTTGTTCAAAACTAAGGATGCAGTTAGTTAATGTATCGTTTAAACTTTGATAATTAAATATGGCGTATATGCTAAAAATACCTGTGAATTAGATTGTGTACTTACAAGAACAGTTAACATTTTGACCACTAATGAGCTCATTAAGCTAATAATGCTTTGAACAACTGGCCCAGAGATCTACTAGGATAGAGTGGCTTTATTGTAGCTCAAGACACCTTGAAACACATCTGAGATCTTCAAAAAATTTAATTATTTTGAATTAAAACATGAAACTTGTCACAATCATTTCATTGAGCTAACCATACTTGGTACCTTCAATTCTTTAAAAAAAAATTTCTTTGAAGCTTTGCTTTCAGTGGTTTGAATTGTCTCAGTGCCAAAATGGTCTATGTTTACATCTCATTGTTGCTTTGATGTGAATTGTTAGGTTCTTTGTAATAGAATGTTGATAATAAGATCATGATACTTTATATGTGAAAAGGGCCCTTATGCCGTATGTCGACAAAGAAGACCCAGATCTGCCTGCACTTCTGTGCAGTTTGGTCAGGACCTTCATTGGCCAATTACAGAATAGAATATGTTAACAAACAAAAGGTCCTGATCAGATTACACTGAAGTGCTGGCTAGTGGGCCTCCACTGTTTGCATTTGCCATAAGATCCCATTTAATGTGTTGTGCATAAAATATTTTAACCCAAGACAAAGGAAAAAAAAAAGACTTTTTATGTGGAAACATGTTTCTGCCTGGGTAGCACACAAGTATGCCTTTTCTTGTAGGTAACCAGCATACAAAACTTCGGGTTTTTTGGCATATATGTATAGCTAATGCCCATATCAGCTGCACATTCTTGCAGTCAGATCAGGCCCTTTACTACCTGTTGATATATTCTACAGAATACTTTTACTCTGTAAGCAGAGCTTTGGCAGTAGGGCATTTACTGTCCACTAGCAGAATACACTGTTACCTCTTTATAAGACAGTTCATTATCAGATGGTTAAATGTAGACCGCAAAAGTGGTGTATCCAAACAAAAGCCGGCCTCGGTGGCGCAGTTGGATGTGCGTCCGACTGGAGACCAGGAGGTCACGGGTTCGACCCTGGCCGAGGTTGGCAACATTCATTCAAGGAGATTGATCATGAAATATTTTCTACGGTCATTCTCTCCCATCTGCTGATTCAAGAAGGGCAGTTGTCAGTTTCTGGCGAAAGAATGTGCACAATACGATTAACCACTTAGAGGACTAAGCCTGCCCAGTAAATGTGTGGTTAAGTAAACTGACTACGCTCGACATGACCCCATTGGGTTGACTGGGCCGTAAAACCTCAACACAAACAAATTAGAACAAAAATGTACAGATTATATAGACAAAAAGACCTTTTATGGTCATTTTTCTATATGATCTATATTTTTTGTTTGGATACAACACAGTTCTTTAGCTAACAACATGTTCTTCAGGGTTCAAGCAATAGTGTTATAAAGAGGTTGTGATGTTATTTGACTTTGTAGAATGTATCTGTGGGCACTAAAGGGCCTAATCAGATTGGGTGGATATGCAGGCTGATCTGGGGTTTTGCTGCCCTCATACGCCTAGACACACGCCCTTGCTTGATCTTGCTCTAATTATATGCGAGCTGTGAGAACCATGAAGGTAACTCTATTTCCACAGCAAACCTCATAAAACCAGAGCTTGGTTGATAAAAAGCATTTAGATGTTAGCCTGGCAGCACTGTATGAAAGTGTATCTGGTCTCAGTCTTTATAGTTAACATTTTGTATATGAGTGGTTTACCTGTAATAGGTCACAATTAATGTATCTTATTTGCCATTTGCTGCCTACTGCGTTATAAGTCTTACCTCTGTGAACATTTTGACATTGGTTTTGTATTGTTGAGTGATTTGATTGTTACTGTCCCAAATGAGCCCATTGAATTTGGAACCAGAAAAAAACATGTCATATTGTAGAAACCTGAGCTGGCACATTGCAAAACAGCTATTAGCAAATGGCATTGACCCAAATAAATTACATATCTGTGCACACTGGTCAAAGCCATCTCAGTGTGAGCCTTATTTTTTATGAAGTTCATATATAAGCCAGGGCACAGCATTTCCTACAAGATTACATGCGTGCCCAGCAAAAGACTCACATCAGCCTGTGAATCTGTGCAGTCTGATCAGTCTTCACAGGGCACTCTGTGAGTAGCTAAGGGTACAAAGTGTTTTTAGGTTGACAGTAAACACTCTGATCAGACTGTGCTTATCCACATTCAGATACAAGTCTAGGCTCGGTGCTTTTGCAGTCTTGTAGAAAATGCTATACCCAGACTCATATGTGAATGAACAGTGTAGCAGTTATGCAAGCTCCATTGGTTTCTCTGTATTTGCATTCAACAGTTTGTATCCAGCAGGCACACAATGTTCCAACAACTTCTATTAAACGTTGATTCAACGTTAAGACCTTGAATCGACGTTGTTCCAGCGTTGTCTTAAAACGTTTAAGCAACGTCTTTTGAACGTTGATTCAACGTCAAGACGTTGGATCGACGTTGTCCCAACGTTTTATACCTGCTATGTAGTATTTGTTGTTCTCTGACTGTGTGTATGATCAATTAAGATCCAGACAAACTACAGTAAGCAAATGAAAGCCCGCAATGGCCTTTGGAAGCACTGGCTGATCTGGGTTTTCGTTGTTCACATGGTACAAATCCCTGTTCTTATGATGCGAGTCATTGATGTTAAGGTATCATATTGGTTGTCATGTCACATATCTTGTATGGTTATTCTTAAAAACCCTTAAAGTGCTAATCACTGCTGCAGCAGACAATATTTCATTATTATTATTTTTCAGAGAAAATAAAAAAAAGTGAATTGTCTGCCTAACAGACTATTCACCTGCAATGCCAAGTGTTATTGCCTCTGAAAAAAATAACCCCCCCCCCCCCAAAAAAAAAAAATAAATAAATAGACTGTCGTCTCTACAATTTTGCTCAGCGCTTTAAGAGTTAAGTCTGTGGTGTGTATTGTTATTCTGTATGCAAATTTAATATTTTTACTATAAATTTTCTAGACATTGATACTACAAACTTGAATATTAAACACTAAGTGTACATTGTAAAAACACATTATTTGCATACAGTTCTTTTTAAACAGTGATAAATTATGGAGAAAATAAAAATAAATTCTGCCAGATTGAGTTCCGATTGCTTTCTTTCTGTATACTGCCTTTATCACTCCTATTCAGAATCGTTCTGATGGCCAAGTGGATAGGGATCCCAGCTTCGGATAACGAGATCCCGGCTTCGAATCCCGCAGAAAATGAAAGGCTCTCTGTAGTGATGTGCCGTACATATTTGTACAGCGGTACCTTGCAAAGAGACTTTCATTATCACCATTCCATCGCCTAAATATGGCAATGTTGAAAAGAACGTAAAACACGAAATCGTCATCCGTCCAGAGAGGAATGTTTTCAATTTCTGAAAAGGAAAAGTAACAGGGGCTGGTGAATAAGGAGGGTGTGGTAAAATTTACTTTCTCTTTTGCAAAAAAAAAAATAAATAAATAAAAATAAAATAACAATGGCAGACATGTTGGCTGTCATGTCGAACATGTTTGAAACCCATGACTGGGCGATGTTTAGACCCTTTATGTAAATCAAGGTCAGTTCTTACATTGTCATTTACACCCATGTATAAGTTTTGAAAAGTGTACATAACTGCTGAAGTATTCAAGATAAGAGCTTTAATATTTCGCCCACACCAGTCTTAGGGTTAGATCTTTCAATAGCACATACCACCACTTCCTCAGTTTGTCCTGCCTAGGTCAAGGTCAGGCTATACTTTGTCATTTGAACCCATGTTCGAGTTCTACGTTTAAGTTTTGAAAAGTGTTTGTAACTGCTGAAGTATTCAAGATACCGCTTTAATATTTGGCCCACATCAACATTAGAGTAAGACCTTTCAATAGCACACATCCTTTTCTCGGTTTGACCTTCTGTCTAGGTCAAGGTCAGGTCATACTTTCTCATTTACACCCTGTTTGATTTCTGCGTTTAAGTTTTGAAAAGTGTTCGTGACTGCCGAAGTATTCAAGCTGCCGCTTTAATATTTGACCACATCTACCTTAGGGTAAGACATTTCAATAGTACACACCCTTCCTCAGTTTGACCTTCTGCCTAGGTCAAGGTCAGGTCATACTTTGTCATTTACAGTGTACATGACTGCTGAAGTATGTAAGATATAGCTTTCATATTTCATCCACACCAACCTAAGGGATTCAGCATGTAAGATATAGCTTTCATATTTTGTCCACACCAACCTGAAGGAAGATGTTTCAATGGCATATATCCCATCCCTCAGTTTGACATTCTTCCGACATCAAAGTCAGGTCATACTCTGTCATTTACAGCTATGTTTGAATTCTGCATTTAATCTTTACTATTTAAATATTTTTAGCTCGCCTGTACGAAGTACAAGGAGAGCTATTGTAGTCACCCCGGTCGTCCACGTTTGCGTTTGCGTTTGCGTTTGCATTTGCGTTCCCGTTCCCGTCACACTGTGTTAAAGTTTTTCAAATGCTTATATCTCAACAGTCACTCCTCACAGAGGCATCAAATTTGGAACTTAGGTACCTTGGAGGGTCTTCTGAGATTCCAAGAGAATAAACCCCTGGGTTCATGCCCCTGGGTGGGGCTAGGGGTCAGAATCTAGGACACCTTTGTAATACTGTGTTAAAGTTTTTCAAATTCTTATATCTTGATTTTCACTCCTCATAGAGCATTCATATTTAGAATCTGGGTACCTGGACGAGTCTTTTGAGATTCCAAAAGAACATACCCCTGGGTTCATACCTCAGGGTGGGCCTTGGGGTGGGGCTAGGGGTCAAAATCTAGGACACATTTGTAAAATCTTATATGCCTACAGGTTATAGACACAACTGGTTATACATCAGCTAACTATGTGACATCAGTTTAAGTGTAAGAGAGTGAAGGTCATGGTGACCTACATTTTACGGTCAAGGTCACCTAGATTTCACGGTCCAGTGATTTTGCCTTATATCTTGAATTCTATTTGTTGGATAAATGTCACACCTGGGATATTACTTCCATGTGACCCAATGAATGACCACTTACTATATCTAGGTCATTGTGACCTATATTTCATGGTTCAGTGATTTTGCCTTATATCTTGAATACTTTTTGTTGGTTAAATGTCACACCTGGGATATTACTTCCATGTGACCCAATGAATGACCACTTACTATATCTAGGTCATTGTGACCTATATTTCATGGTTCAGTGATTTTGCCTTATATCTTGAATACTATTTGTTGGATAAATGTCACACCTGGGATATTAGTTCCATGTGACCCAATGAATGACCACTTACTATATCTAGGTCATTGTGACCTATATTTCATGGTTCAGTGATTTTGCCTTATATCTTGAATACTATTTGTTGGATAAATGTCACACCTGGGATATTAGTTCCATGTGACCCAATGAATGACCACTTACTAAATCTAGGTCATTGTGACCTATATTTCATGGTTCAGTGATTTTGCCTTATATCTTGAATACTATTTGTTGGATAAATGTCACACCTGGGATATTAGTTCCATGTGACCCAATGAATGACCACTTACTATATCTAGGTCATTGTGACCTATATTTCATGGTTCAGTGATTTTGCCTTATAGCTTGAATACTATTTGTTGGATAAATATCACACCTGGGATATTAGTTCCTTGTGACCCGATTATTGACGTCAAAATATATCTCTGTTGGTGTGACCTATATTTCATGGTTCAGTGATTTTGCCTTATATCTTGAATACTATTTGTTGGATAAGTGTCACACCTGGGATATTAGTTCCTTGTGACCCGATTATTGACGTCAAAATATATCTCTGTTGGTGTGACCTATATTTCATGGTTCAGTGATTTTGCCTTATATCTTGAATACTATTTGTTGGATAAATGTCACACCTGGGATATTAGTTCCATGTGACCCAATGAATGACCACTTACTATATCTAGGTCATTGTGACCTATATTTCATGGTTCAGTGATTTTGCCTTATATCTTGAATACTATTTGTTGGATAAATGTCACACCTGGGATATTAGTTCCTTGTGACTCGATTATTGACGTCAAAATATATCTCTGTTGGTGTGACCTATATTTCATGGTTCAGTGATTTTGCCTTATATCTTGAATATTTGTTGGATAAATGTCACACCTGGGATATTAGTTCCATGTGACCCAATGAATGACCACTTACTATATCTAGGTCATTGTGACCTATATTTCATGCTTCAGTGATTTTGCCTTTTATTTTTATTACTATTTCATGGAGAATTGTCATACCTGGATTATTATATCTAAGTGACAAAATGATTTACATACAAATACATCTAGGTCAGTGTGACCTATATTATATGGCTTAATGATAAAAATGTTACAATATAAAATGTACCCAGCAGGCGAGCTCGCTGTCCTCTGACAGCTCTTGTTTTCTTCTCTGATCAGCCCTTTCCGGCGAGCTGCATTGTCTTCTGACAACTCGTGTGTGTGTGTGTTTTATGTTTTTTGTTTTTTCAATTAAATACCACATCTTTACAGTATTTTTCAGAAACGCTTTTGCCCTTTATTGCAACGCCTTCACCAGAGAAGAAGATTGCATACAAAACTTTCTTTGCACTTAACTTGCGTTTAGCATTAACTGGTCTTTTGCTATTTTGGGGTCCATATTTTATTGCTTACCTTCTTAACAGGTTCAAAATAATATATCCAAGTTTCATCGCCAGTGACGACGTTTGCAAATTTCTTTTCATCATATTTTGGAAATATTTTTAGCAACTGTTTGACTATTTTAACTCTACTTCTTTTGACCATCAGTCAACAAATGAGGCACCGACCTAGCAGAAATCTTCCTAAAATTCAAGATATTCTCTATAATGTAATGAACTCTTAATAATGAGATGCTAACCATTCGTGCTTTATCACGCACTATATACCTAGTATCTCTTTCAACAATTACTTTTACTTTTGATACAATTTCTTCACAAGATGCGGACTTTGGCCATCCTGATTTGGGTGCATTTTCGATCGACTCTAACCCTGAATCAAATTTCTCTTTCCATCAACGAAACGTGTCATGAGACACATTAGTAGATCCGTAAACAACAGAAATTTCAGCAAATACTTGTTTCAAAGAACAACCAATCTTAGAGATAGCTTTTATGTAAGCCCGTATTTCCTCCTTCTTGGCAACACTTTTACCTACCATTTTGACTGCAGTAGTCAATGACTGCGTGTATTCAAATGGCAAATTATCTATCTTTCAATTTGATTTATGGGCACATGTACACATCATTGTGTAAGTACTGGATAGCGATATACATATTTTTTCAAGTTCCACGTTGACATGGAGCAATGACGCAAGTAATTCTTTCGGAACACCACTCGTATCTAGGGTAAAGATGGTATATCATATGATCTATAAACAAACAACCTTTCATTGGCTCGGACATGCTTCCAGCCCAGTCAGTATTTTGTAATTTGACTAGCTTGCACGAACAAGCCAGTAAATATACAATTATTGACTATTGAGGTATTGGATATAACGTGATATCCACCAGAGAATACCAACCATATTCTCTGATGATATCCACCAGAGAATACCAATATTGACCGAGGCTATTGCCGCGGTCAATATTGGTATTCTCTGGTGGATATCATGTCTTATCGAATGCCTAAATAGTCAATAATTATATAATATCTAGTGTTAGAAACAAATATTTACTGGAAGGCGCGCGTATTCACTGGGCTGAAAACAGCTCTCAGCCTAAGAAAGACAGTCTATTTTTAGGTTATATTATAACAAGTTTTGATGACGTCACTAGTATTGACGCCGACGTCTACGCGCACTTTTTTGGAATAATGGGGTCTGGTGTTGGCTGTTACTGCCACAGTTATCAAGAGAAAAGACAAAGTACATAATAAAACAATCATAGACCTTTTTAATGTTATTTTCATCCGGGCTACTGACCAGGTGATTACAGTATTACGCCAAGTGACCAATAATTGTGGTTGGCATAAACATTTCCGGTTCCATTGATACCAATTGATTCATGGATAATAAATTCCTTTTGGTTAATATTCACGCCTTAAATTTTATCTTGTGTTTGAAAATACTGCTTTAAGATGCAATTTAACTGCTTTTCCTAAGATAAATACAAATGTTTCAATGATATTTTTCCGATATCAGCCGGCACGCGCGCAATATTGCTTTATGGAGACCATTTTAACGCCTAGTGTTTTAGCTAGTAAATAGTTAAAATATGTGTAAATATTTAAGGCTATGCCATTTAAATGATCAGTTGATGAGAATCTCTTCTGAAAAGAATTTATTTTATTGTGTGACGTAGTGTTAAAATTGGTCTATTGACTATTGAGGTTTTTGGATGTAACGTTAATATTCACCATTGAATACCAATATTTACCTGATGGCGGAGTAGTTCAATTATTACAAGGTAATACCAGTATACATTGTATATGGTGCTATCTGGGTTAGTGGTTACCAGCTGTGTACCTTGTGTATTGTGCACCCAGCCAAAATTCAGATCAGCCTGCACATTCGCACAGTCCGATCAGATCAGCCTGTGCATTCGATCAGAATCTTCACTGGGCGCATTTTGGATAGCCAACGATGCACAGTTTCTTCATGAGGACAACAAAGACTCTGATCAGATTGCGCGGAACGTTATATCACTTTGTGGCTAAAATGTTTATTTATTGTTTGTTCGTTTAAAGAATAGTTTGAGAGACAATCAGTCTACCAAGAGCTGGGTTCTATAGCGCAGTCGGTAGCGCGTCTCCAGATTCCGAGGTCGCAAGTTCGAATCCCACCTTGGTCACATAACTGATCATGAAATAATTTCTACGGTCATGCTTGCCATTCCGCTGATTCAGGAAGGACAGTTGTCAGCTACTGCCGAAAGTATGCGCGCAAACTATTGGTTAACTGCTTAGCCTACCGTGGAAAAGTGTGTGAGGAGGCTAAATGACCCGTCCGCATGACCATAACAGTTTTGAATGGGCCGTAAAACTCTAAAGAGGAAAACAGTAAATCAAGATGTCACTGAAATCCTGGATAATTATAACATTGTTGAATCTTTATCCTGAGGGCACTTGACAAGTATATACAATAAACTGATGGTTTATAGATTGCTGACCGGGTAGGTCAGAACAAATATTGACCTACAGTTTTGATCAGAATAGTCCACTTCGCGATTAGGTAAACACGAACATATAAGATATTCATAAAGCTGTTAAGGCCATTGATGCACTTTCAGGGGAGGTAACTATGTCAATTTGGATTCCCTTCTGAAAAGGAACCTACTCTAAAAGGAAAGAATTTGGTCCCATCGGGAGCAAATTCTTTCCTTTAAGAGTAGATCCCTTTTTAGAAGGGTTCTTCTTGCGCAGGAAAGCTGACAGGATGTCACATATATGGCCTCCCTTGTAAAAACCGCGGAAAATATTTATGTGTATGAAGTCGCCTTAATGTATTGTCAATGCAAATTTTGTCGAAAATAAACAGTGGACAGTGGACGAAAATAAACAGTTGAGCCTTGCTATGAGAAAATATAACTTGTCATTTATCTGAACAGTGGGGACCCAGATCAGACTACGAATCAATAAAGACTGCACAGGACTTTCGCTGTCCGCTTAAACCATTGGATACTATCAAATTTATCGATTGGCGACGTAGGTCCGGATCAGACTGCATGGATGAGTTGTCCATGCTACTTTATATATAGAGAGAGATATATAGATATATGATAAGGCCTGTTTTCTTATGGCACGGTCAAATAAAGGTTTACTTTAATCTGTTTGTCATTATTATCTATAGTGTTTGGATTTTCAACTCAGTATTTATTGCACATTGCATTGGATAAAATATCGGTGAGTGGATATATTTTTTTTTAATTTTGGACTGACAATATTTTGAAGGAAAAAAAAAAAGAACAACAAAAAGACAATGTTTACAAACTGATTGCAATTACAGTCGACTCTCGTTATCTCGAATTCCAAGGGCCTCTCTAAAATACTTCGAGATAACCGTATTTCGACATATCAGATTTGCAGACTTGACTTTAACAAATGTATCTGTAATTGGACTCTTTGAAAAAGTTAGAGAGATGTTGAAAATATTGTGGAAAAGAGGAGCAATTTCTCCTCTTTTCCACAATATTTTGTTACCTGTTATTAGATTTTCATATGTAGGCAGGGACCCGATTTTCACTTCGAGATAAGCAGTTATTCGAGATAAGCGAGGTCGAGATAACGAGAGTCAACTGTATTTTAATTGAAATGTGCTAAAAGAAGAATTGATACGCTTTGTAGGGAGGCAACGTTGTCAAGCGTCCTTTCCTAAAAGAGGTCAGTACTAAAAGGGATGACTTTGCTCCCAATGGGACGAGAGCAAATTCTTTCCTTTAAGGGCAGACCTCTGCTATAACTATAGAATATGTTCGCCATCTTGTGTTAGGATTTAGAGTTAACCCTAACTTTCAATGCGTACAGCTGGAAAAGCAAAATATGACCATTTTAAGTTCTGTAGTCGCTCCCAGATCCCTTTTCAGAAGGGATTTAGTATACAAGAAAGCAATCAAGAAGTCACAGAATTGTCTCCCTTGTCAAATCAAAGCACCAACACCACTAGTGGGTCGATTGTCTCTGAGTGTAAGCAGGGGAAATGGTCCTGAACGAGGACATAAGACTGTTTCATTCAACCCTTAACTTCTTGTAATTTAAGCAAACAGTGCAGACCTGATC
This sequence comes from Anodontia alba, assembly GCA_964016985.1. NCBI lineage: Eukaryota > Metazoa > Mollusca > Bivalvia > Lucinida > Lucinidae > Anodontia > Anodontia alba. The sequence continues at coordinate 106,624,365 of OZ024823.1, forward strand.
AGACGCCGCGATAATTATATTATGATTACTGATTTTATTATATCAGGATTTCTCGTCATCTTTTTGTATACTCAACAAAAAAATTAAAGGGTCAAGTATATAAGGTCAAAAAAGACATATGATTTTACACTTTTGACCCCCTACTTTTTTTTGTTGCGTAATACGAACACATACGCTCGTACAGTAAATAAGTAATGGTTCATTAAAGTACCACTTATCAAACGAACTGATATATAGAAAGCACTACAATACACTAACTATTCGGACAGACAAGCCCGAGTAAACCTAGTAGACCATATCAGACGCCGCAGAATGCGGCGTCTGATCAGGGTCTACACTGTTTGCCACTCATCCAGCATTTTTAGACAGACCAATAAGTAGTACAATAGATTTGTTTAACTTTATGGAAGGTATGGTAAGGAGTTAAGATATCCGAATTCTTGTCGATAATATACTGTATAAAATACCTGTGCTGACCGATATACATTGTATTAGACAAGTCGTATACACCTTGAAGGTAAATATGAATGACTTTGCACAAAACGATACGACTGACAGCAAAACAAGATGCTAGTCAAATGTAGCATGAACAACATTCACTTAAAGCTACACCATTGTGAAACATATAGAAAACAATTATTTTAAATGTAACTACAGCACCTATAGTTTGTGTATATAAAGACTCTGAATCAGACCTAACCCAGCAAACACACAACGTCGTTACAACGTCGACGTTGCAGCAACGTTGTAACGATGTTGTTTCGACGTTGTATGTTTGCTGGGAAGATGTAATATTTTGTCATTCGTGAATAAATTGCACGACCCACAGTAAAGTCATCTGAAAGGAGATATCAGGAAAACATACCTATATAATACTGACCCCTTTAAACCCCACTTTTATATAGTAGAACTGGGGTTTACAGGGGTATGCATTAGTTTTCTTATTTCTGCTCAAAAACAGAAACTTTTATGACTGCGAGATCTCTGGAGACACATTTAACGTCGCGGCCAATTTCCATGTGCTTGTCAATAGTCACTTAATATTTCAAGAGCTGTTCAATGTACTAAAAGCAATAGAAACCAATGCTTCGGGCACTATCAAGGTTTATGGACTGCCCAAGGGCCAGGGACTAGACCGATGAAATGATAAGGTCCGAGCCTGCGGCTCGGTATGGACTGCCCGAGTGCCAGGACCTAGACCGACGAAATGATATGGCCCTCGGCCATATCATTCCGTCGGTCGAGGCCCTGGCCCGCGGGGAGTCCATGTGCGACTCGGCCCTTATCATTCCCTCGATCCAGGTCCTGGCCCTCGGGCAGTCCATAATCTTTCACAGTGCCCTTAGCTTATGTTACTATTGCTTAATAAGATTTATAATTTCTGATAAGTAGCACAACGTGGGAAAAGGGCTTTTATGCCATCTAGCGACGATCCAGCTCAGCATGTGCATCAGTTCAGTCTGATCTGGGCGTTCTCTGTTCGTCGACATATACTACAGTATCCATTGATTCTGTAAGCGGACAACAGAGGCCCAGATCAGCCTGCGCGAACGCACAGGCTGATCTGGGCCTGTGTTGTCCGCAGATTTTATAAAAGCCCTTTTCGTGCGTTGTGCCTCAATTACTATTTTTGCTTATAGACCATGAAACTGCGGGCCCTGTTAAAACATCTTGCTTCTAGTACTTGTGCAGGCTGTACAGCAAGACAACAAACTCTACTGCGTCGTGCATTATGGGTAGCAGCAAGGAATAATGACGTCAGAAAAGACACAAGGGGACGTGACTTCTCCAAGAGACACAACTCTACCAACTCCGCGGGAACCACAGTACAGAGTACCCGCCCAAATGTTGATTTTCCCAATTTATCGCTGAGCGATTTTATGTTCTCAAGATTCAACAAGTTTGGCAACAAAGAAGCACTTGTAAGTCTGCATTGTATTTGCGCTGTGAAAAAAATCCCCGTTTACAGTAAATACTGGCAACTGGCTGCCAGCGCCTTTCCCGTAAATTTTTACGGGGCCCGTAGAACTTTTGCAGGAATTATCTCGTAGGATGGGGTAAGGATGTGTAAGCTTAAGATACGGTGCGTTACCTCACATCCCTACTATGTCCTATACGTTACCTACCTTGCCCTACACTGTCCTACCATGCGTTATTATTAATGTAAATAATCTATAGTCGCCTGTAAAATTTACGGTACATGTACTGGCAGCCAGTTGCCAGTATTTACCGTAAAATCTACGGGATCTTTTTACATTGTGCGACTGCCTGTGCATTTCACATTGTTTCATAAAATACGCATTTACCCTATATATTGGAATACCTTAACTCCTTACCATACTTGTCCTAAAATTGAAAACAAAGTCTATTTTACTATATGTCGATATGTGTACAGATCTGCTAAATGAGTTGCAAATAGGCAGACCCTGATCAGATGCCTCATTATGCTGTGTCTGATCTGTGTGTACACGTTTTGCCAGGGTAGGTATGTCCCAATACTTTGGATAATCATGGTACAGTCGACTCTCGTTATCTCGAATTCCATGGGACTCCCTGAAATACTTCGAGATATCCGTAGTTCGACATATCAGGTTTGCAGAATTGAGGAAAAAATAATTTGATTAACCACATTTAACAAACTGATAGGTAATTGGACTTTTGAAGTTAGAGATATATTGAAAATATTGTGGAAAAGAAGAGAAATTGCTCCTTAGGAGCAATTTCTCCTCTTTTCTACAATATTTTCCATCTGTTGTTAGGTTTTCATGTATAGGCAGGGACCAGATTTTCACTTCGAGATAAGCGGTTATTCGAGATAAGCGAGGTCGAGATAACGGGAGTCAACTGTATCTTTTAATTCACTGTAATCTGCATGAGGCATTATTTAAAAAGATGGAGTATCTGAGGATAATTCTGAAATAATTTTCTGCAAGAAAGTGTTGTGTGTAATCGTCAGAAGCGCCACGCCGAGGCGCTTCTTTCGAGTACCCTCAGCGTTTGTTTCTTTGTGGAGAAATATGAAGAAAATATCGATGAATTATTATCAACAAATACCCGTCTGACAAATCTTCGGGAGGTGCTACAAGTTTTCATTCGACAAATAGTTTGTTCACCATATTAAACAATTAACTTAATAACGGACGCTTTTGATGAAGGTGATGGAAGAGGAGACGCGGGAAAGGAAGAGTGGGTGTCGTGACCACTGCACTGCATATTCAAAAGTGATTTATGTAGCCCATTTATGCCTAGCATCACATAAAATGGACCTTGATAAACAGTGTAAACCCAGGTCAGACGTCACAGAACGCGGCAATTGACTAGGAGCTACACTGTTTGCATTAAAAACAAAGACTCAATACTAATAATGAAACAAACCAAAAAATAGAAAAAAGAAAGAAAGAAAGAAAGGAAAGGAAAAGGGCCTGTCCAAACATAAGTAGAAGAGTCTGCTGTTGGGGATTAATTTGTTGACCCTTAACCTTTACCACACTCTGGGCAGATTCAGCAGACAACAAATTGATGATAGTTTTTTTTTTTTTTTTTTTTTTTTTCATGTGAGTCATCTGCTAGATGGACGATTCACATAAAATGTCCAGCTTTTTTGTGTGAAAAATAATAATAAACAAGTTCAAAGTGTTTTCTGCTGTAGTTGCGAAAAGTGCTTAAAGGGTTAACCAGCTGAGAAAAGTGAACGTGCATGTTTCATTCCCTAATGAGATTTATTGAAATGATTCTGAAACTGATGGAGTTATAAAAGAACATGCTAGTTACTTGAGGTTGGTACTCACAACGCCTCTCGCCCACTCCCCAAAGTTTGGTTATGTGCTCCATGAGAATTTATTCAAGCTGGTAGAGATTTTAGCAAGTCCGATTTCATGCCCTATTATTCGTACTTGATAAAATCGGCCAGACTAACTTTGGTAAAGTTATCGTTGTGTAAGTAACCCAAAATATTATGGTGACTGATATATCAAATGTGCCAAGGTTAATACACGTAGGTCACAATATAGAGCGAAAATATAGAATGGAAATCAAAAATCGTTTGTATTTACGAAAAAAAAAAAATTAACTGGAAACAGTGAAATTTCCCTGGAAAGGTCACAACCATAAAAATATATATGAAATTACCCAGGAAATACTGTAACCCTTGTCCTGCTGAATAAATTAAGAGGCCACGCCCACTTCTAATTTTCAGCCAATCAGATTACTTGACCCATATTGTTGATATAAATTCACATACTTCATGGCAAACAGTGCAGATCCAGTTCAGTGGGCTTCTTCAGAAGCCAAATGATCTGGATCTACACTGTTTGCAACAGAAGGGTACATCCGGGTTCAGCAGGACAAGGGTTAATGAAGCACAACCTTCAACGAAAGAAGAAGAGATGCGGAATAAATAAAGACAAGACAACGGCGCAGATGCAATAACCGACGAACAAAGAATGCAACGATAGAAACTACAGACTTCCCGAGGCCCAAAAAGTAGAAGAAAGATCTGTGATACAATTAAGAACAGGCAACCCTAGAATATCTGGGCCCAGATGTTCAAAACTAACAATGTCGTTATTTAACGTATCTTTAAAGCTTTGATCATTAAATATGGCATAGGGCCAATACGCTAATATTTTTGCTGGAAAAATGTGAGTAGCAAAAACGTGAGTAGCTTTTGCACTTGCAAAAGCTACACACATTTTTTTTTCAGCAAAAATACCTGTGAAGTAGATATTGTACTTACCAGAACTGGATAATAAAATTCACATTTATCGTTCTTATTGTCACCAATAAAACTGTTCATGTTTTTTTTTGAAATTTCTAGAGTTTTTGATCATCAAAAATTACCTAACACGTTTTGTTGTTGTTGTTGTTGTAGTAATGTAACCTTGTGGAGGTCACAACTGACGTTTTAAGGGAATTGTCTACACTTAGTAGAGTTTCTACAGTTTTTACAATGGAGACAATTTTCGTGATTTCCGGTTTGCTTTCCTGTGCACAAAACCCCTTCCGAAAAGTGGTCTGCTCTGATAGAAAAGAATTTGCAGAGGGGATGTAAAACGGTTTTTGATAGTCGTGAAAGTGTGTCCAGCCAAAGAACGGTAATGAACTTGAAAAATCATAATGTCTGTTGAACGTCGAAAATAAGCAGACCTGTTGTATTTTTTCCTTTTTTCCAGAAGATAAAATATAATCATTTTATCATGATTTTGGGCTAACCCAGCTAGCATTCTACATATATCTATAGCGGGCCGTTATCGGCCCGTCAGCTACCCTGACGGGCCGATAACGGCCCACTATAGATTTATGTAGAATGCTTACTGGGAGGCTTTGGTTACTATACCTTTACCTGATGTTTACATATAAGAAAGCTTGAAATAAATAAATAAATAAATAAATAAATAAATAAATAAATAAATGCAGAGTAATAGTTCGTAGTAATACTTTGACAGTCCAGTGACACCAAGAGCCACGCATTAAAAGTCAGTGTGCGCATTTTTTTTCTGCTTGATTCTGTATTTCTTATTAAAAATTAGTTCCGACAAAACCATATTATCACTGGTCACTAGTGAAATATAAAAAAAAAGTAATATCATCACTAGTGAAATATTTCATTGTACAGAGATATCAAAAACTGGCTCACTAGAAAGTAATAGGAATTTCATATAAGGTATATAATTATATATAGGATGTATCGACGAACAGAGACCGTCCTTATCAGACTGCGCAGATTCGGAGATTTATCCTGACTTTCGATGTTCCGTTGTGGCTTAAGGACCCTTTTCATGTGTAATGCTCATCAGTTATGGTTTATTATTTCAGCATGATTTTGAGACTGGCAGTACGTACAGATACGATGAACTGGAAGAAATGGCTCGAAGGATTGGTAGTTACCTGACTCGCCAGGGTTTCAAGAAAGGGGATGTGATAGCCTACCTGGGAACAAACAACCCTGAGTTTGCCTTGTTGTTGTTGGGCTGTGCTTCCATTGGTGTGACTCTTACAACAGCCAATCCAGCATACACTGAAGGTAAGGGGCTTTTTTGCGGCTTGGGTAAGTCCAATGGATACTTTTGAAGGGAGGCAACTCTGTAAAATTGTTTCGGCTCTCTTCTGAAAATGGAGCTACTCTAAACGGAAATAATTTGTTCCCCTAGGCACTAACGTCAGCCGTAGGAAAGATAGATTCTAAAGAGAACGCATCTGGAAAGCAATGATGAAGATTAACTATTTCACTGCCACAGGCGATAGTAATAGGCTTTTGCAAACAGCATAGATCTGGATCTACGCTGTTTGATATTCAGTCTTTCAACTTTATGTATAAACTTCTTTTCAAGCTATAGTTTGTTAAAAAAGAAAAGCAGACGACAAATGTCGTCTGAAATTTGGCACCGAAAGAGTTAAAAGACCCGAACATGGATGGGTGATTCGAACTCGTTTTTCAGTCCCTAGGAAGTTCTTACAATAGGTCAAGAAAACAAATATTTTGGGATATGTTAATGTTTTTATTATTATTTTATCATGAAATGTATGTTGTATGTACTCATTAGGATCGCCTCATCGAGGCGATTCCAATGAGTACACTCATCATACCATTGTTTTATAGAAGATCGAAAATACATGCCATCACGAAAACACGCGTATATAATGTTGACTCCCTTAAACCCCACTTATATATGGTAAAACTGGGGTTTACAGGGATGTACATTATTTTTCTTATTTCTGCTCAAAAACATAGATTGTGGGTACTCGTTAGAACCCCACAGTCTATGTTTTGAGCAGAAATATGAAAAATATCAGAATTTTTAACTGAAAATTTTCATTTTTTTGGGGGGTGGTAAAATTTTCAGTATATTTGAATAGGCTTGTTTTCGTGATGTAAATTATCTACATTTGCCTCCTGACCTGGCGCTTTGATTAACCATCAGCTGCTCGCACTACCCATGTCAAGAGCAATTTTCCATGGTCCCAAGAGCCATTGAAGTTCAACTGTAAGTAGTTGGATGTAGTTGACAACATTAACTTACGAACCTGTCGTAAAATCATTGACATTACAGTCGAATATCAATAAATCGTACATCTTTGGGACCATGGAATTTTGTTCGAGATTTGGGTCATGGCGCCAGGTCAGAAAGCGAATGATGATTTAGGGAAATCTTTTCGATTTTCTACACAACAATTGTATGTTATGCGTACTCATTAGAATCATCTCGATTAGGCGATTCTAATGAGTACACACAGCTTACTGTTTCATGACAAAATAAGAAAATTTCTCTATGTATTTGGTATCTTGAGCGATCGGAAGAAATTGAGTAGGGACTCAAAAAGAGTTCGAATTAGCCATGGTAAACCAGCCACCCGTGTTCGAGCCATTGAAGTTCGACAGTAGTTCGAAACTATATACTTGGTTTATCATAGAACTGGATCTGCAGCTGGAACAACATGAAGGTTAGTGATAGATGAAAGAACCAGAAAATGCTTTTGAGAGAAGTGGATGTAAAAAGACTCTTAACTAAAACTATTTTTGTCTACGACCGATTTGATATATATCCGTTTAATTTTCAGGAGAAATCAGTAGACACATGGAACACTCTGGAGCGAGATCTATATTCACAGTTCCTTCTTTGGTGCACAAAGTACAAGAAGCAGGAATATGGGTATTGTTATTTTTATTTTTTTTATCAGCTATTTTTATGCCCCGCCATTCGAAGAATGGTGGAAAGGGCATATAGTGTTACCCCTGTCCGTCCGTCTCCGTCCGCGTCCGGCGTTAGCAATTTGCGTTTAAGCTTTTCAGGTGCGGGCATCCGTGCCCTTTGGAAACATTTCTAGTTTTACATTCTGATTGAACTCCGATTTTTATGCTTTCCCATTTTCAGTTTTCTTTGCAGAAACTGGCATTCTACCTCGCGTTTTATTGGATTATTTTATATCATAATCTATGTGTAAGTTAAGTACTGACCAAAGCTTTCATCCTTTTACTTTCGAATTGTTGAATATATAGCCACTGACAGATATGTGCAGATTACTTTCGGATTGCTGAATATATATCCCCTGACAGCATTTGAAGTGTAGATTACTTTCAGATTGCTGAATATGTCACTGACGGCATCTGAAGTGTAGATTACTTCTGGATTGCTGAATATATATCCACTGACAGCATTTGAAGTGTAGATGGCAAAATTAAGATGAATGGATGTATCCGAAAGGTGTTGCTGTTACTTTTTCAAAGGAAGATAATTTTTGCACACAGAAATTATTTCTAAAATGTAAAATGTGCTACCAGAAGGACCGTAGTCACTACGTTAAAAGCATTTAATCTCCATGTCAGAGTTATTTGCCTTGAAGGTAAATGTTCAAATGAGATTACAAACTAGAAAACTGCGATTATCAAAATAAAGTATTTTTTTAGAAACAAAAGAGTCAAACCTTTATGTGCAACTCTATTGTGTCTATTTCTGGTATTTACTGTTATCGGGCAATAGTTATTTTGATTTTTGTTACATTTATTTGAAAGTCAGTGAGCTATTTTGTGTTTTCGAATTCTAGGATGTGACTGTAATTGGATGGTGTGAGGGTGTGCGGCCGTTTTCTGAAATCTTGAAAGATGACGGTAAAGGGTTTCCATCTTCTGTTGATTGTAATCCAAAGGATGACATTGTTTTGCTTCCATATTCAAGTGGGACAACTGGACTACCAAAGGGTGTGATGCTGACCCATCATAATATTGTGTCTAATCTTTTACAGTTCAGGTAATTAGAAAGGAGTCATACTATAAACTGTAATTCCAGTCAGACTAGTGATAAGAAACCACTTAAATGTAATGTTTATCGTGTTCTGATTTCTCAGTCTAGCATATGGTATTATTACTCACTAGAATTGCTTCCATGAGACATTTGAAAATATGTTTTGGTTGAAAACACACACAATTCCATAACTTTTATCCCAAACATTTAGTTTATCTAAAACCTGTGACATCAAAACAATTAAAACAGTGGTATATACTCTTAATTTGTAGAAACGTATCTTTATTTCGCCCTCTTTATAATTCATTAAGTAAATATATTGTATGTAACTCGTTACAGACATGGTTCATTATAACCAGACTGGCTGTTGTGTACTTTGTAATATTCATTATATACAAATAAAATTGATTCAGTAATTTCAATCATTTAGTTATTTTTTAATTTACAAAAATGCACAATGAATTTAGATTCTTAAGACCCTCAACTGTAAAACTAAACTATCTGAGGTAAATTTAGGACATGCATTTACAGTAAGTCGACAATTGTTATGGTTGTTTCATTCAGATAAGTTGAAAATTTGTAAAATACCTTTTTGTGCAGTATACATTTTGATGATCGGCTAGATATTTAGAAAAATATAGCTGAACACACAGTCAATATTCATAGTGATTGTATTGCCTTTCAAGTTTAAAGTCTCTTTTTATTTTAGGAATTCATTTCATACAAGTGTAGAAGACAGTTATCTGGGTGTGCTTCCATTCTTCCACATATACGGCATGGTACCTGTATTGATGGGTACACTACAAGATGGTGGCTTCATGACAACGGTTTCTAAATTTGATCCAGAGGGTTTCCTCACAGCTATACAACAACAAAAGGTGACCAATTAAAGAAACACGAGCCGGGGTACAGCATTTCCTACAAGATTGCATGTGCGCCCAGCGAAGACTCAGCCTGTGAATCCGTGCAATTTTGTAGGAAGTACTGAGCCCCGGGTCATGTTGTTATGATAATCATGTTATTAATCATCATATGTCAGCATTATAATCCAGGACCTTTCCACTTTGTGTAAAAATGAAAATAAAGTTGAGAATATTCTATTAAAGTCACTAAAACATTTGTGCCGTATGAAATGCTGGTAGAAATAAAAATAAAATCTGTAAAGGTTGCCTTTAAGAAAAGAACACATCACAGAATGTAAATCGTTGTCTCGGTTTCATTAACCCTGGTCCTGCTAAGCCCGGATATGCCCTGCCATTGTAAAAAATGTAGAAGCCAACTGATCTGGATCTGCACTGTTTGCCATTAAGTATTTGAATTTATATCAACAATATGGATTAAGTAATTTGATCGGCTGAAAATTGGATGTGGGCGTGCCATCTTAATTTATTCAGCATGACAAGGGTTAAAATCAATTCCAATTAGGCACGAAGGTCTATGGGAGTCCGTAATGTATGACGACATTGTATAAATTCAGAAGTATTGTCAGTAATACAAACTCTTCGGAACAATTCAAAAAGATTATCACGTCGTTACAAAATGATAGGTTACAGCATGAATGATATATGGCAAGTTTCGTACATGGCTGTTAACCGAATTACAGTTAATTACTTAGTTTTCCTATCTAATTGCCCGATCGGGTTTCGGACTGTATTAATCTGTTTCAGATGGTTCCTGCCTGACTACCGCTGTCTATGATCGTGCCCTCAGTGGTCCTATTCGCGATTTAAGAGAGATCGGACTTCTTTTTCATTTTTTACGTGTATTGGGCACACTTTATTACTTTTAATGTTTTGTTAGTCTTCTTCTAAAGTACCGATATTTATATTGTTTTTTTTACACGACTGAAAAAAGATTCCTTACAAAGCTTACCTGAACTAGACCCTGTCAGATCACCGCACGTGAGTGATGCCGATTGCAAGCTTTAAACTGCATCAGGCTGACGTAAAATGCTTGTCTTTCTTAGATATTTGATGTCGTGTAAAATAAAATGAGGGAAATAGATCCTCATGTCGGAAAGTCAATTCCTTTTACAGTCGTGATTTTAATTTCCTCTGTTTTCACACGCTTTCCCTGATGCAACAACACAACGTCTTAAAATAGCGAGAAAACTCTTGTGGCAGCACACTGGGAATGGTGCTTTCACTATGCCTCCACCGAACAGGTTTGGTGGAAACATACAAGATCGAAACAAGAAATCACTTTGTTCTTCACTTTTCGTCCCTTCGTGTCCCGAAGATTTTTACTCTTATATTTCCTTATACATATATCTATATAGGGTAAGTTATATTGCTATACAATCTGTCCCGCTTTTGACTTATGATCTATTTTACACTTTAGAAATTGTCCCATCCAGTATATTTTCACTGATGATTTTTGTTATCCTTGAAGGCTTTAAACTTTAAACATTTCAATTTGCTGTCATGAGAAATTTGTAGCAAAAGAGATAAAAACTGTATTATGTATTTCTGCAAGATTTATGGCCCCTTTTCAAACTTAGGAAATGGTTCTATGTAGGTGCATTTTGACTAATAACATTTGATACCTAGAAGGACTGCTTTTTTAAAACTTAAAACACTTACTTATTGCCACGAATTTCTGGAATAAATGACGTTATTTATTTGCGTATTTTAACGTGTACTCCAGCCTTTTTTGCTTTTTTTTTAATCTTGCTTTTCAAAATTGGCAAAAAATCTCAATTTCTAGCAGTGATAGAATTCTGAAACTTTACACAGGGCGCTAGCTGTCAGCACTACAATATTGACATGTGCTTCTTTGACCACGATGTATATTTCGAAGTGGACTGATGAGGTTTGTGTGGTTTGTCTTGCACTACATAGCATCCGCTTGATGAATTGATGTGTGGCTGTAGTTGGCGCCACGTATACTAGATGATAAATTTAAATAATCAATCAAATTGTGATTTCTAGTTAATAATCTTATCTGTACTCTATAAATAGCCTGATGACCATTTATGAAATAATACAAATATAAATTAATTATTCTAACTTGTTTTATGTTCTTGCCTTTAGGTCACAAAACTGATGATAGTCCCGCCAATTGTTCTGTTTCTATCGAGACATCCAATGGTTTCTGATTTTGATTTGTCCAGTCTGAAAGAGATTGTGTCCGCTGCTGCACCACTTGGAGAAGGGTTAACACAGGAATTTATGGATAAAGTAAAAATACCAATATACCAAGGTAAATTTATACATCAGAACAAACCACCACCAAAACAACACGTGAATACTCAGTCCACAATATTCATGTATCATGTTTCATTAGGCTAGCATTGGTACGTTACCCTAATTCGCCTAAATATGAGCCTAAACATATATCAGAAAGCATGCCTTCAGACATGTGCCTTCAACGAGGATTCAGAGCAGCATACACATTTGCGCAGTCTGATAAGAATCTCCACTGGACGCATTTTCTATAGCTTAGAATACAAAGTTTCTCTTGCTTGCCAATGTCCCGTTTGTGGGACGCTAGGCACAAATGGGCTTAAAGGTACTAGTAAATGACAAAGAGTGTATGCCTGATTAAACTTAAAGAACATTTTAATCTGGGTAAATATCGTTTACTCAAGTATGTCCGTCCTAATGTCCGTCCGAATATTTAGGGTGAAATACGGTATGATCCAATCCTTTAAATGGACGAAGGCCGGACAATCTTGAACATAGTTTCCTCCGTTGATTGATAACTAAATCAATTGTCGAAAATGTAGTAAAGTCATAAAGGCTGTGTCATAAAGAAAAAATCCTTGATATATAAATACAAAACTATTTTAAAAGATTAATTTTAGATGTCAGTCGAGCTACTGACATTTTTAATCATGCCGGTACGTTTCGCGAAATATTTAAGAAAATAGGGTTTCTGTACTTTCTGTTGCAAGTTATATTTCTATTACTCCTATGTAAGGGAGTAGAAAACATTGCATCATTTGTGTGAAAATTTAAGTTAAGGAATCTCTATGACTGAACTGTGTAAACATAGCTGGAATTGTGTTTAAACTAAAGGGCGACCTGCGGGCGCACAAAAACATGGTCAAAGCCCGCTGACCGTTTCAAGGCAGTATTTTATTTACAGTTCCATTCACTTGTTCGTTCTGTTTCGACGACTTTTTTTTTTTTTTTTTTTTTTGTGCTGTTGTTGTTATTAAACTCTTATTTTGGTTCCTTTGATATTTCAAGACGATTTCTGTATATCTCTTTGATCGTTCAGATATGGTATATTCTGAGATGTATCAAAATAACTTTTATGTTTATTTTTATAATAGGTTATGGCCTGACTGAAACAAGTCCAGTGGTACACCTTGACTCTGTACCAGGTACGGCTGGCTCAATAGGTCATCTTATTTCCAACACAGAGGGAAAAGTATGTATGAAGTCAAATTTATACTGATGACGAAAATTAGTAAAGTAGATATCCAGGAAGTACCACAATCAAAGAACATAGCCTACCAATTACACAAAGAGGAAACGTAAACAAAGCACGACAGACAGCACACATCCCAGCTAGCATTCTTTATAAATATATAGCGGACCGTTATCGGCCCGTCAGCTATCCTGACGGGCCGATAACGGTCCTCTATAGATTTATAAAGAATGCTTACTGGGATGTTACAAACCACGCAAGCAGAGCAACCAGATCTCCCTTCCACAACGAGGTGATTACAGTGCTAAACAGGACCCGTCAAACACAACAATAAGGCATGAAAGAGGACAAAACACGAAAACAGCCCCACAGCGAGCAACCATACGACGCCACAAAATACGAACGACTTTAACCCTAGTCCTGCTGAGTCCGGATATACCCTGGCTTTGCAAACAGTGAAGATCCAGATTAGTTCAGAAGTCAACTGATCTGGATCTACACTGTTTGTCAATAAGAATGTGAATTTGTATCAACAACCTCGCTCAAGTAATGTGATTGGCTGAAAATTAGAAATAGGCGTGGCATCTTAATTTATTCAGCATGACAAGGGTTAAAATCATAGCCTTTGAACCGTCAGTAATAGACTACCGGGATCATTGAATAGGGAAGATACCCTGGAAATCTGAATTCGTTAGATTTGTGTGCGGTTTTTCACAGTATGTTTGTATCTTGTAGCCACAGGGAATATGCCGGGTTTGGTGCCGGGTTCTATGCTAGGTTATGAACATTTAGAGCCTGAAAAATATCGATTGCAAAAGAACCGAAATAACTATGCCACTAAAGCAAATAAGAAAAAAATACATGTATTTAATGCTTATTGTAGCATCCGGTAATACTGTGTGTCTGGTAATCTAAAGCTACCAAAAGAAAAAAAAAACTTAATTCCTTTATAGATAAAAATAGTCATAGCATTTGAGCTCCAATGTCAGAAAAACATAAGCCCAGTGAAGATTCAGATCAGACGCATTCTGGATATTCAAGGATGAAAAGTTTGCTTCATGCGGACAAAGAAGATTTTGATGAGACTGCGCGGATGCGAAGGCTGATTTGAATCTTCGTATGGTGCACATTTCAAAAGGTACGTTTTCTCACATCGCGGCTCAAATAACCGTAATATTCGATATTCATCGATTTGCATCCGAGTAAATAGAACATAGATCAAATGGTAATGCTTTTCCGCTAATTTTTTACATTCATCAAATTTGAATTTGGTCTGTAATACTTACCTACATACAGGTCGCCGACCCAGCAACAGGAGAAACGTTAGTCAGGGGTGCGACAGGGGAGATTTGTATAAGAGGACCACAAGTGATGAAAGGTTATCTTAATAACGAAAAGGCCACCAGAGAAATGGTTGATGAAGATGGATGGCTGCATACAGGTGTGTCTTATTTTGGAAATATAAACGGCTACTCTTTTATTACAGAAAATATAAAGAGAGTGGTTGCTTTTGTATTTGTAGTTCTTAAATAACAGATCATTGCACTAGTTTTTGTCCTATGGGTTTCAAATAAAATTTCTCAGTCATCTAACTTATAATTATAGAGAAGAATATTGAATACATAAATCAAACACATCTGAATAACAGCAGCAATAAGGCTCAAATTGCCTAGTTTATCTAAAGAAATGCAATTATTAGTTTGCATTGTCCATTATGTGTGATCTGAAATAATTGAATAAACCTTAAACTGCTTAATATGTTAAATACGGCTATCGGCGGCCATTTCTTAAAACATTAGTTACAATCTGAACTAATTTCCAAACTCACCCTTGGCTTGCAGAAGAACTGCAATTAGGCTTACCACAAAAATTCAATATGGTAATACTAAGAAAATGTCTCGGTCATGGAACATGTCTCTCCCAAGGCACCTACTAAGGTTTCAATGACACTTAACTAATACAATGAACAGAAATTGCAACAGAAATACCGCCTTGGAATGGTCAACAGCAGAGGTGTTTGGAGGGATTGAAAGCAGGGACGTGGGGTCTTAAACAGACAAACAGAAATCAGGAAGTAAAGTGGACAGCGACTGAAGACGGTGACCAAAACGTTAGCTTTGCACATGATAATACAAGATTACAGAACAGTGGGCAGCCTTACAGAATGTGGCCAGAATTCTAGAATTACAAGACGTCCCTCACACAAGTAGAGATAAACAGACAAATAAAACCCAGGGTATAGTCTGTGTTTACCGTGCTAATCCACAGATCACGTAGGGAACTACTGCACGAACCAAAAACTTATATGTGACTGGAACTGCCTAAAGACTAATGGCGATTGTTGCACCTAGTAATTTAACTAGTTTAAGCACCTAGTATTGTTGCTGTTGACCTTTCTGCGTATTGCACAGTTGTGATAAAATACCTTTTCTTTTCTTTCCTGTGACCTTATTCGCGGTAGGTGTTTCAAACGGCAACAGGAAGACAGGGTGATACTAAAAAACAGCTATAATCATAGAACACAGCCCTCTCAAGGTAACGAAAGATTAAGAGTCACAAAACAAAACAACATTTCCCCATAGAATGAACATTCTTGTATAAACCACATTAGACCAACTACCTCAAAAGGGTCAACAGCAAGAAATTTGCCAGTTTAAACAGGTTTTACGAATACTCAACGATCGACCTTACTTCATCGACGAAAATCGGACAAATCATCGGACAAATGAACCGCAACGTCAGAAAACGAACGTACTCTACGGCATGTGCGCCAGTGAAAATTCAGATTAGCCTGCGCATTCGCACAGTCTGATCAAAATCGTCACTCAGTGCATTTTGAATAGCCAAGCAGTGCCTTCATGTGGACAACAAAGATTCTGAACAGAGTGCGCGAATGCGTAGGCTGATTTGAGTGCTCGTTGGGGGGCATATGTCAGAATTAACGGTTTCTCACGTTGCATCTCAATTTCTTTCAGTGTTATGTATGCCATGTAGTAGCATTCAGGTAATTGTACATTTTGATCGCTTTTCTTCAAGGTGATATTGGTCATATCAAAGAAAATGATTGTTTTGTGGTCACAGACAGACTAAAGGAGCTTATCAAATACAAAGGATTACAGGTACTAGCTTTCAAATTTTGAATTATTATTAATAGGAACTTCCTTACCTATGTAGCCTGCCCGAACCTAGCAATTACTAGAAGTCAGGGTATACGAGGGTTGTTCATTATTTTTGTAGACTGGTTTTATAATTTCAACATCCAGAGAAATAAAACAAACACCATAGTAAACAACAGTCTTTTATGCGTAAGTGTACCAAATATTACACCAAACAACGTATTGTACATACGGATATGGCTAAAATAAATGTGCAATCTAAGCACAACCACCACACGGCGCAGTTCACGTTCCGACGTGAGTAACGCTGTCCACGGTCAATGACATAAAGTGAAGTGTCATTTCTTCTCAAAGTATTCCTCAAAATGGAATACGCATCGTTGATGTCGTTCAGGCCACTATCTCCTAATACATGTAACATCCAAAAACCAAGCCGTAGAATACCCTCGAATGATTTTATTTGTTTCTGTTTGAAGTGGTAGTAAATTGTCAAATGTTTGTCCCTTCAACTGTAGTTTGATGCTAGACGGCCCTCCGAAAACCGCTTGTGCCATTTAAAATACAAAGGCCCTGCTCACTTTACGTTCCCCTTTCGCCATCTGCAGCATCTTATACGTTTGATGTTGGTGTTTTTCCAAGATCCATGCTTAATATTACTGCGGATTTCCGTGCGTTCTTTCGTTGACATTTTAACGTTAATGAGCGTACAGGTCGCCTTGTTTCAATTTTGTTTATTTCAAACTCCAACATCCAAAGGACGTCAAAAATCGACATGACGTCGTCATAACTTCATGCACAATCTGGCAAGTTTTGTATAAATGCACAGGAATCCTTACTGAATGTACTAGTGGCTGAACTAGTGCGAAATGTACATAAAGTCGGACGGGGGTAGTAGCGCGTTACTATGGTAATGCAGATGCGCATTAAATGTAATAAGTTTGTTTTATGGGTAAATTTTTTGACTAAGTTATAGATAATAGATTCAAGTTTGTTATGATATAAGAAATTATTACTTAAAAGCAATAGTAATCAAATGAGACGGACAGTCTACGAATTTATTGAACAACCCTCGTACAAGCTAGATTATGTTATTCTGTCCTAATAATTATAAAATGTAGCTAGAGATATATTTTAAAACATTGACAAAATAGTTCTGTGCTTATTTTAATGCACAGTGTCTGCTTCGTTTACAACTAAACCATCATCAATAATTTATCTGAGATCTGTAATTTGTATATAGGACGCATGGTCTTATTACCTTCAAATATGTCTCGAAATATTTCTAGAGAATGACATGGAGCAAAGATAGATTATTGATTTGGTTCAGTTGCCGCGGTAGAAGTGTTTCAAAGAATTAATCAAAAGTGAGCCATAAATATGCCATTTTAATTGTATCAATTGTAAAATGCTCAAAATAGTCCAATTTGAAATTGAGCGAACACATCGTAAAACATATACAAAAAAAAGAAAACCATGAGCGAATTTCATAGACATGGACATTGCCATAAATGTAATAAAGTTTCTCGCGTGTACTACAGTATCAAACAGTAATGCCCTGACAAACACTGTATTTTTGAGCAGGTTTATCTGGGCTTATCTGGGTTTATGCAGCTCATCTCGGTTTACGCAGCTTTAACAATTAATAACCCAGTCAGCATTCTACGTAAATCTATATCGGGCCGTCATCGGCCCGTCAGGGTAGCTGACGGGCCGATGACGGCCCGATGTAGATTTACGTAGAATGCTAGCAGGGTAAGAACCATTTTATCCGATTCACATTATTTATTAACTGTATAAGCCTCAGGTAAATTTAACTCCTCCCCCTAAATATTTTACACTTTTCAGTAAAAAAACAATGGATCGAGCTAAAGTTAAGAATAATGATGCTGTCAACGATGGAATTAAATATATGTAACACATGTCGAAGAATGAACGCTACTGACACATTGTTAAATTAAAAAAAAATCACGCTATTAAATGATCTAGGTTTATTCAGCTTATGATATTTTAGCTGTTCATTTGTAAAATAGTCATTTACGAGTAAGTCTGGAGAGTTTCTTACCTAACCTAGGAGTGTTAAATCTGTTGTTATGAATTGAACTGACAGTCCACAGCGATTTGAGACCAAATGTTATTCTTTGTCTCAGGTAGCTCCTGCAGAGCTTGAAGACTTATTACAGAAGCACCCAGCAGTACTTGATGTGGCAGTTATTGGACTACCAGATGATAGGGCCGGGGAGCTACCAAGGGCATATGTCGTCTGCAAACCTAATGTGCATGTGACTCCCCCTGACATAATCAAGTTCGTTGAAGGTATGTGGTAATTTTTCTTTGTATATTTAGTTTTGCATCTTTGCAGCTATATATAGATGGACATTAGTGGCAGATAATAGGTTGTATGCATTTCAGAAACAGCAATCTACAAGTTTATCTTCACTTGGCGGCCATAGATCGTCTCTATGTACTTCAGTTGAGTTTATTCATTTCTGCGCCTTTGTGATTATTGAATTCATTCCAGGATTTTTGAAAAAGTATGCAAAGATCGCCGATAAGGCATACTTGGAAACTAACTAGTCTGGCCCAGAAAACTAACACGTCAACAAATCATTCATATTCCATCATTTTTAATGTATAATGTAAATGTAATTATTGGCAAATTGTGCACATTCCATTAACTCTCCAAAAAATAAACAGTGAATGCCCCTTTGGACGTCTACTTACAATGGATTTGTTTAGATAACAATCTAAAAGGTTGCATTTGGAAACAAAGAACACACAAAAAAACGAAAACCGGAAACTTGGTTTTATAAAGTCTCTTCATATGCACTTTGCGTGGCTGCATACTTCCCCTGGTATATAAGCTTAAGCGGTATTCGATTTTCAAAGCAACCAGAATAGGCTCAATGATTCCCCCATCCCCCACGAAAATTAGAGACTCGGTTTGATTGAGTCTCTTCATATGCAGCACTGTAGTTTGCGAGGCTACATACGCCCTTAGCGCCGACATAAGCGGTATTCGATTTTCAAAATAACCAGGATGGGCTCAATGGTCGGTTCCAAAGGAAATAAGATATAACCTGCACTTTGGTGATGTACGTATAGACTTTTACGGCCGCCACACGGTATAACACCAGCTACAGTAGAGTAAAATAAAAGTCAAAAAGGTTTAGTTTTCATGTGCAGCAATGTAGTTTGTGAGGCTGCATACGCCTACCTATTTTAAGTCGATTTCGGTTTTGTAGTCTTTTCAAAAAATGATTTACTTACTTCGAGCACAGACAGTCTTGAAAATTGCGAAAAACTTGTGCCAGTGTTAATAGTTACACAAAAAGTGGACACCGGCCTCTTTTGTAGCAGTAATGCCGCGGGACGACTACTAGGTAAATAGTGTCTTCGGTGAGAACTTCCAGTCTTTAATTGCAATAAGTGAAGTGACACTGTTTTATAGATGAGCCTTGAGATGCGAAAATGTGTCTATGGGGCATATTCGAACAGTAAATATCTAGCGCAAACAACGAAACTGAACACTCTTTAAAGGGCTTTACTAAACGTCGTTATAATCAGCAGTATTCAATGATTCCATCAATTGTATGCTCAAAGGATTGTTTAGCTCTAACCTCTATCTTAATGTTGCAGAACAAGCAGCCGATTACAAAAGACTTCGAGGCGGTGTGGAATTCATCAAAGAAATTCCCAAATCTGCAAGTGGAAAGATTTTAAGAAGATTACTAAAAGACGAAGTAGTTAGTTCTCAGCTATAATTCAACAAAGGCAACTATAAGAATGCATGTGCAAAAAGCCGTTTAAACTGTCTTGCCAGTTTTTCGAATATGGACATATTTGATCCGCGTCGTTGAAAAATGAGTTTTTGGCAGATGCGGACAGCGAAGGTGTAAAATCACATCGGCCCAGTTGTTCAAAGCAACGTTAGATTAACAAGCTCGTAAATGACAAACTCGTTAACTGTTGTAGCTAAGGTATTTTCAAATACATTGATATTTTTGCTGCAAAAATGTGAGTAGCATTTTTCTTTCAGCAAAAATATCAATGTATTAGCCATATTTCAAGATAGAAAGTTTAACTCACGTTAGCTAACAACTTCGTTAAGTTTTCAACAACTGGGCCCTGGATAAGTGCATCCGCATACTGATCTCTCTGTCCGCTGTGGCTCTTCCCGTTATGAATTAGTTTTGTTGTATTATAAATCAGTGTCTATATGTACTGTATTGACACTAAATATTCAGATAACTCTTTACCATACTTCACTCTTTACCATCAATCTAAAACTGGAACACGTATACGTGACTAAATGTATCTATTAAAAGGTGTTGACTGAATGGCAAACCTGCAGACCCTTAAAAGATGCCGCATCGTTTTTGATGTGGTCTACACTGTTTTTTTTTTTAATTAATTTATTTATTTTTTTATTTATTTATTTATTATTTTTTTGGCAAACTGTCCGAATATATAGAGTAAATGCGGAATAGATGACTGTTATTGTAAATTCTATTAGCCAGCATTACCTGGGCAGATTCACTACAATCATTTAAAATAAACCCAGCTAGCATTCTAGGTAATTCTACATCGGGCCGTCATCGGCCCGTCAGCTACCCTGACGGGCCGATGACGGCCCGATATAGATTTACGTAGAATGCTGTCTGGGAACAGCATTGTAAACGCGCATAAACTTAGTATAAAACCACTTCAAATTCGAAATCGTAGCGAATTGACATCACGCTTTCTAAAACTTGGATATCTATGTGAATGTGCCTTCAAAATCACTGACACAGCGTACCATCAACATTCCTTGTATCTTGTGGATATCCAACATGCCCATTGGTTGTTACTGCAAAATCTCATCAAATGCATGTGTCTCTAATAGTAGCAGCCTTCACATATCACTGGCATATGTCATAAACATCCTTCTTAACTGAGACATCTGCCATAAACATATCCCCTTTCTGATTAAAATGCATTTGTGGATATTGTAACCCTAACTACCTCAGTCATATACTTCATTTTTATTCATTATCTACTCACTATTTTAATCGAATGACGAGCCATATGCGCGTGGCACTGGTGGGTTTAAGGATTTACGGCCGTTACAATGTGTCAGCTATACTGAGCGGGTGTTGTGTATGTTTGCATGCATTTGTAAAGCCTTGCTATCATGAACTTTGCATACACATGTAGAGCCGTTGAAGCTCTTTAACTGTTAGACTGACCATTTTATACCGAACCAATCACACTTCAAGTATGGTCTAAAAATATTCTGGCTTGGCTGAGGAATCGAACTTGCAATCCCCTGATTACATGTCAGGCAGTCTACATCATTAGGCCAGCAAAGCCACATGTAAATGTGCAATAAGTTTTTACTGTCAATTCATTTTTTACATTGAAAATTTAAGACAGTTTGTTTTATTTTTTCTTCTGTTGACTGTAATACAGTTGTTAGTATATTTTTGTCAACTTATATTTTAACCTATTTATGCCTAGCGTCCAATAAAGGTACATTTGCGTCTGATCAGGGTCTACACCTTTTGCATTAAATACAAGGATTTCTATAAAACGTGATACTAAAAACTAACCAGACACCCCTTCTATTAGAAATAGACTTGTCAAAAGAGTTAAGGTAGAAGCAATTCGGCATATATGGGTTAATCAATAACCAATAATGAGAAAGTCCTCATTTGTGAATTTGCAGAACAAAGATGACCCAGATCAGCGTACGCAATCGCGCTAACCAAGACCTTCCTTGCCTGCTTTCAGAATGGGTGGATACAAAAGAATGTATTTAGTGTCAGGGAAGGCTATGATCAGACTGCGAATGTGCAGAGTGAACTGAGCCATTCATGCTTTCATAATATGGAATAAGGGTCTCCCCGGATACTTTAGAATTGTTGATGAACAGAGACGTAAATGCGCAGGCTGACCGGGTCTTTGCTGTTCATTTATGGCGTAAGGGTCCTATTCTAGCATTACAGACCGTTTGTGTGCCCAGCATAATGGTAATTAACAAATACGTTTAATAAAACACGACGTAGACCACATAGAATTGATTAATAGTTCTTTTGGTTTTAATTCAAACATAAAGGCGTATGCTTGCTGTTTAAAATTGAATTATTTAAAGTAATTCACACCAAATTAAATCTGCATCAAATATTAGCTCTTGAGGTGTAGTCAAAGTGTAACACGTAACCGGATTTGGTTACTCTTTTTATCCCCTTCATTAATATTATTGAGCAATTCTATAGCGATATAGATAAACAAATGAATTTTTATTTTTTTAGTTTTCAAGTACCATTTGGGGTTTCAGTGGTTTTCATATTTTCATTTTGGTATTATGTAGTCTACATACAGCTGAGCAACATCAGTTTTTATTCACATTTCAGAGCAAATAAAAAATTGATATATATATATATGTGTGTGTGTGTGTGTGTGTATGTGTGTGTGTGTGTGTGTGTGTGTTATAGAGTCATGTGCTTTTACCCAACTATGCTTCCATGATAACATGGAAGTATAGTTGGGTAAAAGCACATGACTTGTTTAAATGGTTATTACCAGAAAATGTTTCAGATAATACAGCGGTGGAGCGTGGGTGGGGGTGCGGGGTAGGGGAAGTGGGTAAATGGTTTAAAAAGTCCTTTCAACCATCAAAGTTTGACCATTTTAAAATTAAACATTTCAATCATTTAAATTTACATTCCATTCTTCCATCTTCCAAAGAGATCGAACTGGATAAAACAACATGCGTTATAATTGGCAGATAAAACTATAGAATTTTATTTAAACGTATTTTTAAACCTTTAAATAAAAAAAAAGGTATATGTATATATATATATACAATGTTCAATTAACTATTACATCGCAGCATGATGAATTATAGGATATATTTCTGTCACGAGGAAGAAAGTTTTAAACAATGCATAAAACGATTTATGCATTATGTTATCTTATATAACATTTCAACTGATAAGATTGATTTCTTGTGATTTTCAGTGAAATGACTTTTGCATTCTACACAAAATGTCATAACGTTTCTATCCTGTCGTAGATTCATTTCGTCTCTGCATTTCAGACAGACATGCTGGTCTTCAGAAGATGCAGTAGGTAAAAGATAATAGAACAAATACCTCAGAGAAACGGGATAATTGTGCCAGTTTTGACGGAGAAAAAAAATGTTCGAATGAAATCAAAAGATACATATTGATGAGTTTAATGTAGTCTTATTGTCCTTTCAACATCACTCGGAAAGACATCATAGGCTTGCCTTTTGGTTGTAAATATAACACTTTGATTAGCTGTGATTAACAGTCTATATATATAAAAAAACAACATATTTTTGTTTTCTTTTCAGTCTCAGAGCTTTGTTTTCAAATTTCCCAAATGTTTCACTTAAAATTAAATTTACGACCAGGCAAACTTCTGACTAATTTCAATTTCTTAACTGGCTTATTTATATGTTTCTGTGAAAATACACTATTCCCAGTTGATTTTTAATTATTGTGTTTCATTACAGCATTGTTAAATTTCAGAAATTTTGATCAAGGTGAACTTTTTAAAGCCTGTCTCCAAAACTTAAAATTAATTTTACGGCCAGGCATTGGCATTACTAATTTCAATGTGTAAACTGACTTTTTAAATGTTTCTGTGAAAATACACTCTTCCCATCTGATTTTTAATTATTGTGTTTCATAGCAGCAGTGTTAAAATTTCAGAAATTTTGAACAAGGTCTCCAAACTAGGCTATCTACCCCGTCGATGTTTCCACCGTTTAGAGCCATACTCGTATTTACTATGTGAATCTATTTTAATCGATGAGAGGTGCATATGCAGTAACGACAAAAGATTTCCGGATCAAAAATTCACTGTAATTTTGCGTCTTAAGAATAGGTGCCAGAGAAAAAAATGACTCACTGAAAGATGTCGAAATTAGAATAAGTTTGTGAACAGGTAACAGAGAAGACATGTACTTTTTCAACTTGAATAAACGCATCTTCAGGAAGATGCTTCTATTTGGTAAAGACATAGGACAGACCATTACAGTGCTTTTTATTTCATTGTTGTAATGATAGTAAAGATATAGGATAGACTATTACAATGCTTTTTATGTCACCGTAGTAATGATAAATGAGTGAATGTAATGTGTTTACATCCCTTAGACTAGATAATGTTAATGCTGACGGGATAATCCTTTTGCATAGCAGAGACAATTGTGTGATCAGATAAGGATGCACATAAAGGTAAATGCATACACCTGGAGACTTTAATGCCAATTTTACAAAGGAAGACAAGTTTTTCAGACTGAAACTTGCCACCCTACTAAACTACAACCTCTTTATAACACTATTGTTGGTATCTATAGCATAAACCGTGTTAGTTAAACAACCCTGTTATATCCAAACAAAAATGTATAGATTATATTGAAAAATGACCATTTATGGTCATTTTTCAATATAATCTATACATTTTTGAGATCCATCTTTGAACCGTGTTATATTCAAAACCGTGTTATAACGAATCGTGTTATAAAGAGGTTGTAGTGTATTTATAAACTTTCAATATGTTTAAAATGCAAAATTGTTACACAGATGAGGTAGATCAACTGATGCGGACCGAACATTTATTTAGAATTTGTAGCTGCATCAGAATTAAGAGTGATTAAAACTACTTTAATCCACACAGTAATTTTCCTACTGACCGCTCCAAGGCAGTTCCTCTGTTGCATTTCTGTTTGTGCGTCGGGGGTTTCATAAGTGGAGTTTATTTTGTCATTATTTGTTCCTCAGCTCTCTTTTGGTGCCTCAGGAAGGCTGTGCTTCCTGATTTCAATTTCTATAAAACAATGTAATAATAAAAACTAACCAGACACTCCTTCTACTGGAAATGGATCGGTCCAAAGAGTTCAAGTACAAGAGTCTACTCGGCATAAATACGTTAATAGTATCTGCAAACTTAATATATACTTCTTGCGAAACGTTTAAACGACATAAATATGGAGACGACCGAGAAAGTCCCCAATCTCGGAACAGTGCCTTTTCAGCGTACAGATACACAGATCTGGAGCAGATGAAGGCAAACGGGAAGTCACAAAAGTTCTCCTTTATAAACTAACGGAAGTGTATCCAAGCGTATCCAATCCCCTTAAAACGGTAACCGATTTATGATGTGACAAAAATATGCCAGGGTTGTGTTGCTGCGTGCAGACTGAGTTCACTTAAGTTGAACTATCGCGGCTACCTAAAAACGGCTTGGCGCATCTGCAAAGATCAGTCTATGCGTTATTCGCATATTGTCTGGGCCGTTTTGGGGAAGAAACTGTTTCTTTGTATATTCAGTGAGTCTTTTGTATGTACAAGTACTGCCACAAGTGGAGAACCAGGATGCATTTTTTTAAATAGTATGAGCCGTTAAGTGAGAAAATGTACTTTCTGACATGCGCTCCTAACGAAAACTTATATCAGCCTGCGCACCTACGCAAACTGATCAGTCTTCACTGCCCGGATGAAGAAACTTTGTATCACTGGCTATCTAAAATGCGTCTTATGAAGATTCTGACCAGACTGCGCGAAAGTGCAGGCTGATCTGAATCTTCGCTGGCCGCACATGTCCGAAGGTACGTTTCTTGACGTTACGGCCCGTACAATCCATAGAATAAATTAACCCTTGTCGTGTTGAATATATTAAGATGCCACGCCTATATCTAGTTTTCAGCCAATTAAATTACTTGATCCAGATTGTTGATATATATTCAGAAACTTAATGGCAAACAATGCAGATCTAGATCGGTTGGCTTCTTCAGAAGCCAACTGCTCTGGATCTACACTGTTTGCAAAGGCATGACATATCCGGGCTTAGCAGGATTAGGGTTAAGGCACTTTAAGTACCTGTTTTGATATATGATTTTCATATGAAAACAATAGGCACATTCAAGTAACACTATATAACATGCCAAATTTCTGTTGCAGATTGGCTTTATCAAATTTTCCCAGTGCAAAGAGTTGAGCGATTTATATGATATGCTTGATTTAATGCATTATTTATATGCCAGTCGGTCGGCTCTAACGCTGTTAATATGAAAATGTACAATATACACCTGGATCTAAGTTTTACATAACGTTTAACCACTTTAGCCCTTGTTTTAACCCATTTATGCCGTATGGACTCTGCTACTACAACTTTTTGGACACGTTATTTTCCAACAAAAGGGATTTTTCCAATAGAACCCGTCTGGCTGGCTTTTATTATTACAATGTTTTATAGAAATTCCTCTATTTAATGCAAACAGTGTAGACCCTGATCAGACGCCGCGTTATGCGGCGTCTGATATGGGTTTACACTGTTTGCCAATATCCCTTTTATGGGACACTGGGCATAAATGGATTAATTGTTTTCTGTTCTAAGAGGAAGGTCGACTGATGTCGTGTGTTTTATCGAGGATTTGTATCCCAAATAGTATTCCTTGGTTTTATAAGTATAGTACAAATAAAAGTGAATTTTTAGCTCTTACTAATTGTTATATTTACAGGCCCTCGCTTGCTGAGAGTCAACGTACATGACAAATCAATCTCACCATTTTTATACTCCCTCGCAAATTATATTCACGTTTGTGTGGGGCAACTGTTTTCACGTCGTCCGTCCATCCTAAACACTGATTTTTGCGGGCATGGTATCTAATAAGCCATGCTTATTGACGCTTTTATCTTGTTTAGCTTGTTTTCGGAATGTGTCCAATTACGGCTTTTACTAGTTATTTCATTAGCTTCTTTTTTCCAAAGGAACCTTCCTAGCGGGCACATTGCATCGACGCTAATGCGACTTTACTTTATTGCAAGCAATGAAATCACTGTATTTCCGAAATAAATAAAAACGACATTTTCACACAGTGAAAGGATACGGTATTTTCACTTGTGAAAAATAACCTGATCATGTTATTTTCATTCCTCGTTTCGGATTATTTCGGTTGTCTTCATTGTTAGCTAACAGATGCCGATCCCACTTAGGGTTTTTGAACTCATCTAACCGCTATTTCTCATAGGTGTTTGAAGTTAATATTTACAGTGTCAGACTATTGTCTCTACGATTCTACGAAATCGTGAAATTCTGATAAGTAGTTGCGGTCATGGTACCAAAGCCGTAATTCAAAATCATAAATCCATAAACGAATGACGAATCAGAATGTTCAGACCAACAGACATGGACCCCAGAACAAAGGGTGTAATCAGGCGTCCGCGGATAGTAAGCATTACTTGGTAAGCAAGCTTCGCCCACCATGCCCATGGGCCTGAACGAAGGAAATATCGGTAGAGGCGTATGTCCGGGATTTGGGAAGTTTACTTATGGCGCGTCACTGGCAAAAACATCAGAAACAATTCTGGAAACTGCCACATTGTAGGGATTGACTAGATCATGATGTCTCCCATAGAACTTCTTAAGTGTTGCTACCAGTTTGGTTTTTTGATACCCCTGGCTCAACAACTTTTGAGTGAGCACTTTCCCACGCTCCATGAAGTCCTGATAATTTGAACAAGTTCTGGCATAACGGATTAACTGTGAAACGTAAACGCCGTATGCTGATGCAGAAGGGATATTACTGCTCAGGAAAGGAAAGTTAACGATGGGAAAATTGAAGTCATCCCGTTTGTCGTAAAGCCTAGTAGTAAGCTTTCCATTGTCGATGTAGAGATAACAATCCAAGTATGAGGAGGAGGCTGAAGTCTCCGTTGTTTCCTTTATTTCAAGTTCACGTGGATAGATGAATTCTAAATACTCTGCAAATTTTGTGTTTTTCAGAGACAATACATCATCTATATATCTGTAGGTGAAATTGAATTGTTGTGCGAGGTGTTTCTTGCCTGCTTGGAGGAGACTTTGTACAAACTCCGCCTCATACGAGTATAAAAACAAGTCGGCAAGTAACGGTGCACAATTAGTACCCATCGGTATGCCGATTGTTTGTTGAAATATCCGACCGCCGAACTCCACAAAAATATTGTCGATTAGATATTCCAGCATCTTAATGACATCTGCATCTGAGTATTTTTGTGGCGCATCAGAGTGATCCCGAATGAAGTATGTGTCTTTGTAGCCAATGACAACATACTGAAATCGACGGTTACCATTCTTGTGGAAGAAACACTGGTTGATAATTGCCTTTAATTTAGATTTCAATTTATCATGAGGAATAGTAGTGTAAAGAGTAGAGAAATCGAAAGATTTTATACTGTTGACGGAATGAAGAGATTGTGCCTTTAGGTTTTCTAAGAGCTCTTTGGAGTTTTTCAGGATCCACATCTGATTAACACCACTTCTGGCATATGCAGTGTCACAATACTTCTGAAGGCCTTCTTTAACTGCGGTTAGTATTCGTGTTAGAATCTGAGAAAGAGGCTTGGTTGAGCACTTAGCTGAACCAGCAATATATCTCTGCATGTACGGATTCTTGTGAAGTTTAGGAATCCAGTACAGTTTGGGAAGGTCAATATTTTCCTCTGGGAGGGAAATTCCAAATGTCAGCATCACCGAATGGTGGTTTTGTAGAATTTCTTCCTTGGACATAGCAGTAAGATTATATGTAGGGTTTCCGGTCATGGTACTCATACCAAGCTCTTCCATTAAGCAGTTTATATAGTGTGTTTTGCAAACAAACACAATGTTGTTAGATGCCTTGTCGGCTGGAACAACGACAAACTTCTCATGGATTTCAGCTAACTCAGCAGCAACATCTTGATCGTCAAACACCGATTCATGTCGGCGAGACATGGTTCTGCTGAGTACTGAGACACGTCTGTTTACCAAGGACATTACCGATTTAACCCATTCAGACAGTGTGTCAACCTCTACGTCCTCTTTCTTGGCCGAGCGTCGTGCATTCTCTTCAACAGAATCCAATATTAATTTAGAATTCTGTTTCCAAGTAAAAGACCAAGCAAATAAACGAGAAACAACTTCAAGCTCCTGTACTATTTCTGAGCAAAACTATCCAGTGTTGGTATGCATTTTCTTTTTTGTTATAAGGTAAGGAACAGTTTGGTAACAAGATTATTTTGATTTGCCAAAACTTTTTGTTTTGTCTCTCCAGCGCTTCACATGTTTTAAGCACCGAACGTCGACGCTATGACGTTCATGTTTTGTTTGGCGACGTTAGTTATGACGTCAGAAGCTCAGAACGGCGTGTAAAATAAAGAGAAAAACTGTTTTCAGTGAATACCATTTATTACATTTTCAGCAGTGATTTACTAAGATTTGTCAGTGAATTATAGAATTCACCGTTTGAATTATTTCATTTCGAACGTTTTGATGTCATAATTGCTAGCGACGTTGCTAGCGTTGTTGGTAACAACAATAACAATAGTTAACGTTTTGCGGAAAGCTTGATAAAATCATGGAAATCATATTGCAATTTTCACGTCCGGTTGGCGTTTTTGAGGAAAGACCTGCAACACAAATATAAAGTATGATTTTCTTGATAATCCAGTTCTACTTTCGTGATATTATTGTGTCTGTAGTTCAAGCACAGGATGATTTTTGCATTCAAGTGAAAAAAAAAAAAAGACAAAATGGCGACAGAGTTTCAAACTAAATCACGCCTCCTGAAATTCATGCACTGACTGGAACTATTTTGGTAAGAAATCATAACGGCTGAATGTGAAAATTCAAAGGTAACTCATGAATGATAATGTAATAAGCAGTTTATTTTGTTGTTTTGATCGATTACGGAGAAATAATTCACTCATGTTCTAATGTGTGCTTGTGAAAGAAACTCATTCGCTTCGCTCACTAGCTTTTTGTACACGCAAGCCTTAGAACACCAGTGAAGTATTTCTCCGTAATCGATCAAAAAATCAAATAAACTCTATAAAAAATTTCATCTCGTGTAATGAAAAACATTCAAATTTTCACTCGTGCTTCGCACTCGTGAAAATGCTGATGTATTCACAGCAAACGAGTAAATATCCTCTATTTATTACATTTTCAGCAGTATTTTTTACTGAGATTTGTCATTGAATTATAATCTATAATTCACCGAGTGAATTATTTCATTTCGAACGTTTTGACGTCAAAATTGCTAGGTGACGTTGCTGACTTTTTTTTTTGTTGTTTTTTTTTTTTGCAGAAAATTTTATATATTTGGTAGGAAATCATAACGGCTGAATGTGAAAATTCAATGGTAAAACATGAATGAAAATGTAATAAACAGTTTATTCGTTTGTTTTTGATCGATTACAGAGAAATAATTCACGCGTGTTCTAAGGCTTTCGGGTATCGCTAACTCATTTTGTTTTTACTCGGAAGCCTGAGAACACTTGTGAATTATTTCTCCATAATCGATCAAGCAAACAAATAAACTCTATTTATTTGGCAAAACTGATTTTTCCAAACAATTTGAAAATATTGTCAATCGCAAGATAGGTTACAACATGGTTATTCTGCGGGAAACTGCATGCATGGATGTTGATCCAATAATGATTGATAGCTTTGCTTCTTTGTTCAGTTGCACGGCTGTAGGTCGGTCCTCAGACCAAATGACGACTCTCTCCTGAATCTGTTTCAGATGATTGGTGCCTGACTATTACGTATGTGGTTGGATTCATCGTGATCCTGGTTGTGGTTTTCTTGTGTTCTGGCTTAAGATCGCCATTGAGTTCTTTGCTTTGTTTTATCACAGTGTTTTTGATTATATATATAGAGCTTATTTGGTTGTTTTGATCGATTACGGAGAAATAATTCACTAGTGTTCTAAGGCTTGCGCGTAAAAAAACGAGTGAGCGAAGCGAACGAGTTTTTTACTAACAAACCTTAGAACACGAGCGAATTATTTCTCCGTAATCGATCAAACAACCAAATAAACTGTTTATTACATTTTCACCCATGTTTAACCTTTGAATTTTTACATTTAGCCGTTTTGATTTCCTACCAAAACAGTTCCAGTCAGTGCATCAATTTTAAAAGGTGTGGTTTAGTTTGAAAATCAGTCGCCATCTTGTTTTCACTTTTAATGCAAAAATCACAATGTGCTTGAAATACAGACACAAAAATGTCATGAAAGTTGAACTGGATTATCAAGAAAATCATATTTTATATTTGTGCTGCAAGTCTTACCTCAAAAACGCCAACTGGACGTTAAGATTGCAGTCTGATTTCCATGATATTATCAACTTTTCCGCGAAACGTCAGCTATTGTTACTGTTGTTACCAACTACGTCAGCAACGTTGCCTAGCAATGATGACGTCAAAACGTTCGAAATGAAATAATTCACTGGGTGAATTATCGATTATAATTCACTGAGAAATCTCAGTAAATCACTGTTGAAAATGTAATAAATGTGTTTCACTGTAATGTTTCACAGATGATGTAGAGAACCCCTATGCGGACCGAAGATATATTTGTAATTCTAACACGGCGCGCCTATATAGGCAATGGAGAAAACCCGTGATTTATTTTATTGCAAGCGGTGAAATAAATGTATATTCGAAATGAATAAAAATGATATTTATACACGTGAAAGAATACGATATTTTCACTAGTGAAAAATAACAAGTAGATGTTATTTTCACTACTCGTTTTGGATTATTTCAGTTGTCTTCATTGCTCGATCCCGCTTCGATTTTTTGAACTCCTTTAACTTCTCTGTTTCTGAACAAAACTATATAAAGTGTTGGTATGCATTTTCTTAGTTAGAATGCCAGGAACATTTTGATAACAAGATTATTTTAATTTGCTAAAACTTTTTGTTTTCGCTTCGCATGTTTAAAAGCACTGAACGTCGACACCATGACGTTCATGTTTTGTTTTGCTGACGTAGTTATGACGTCAGAAGCGCGCGTTTGCGTGCTAACAATAAAAAAAAGAAAACTTACTCTTTTTCAGTGAATACAATAAAAAATTTCATCTCGTGTAATGAAAATGTTCAAATTTTCACCCGTGGTTCGCACTCGTGAAAATACTGATGTTTTCATTACACTCGATGAAAATACAAATGGAATTCACAGCAAAAGAGTAAATATCCTTTATTTATTTTATTGCACGCGGTGAAATCAATGTATATTCGAAATGAATAAAAATGATATTTTCACATGTGAAAGAATATGATACTTTCACTAGTGAAAAATAACCATTCGATGCTATTTTCACTGCTCTTTTTTGGATTATTTCGATTGTCTTCATTGTTTCACTGACAGATGCCGATCCCTCTTCGAGTTTTTTAACTCCTCTAACTTCTCTGATTCTGAACAAAACTATAAAGTGTTGGTATGCATTTTATTAGTTAGAATGTAAGGAACATTTTGGTAACAAGATTATTTTAATTTGCCAAAACTTTTTGTTTTTGACTCTCCAGCGCTTCACATGTTTAAAAGCACTGAACGTCGACGCCATGACGTTCATGTTTTATTTGGTGACGTAGTTATGACGTCAGAAGTGCGCAATGGCGTGTTAACAATAAAATAATAATAATAATAAAAATACTCTTTTTCAGTGAATACCATAAAAATTTTCATCTCGTGTAATGAAAATGTTCAAATTTTCACTAGTGGTTCGCACTCGTGAAAATACTCATGTTTTCATTACACTCAGTGACAATATTTATGGTATTCACAGCCACAGAGTCAATATCCTTTATTTATTCTGCAACAAATCACTGGGCGGAAGCGCACGACGCCATCTGGCGCCGTTCTAACGTCATTTTGACACTTTGCTGATGTCAGTCTTCGTTTCCACGACGTTAGACAGTGTAACTTCGTTTTTTCTCGTGTCAACTACGTAAGAAATATATGTAAACATCAGCGTTACAGCCAAAACTGTTGGCGGGATTTCTTCATTCTATGGCGGAGTCGGAAGAATCTGAAGGATACAATTGCTTCTTCGTCGTTTTCTATACGTCAGAACCGAAACAGATCAGCACTTGTGCGTGATTTGTTGAGTAATAAATCATAGTTTTTTGGTCTGTTTTAAGAAGATAAATCACTCGCGCTCCGCGCTCGTGATTTGACCTACTTTACAACTGACCTCCAAACAGTGATTTATTACTCAAAAAATCACTGCTAGAGGTGATCTATATCTTAATTTCACTGCGTCAGAATTAAAGGCGAAGTTTCGCGCGAGTAAAACTGGTTAAAGCCCCAGTAGTTTTGCAGGGCCCAGTTGTTCAAAGCATCGTTAGCTTAACTACCTCATTAATGGTCAAAATCTTAACTGTTCTAGTAAGTACAATATCTAATTCACAGGTATCTTTGCTGAAAAATGTGAGTAGCTCGCAAAAGCTACTCACGTTTTTATAGCAAAAATATTAGCGTATATGCCATATTTAATTATCAAAATTTTAACGATACGTTAACTGACGACATCGTTAGTTTTAAACAACTGGGCCCTGCTGAGCGTTCCAAGGCGGCCCTTCTGTTGCAATTTAGTTTCCGGCTCTATTTACAAAGTAACCTGCATGGGCTACATGATTCCAAAGACTTCTTTTGGTAAAAATCAATAAATGTTAGAATATTCTGGTTAAGTGTTGAATATACTGTCAGATATGTATATCATAGATAACAAAACTGCGATTATGTGTGGACACGATATATTTGTTAGTGGTGTGGTTTTCGGTATACACATGGTATACGTAGAGTGTATTTAAATTTCAGCAGTCTATCTACCACCTTTTAAGTTTATTGTTTGCAGGATATGAATTTTACAGGATATAAATATAAATTTTATTCGTAAGTAACACTGTTCTTATCACGTACGGACATACATCTTTCTTTCTTTCTGAAAAAAAAACAACAAAACAACAACAAAAAAAACAATAAACATAATCGCTATAAAGCAAATAATTCGTTAGAAGATGGTCTCGAAAACAATGACGAAATGAGCGTTTATGTCCAGTTTTGTTATCAATTCCGTGAGTTAAGAAATATTTTTTCACGACTGTGAATTATCTTTGAATAACGCATGTGTTGGAGGGCATCGCATCTGTCCGACAACATCATGCCATTACGAAAACACGCCTATTCAAATATATTGAAAATTTCATCACCAAAAACTGAAAGTTTTCAGATAAAAATTCTTGGCGAGGCGGTTCTAACAAGTACCCACAAACTATGGTTTTTGAGTAGAAATAAGAAAAATAATGTGTACCCCTGTAAACCCCAGTTTTACGATATAAAAGTGGGGTTTAAGGGGGTCAAAATTATATAGGTACGTTTTCGTGATGGTTATTCGCGATAATTCACAGCAGAGAAAATTATTTCGATTGTAACATGATACATAAAGGAAAATCGACATCGTTGCAATGTTTTTCAAAGAACTCTTTCGCAGCGAAAGTCGACAGCAGTAAATGTTTACATGACGCGCTCTTTGCAATCATTACGTTGACGGCGTAAAGTATTGTAGTTTGATTACGGTGATCAATGGGAAAAACGTTAACGTCATGTTAGAATTTTGTATCTATATACAGTACAACTTCGATGACTCTAACACCGATGTCTCATTTATCGTGGCAGGTTCGAACACGTTTTTGAGTCTTTAGAAAATTCTTCCGATAGCTCAAGAAAATAAATATGTATTGGGAATTTTTTTCTTATCTCATCAAGAAAATGTATGTTGTGTGTACTGAGTAGAATCGCATCACCGAACCATTATCTCATTAAAGATCGAAAAGACATCCCTAAATTTTCTCCACTTATCTCCTGATTTGGCGTTATGCTTAGCCCGCAGTTCCAGGAATTTTCACTGTAATTCTTGAATGCGGAAAGGGGAAAATATTCACTGATGCTCGCATACGACCTTTTGGATCTCAGCAGCTATTCTTAATAGATCGGTTGTTGTACCATACTGAATCTAAATATTCCGGAATCACGTGACAATAGTTGATCCAGATCAGAGGAAACAGGATGCGAATTATGACTTGGGTGTACACTGTTTTTCTCTCATCAAGCAGTTTGGCGCCCCGGCAAGGCTGTATTTCGTGATTGTGACATTTCAAAGGTATCTTCACTTATATTTCAGAGGCATCAACAGGAAGTAAAATGGACTTGTACGTACTCCTACAAGTTTAAGGATAAGTCTATAAAATATATACAGGACCAAGCAGTTAAAATATCCGAACTTTTAGGGTTAATATAGTAAATATATAGTTGAGTGAGTGCCTTTATACCTTAACCCATTTATGCCGAGTGGACTCTGCTACATCATCTAATTGTACAGATTATTTTAGAATAAATGTGTTGTTGTTTTGATCTCTGGGTGGGTCTTATCATAACTATGTTTTGTATAAAAGAAAGGTAAGAGAAAAAAAAAACAGAGAGTAGCACACAAGCCGCAGTCCTTCCCAAACACGAAGAGGAAGAATAAACAGACAAAACCAAACAATCGCAAATCGAATAAACGTACGAAAAGCACTAAGATTAGCTGTTCCTGTATTTAATGCAAACAGTGTAGATCGATATCAGACGCCGCGTTATGCGGCGTCTGATCCTCCGCGTTATGCGGCGTCTGATCTGGGTTACGCTGTTTACCAATGTCCTTTTTATTAGACACTAGGTATAAATGGATTAATACAATTAATATAGAGATACCCATGGCAGGAAAGGCCACACCCACGGAAAACAAAACACTCCTAAGGCAAAGGACAATGGTTGAATGACATAAAACGACATCACAAAAGCGGCAACGTCATCGAAAACAGAACGAACAACAGTTACGGCCTTTGATTGGTCAACAACATAACTGTTGTAGTAGACTGGGGTCGGGTGGAGGCTTCAACCTGGCCCCGAGGTTATTAAACTGTTTTCATACTCAGTTCAGCTGAGCATGAAATTTTCTCGGGTAATAAATATGAAAATGCCAACAATAGTTGGTATTTTCATATTTATTAGCAGAGAAATTTTCATGCTCACCTATGTTTAGCAAGAAAGAATTTGCATTTGTTAGTATAGTAAAACTTAATTACTCGAATACTGATGGCTCGTTTACCGATACCCGATTTTGAGTCCGTTCCCTAAGAAATTCTTCCGATAGCTCAAGAAACAAATATTTGGGGATATTTTAGGGAAATTTTCTGATTTACTCATGAAAATTGAGGCGATTCTAATGAGTAAACTCAACATATCATTATTTTTAGATCACTGAATTAGCAACATTTGCCTCCTGGATTGACGCTCTATGATTAAACCCCAAATGGCTCGAACTACCTATGTCTGGAACAAATTTCCATGGTCCAAAAGATGTTCGAGCCAATGAAGTTTGACTGTTATTTGAGATTTATTAGCAGGTCGAGTTTCATGCTCAGTTGAGTTGAGCATTAACAATTTTTTATCACCTCGGAGCCTGGTTTTATAGGTGCCAAATCTGGCTTTTTACTCCCTAGAAATATTTACTTTTACGTTGTAGCTGAGTGTTATTGCTCTTTATTTATTTGTGAGTCACAACAGCATTCCTTAGTTTATTCGTTTTTGTTTTCTTACTTTCTTAACTGGAGTTTGCATGAGGAAGATTACACGTTTAACCTGGGTCAGATACAGATTTATAATGTCGGATTTGTTATCAATAAAATACCAAATAATACCCGACCTAAAACCGATGAACTTGTCAAGACAAAAATTCACAAGAAAAAAAGCCTGACGCAATATTTTGGTGTGGATCATTGCCCATATGTGCCATTGACTGTGATATAATTTATTGTGATTTGTTTTCATACTTAAATTTGTGACAATGAATATGATATCTCGCGAATTACTAACATATTTAGCAAAGTTACTAATAAAAAGCCCCAGTCGCGAAGCACAACCCAGATAACATTCTACATAAATCTATAGCGGGCCGTTATCGGCCCGTCAGCTACCCTGACGGGCCGATAACGGCCCGCTATAGATTTATGTAGAATGCTTACTGGGAACCTACCGCGACACTAAAAGGAACAGAGATATGGAAAGAACACTGAAGAAAGAAAACAGCACATTTGATAAGTACAGACGTACGAACAAAAAACGAACTGCAACAGAGGAACCGACTTGGATCGATCAGCAGAAAAAAAAAAGTTACCAGAACTAGCAATGGCTTAAACTACTTTTACTCGTACGAACCGCACCTTTACATGTACTTCTGATGCTGCTCCAAGTTTCAAACATCACGAAAACATACCTATATATTTTTTACCCCCTCCCAGTAAACATTCTTTATAAATCTATAGCGGGCCGTTATCGGCCCGTCAGGGTAGCTGACGGGCCGATTACGGCCCGCTGTAGATTTATAAAGAATGCTAACTGGGCTTAAACCCCACTTTGATTTGGTCCAAATAACGGACAAAATAAATCTATAAAGGTTGTCTTTGGAAACAAAAACATACCATCACGAAAACATGCCTATATAATTTTGACCCCTTTAAACCCCACTTTTATATAGTAAAATTGGGGTTTACAGGGGTATTCATTATTTTTCTTATTTCTGTTCAAAAATATAGATTGTGGGTACTCGTTAAAACCGCCTCGTCGAGGCGGTTCTTCCGAGTACCCACAATCTATGTTTTGAGCAGAAATATGACAATATCAGAATTTTTTATCAGAAAAGTTTCAGTTTTTGGTGGTAAAATCTCAGTATATTTGAATAGGCATGTTTTTGTAATGCAAATGAACGAAAATCGGAGTCCCGGTTGGTTTCAATGAGACTCTTCATATGACAGCAATAAAGTTTGCAAAACTGTATATTTCCCTTTACATCGGCTTAAAGCTTCCATATTCCTCAAAAATAGACATTTGTTTTATCCAAGAAAGGTTTGATAAATTGATATATAGTATTAATACGACCATAAAATGTGGCATATGACAGCCTGTAAAATTTCGGTTAGTCTCTCGTTTTTGAACTGGATCAAAAATGAAATGATTTCTTTTATCGTATCTCAGAAATTAATGTTGGCAACATTAATTCAGAGATAGGATAAAAATCATTTCATTTCAAAAACGAGAGACTAACTGAAACTTTATAGGCTGTCAGGTGCCACATTTTATGATTGTATTAATACCATATATCAACTTATTAAATCTTTCTTGGATAATAAAATGTCTATTTTCATCACGAAATTATAAGTTTGACCCCTTAAAACCCACTTTTATATATTAAAACTGGGGTTTACAGGGGTAGACATTATTTTCTTATTTCTATTTAAAAACATAGATTGTGGGTACTCGTAAGAACCGCCTCGGTGAGGCAGTTCTAACGAGTACCAACAATCTATCTTTTGAGCAGAAATATGAAAAATATCAGTTTTTTTTATATGAAAACTTTCAATTTTTGGTGGTGAAATTTTCAATATATTTGAATAGGCGTGTTTTCGTAATGTTGAGGAATATGGAGCCGTTAAACGAAACTCAATGTTCCGAGATACCAGAATGAGCTCATTAATCCCAAGGAAATTAAATATAAAAACTGCACTTGATGAGAGGTACGGGGAGACTTTATACGGTTGCAACACGACACTTAAAACAGCTGAAGTGAAGTCAAAAGCTTCAAATAAAGTTGTTGTTTGACGACTGCATAATGCTAATACATTGAACAAGACCTTAGCATCACCCAAAAAAAAGGGTAAGAGAAAAGTCCAGGGAGTGCCACAATCACAAACCGCAGCCCTTCTCAAACACCAAGAGGAAGAGGAAACAGACAAGTAAGTTCAAGCACAAGTATATGTATAAGTTTTAGGACTGAGCCGTCTTTGAATCAGCACCCCGACCCACCTTCGTGCAATTAAAGAAGGCGGCAAAGCTTTTGATCTTGATTGGGTTAGCCACTATGCATGCAGTCTGTCGCGTAGCATCTATTTTATGTGCTATCATTTTGTACCGATTAATAACATTTTTAAATCAAGATCACTGTAAAATCGTCATAAAACATTGATTCGGATAATCACCGTTGAAGAAGCGTTTTTCAAGTCAACTGTATATTTAGAAATTAATTTGTTGGTTGACGATAAAGTTTAGAAATTTTTTCACCAAATTCTTAATACCTTTAGGGTATCAATATTTAGTTTTATGGTGGTTAGAGTCACTAACGTTGCTAGATGGTTCGGTAAAACGAATAAGTGGGGATAAATCTAAACAATATGTGTGAGTGGTCTGGCTTATCGTGGCTCTACTAGTATTTTTCTTTAGCTTTGATCCAGCTTGTAGTCAGTCCCATGTGTGTTTCGTCATAGTGTTAAAGAGTTCATTTATATGTTTCTTTGTTGAACCTCTGGTGGATTAGTGAACGCCTACAGGTGTACACCGAACAATGGTGTGCAGCTGAAACTGTATCACAATTAAAGGCGAGGGCTGAGAGCTCGTAAGAAACGGTTTAAGCCCCACCCCCTCACCCCCACCCCCTCCCGTCACAACTTCCACTCCTCGCCCCGCCAGTAGTTTATATTGCTGTCCGTTCCAATGCGGAAATCCTGATCAAATTCCAATTTTTTGTTACTCAAACATTGATATCACCCTCGTAAAGGCTACTTTATTTACTGTTGTTACCGCTTTGATAAGCCTTCAAACGCTGCCCGTTTTGCTTTCTTTTAGTCTTTCATTTTGTACTTTCGATAGGTTTTGCTTTGGAACTGCAGAGAAGATAACAGTGATGTTGGGCTCCTGGTTAATCCATTTCAGACTGAATAAAATTTCCCCCACTATATATTGGAAGAGTCCAATTTCAATTTTAGGTATATTAGACTGTGTGATTTGGATATTCCTTGCGAAAAATGTGGATAAACCATTTACAAAACAATGAAGATCCTAATCAGACACGCATTCTGTGGCATCTTATCTGGGTCTGCACTGTTTGCCAATTTTTGAGGGTTTCCGGACTAAAATGGTTAAAGCCACCCCGACACTTTCAGTGTTGACCGTTTCAAGGCAGTAATTTTGTTGTAATTCCTCGTTTTGTTCTTTTTTGTCTGCGTGTGTATGTGTGTATGTGTGTGTGTGTGTGTGTGTGATGTCGTTTCGCTCGTCACTTAAACTTTATTCGATAACTTTGGAGGAGGTCTGTTCTGTGATTGTGACCTTCCTGGGGTATATGTATATACGTATCTACACTAGATCCAACTAAGTGAGGCAGTGCATGACAAAACCTACTTATAAGATCTGTGTTACCAACAAAGACTCAGATCTGCCTGTACATCCACCCAGTATGGCAAGAGTTCTTGATCATTTCTCTTTGAATAGCCTTGAGGCTGTAGAAGGCACATGCGATCAGCGAAGACTCTGATCAGACTGCGCGGACGCGCAGTCTGATCTGAGTCTTCGCTGATCGCATGTCTCGTTGTAGATTTTGTCGTCGCATAATTATTATTGTAGGTTTTGTCGTCGCATAAGTCTTATTGTTGGTTTTGTCGCACAAGTCTTATTGTAGGTTTTGTCGCATAAATCTTATTGTAGGTTTTTGTCCAGTGACCTGAGGCTTCTGGTCCCCAGCTGTATTAAATCAGATATGAAACTGAAACCAGAAGTCACAGGTCATCGGACAAGATTATATTTTCACTTATATTGGTAATGGTCTATTTTCGGGACACCAAGTACCCATGGTTTAACTAGGACAATAACCTGAGTGGAAGCTTATCTAGACACTTACACATTACAAAATACATGTACATTGTTGTTCTCAAGCACAGATAAAATATTATGTAGGGGTATAATAAAGGAATAAAAATCTAAACGGTTGCCTTTGGAAACAAAGAACACATAAAATAACGAAAATCGGAGACTCGGTTTTATTAGTTTCTTCATATATAGCTATGTAGTTTGCGAGGCTTCTCCCTCCCCCATTCCCACCCCAGCCCCCCCCCCCCTCCCCCTCTCAGCGCCGGCTTAAGCGGTATTCTATTTTCAAAGTAACCAGAATGGGCTCAATGATCCTAAAGGAAATGAAAATATAATCTGCACTATGATCTTACATGAGCCAAACAGTCGTGTGTAGATGGAATTTCATCAGGACTATGGGGGAGGGCTTATAAAAAAAAATATGTGATGGTACCCAGGCAATGCCACAGTCACGAAGTACAGACTTCCCGAGGCGCCAAAAGAAGGAGGGATGAGGAACAAACGCCACATATAGTGCCATCGACGCACAAACCATTAGAACTGTAACAAAATAACTGCATTAGAACGATCAGTGGGAAAACTACAGAATGGGGTTGGGGGAGCTTAAACCAGTTTTACTCATAACTACTGGGTGGCTGTTGCCTAAACCAGTTTAGCTTATAACACGTGAACGAGATATACGCGTAAGTATTGATATGGACCGTTCCAAGGTGGTGCTTCCATTGCGAGTATTCTTCCATACTTCATTCTGTTTTCTAGGATATGTTATTTAGCAGCCTTGCAAACTCTACCCTTGGTCACTAGAGCGTGCAGACATAGACGTGCTTCATTTCATTTTGATTTGTATTGTCAATCCACGCAATACTTTAACGGTTGCAAAGTATTCCAACTTCCTGTCCATTAACTACAATTTAGGTATCAGTTCAAAACACTAGCGGATTTTAATTTCATCACAGTCTTATGCAATATCCAGTTTTGTAATCTTCCCTGTCAAAATTATAACTCAGACCTAAAATTTAAACAAGCGTATGCCAAACTTGACGAGACAAACAGTGTATATTTTGTCCACTTTAAGAGCTCTTAGATGAATGATGTTTGACTTTCATACTAACTTGATGTGAAAATATTTATTGATAGGGAATTTATCAGAGTTTATACGCTTTTGTGTCCACATGTGTGCATGGTTGTCATATAAAAAGCCTCAGTAAAACCAAGAATCCGGTTTTCGTCCTTTTTTCCAATGGGAACCTTTTAAGCTTATATTTGTCGCTTTATGTCTCAAAACACTAAATACGTAACACTTATTTTCCTCTTGAGTTTCGTCTTTGCTCTGTGTGTGGTCTTTTCTGAGTTTTGTTATTTCTATATTTCAAGTGACCGTTTCCAAACTCTGTCAAGTTGAGTAACATATTTAAAAATAATAAATATAGACACCTGATTAGATCAGGTTCTTCAATGCTGTCAACTGATCCAGCATTTTTCGACGCATCAACAGGTAGTGCAATAAACTTATGCAATTCTTAGGACCAGTATATTAAGGAATTAAGGTGTCCGAGGTTTAAGGTGAATGGATATACTTTCATGGGAGGCAACTCCTTGGGAGCAAGTTCTTTCCTATTGGAATAGATCTATTTCCTGAAGGGATTTGCTGTGCAGAAAGCCAATAATAAGGCACAAAAGTTGTCTCTCTCTCTTGTCAAAAATGGCGGAAAATCTCCCAAGTATTCATTCACCGTAAATGTTATCCAACAATAATCCTTTAATCGTCAATCTGAATGTTCTTTCTGTTATTATTTTAGATGATGAAATTACAGAGAATTTTGAAACAAATCGCTTCAAACACTTGCACTGTGTGCTCAGTAAGACAGCAACAACTACTGCGATGTGCATTGAGCCTACCTGCAAGGCATACTGGCGCCACACAAGCTGCAAGGAAACATGGCTTTATCATTAGGCATAGCTCTACACACTCCAAGGGCACCATATTACAGAGCAACCGCCCTTATGTTAACCTACCGAATATATCACTGAGTGATTACATGTTCTCCAG
Organism: Anodontia alba; assembly: GCA_964016985.1. NCBI lineage: Eukaryota > Metazoa > Mollusca > Bivalvia > Lucinida > Lucinidae > Anodontia > Anodontia alba. Next base: position 106,667,198 of record OZ024823.1, read on the forward strand.
ATTTAAAAAGTTTGGTAGAAAACAAGCACTTGTAAGTCTGCTTCTTATCATGCATAATATAACCTTGGACTAAGAACTAAACGGAAGACTTTAAAACAAAACGAATTTGACTTTTGTTGAAAGGGAAAAAACACGCTGCTTAGGTCCGTTGCAATATAATTGTAGTACTGCATTTAATGTTCGGCACTCTGGGTAAAAGTTTCATCAGGCGCCATACTGAATCATTTTTCTTGTTTTTCCGGTAAAACAACAGGCTTTGATATTTCGGGCAAATTGTCCGCAGTGGAAGACAATTTGTATAAAATGTCAAATCCCGGTTTCTAGGAAAATAATAAATTGTCATCAATATGTTGTCTGCTGAATTACCCCAGAGAATGGTAAAGGTTAATAACGTATAAATTGTTACTTGATATTTGATTTTTTGACGAAGTCTGCTGACCCTTGAATATATATATCTGTATGGGGGAATGTACGTGCCTTGAAACAATGATAAATCTCATACAACGGTTATTATTTGTCAAATCCTACATATGATTCAACTTACATTATATGCATTTCAAAACATCTTAACAGTATGATCTTCAAATTCACGCAAAAATCTAGTTTTGAAAATAAAAAAAAAGAAAAACTTCCTCTATTAAGAATAACGACGATGTGTATTTGGTGAAGATGCTTTCTTAAGAAAAGATAAACACGCTTAGTTAAAAAGGAAAAAGAAAGAAAGAAAGGGAAAAAAAACAAGTTTAGCTTTTCAAAGAGCTTAGAGAGTCATCGTTTGGCGTGATTAAATAATGCAGTGGCATGTAACGAGCACAAAGGTGTTAATGTACTCTTATTCAGTGGTAAACAGTGAACCATCGTTACAACGACAGTCTTTGGCCATTAAAATGAATCTGCTGTTTTAAAGAATCCTTAAAAAGTGCAGAATCATATCATGTAAGATAGGTTTTGTTTTATTCTTATTTCCTAATAGAACATATATTTTGGATATATGTTAGAATTACCTCAGTGAGGCGATTCTAACAAATATTCAAAATACGTTTCTTGATGTATTAATTCCCACATTCTTGCATTATTTCTGATTAGCTGTCACCTCTTGAGCGAAGGTTTTGTGACAGCAAATTATCATAACGGATTTTGTCGTTGTACTGAGTGTCGCTATAAAGAGGGTTGACTGTACTACAACAATGCAGAAACTAACATTTGTTGTAATTTTTTGTTTCAGCATGACTTTGAGACGGGAAACACTTATACATTTGATGAACTGGAAGATTTGTCTCGGAGAGTAGGCAGTTTCCTGACTCGCCGAGGCTTCAGGAAAGGACATGTCCTCGCTTATATGGGAACAAACAACCCTGAGTTTGCCTTGCTGCTGCTGGGTTGTGCTTCTATAGGCGTCACGTTAACGACCGCAAATCCAATGTACACTGAAGGTAGGGACCGCAACGTTAATATGTCTATGTTTTGGTACACCCACATTCCCCCATGAAATAGCGAACACTGGGGAATGCAGAGTATACTTTAAGAGTGGCATTTTAGAGATTTTACAGTTTTAAACATTTTTTACATTGTTTTTTTTTTATTATTATTCTTTTCAACTGTGTATACTTCAAAATCTGTCTTAAGGTGTTTAAAACCGTCTTTGCCTGCTTCCCTATGTATGTGATAACAATGCTTATGCCTACATAACTCTAGATAAGAGGGTTCGCCAGAAAAAATATATATGTTTCTTAATTCTCCTTCAAAACATATCTTGAGGGTACTCATTACAAACACCTCCGTAAAGAAGAAAAATATCAAGATATTATGGTTAAAAAGGCGGCTCATTTAGACCGATGGCTTCGAAGTCTACATTTCGTATTGGCGTATTAAAGTAATTATTTCAGTTGCTGTAAACTTAGAAAGATAGTATGTCAACCCATCTATTCAAATTTAACCCATTGTAGACTGAATAGACGCCCCACACTACATATCGAAAGAGTCCAATTTCAGTTTTAGGTACGTCCGGCTGATAGATTTAGATATTTATTCCTAGAGAAAACTGGCTAAACTATTTGCAAACAGTCGATACCCTGATTAGACGCCACCCTTTTAGCGTCTCCAGACTACAATCAGTTAAACAAGAAACCGTTAACCACTTTCCCAATATTTCTTAAATGAACTCTTCCATTACGCGAACCGGAAGAATCCATAATCTGTTTAAATAGAGGTGTTATACGGAATTCATTGTTAATGTTTCTGCCCTAACTGTTTTTTGTAATTTAACACTAACCGAATAGAAAGAGCTACTGATCTACGTCTACACTACTTGCACATGACCATTTTGGAAGCTGGGCATTGCGAGGTTAAAAAGTAAAAAATGAAAACCATCCAACTACCTTCAGTTCATTTGGTTTATAAAAGGAACAGAGGAACTACAAAGCTTACTATATTCGATCTAATTATCGCACTGTGCACTTAGGGTTTTTCAAAATTACTGAAAACTATGTAGTAAAATAACCACCTAATAAGGCACGCGTTAAAGAAAAAACATCAGCTGAATATTTCGTGAGAGGATTATTTTAAGATGCTTATACGGCATTTCTTCTGATTAATTTCTATAGCATAATAACAAGTTGAGGCAATTCAAACATACATATACTTTTAGAAAGAGGTAGATAAAAGCACACGGGCTGTAATCTGAAGATTAATAACTTGTTTGACAGTGCGCTTATAGGGGTATGTGCGGTAATTAGATTGAATATGATATGTTGTTGTTTTGTTCTTTTTTTACAATTTATAAAGAGCTTAGTTATATGTGTATGTGTACCAATCTACAATCTATTGTTGAGCTAATTGTTATTGATATTTAAGACTTTTTTCAGGGGAAATAAGCAGACATATGGAACATTCTGGTGCCAAAGCAATTGTTACAATTCCTTCTCTGGTGCACAAAGTGCAAGAAGCGGGAATATGGGTATGGAGACTTTCTGACTGAATGCTATACATGTATACCCACTGTCTTCCTTTGACATTTATAGCATACTATGCGTTAAAGTTACTTAAGCTTCAAACTTACAGTCAGATCCTAGTACTACACATGTTGTGTTTCATGTATGTTTGTAGAATATGATAATACATGTGTAGATATTATTTAAACAAAAGTTACTTTTTCGGACAAAGAGCAACCGTATTTACTCTAAGTATTCGGATTGACGTGCCTGAGCAAACAATTAAGATCCAGATCAAACGCCACAGATTACCCATTTTATTTGATTTTCTATCATACTTTCAAAGACTATTGCTATTAAATATATCATTACAGATCTTGATAATAGTATCACCAGCCGATTTAAAGGTTAAGCACTCTGTAGACTAAATCTGCAAATTACAGATATTTTCCCCGCCCCCCACCGCCCCCCCCCCCTCCCCCGCTTCCGCCCCCGCCCCCACCCCCAATAAAAATATGCTTTGATTTGTCGTTTACATCGTCTCCTGGAGACATGTAATCCATATATTTTCTCGAAAAGTAAGAAAAAATGTTTAAAAATGTCGTTTTCTTGTATTTTAATTCTGTAAATTAACGGTTAAGTCGTGGTTTTATTAATTTTAGGACATGACTGTGATTGGCTGGAAGGAGGGTGTTCGGCCGTTCTCCGCTCTCTTAAAAGACGATGGAAAGGGTTTTCCTTCTTCTGTTGACATTGATCCAAAAGATGACGTTGCTTTGCTTCCTTATTCCAGTGGGACAACTGGACTACCAAAGGGTGTAATGCTGTCACATTATAATGTTGTGTCTAATCTTATACAGTTCGGGTAATTCTGAGGGGGACTTGATTCACTTGGTCGATTGTAAGGCTGGCTAATCAGAGCTGAAAACATAATCGACTATCAGCCCTGCCATTGTGATCGATAATCGATTAGTAATCGCTGAAGATTTGATCATAATTTTACCGATTTGAGCATGACCCTTTCATATGTTATACTTTATTGTATGTATTTTGTCAGACAGACCTGAGCAAATACTGTAGACCCAGATGAGACGCCGCAAACGCGGCGTCTCATCAGAGTCTACACTGTTTGCCACTCACCCAGCTATTTTAAACACAACCGTGGGTAGTAACTTGGACTTGTTCAAATTTTAAAGTTCAAGTATGGTAAAGAATTGAGGTGTCTGAATACTAAGGATAAATACGGTAAAGTATTAACAAACACAGAAATCAAATGATCGATTATATGCAAATCTGTAATGATAGTCATTTTATGGAAAACATCGATCAATTAATCGATTATCCGATTAATCGTGCCAGCCTTAGTAGATTGTCCACCATTTATAAAGAGAGACAACTTTTGTGACTTCCCTTTTGCTTTCCTGCACCAAAAAACTCCCGGAGGAGAGCAAATTCCCACAGGGGAGCAAATTCTTTCCTTTTCAGTTCTATCGACCCTCTTCAGAAGGAATCCAAACACATTTTACAGAGTTATCTCTCTTAACAGTGTATCAATTTCCCTTATAAAGCAAGTATCAAAAATACGGTAAGTTTTTAAACACCGGTACATTAAAAGAATTTTATATGTATACGAGAAGGAAACTCGTCAGCCTGAACATCTCTACACTCTGATGAGAATACAGTCGAAATTCAATGGCTCGAACATCGTTGGGACCAAAGAGAATTGTTTGAGACATGGGTAGTTCGAGCCACTGAGGGTTAATCATGGTGCCAGATCAGGAAGCAAATAGCGATAATTTCGGGAATTTTTCTCGATTTTCTACACAATAATTGTATGTTGAGTGTACTCATTAGAATCGCCTCGATGAGGCGATTCTAATGAGTACACACGACATACAATACCATGATAAAATTTAAAAAAAAAAGCACCCTAAATATTTGTTTTCTTGAGCTATTGGAAGGATTTTGTAGGAACTGAAAAAAGAGTTCGAATCATCCACGGTAAACGAGCCATCCGGGTTCGAGCCATTGAGATTATACTGTATTTGCTGTTCAGCCTCTGCTGACGAAAACTAAAGGTAAAGGTGTCGCTGCGAAGAGGGAAAACAAACCACTTAAGAGGAACGGTACTCTTCTAAGGAAGGCAATTTTGTCAACCTTGTTCCGTCTCCCTTATCAAGAAGGGTCTATTTTAAAAAATGGCTCCCAAGGGGAGCAAATTCTGTCCTTTTAGAGTAGTCGCCTTTTCTGAAAAGGACTGGTATGCAGGTAAGGAAATAGGAAGTCACAAAGTTGTTTTCCTTGTAAAAATAGCAAAACATCTACCGGGTTTATCTATTTCCCTTAACACATTGCTCTTAGAAAGTTGTGATGTATAATCATAATCACTGAAATAAAATGAAATATTATTGTATACTTACTTTATTACATAATCTCACGTTTACAAAAAGGTCAGCAGCAAAAGAGACTTATAACGATTATACTCGTATGATTATGAATATATTCAGAGAATGCATTAAATATACATAATAACTTCGTAGTATACATAAAACGCACAATTTAATGTCCTTTTAGGGCTCAGGTTAAATGGGCTGCCCATGAGGCCATTTTCTGCCCCGTAAGAGTCTTCACTTTTTGCTGATATATTACCTATAATGTCAGTTTGCTTAACGCTTAGCACTCTGGGTAAAATTTTCAGCAGACGACATTTTGAAATATTTTTCTTATTTTTCCCAGAAAACAGGATTTGACATTGCATGCAAATTGTCTCCTCAGGAGACAATTTGCATGAAATGTCAGATCCTGTTTTCTGGGAAAAATAAGAAAAATATCATCAATTTGCCGTCTGCTGAAAATGCCCAGAGAGTGGTAAAGGTTAACCAGTATTGATTTTGCAACGTAAACCCTAGTTTTGGAGTAAAATGATAGAAACATCTTTAAATGACAACTCCTCCTACACTATTGGGCCATTTTTAATCAATCTTTACAGGAATGTTGCCTAGGTGACTCACTACTGAAATACCTATGAACAAGATGGCTGCCAGAGCTAAAAACAGAAAACTATTTAAATGACAACCTATATCATTGAGACAATTTCAATTAAACGTCATCGGCATGTTGCCTAGGTTTATTTCTACCAAACTAGTTGAAACGGTTTTCCTCCAATCTGGCCGCCAGAGCGAAAAATAGAAAAAAATCTTTGAATGACAGTTCCTCCTATATCATTGGGTCAATTCAATCAAACTTTACAAGAATGTTGCCAAGGTGTCTCTCTACTAAAATAGATAAAAAAACGGGTTCGCTCCAACAAACAAGATGACCACCAGAGCTAAAAATGAAGAAAAAAAAACTCTTTAAATTACAGCTCCGCCTAAACCTTTTGGCCAATTTCAATCAAACTTCACAAGAATGTTGTTAGGTCAAGCTTCACAAGAATGTTCTAGGTGACTCTCTACCAAATTAGCTGAAATTATTCTGTTCCAATGAACAAGATGGCCACCAGAGCTAAAAATAGAAAAAAAATCTTTAAATGGCAACTCCTCCTACACTCTTTTGGCCAATTCCAATTAAATATTATAAGAATATTTGTTTTGATGATATACGATAAAGTTTTAATAAGGGTCATATGGAGTCTCCTATCACACAACATATAATCATTGTTTTGAAAATCGAAAAGATTTCCCTAACTTATCGCTGTTTGCTTCCTGAACTGGTGCCATAATTACCCTCAGTGGCTCGAACTACCCATGTCTCGAACGAATTTCCTGGTCCCAAAGATGTTCGGGCCATTGCGGTTCGACTGTATTTGGTTTTGTCTGTTTCCTCTTCCTCTTGGTGTCTGGAAACGGCTGCGGCTTGTGATTGTGACACTTCCTGGACTTTTCTCTTATCTTTTTTAGAAGAATTCAGCAATTGGCTCAAAGATAGGCTAGGATTTTGTGAATATTAAGATGCTAATATAACAAAAACCAGAGGTTTTTATGGCAGAATTTCTGTAGACTTAATATTTTACTTAAAGGGAAAATGTGAAGCAAGATACTAACTGAGGCATTAGTCCAACAAATTGTATAACTGAGTGCGGCATTTTCTAAAAAAGGCACACAGTTTATAGGCTTTAGGTTCATACTTTATAGTATGATGCTTTAGGTTCATATTGAATTACCCCACCCTCTTTCATGATTATGTTACTCCAGATTTGTGACACGTGCGGCGTAGCATTGTCATGTAAAAGGATCAATCCCTCTGCCAAAAGCTCAGGTCGCTTATTTCGAATCGCTGGTCTGAGGTACTTTTGAATATACTTGTATTATTCACCATTGACCGTTTACCAGCGGGAACTTTATTGGTATACTCCTTGTATTATTCACCATTGACCGTTTACCAGCGGGAACTTTATTGGTATACTCCTTGTATTATTCACCATTGACCGTTTACCAGCGGGAACTTTATTGGTATACTCCTTGTATTAATCACCATTGACCGTTTACCAGCGGGAACTTTATTGGTATACTCCTTGTATTATTCACCATTGACCGTTTACCAGTGGGAACTTTATGGGTAGGAGAACACCCCAGAATATCGTACGCAAAGATCATAAGCATCTTCAATTTTGACTGTACTCGCTGAAAATTTGCAGGCCGCGGTGAGCTTGGATGCCACTGAGCAGATTGTCTGCACCTTAGGCTTCAGCCACGTTTCATCAATAGCAACAATCCTCGATAGAAAGTTTTCACCCACCGTATTAAACCGTGAAAGATTAGCGGTAGCAACATCCAAACAACGTTCAGCTTGGTCGGATGTCAGGTGATGGGGTACCCAGCGGGCGGAAACCTTCCTAATTCCTAAACGGTTGCGAATAATTGTATGAATAGACCCTACACCTTTCTCCATTTCCTGCGCCATTTCTCCACATGTAAGTCTCCTATCACTGTTCAAAAGTTTCCTTACTAATTCGATGCTGAAATCAGTGGTTACACTTGCAGTTCAGCCTGCACGGTGGCGATCTTCAACTGTCTATCGTCCAGACTTAAAAGTCATTTATCAATCTGGTTACTGTTCTATACAAAGAACGATTGTCCCGCTTGCTTTCCGTAGTGCTACAAAAGTTTCTGTCTTTTTTCGTTGAACTTCATGTAGTTGCGCTGATCCTGTTATGTGAACGTGGCCATGACGCTTTGACTGACGTCATTTCACGTTAATGACGTCATACAGCGTGACGTTATAATAAATAAACATTTAAATCGGAATTAGATAAATATGTTAGCATGCAGTTTCAGCATGATTGGCAATACAAGTGTTACTATATATTCACAGGACATTGACTTTATATATCTAAATTGGTTTAGGTAATTTATACAAATAGGCTAGCGAGTTGTTTATCCAAATTGAAAGACCTGGTTTAGCTAGTTCATACAGATAGGTTAGCTTCGCTTGCTTATTATTCCATATGGGCTTTTTGAGGTCTAAGAGTCATTGTTTTGTGATATATTGAATGGCCTACGTATTTGCTGCTTGATAAAAGTTATAAAAGGCATTTGGTATCTTTTTTCTTGGTTGAATTTATTATTTTCCGGTATTCTTTTGGATTACTATTTTTTAATCGTCTGAGTTTCTGTAATCTTTCATGTTGAAATTGCTAATTTACATTATCATTTGTTTGAAGTTTTTATTAACTATTTTTAATACTTTTTATAACCTCTTTTAAATTTCATTATGCATTTTACGTGTATTATAATATATATTTCTTGCTTGGATACATGTCCTATTAAACTAAGGTTTAAAGCTGGTATGTTTATCATCCGCCTTATCGTTCTTATAAGCAAACGTATTTGCACTAGTTACAATTTCATTTCATATATCTTTGTAAAGTCTACTTCATCGAGTTGATCTGTCCTTGTGCGTATTTTTTTGTTGCGTTGTCAAATGAAATATGACATGGTCGCGCTCCATGTCTTCATCAAACGCATCATGCAAATCATCCCACCATATAAATAAGTTAAATAACCCTAATGGAAAGATTGAAAGAGATTAGCTGCGTATATAATATAAACACTAAGCATGCTGAGTAGAAATTTCTGCAAACGACATTTTGACTTTTTTTCTTATTTATTATTAGACTTTGACATTTCATACAAATTGTCTGATAAGGAAACAATTTGGATGTAATGTCAAAGCCTATTTTCTGGGACAAATAATAATAACAGATAATGAAATGGTCAAATATTTATGCAGCAGAATTTCTATAATTAGCACACTTAACATTTAAATTCAAATGTCTTGGTTAACTAGCAAAAAAATGAAGAAGTTCAGGAAACGACACAAACACAGATTACAGTCGTCTGCTGCAGATACGTTCACAGCCAAAACATATAACTAAATGCCTAGCCCTGCGACCAGCTCCCTTTTCCCGAAATTAGGTAGCACAAAGCTACATAAGACAGAACAATCACAAGAACAAGGCACCAAACTGGTTATAAAACTTTTTTTCATGCTCAACTTAGCTGAGCATGAAATTTGTCCTGCTAATAAATCTAAAATTACTAACAATTGCGTTTTTTTCTTGTTAAACATAGCTGAGCATGAACTTTTCTCTGCTAATAAATATGAAAATGCCAACAATAGTTTCGTGCGGAACGTGATTGGGTCAATTATGAGGCATGCAGTCTGCCTCATAACATCACTGTTATATAACCTATCCTTTTATAACGATCAGAAGAATTGTATATCTGCTGATCTATTGTACTGAAATCAATCAATCACAAGATAAACAATGTTTCTAAATTGTTCCGAGTAGATTTGCGAACATTTTAAAATTTAAGTTAGATCGCTATAAAACTGATCCCTACATACCGTGCTGTGGAAGAACCTTCAATCCAAATTTATGTTTACAATCAATTAAGAATGCCGTCGACGATGAAATTGTGAAAACACAAAGATACGAATGTTACGGTACTGATGGCCTTGTTTCAGAATTCCGTATCAAAATTAAAACAAACCAGTAACAAGAAGAGAACAATTAGTACCCATCGGAATACTAATAATTTGTCTACATAGTCTGGTGCCAATCCATAAATATTATCCAAATTATAAATGAAGGCTTCACACAAATTTGACATAACCATAAATTATAATTCTTATGGACCAGAAGAAAACAGTACGTTCTCCATAATCTATGGACTTCAGAAGGAAACAGTACGTTCTCCATAACAAGCCAAATAAAGAGATTCCGAATAAATGTCAGTTCAGTAAATCAATAAGTATATCTCAGGAGGTAATGTGGTAGAAAATTCATATGTAAACAAACTGATAGCTTGAAAACAGTTTTTTTTTTTTTGTGTGTGTTTATTTATTCACTGGGTAAAAGTATATACTACAAATGCACTTGTACTGATATGCGGTACAAGCCGGCTTTTATATAGCGACGCAAAAGAGTATAGGAATTTGTGTTGCGGACTTGGTTCGATCCCCGGCTAAGGAAAATGTGATGCCAACTTCTTTTATCCACTATCTCTTCAGGTTTAGATTGTATTTCTTGATTTATTTACATGCCATCTTGTAGCCCCTGTATACACATACTTCATGCATACATTTTGATTTTAGAAAAGCATTGATCACAACACAAGAAGACAGCACTCTGGGCGTACTTCCATTCTTTCACCTCTATGGAATGTCTCCGCTTCTACTGGCCGCCCTTCAAGACGGTGCCTTCGTGACGACACTTTCTAAATTTGAGCCAGAGAGTTTCCTCACCGCTGTGCAACAACAGAAGGTAATATGTAGCTGCTGTGTGTGTGTGTGTGTGTGTGTGTGTGTGTGTGTGTGTGTGTGTGTGTGTGTGTGTGTGTGTGTGTGTGTGTGTGTGTGTGTGTGTGTTGTCTTATTGTGTTTGGGGGTCCTGTCTGGTACTGGGATAACCTTGTTAGAGAGAGCTGGGCCCAACTGTCCAAAACTTAACGAAATTGTTAGCTAACGTGACGTTAAAATTTCTATCTTGAAATATGGCAAAAACATTGATATTTTTGCTGAAAATGTAAGTAACTTTTGCAGCAAAAATGTCAATGCATATGAAAGTACCTTAGCTACAACATTTAACAAGTTTGTCATTAACGAGCTCGTTAAACTAACAATGCTCTGAGCAAATGGGCCCAGGTTGCTTTGTTTACTTTTCTTCTTGGTGTCACTGCTAGGCTGTGTTTACGAAAGTGAGTCTTCCTGGACATCTTAACTATTCTTCAGGCAGGTGGATGACTGTAAAAGCTGGCGCCAGCTATAGCAAAACGAGTTCAAATGCTTTCTAACATATTGCCACTTCTATCAGCGAGCTGCAAAGGCCCTAATCAGACTATGTGTGAATGTGCAAGCTGAACTACAGTATTTTCGAAATGCTTGGAAAGACCTTTTTCACTGGGGCTGTACAATTGATTGTGTGTTGTTGCGATTGTATTTTTCTCCTTCACGACCGATTCATATTTCATACTTATTTCTTGTCTAAAATTTGCATAAGCAAACAGCATGAGATAAATACCAAAAAGAGTAGGAAGCACAGTTTCCTTTGTCGTCCTTGTCGTAACAAAACACCATATAATAGATGAGCAACCACTGAATCTATAGTAATTACGGACCTATTACCACTCTCTGGTGTAATTCAGCAGACGACAAATGGATATTTTTTCTTTCTTTTCTCTCCCTTCAAATACGAGGTGACAATACCATCATCTAAGTTTTACTTAGTTATTGTAGTTGACTTTTGTATCCAACTGTCTCATTAGGGGCTACACTGTTTGTCTAATATTTCTTATTGCTGCCAGATATCCCTTTTGAGGTAACAATCAAACGAGATGAAAGAGCATATTTTAGATATTTGACAGTGAATAGACATAAGCTAGGACCGCAGTAGAAGTGCAACTATCTCTTATTTTACTTTATCACCCTAACCAATATGACTAGGTACACGGAGTTTGTTTCTATTTTTAGCTCCGCATAAGGTAGACTTTTTTTTAGAATATCTCTATTTATACCTAATGGAATTTGTTCAAATAAAGTGCAAAGCGTGCGGAAAATCGGACTTTTACTGATTGTGTAAGCGCTATTCTAAAATCTGGTCTGATTCTCGAGAACATTCGGTTTTTCGTGGACATTGTCTTGGTAGCCCTGATTGAGAGCAAAGCCTTTTTCCGAATTTTCTCGAGAATCAGACCAGATCTCAGAAAACCTTGTTATTTGGTCACGTGGATTCCCAACACAGCTTATTAGTCCAGCGTTTTTAAGAGAAATGGATACATTTTCAGATGACATCTCTTCAAAAATCTTTGATCCCTTCTGAAGGGAGGTCCACTCTAAAAGGAAAGAATTTGCTCCCACATGGAACAAATTCTTTTCTTTTTCAGTAAACCTCTTTTTAAAAGGTATTTGGTATAAAGGCAAGCAAACAGAAAGTAACAAAGGTTGTCTGTCACACTGGTAAAAATGGTGAAAACAATACTACGTACGAATATGAAATTCCCTTAACTGTTTAATTATGCCAATGATCATCTTGTATATTCAAAGCTAGCAAAGTTCCCGTTTATTTGTGACTTGTTTAATGGTTTGTTTAATGACTTGTTTAATTTGTAATTACTTGTTTAATGTGTAATTTAGCTCTGGGTCTTGTTTCTGTGCAGCAAATCCGTTGACTTACAGCCAATCGGAGCAATAGACTAGTCGGACTGTGTAATGCAATAATACTGCACAGCCCCAGGGTGCCATGGGCTCAAAGATCTGATAATTTTTTAAATAAGCTTCTAATAGCATAAGAATAACAGAAAACGTTTAACCTGTCACAAGCAAGTGACAATATTAGAGGACACCAAATGACTTTTTATTTTTGTTTATTTTTGTTTATTGTGTGTGTGTGTGTGTGTGTGTGTGTGTGTGTGTGTGTGTGTGTTGGGCATGCTTAGTCCTCTAAGCGGTTAACCAGTACTGTGCACATTCTTTTGCCAAAAACTGACAACTGCCCTTCTTGAATCAGCGGAAGGGTGAGAATGACCGTAGAAAATATTTCATGATAGAAAATATTTCTTGATAAATCTCCCCGAACGAATGTGGCCGACCCGGCGGGGATCGACCCGCGGCCTTCTGATCACCAGTCGGACGGACGCGCGCAAATATATATATATATATATTAGAAGTTGACATTTCATGCGGACTGTCTCCGTTTTGCATGAAATATCAAGTCATATTTTCTGCGAAAATAAGAAAACTTTTTCTTATATAATATGTTAGTATTTAAAATTCATTGTTAAAGAAGAGATCACTTTTAACTTCAAAGATTTGGCCATTGCGGTCCTGTCCCGTAGACCATCACTTTTCTGACAATTATGATCTTTGATGCTTTATAAATAAACAAGTTTGTGCCAAAATGAGTAGAATATGATTTTGTGTCTGTTCTTAGAAGTATTAAGTAATTGTAGTCGGGAGACTCGTAAACGGGTTATTGGCAAACAGTGCAGACCCAGATCAGACGCCGCAGAACGCGGCGTCGAATCAGGGTCACTGTTTGCAAATAGTTTAGCCATTTTTTCTCTAGGAATATGTAAATATCATAGCGGGGTGTACCTAAAATTGAAATTGGACTCTTCCAATATATAGTGTAGAAGAGTCTATTCAGTATACAGTAGGTTAACTTAATGCTTATCTTCAGATCACCAGGCTTATGGCAGTTCCTCCAATAATTATGTTTATGTGCAGACATCCTATGGTGTCTAGTTTTGACTTGTCTAGTGTCAAGGACGTTATGTCTGCTGCTGCACCACTGGGCGAAGGGTTAACGGAAGAGTTTATGGATAAATTCAAAACTCCAATCCTTCAAGGTAACCTGGTTTTAATAGTATTCTTGTAACTAATGATAGTTCAGAGCATCCATAGTAACAGTGTTATGTAACATATTTAGAAGACTAATATGTTAATCCATTGTAGACTGAATTAACTCCCCCACTATACATTGGAAGATTCTAATTTCAATTTTAGGTATGTCAGGCTAAGTCATTTAGATATTCCAGGAGAAAAATGGTTGAACTATTCGCAAACAGTGGAGAACCTGATCAGATGCCACATTCTGTGGCGTCTGATCTGGGTCTGCACTGTTTGCCAATTACCCTTTTTATAGGGGTTTCCAGTCTACAATGGGTTGAGTAGGAGTATTGGTAATTCTGGGATCATTATCTCCAAAACTCCATTAAATCATTTGGTGTGTGTACTCATTAGAAGCGCCTCGACAAGGCGCTTCTAATAAGTACCCACATGTTTTATGGAGAGGTAAAACAACATACGGTAAATGTCCTAAAATTTTGAACACCGAAGTATCTGACAAAATGACATATGCAAACAGTGCAGACCCAGATCAGACTGCTCCTGAACTACACTGTTTGTCATACTAATATGTACTTAAAAAACAACTGAATAAAAAGCAAAATATAGGCCTAAAAAGTATGAAATGAAGTGTTCGAAATTGTAGGACATTTACCGTATTCCAAAATTGTCACCTAATGCTCCCTCTATGATTCATATATAGCGTTTGTTCTGTCATTGTTTGTTCGTCATCGCTTCTTTTGGTGCCTCTTCATTTCCTGGGTATCCTCGCTTATTTTTACACAGTTTGAAGATGTCTGTGTTTGCATTACGAAAACACGCCTATTCAAATACATTGAAATTTTCACCTCCAAAAACAGAAAAATTTTAGACAAAAATCTGATATTTCTTTCATATTTCTGCTCAAAACATAGATTGTGTGTACTCGTTAGAACCGCCTCGTTGAGGCGGTTCTAACGAGTACCCACAATCTATGTTTTAAGCAGAAATAAGAAAAATAATGTATACCCCTGTCAACCCCAGTTTTACTATATAAAAGTGGGGTTCAAGGGGGTCAAAATTATATAGGCATGTTTTCGTGATGGAGATGCAAAGCATAAATACAGTGTCTAGTTGGTATAACGTAGATAGGCTGTCTAACTCCAATAAACCAATAAACATGCTTGGAAAAACGTTATAAAATAAAGTCAATTTTGATGATAGAAACCCTTAGTTTTAGCCTGTTTGTTTGTTGTTTCTACTTTTCTGTCTATTATTTGCATTTTACGAACCAAATAGTTTATTAGAATATATGAAGTGTTGTGACATTGTTAAGATATTTGACTTGAACCAGTATGTTCGTTTCTACCATAGGCTATGGCTTAACTGAAACAGGTCCAGTAACACACATTGACTGTAAACCAATAACCATTGGCTCCATTGGACCTCTTATATCTAATACTGAAGGAAAGGTTTGTATGTTCATTTTTTGTTTTTGTTTGTTGGTTTTGCTTTGCTTTTATGATAAAGGAACCCAGTGGGTACATGACGTTTATACAACTTCACATCATCGTCGATGCAACGTCGCTGGGAACGTTTTTCCTTTGCAATGTATGTCTAACGGATTCATCATGAATGAAAAATGAGTTTTAAATCACCAGTTTTCGTGTCCGCGTATTTTGACAAACGGATGTAAGAAAACTAAAGTGCTAACTGATTTTATCCATCGATATCCTGATATTTTCAATCAGTTTTTCTATCTTCCAAGACGGTTGGGTCCATTTTCAGTTCAAAGGGATATTGTACAGAAACTGTCTCAAATGATTTCCTTTTTCGTATTAGCTCACCTAAGCTCAGACTGTGATATACTGATACGTTTTTGACCGTCATCCACCTGTTAGCGTCCTCAGTTTTAAATGATATACCGTCTAAACGGATGAAACATTTTAATCTACTTTTTAGGTGTTTGGATTGGGGAAATTCAAAAATAGTTAACTGTATACTGGCCATTTTGTTCAATTACCATAGCAACGGAAAGAATCCTTATATTTAGAGTGGGAAAATTATCAAATGACGTCTCGATCCATAACGATTTGAACTAACCTTGGCACTGATGTTCATCGAATAATCTTCTATCAAAATTATGTTTCATGACAATCCCTTGTTTTAATTAATTGCCATGATAAAAACAGAAGTTTTATATACTCATCGGAAAACGTGGACGTCTTGTGAACCAAAGTTTTAACGCATTCATAACCATCACCACCCCCCACCCTCCCAACCCACCCCGCCACCCCCAACCACCCCGCACCTCAGCCGACTGACATTTTAAAGAATATTGCAGGTCATTTTCGAAGAGATCCACTGATTATATTTTACGATTTTGCGGTATGTCTTTTGGATTTAAGATTAAAGGATTAGCGCTCTGGAATAATGACTCTGGCTACTTTTAGTATATTTGTGGTCATCTGATGTTTTCATTTGGTATGTTGCAATAACAATGGTTAAGTTTAACACGGGAAAATTTAAAATACATCAGATCGAAATCCACAGAATGATGCAATATAAATAGGTGCTGCTTGTTTTCTAACATTTTGCGCAAACTTATCTTACCTGATGCTTACGGCGTCTTGCGAATCATTACAGTTCATGTGTACTAGGAGTAGATTTTTGCCAATCCATTGTCCAGGGGCGGATCCAGCAATTTTTAAAAAGGGGGTTCAACATTGCTGAGGGGGTTCGATTTTGACCCTCGAACCCCCTCTAAATCCGCCACTGATAATTTTTATGTTTATTCAGTGCCTAATTCCACTGCTGGGATTCCGTAGCTTTACTACTGTGTTTCGTTCGCTTTGAATTCTAGTTGATAGTCGAGTCCTAATCTTATTTTTTTTCTTACAATATTTTTCCTAAAACTTGAAAACCTATTGTACTACATGTTGATGTGACCAAAACAGCTATATGTTTGAAAACAGTGTAGATCCTCATCAGACGCTGCGTTCTGGGGCATCTGATTTGGGTCTACATTCTTTGTTCAGGCCTCTTTGCTGGAGCACTTAGGGAAAATGGCACGCTAGTGCATTCATTTCTTACGAATTTAATCTCTTTGAAAAAATGTTACATTGACGCCAAGAACGTCCATATAAAATTTACACGATACTTGACGTCACACCGATACCAATACTGGTAATGAGACCAACGATTTAACGTTTACAGTCTTAGTAAAATTTCCAGCATATGACGTTTTTGAAATATCTTAATGTCAAATCGTATTGTCTGGGAAAAATTTAAAAAATATATCATCAATTTGTCATCTGCTGAATTTGCCCTATGAGTGGTTAAGTTTAACTCTTATCCTGCTGTTCACAACAACCTCTACCTTTGCAAACAGTGTAGATCCAGAGAAGCCATCTAATCAGGAGCTACACTATTTGGCATTCAGTTTGTGAATTTGAATGAAACCATTATATGATGTAATCTGATTGGCTGATAGTCAGAAATGGGTGTGGCTAATTAAATCATTCAGCATGAGGGTTAATAAGAGATCTGTTTTATGTGTATCATCACATCTGATATGGAACAACGGACTCCTAGTTTCATTTTTTTTTTTTTTTTTTTTTTTTTTTTTTTTCAAATTGACAACGTCGATAGTTTGTTAATCTCAGCCGTGTTTTGGATATTGTAATTTAAATCCTATACAATTATGCATTTGCACTGTAAGTAGGTTACTCAACAATGATGATATATAGTGCAGTACTTGTTCTAGGTAGTCAACCCAGAAACAGGGGAAACTTTACCAAGAGGAGAAACAGGCGAGATTTATGTAAGAGGACCCCAGATGATGAAGGGTTACCTAAATAACGAAAAGGCTACTAGAGAAATGATGGATGAAGATGGGTGGCTCCATACAGGTATACCATATGGACGCGACCGATTCTTTTGACCTAATAATAATATTAGTAGTTAATAATATGAGCTTAACTATACCTAATTTAGTGCCGCAGAGGCCTTTCTGTTATTTAAACTTCATCAGTGTGGCTAAACCCCAAAAGACTGGAAATGAAACGTATGATGCGCATGTCAACTAATAGATATCAACTACATTTAAAACGGTTGAAAATTACTAAGAAAAAGTAAAAGAGAAAGATGTAGTTCACCTGTCATAGTCCTCCGACGTCGTAGAAACTTTGTTTCGACATTGTATGTTTACGTGATCCTTGAAGAATAGATAACTTTTCCATAGGGCTTTTGTGTCATCACGAAAACACGCCTATATAATTTTGACCCCTTAAACCCCACTTTTATATAGTAAAACTGGGGTTTACAGGGGTATACATTATTTTTCTTATATCTGATCAAAACATAGGTTGTGTGTACTCGTTAGAACCGCCTCGTCGAGGCGGTTCTAACGAGTACCCACAATCTATGTTTTGAGCAGAAACATGAAAAATATCAGATTTTTTTATCTGAAATTTTTCATTTTTTGGTGATAAAATTTGCAGTATTTTTGAATAGGCCTGTTTTCGTAATGTGAAGGAAAGCAAACAAGAAGTGATAAAAGATGTCTGCCTTGTAAAAATAGTGGAAAAATTTATCACATACATCCATTACCCTTATTGTTGTGACTATCCTATAAAAGCAGAAATATGTGTATTTTTCTTCTTGTCCATTATATATGAAGTGGCATTGCATAATTTACATTAAATACCAGCTTCTTTATATTGGTCAGACAAGAACATTTCATGATGCCGTGTGCCATTTTCATTGCAACAAGATTAAAGAATATAAGTGAAGACACCTAGGAAATTCCACATTCACGAAGCACAGCCTTCCCGGGGCTTTTAACCCTTAAAGCGCTAAGCAAAATTTGTAGCAGATGACAATCTAAAATTCTCACATTTATTTTCAGAGAAAACAAGTCTTGATATTTCATGTGAATCGTTTGCTTGGCATGAAATGTCAAGACTTGTTTTCTTCTGAAAATAAAAATCAAAATTGTCGTCTGCTTTAGTAGTGATTGGCGCTTTAGGAGTTAAAAGAAGGAGAGATGAGGGACAAATAATGACAAAACAAACACTTATATGAAACCACTGCGGCACGAACAAAGAAGAACTGCAACAGAAGAACCGCATTGGAACGGTTAGCAGGTGAAGCACAAGGGGGAGGGGGGGGGGGGGGGCGGTGCGGAAACAGTTTTACATTCGCGTTCAGAATAAATCATTTACTCTTTCACTGCCACCGGTGATAATAATTGGCTTTTGCAAACAACATATATCCAGATGAGGACTCTTAATGCCTAATAAGTCTTTCAACTTTACATATAAACTTCACTGTTAAAAAAAAAAAAAAAAAAAAACAGACGGCAAATGTCGTCTGAAGTTTGGCACCGAAAGAGTTAAATTCTCACACCATTTGAATATATACTAGGACGAAAAAGAAACGCCGAGTACATAGCATATGCAACAAATAACAAATACACAAGATACTGACGTGCCAGTCTGTGTTGCACTACACAAACAGGGGTACTGTCAAAAGGGTGTACTTTTTTTATTCTCATAATCGTCACTGAAAACCGAATGAAACTTTGTCAACTTGTTCAATAAAGATGAAAGGTTATACAAAAAAAAAATAAAAACAAAATAAAAAAAAATGAATGTAACATTATATTAAATACTTTAAAACTATGTGTAAAGGTTACCCAGCGTTCTTTTTCTTCCTAGTATATTTACTTTCTAGCAATGTTGCATCAGAAGTTTATCAAAATGACAAAGGTTGCAGCTTTGCTGTGCTGCATAAAGCGAGCCGTGTCATTGGAAAATGGCCTTTATAGCATCCACGCAGTCTTGTCAGAACCTATACTGTTCGCTCGGCCTAGCGGTAGGGCAAGGGAAAACGTCAGCCGAATAACTAGACATGTAGCATTGCTAAGGGGCCGGGCATTCGCCTTGAAATATTGATGAGATGGATCGTCTGAAGAGCTTTTTTTCTCGCAACGCGACTCGTGTAGGGTTGGAATCTGACAGTCTGGAAATATCATGTCCGGTGTACGTGTTGCGTATACTTCAGTTTGGTATCAGTATAGAACAGATCGGTATCAGTATAGAACAGATCACATAACTTTCTGCCATATTAACTTAAAGATAGGTAACGTTGCATATAAATCAGAACACACACGCACATGCGTGCACACACACACATACACAAACACAGACCTGAAGTAAAGAGCTGAATACAGTCTACTTAACAATTTGTTTTCTTAAAGGTGACGTTGGTCATATAAAAGAAAACGACTGTTTTGTGATCTCTGACAGACTTAAGGAACTTATTAAATATAAAGGATTGCAGGTACCCTTTTTCTTAATCCCTGTACACTGCACTCTTTATTGACCGTGACACAGTTAAATTGTTAAATATTTTAAACTGTATTTCTTATGTTTTTTCTTGAAATTGCTCAGATCATATTAAATAGTTCACAGATGATATAAGATGATTTTAGCTACAACGTCAAAAAATGTTCCTTCGGACATGTGCTCCCAAAGCATTCAGATCAGCCTGTTTTTTATATAGGGATCAAACATGGTTTTTCATGCATTAACATTCGCCAGGTCCCGTGGGAGGTGTTGAAAACCGAGGCCTTCGGCCTCGGTTTTCAACACCTCCCACGGGACCTGGCGAATGTTAGTGCATTGAAAAACCATTTTTGATCGCTGTTATTGATTAAAAACTGAAAACATTTGCTACATTTCGCGTTATTTCTTGCACTATTTTGTTTCGCCTTTTCACCGATGTCTCGCGAACGTAATTTCCACTGACTATGCTCCTAGAATTCTAGGGCCGGGAAGTACACATCACGTAACGGCAGCAAATCTGTGGCCCCGGTACGATCATATTGAAAGTTGCGTAGCCTAACAGCGCGTGAATTGGCCGATTAATGCACAGCTGTTAATAACGTGCGGCACTGCTTTTTATGCAATAATTATGTTTGATTTAAGTCTTCGTTCGGCGCATATGTCCGAAGGTATGTTTTCTTATGTTGCGGTTTATGTCATTCCGTTCAGACATAGAGCCTTTGGTAACGCAATAATGCAATCCTATCTTTATATCTGCATGTAATACTGTTTTCATAATTAAAAAAATCACTTTATCTGCGGAAGATAAATACATTTTTAAACATATTTTGTACACCAGGTTTTACACAGAGAAATGCATTTTAGAACAGTTAAAGGAAACAGCAAAATATGTGAACTAATACATACCCCTAAATGTGTGTTTCTGTCAGATACATGTATTGTTATGCTGTGTTTAAGAGATAACATGCAAGGATATATATATATATATATATATATATATATATATATATATATATATATATATATATATATATATATATATATATATATATATATATATATAGTAAGCATCTTTTAGAGAAGTTCTTAACTTATATATACGAAATATGCGAATCATCTTTTATAGTATTCGAAGTCCAGACTGTTCATAGCAGTAACGCAGTAAATACTGTCCTATTATTTCAACAGAAATCTGAAATATTTTTCTATTTTTTGTTGTTGTTTTTTTTTTTTTTTTTTTTTTTTTTTTTTTGGTCAGAAATAAGCTGGCTCTTATATTTCATGCAGATTGCCTCTTGTGAGACAATTTGCTTGAAATGTCAGGACCTATCATCAATTGGTCGTCATATAATTAGCCCAGAGAGTTGATAAACGTTAAAGAATATGCATCTAGGTAGCCCCTGCAGAGCTTGAAGACTTACTGCAAAAGCATCCAGCAGTGCTTGATGTAGCCGTCATTGGGATGCCAGATGACAGGACCGGGGAGCTACCAAGAGCGTATGTTGTCTGCAAACCTAATGTGTATGTGACGCCGCCTGAAATACAGAAATATGTTGAAGGTAAATAATATCAGTTAATACATTTTTCACCATCTCTCGGGACTAAATGCTTAGCAAGTTGGGTAAAAATAAATTGAGCAGATGACATTTTGATATATGTTTCTTATTTTTTCCAGAAAAAAGGCTTTGTCTTTTCAGGTTGTAAAGTTTCCTAGTGGATTCGGAAGAAATATACTCTGCGTCAATGAAAACTTACCATTTAGCGAATTCTTGAATTTTCTGTCTTTTTCTGTCCTGAATTTCAGAATCATTTGTCTTAACCGTTATTATGCTTATTTCATAAAGCATTGCCTTGGCTACATCCTGCACGTGCAATATTGAGTATTTTCTATACAAAGTGAATTTCTAGGATATGTTCATAAATTGAACATCAGCTCTAAGAAATGCTAGTGAAAAGTTGCCAAAGAACTAGAAATGGTGCTGTTAAGTCGAACGTCATCGAGCGCTGGGCGAGGGCGGATTGTCAGGATCTGTTGAAAGGCGCAACTTGACAGGGTCTGTAAGAGATAGGCAAAGTCCTAGACGCAAAAGAGTTACGTCGTGTCAACAAGGGAAATAAGACATTCTTGATAGATTTTCCGCCATTTTGTACAAAGGAGAACATTTTTACTACTTCCTCCTTGTTTTCCTACTCATCAAGCTCGTACTGAAAAGGAATATACTCTAAAAGGAAACAGTTTGCTCCCAAATTATTTCCATTTAGAAAAGACCCTTTTTCAGAAGAGAACAAAATCAATTTCGACACAGTTTCCTGTCCTGAATTTACATCCATTCACCGCAATTCATTGATGGTAACCAAAGAGCTCGCTGTTACATTGATGAGATTCTAGCCAACTGTTTTCGCAGTAGCTACAGAATCTCGGGGGCGTATCTGTGTTCCAGTAAAAACCCGCAAGACCATATTGTGCAAGGCCAACTACTGACTTCTTACAACACTTGAAAATAAAGCACAAACAGGAAGTCACAAAAAGTGCCTCCTTTGTAAACAATGATGCGAAGACTACCATGTGTATCCAGTCCCCTTAATTCAGACATTTATTGGTGTGAATGGTGGCAACACCCAGTAGTAAGGTTTATGTGGCGGTTGGTTTTGGCATATGAGACTTTAAAGCCTTGTAACCAGGAAGCTGTGAAATGAATGTGAATTTCTCAAATACATTTAAATGACACTAACATTTCAAAAGTCACGCTTATATCTAAAATTATAAATGGATAAAGTTACGTCACGCTAACATTTTATTGATACTGGGTATAAATGCAAATACTAAAACAAAACATATCTCTGATAGTTATTCAGCTACACGAAAATTATATTTCTTAATCCATTTGAATTATCGTATCTCCTTTCGGACATGGGAAGACAACAATTCTTTAGCTACATGACGTTTATTACTTATTTTAACCAAACTAAATTTGTGTATCTCCAAAGACGTGTGAAGACAGATGTAGCAGTAGCAGCGCCCCGCCCCCTCCCCGCCACACACACACACACACACACACACACACACACACACACAATCCCCCATCTCTCTCTCTCTCTCTCTCTCTCTCTCTCGTGGGGATATTCATAATGAAAATGGATTGACGTGAACGAAACGATTTGCTTGGATAATTAATAAATGAAGACTAACACTTACTTATTTGAGACTGGCAAAGAAGCATTACAGCCTGCACGCCTATATAATGTTATCAGGATATCCGCTATTCCGCAAGTTCTTGCATTGTTTAAACAATCTACAAAGACCATTATTGGATTGCAGCTGATTGTATGGATATGCTGACTAAGCGGGTGTTTTCTGCTTACGTACTAGAAAATATTGGCCTTCATTTATGTCCTCATGCAGTATCGCTAGAAACGGGTTAAGAATATTGTCCAGTAATTGTCGGACAGCAGAATGTGAGGCGAGCGATGTATAATTTATTTGTAAGGGAACACATGTGGGCCGATGTGAGATATCTGTTGCAGCAGTACAAAGTGGCAGAGTCATAGCTAAATCAACAACAGTAATCTTGACAATATCTGACTTTTTACAGGCCAAGTAGCTGATTACAAACGACTTCGAGGTGGTGTTGAATTTGTCAAAGAAATACCAAGATCTCCAAGTGGAAAGATTCTAAGAAGATTACTTAGAGACGAACTAACAAGTTCCCAGTAGTCATGAAGAAAACTGAAATGAAAATATCAAAATACAAAGACAACACTTTTAATGAAATCAAAATCATGAACGGTGGAGTTAATCGGAAATCCGACTGGCCGTTTTATTTCACTACCACCTAGAGATTCAAAGCGCGAACTAAGTGACTTATGAAATAACACTCCCAAGAACACAAAATATGATGTAATGAGACCTCTAAGCGCAATGGTATCTCCCGTAAACAAACTCAATGACCTAAACTGCACCGTCTAATCCGATGTTATCTACAAGTCCGAGGTCAACATACCAAAATCGTATTTTGGAAAATCATAAAGTCGATATACACAAAGACAAAATTAGGAATGTTCAGACAAACAGACGTGGGCCCAAAATAAAATGGGTATTAACAGGCATCCATGGAAAGTAAGCATTACTTGGTAAGCATGCTTCGCCCACCATGCATATCATAGATATAAAAATCGCGGAATGTAATAGACATTCCCTTATTCCTTGACATCTATCATAAGCACTGCCTAATAATCACAGCTATTATAAGATAAATCTGTACACAATTTGCCGATATAACCTATTACAACCATCCCCGCCCCAAGTAATCAAAGTCCGCCATCCGCTTCATATCAAACTGTGAAGACCCGAATAAATATCACCTTAAGTTTCTAACATTCAAACATCCCCTGGAACATTGTCTTATGTTACATTTATAATAACATTTCAGACCCAAAGACAACTATCCTAGACCTCCTCTCTGACTCGCTTACATCTAACACTTCTCCATCATATTGATGCAATTTGGCATCATCATCTCATACGTTATCCGGCTCTTCCACATAATGCTGTGCTCAATGCAACAGCTAATTCGCTTAATGGGAATTGATACTTACATGTTGGTATGGAATGGGAGGGCAATTCAGTCAAATTGTTTATGCTTCCCCTTCTAATATTTTTCTAAGATGATATTTACTCAGGTGTTCACAGTTTGGGTTGATATCTTATTTCATCGCCCTTATTTTTGGTCCGCTGAAACAACCCAGACCACTCCAAAACACCCAAAACCACTCTAAATCCATATCCAAAACACGTTAAACTTTTTGAGTCACAAATCAAACAGTTGAGAACTGATAATTAATAAATATTATGTGTTTAATAATCTACATACATTATAGAAAATAGTAACAACGTATTTCTACATAGCTTCTGGTGATCAAAGACACCTTACCTTATGCTTGTCTTGTTTGTTCAGTATTATGCAAGATGTGAATTGTTATAATTGCCCGGCTTCTTTGTGTGTGTAATTACTGGGCAAACGTTTTATTCATCCTTTCTTGCATTTATTGGATTTTTTTCGTTCCCTTATGCGAGTGAGTGCTCGTGCAAATTCAGTGCGTGTATTTAAGAAAAGAAAAAAAAGACGCCAAATGCAGGTCCAGTAGAAGAGTAAGCGGGTGCCAGACAAACGGTCTTACGGTTGTTGTTTTTTCACTATTGCGAAGATCATGATCACACTGTGCGGAACCACATGCACATGTTGATCTGCAACTTTGTTGGTCATATGTTTTCTTGGACACCAGCCCATATTTCAATATAGGGATCAAACATGGTTTTTCATGCATTAACATTCGCCAGGTCCCGTGGGAGGTGTTGAAAACCGAGGCCGAAGGCCGCGATTTTCAACACCTCCCAAGGGACCTGGCGAATGTTAATGCATTGAAAAAACTATGTTCGATCACTATTATTGCATAAAAACTGAAAGCATTTGCTACATTTCGCATTATTTCTTGCAATGTTTTGTTTCGCCTTTTCACCGATGTCTTCCGAACGTAATTTCCACTATGCTCGTTCTAGGGCCGGGCAGTACACACCTCGTAACGGCAGAAAATCTGTGGCCCCGGTACGATCATATTAAAAGTTGCGTAGCCGTGCATTAACAGCGCGTGAATTGCCTTGTTAATACACGGCTTTTCGCGGTTAATGCACGGCCGTTAATAACGTGCGGCACTGCTTTTTATGCAATAATTCATTTTTTTTCCTACTGTAAAGACCCAGATGCACATGTTGATCTAGAACTTTGCTAGTCAGATGTTTCTTGGGCATCACTTTATATTTCTCTTAAACTTTTCTATTGCAAAAGCCCTGGGCCGTCCCATATTTCACTTACGTTGTCTGTTACAAGGACACAGACCGAAGCGTAGATTCTTATATGAAGTTATCAAACATTTTTGATACCCCATTCTTCTTAAACAAAAAAGTCTGTGGTGAAAACATAGATATAGTAAGTGGCTTGGCGTGGAAAGATAAATGAATAAATAGTGGTTTAGGGTGTTTGCGGTGGTTTGGAGTGATCCGACGGGCCATCCTTGCTTACGAAAGAACCTTCGCGCTATATACATCATTAATTCTATCAAATTGTTACTCTAAATAGAGGAGGTTTTCTTTGATTTTCAAAACTTTTTTGAAAAAAAGGTAAGAGAAAAGTCCAGGGAGTGCCACAATCACAAACCGCAGCCCTTCCCAGACCCCAAGAGGAAGAGGAAACCGATAAATCTAAACAAGCACAAACCGAACAAACGTACGAAAAGCACTAAGATTAGCTCTCTCTTCCCCAAGCGAGGTAATAAACTTAAGGATCATATCGTAAAGATGTTTTTTTGTTTTTTTTTTGTTTTTGTTTTTGTGTGTGTGTGTGTTTTTTTTTTATTTCACACAATATAAGCTGATTCAAAGGATTTGACAAAAATAACCGTTTCACGAGATTTATATCATCACTTTAAGGAATGCTTATTCTTCCATACAGAGGCTGACAGAGTTAAGTCACAAATGACCTTTCAAGACTTCGTTCAAAAATATATACATCCCTCAAAACTAATGTATGTAGTTTCGGTACTACATACAGAGAGAAGGAGTGGCCATTGGCTCAAAACTAGGGAAGAGCTTTGCTTGTTGTTATATGAGAAAATGGGGTGAGGCCCTCCTGGAAGCCCGTTATACTCTTTTCTACAAGCGCCTCATTGGTGATGTTTTTGGGGTGTGGACGGGAAGTGAAGCAGAGCTGAGGGAGTTTGCAGTCTATGTGAATGCCATCCATGATAGTATCAAAGAAGAGCTTAGGTATGAACGGAAGCAAATAGAGTTCCTAGATTATTTGGTGGAGATTGAAGATGGCCATTTACATACTGACCTTTTTATCAAGCCAACTGACAACTGTATCTGAACACCTCCTCGTGTCACCCTTCAAACACCAAGAAAGGATTAGCATACGGGCTTGGGCTGAGGATCAAAAGGATCTGCGAGAAAGAGGAAGACTACCAGAGGCATAGAGCAGATTTGAAAGGCCAACTACGCAGGAGGGGATACCATCACGAAAACACACCCATATAATTTTGACCCCCTTAAACCCCACTTTTATATAGTAAAACTGGGGTTTACAGTGGTATACATTATTTTCTTATTTCTGCTCAAAAACATACATTGTGGGTACTCGCTAGAACCGCCTCGGCGAGGCGGTTCTAACGAGTACTCACAATCTATGTTTTTGAGCAGAAATTTGAAAAATATCGGAATTTTTTATCTTAAAATTTTCCGGTTTTGGTTGTAAATTTTTCAATATATTTGAATAGGCGTGTTTTCGTAATGCAGCGGGAAACTGAGGCATAGTTTCAAAAGGTGGACAGACAGGAGAGATCAGAATTGCTTCAGTATAATGCTAAGAAAGACAAGAATGCTAATCGAGTGCCTCTGGTTGTGACTTTTTCAAATCTCCTGCCTGATGTCCATGGAATTATTAGGAAATACATGGACGTGTTGAACCGGTCTAATAGAATGAAAGAAGTATTCCAGGAACCTCCTATAGTTGCTTTCAAAAGGGACAAGAATCTCTTTGACACACTGGTTCTTGGTAAACCCAATGCTGCATTGAAGCTAACCAGTATGGATTGCAAAAAAGGTTGCAAGAACTGTGTATTGCTTTCGAGAGATGGGTCAGGAACACGTCAAACCAACTCATCTTACAACCGGCCCGAATCCGGAACGTAGTGTATGTCATGATTTGCACCAGATGTCACAAAACAGTGTGTGTTGGAGAATCGGAAAGAGAGCTGTGGGAATGAATGGCGGAATATCTGAGGGACATACGGCTTGAAAAGGACAAGCCCATCAACTTACACTTCGGCGAAGGCTACACACAGGGATGTGGTCTTTGCAGTACTAGAGAAAGTTTATGGAGCTGAAAGGACTGAGCGTCAGCTGCGAGAAGGACTTTGGATAAAGTAGCTGGCAACAGGGAGACCTGATGTCTATAATGTGAAAAGACTCCTGTGTATCAGCTATGTTATAGTGACGTTATGGCGTCTAAATACGGGAAATGACGTTTCTACGTCGTCGGCAACATTGTGAAATTTAGAAAAAGTTTCGGTGTTGTGACAGTCAAAATGTAGAGAATTGCAAGTTTTATGTTTTTTTGTTTGTTTGTTTTTTTTTTTTTTTTTTTTTTTGTTTTTTTTTTTTTTTTTTTTTTTTTTTTTTTTTTTTGGGGGGGGGGGGGGGGGGGGGAGGGGGGTTCTTAAAAAAGGCCTCGGGCCGAAATATTGAATTTGAGTAAATGTGAAAAATGTATAAAATTTTAATGATTAGCGATTTTTAAAACCCCATCCAGACTCTCATATATCAGAGAACTTTACTTTTATGCATATATATGCATATATATATATGAAAAATAAAGATTTTATCACCAATATCCGCAGTATATAAGTAGAAAAAAAACAACGAATGTCTTCTAGCGTCAGTTTCCTTCAATTAACAGTTGTTATGGATTATAGAGAATTGTCTCGTACCGGTTTCATTTACTTTCATCAGGCAGACGTTGCTATGAAACAAACGTTCCTTACATACATTAGTGTTCTCAATATCATGACGTTACATTACTGTTTGTTTAATTTTGGTTTGAAAATGTCAATAAAATACATTTCTTTCAGTTTTCTTTTCGTAATGTCGATCGTTTTAATTTTGTAGAAACGAAAGATGAAATATCTTGGTTCATCACGGGAACAAGTTTCTAAATGCCCAGCTAGTATTCTTTATAAATCTGTAGCGGGCCGTTATCGGCCCGTCAGCTACCCTGACGGGCCGATAACGGCCCGCTGTTGATTTATAAAGATTGCTTACTGGGTGAGCGCTTAGAGTTATGCTGATGACAGAGTCAAACAGAGGCTTTCCAGCAATCAAGGGGGGTTAAATTAAAGCTTAATGATCCAATCTGGCCAGGTTTTAAATTCATCTGAGAATTCATCCATGTCCACCTTATCTGCAAGGTTAGGAAGATTCGATAAAACTTAACAAGTTGTGCTGATGACAAAGTCAAAACAGAGGCGATCGAGAGGAAGTAACTGTAAGATAAATGATCCAATCTGGCCATATTTCAAATCGGTGGTTTGCTCTACCGACGGTTCTAAGGCGGTGGTCCCGGTGTTAGTCTTACTCTTTGTTGCTTTTTGGTTTATTCTACGAGGCGCTTTGTTGTATGTCTTTCCGTGTGTCATTTTGTTCTTGTGTTTTTCAGTCCTTTTAGTATTGCGATTACCTCGCTTGGGGAAGAGAGAGCTAATCTTAGTGCTTTTCGTACGTTTGTTCGGTTTGTGCTTGTTTAGATTTGTCGGTTTCCTCTTCCTCTTGGGGTCTGGGAAGGGCTGCGGTTTGTGATTGTGGCACTCCCTGGACTTTTCTCTAACCAAGATTTCATCCATATCCACCTTATCTGCAAGTTTCAAGAAGATCTGATCAAAACTGAATGAGTTATGCTGATAGCAAAGTCAAACAGGGGCTTTTTCAGCAGTCAAAAGATCTAAGATTAATGACACCATCTAGCCAGTTTTCAAACTCGTCCAAGAGTGCATCACGTCCACCTTATCTGCAAGTTTCAAGATCTGATCTAAACTGAATGAGTTACGCTGATGACAGTCAAAAGAGGCTTTTTTTCTTCTATCAAAGGGATGCAACTCTTAAGAGTACCGATCCAATTTGGCCAGTTTTTCAAACTTATCCAGGGTTTCATTGATGTCCACAATATACGCAACAGACATGTTAAGTTTTGAAAAATAAAATGAGGGAGACAGCGCGGTCGAGCCAGGATGGCGAGCACCGGAGGCGCGAAGCGAATCTAGGGGGTCTGGGGGCATGCTCTCCCAGAAAATTTTTAAGAAATTGGTGTAAAATGGTGCATTCTGAGAGGTATTTATTACACTTTGGCTCATTTTTAAACACTCCTCTTAGTTGATTCGGTCCTCAAGCAATAAGCCTTTTCTTATTAATCACTGGAGTTTAATGACATGCATATTGAGTAGTACGCTTGGAGAGTTCTCTGTCATTTTTTTTCACCCTTTTTCTCGAATTCCCAACATTAACTTGTGTTCTGATGATCCCACGTCTTACGGAAAGATTTTTATGACCGCGCAGACGCTTATCAAATGATTGGCAGTTCAATCGCATCGCCAGTTCAATCGCATCGCCATTTTGATTTAACTTGTCAACAAGAAACAGATTGTTTTATTTCTGGTTTCTCCCTTTCTCTAGGATCCTGAGGACGGGTTAAAGAGGTTCAGTTTATTGTAACACGTTTTTTTCGGGGAGCAAATCCCCGGAGATGCCGATCTTTTCGCCATTTTGGACAACGTTTCCCACAATGCAATAATGGCATCAAGATGCTTTGATTTTCATATTTAATGCGTGTCTCAATCCAAGCGTTTATGCGCTTTCGATCGACATTTGGACTACTTCGGATTGAACCGAGTTTTTTTTTCAATTTACAAGCGTAGCTTTTCAAAAAGGTCGACCCAAAATTGGGACTTTCGTTTTTTTTCGGGAGATTTTTTTCAAATTTCGTGAGGCGTGAGAAAAGCTTTTTTTCTGTGACCCTCCCGCGATTTTCGGGAGACTTAACATGTCTGTATGCAAGTTTCAGGAACATTCTATCAAAACTGAGGGAGTTATGGTAATGACAAGCATTTTCCCAGTGTAAGTCTACGGGACCTTGTGGTTGCCTTAGCAACCAAGGTTTAAACCCCCCGGTGGTTTGCTCTGCCGACCGTTCTAAGGCGGTGGTCCCGGTGTTAGTCTTACTCTTTGTTGCCTTGTGGTTTATTCTACGAGGCGATTTGTTGTATGTCTTTCCGTGTATCGTTTTGTTCTTGTGTTTTTCGGTCCTTTTAGTATTGCGATTACCTCGCTTGGGCAAGAGAGAGCTAATCTTAGTGCTTTTCGTACGTTTGTCCGGTTTGTGCTTGTTTAGATTTGTCGGTTTCCTCTTCCTCTTGAGGTCTGGGAAGGGCTGCGGTTTGTGATTGTGGCACTCCCTGGACTTTTCTCTTACCTTTTTTACATTGGATTTCCATGAAATCTGATACCATCGATACCTCACCAGAGGCATGCTACAGATGAGAAATGATTGAGATCAGCCTGCAGACTGTGGAGATGTAACTGGTCAAAGGTGCTGACAGACGACAGATGGACTGACAGACGATGGATGGCCTACCATCCTATAAGCTCCTCTGGAGCCTTTGGCTCAGGTGAGCTAAATAAAAATGTTTGTAAGGAGACACTAATAATCCTCTGCTCCTTATTAACAGTATAGTAAATTCAAACGTCCTCATACTCTGGTTCAAGATCGCTATGCATTATTAATGATTTTTTGTGCAAATCACTATTAAATAAAACTGTTCTTTTTTTTGTTTGTTTTTTGTTGTTGTTTTTTTTTTTTTTTTTTTTTTTTGTAAAAACAAAACAGTATTGTTTTGTATACGGGGAAGCCTGTGCATCCATGCAATCTGGTCTTTCAAAAAGACAAACTATAACAAGACAGATGAAGAAAAACACATACACAAATCGTTTTTTTTTTATTCATTTGCTCATTAATATAACCAGCCAAAACATAACAAGTAACTTGCTCACACATGTGTGTGTTGTTGTCTGTTCTTTTCTGATAATATATTATGGGTAGATTCCAAATTTGTAACCCTTAAAGGAACAGTTACAGAAGCAGCAGACGCATAGGATTTGTTAAGGAAAAGTATTTGATGATCATTCTGAGATAATATTCTAAAGTTCTCCATATGTATTGTATATACCCATTAGAAGCACCTTGGCAAGATGCTTCTAATGATTACCCAAACCTATGTTTTATGGACAAATAAGAAGACATACCCGATAATTATCACCAAATATTTCTCCTTACCAAATCCTCTACACAACATTATAAAATACCTGGGTTTTTCTTCTGCAAGATAAGACAACATTTCATGTAAATTGTCTCCTAGACAAGCCTAATTCTTTGAGTACAATGACGAACTACTTAAGAATATTTCAGTTTGATGCTTTAAGGGTTAATATTTCTGGAAAATTCTGATGAAATACATAGTAGACAAAACTTCTAACTGGACACCTGTATTGTTAAATCTACATGCTGGATTAGATATTAATTGAAAACATTTTTGAATAGTTTTCTTATTTTCCTAGAAAAAAAGGACTGGAGAGCCAATTAAGACAATCACTTAACCATTTCCTTAAATCAGATTTTATTTATGTATTTATTTTTTTTTTTTTTTGTTCATATGGTTCATCAAATAGACCATGCTGATTAAAGTTATGCATATTTTTTCATAAATTGGTGTTGCGGATAAATAACAAAAGCAGAAATGGATGAGAAATCTGATTAGAGCCTGTTTGTGAGATTAAAGCATGGTTTGTTGTTTGTGAGACAATGTCACTTGCTAAAAAAACCTAGTTCCCTGTCGTCACTGGTCAGATACAGACTACCACATGACTTTTATAGCCAGACAACTGACACTCTGGTTGTAGATTGGGATTTCTCTGATTTCTCATTTACAACTGAATTACTGCACCATCAGATTTTTATTTCAAATGTCACATGACTGTTCAGTATCCGACAGTCCCTTACAAAAATAAGAAAGAGTGAAACAAGTCTGAATAAAGCTTTCAGCTATCTGTACAATATGGAATCTTCTTTCATGTTTACTCCTATTGCACACCAGAACAGATGTGATAATTTAAAAATTCAAGAATAATCTGCTGCAAATCAGACAGACCAATGCCAAATGAGCCAGCGCACGACAAAACCTTCAAAATAGCATGTGCACCCAGTGAAGACTCAGATCAGCCTGGGCATGGCTGATCTGTCTTCACTGGGCGCACATGCCATTTTGTAGGTTTTGTCGTGCACTGGCTCAAATGTGTGTGACTACTGATACTAAGTGACCTTGCAACATCGAATGAATACAATTTCAGGGGAGACCACTCTTTCCAAACTGTTTTTAATTAAAGCAAATTCTTTCCTTTTAGAGTGGACACCTTTGAAAAGGGGTTTGGTGTTTAGGAAACCAAACAGGAAGTCACAAAAGTTCACCCTTGATAAAAGGTAGAAAATATGCCAGGTGTATCCAGTCTGCTCACAGAGAAATGATGATCTCATAGCTTATTATCCATATATTGTCTGTGACAATCTGACTTAAGACTATGAAAAATCCCATTTGTATCATTAGTTCTAAAATAAACACAAGCACAATAACATTGTTCCAATTAGATGTTTAGTCTATAACACTGTCATGTCAAAGTATAAAAACCTATGTAAAAAAAAGAACAAAAACGACAGGACAATCTTAAATTTCAATAATAATCTGATATGATTTTCTCTCATATTTTGCATGACATCTTGCAATCTTCACACATCCATATTCTAAAAAATATTTAGCTATTCAATTATGAACAGATGAAGCTGACCATTATGTCACATGGAGAATACTGAAATGACAATGCCAAACAAGGATTTCCAAAGCTATGTCATGGTCAGTAAGGATTAAACGATTTATACTATAAAAATATTCTAAACAAGTATTTCAACCTCTTTTATGCACCTTCTTGACCCTAGTCCTGCTGAGCCCAGATATGTCCTGCCTTTGCAAACAGTGTAGATCCAGAACAGTGTAGATCTAGACAAGTTGGCTTCTGAGAAGTATCAATAACCTAGATCAAGCAATACGATTGGCTGACAATTAGAAGTGGGCATGGCATCTTAAATTATTCAGCATGACAAGGGTTAACTATGAATTAGAATATAAATGACCAGTTATGATCATGGAGACATTTTAGGGAAGACAATTCTGTTAAAGTTGTTTTTGCCTGCCTTCTGAAGGACTAGAATTTTATTACCTTTGTGAGCAAATTCTTTCCTATTAGAGTGAATCCTCATTATAACAACAGCATCTTTCCCAAAAATAGTGCCATTACAATGAATTTGCTGTTGTAAAGAATCCTTAATGGACAGAATTTAAATGTAAGAAAGGCCTTGTTTTATTCATATTTCCTCATATCACATATGTTTTGGATATTTGTTAGAATATCCTCTCAAATATCCAAAACATATGTTGCTTGATGACTTTTTGCAATGTTTTTGCAAAATTTATCAATAACCATAAAAGTTTGAGTGAAAGTTTCGTAACATTCAAATTGTCATTATAAAGAATTTTGTCTTTGTATCGAATGTCGGTATAAAGAGCGTTGTCTGTACTGTGAACCCAGTTTCAGAAAGGAGTTGGGTGTGAAAAGGAAGCAATAAAGAAATGACAAAAGTTGCCACCCTTTTAAAAATGGCAGATAATCTACCAAATATATCCATCCTCCTTCAATATATCTCTGCTGCAGGTGACAATTAGCAAAAGATAAATGAGCCAGCGCACGACAAAATCTACAAGACACTAAATACCAGCAAAAACTCGGGTGAGCCTGTACATCCACCGAGTATGGCACAGGTTCTCGTTCATCCCTCTTTGGACAGCCGGGAGGCTGTAGATGGCACATGCGATCAGCAATGACTCTGATCAGACTGCATGGATGCGAAGGCTGATCTGAGTCTTTGCTGGTCACACAAGTCTTATAGTAGGTCATGTGCTGGCTCAAATAAATAATGGTTTGAAGGTTACGTAGAAATAATGCCTGCCTTTCAGAACCTATTTAAATATTCTTCACTCAGGAGTTCTGAATCATTCTAACTTTAAATTTGCACATGTTCAGTGCCACGAACAGAGGTATCTGTCAAAACTCACAAACAGCAGACTCATCCGGGTCTTTGGTTGGCATGGAATTTCACTGCCTAGTCAAAACAGTTGCTTTTCCTGGGCAAGTTAAGTCCTCTTAGCAGTTAACCAGTACTTCTGCATGTACTTTCACCAGAAACTGACAATTGACTTCTTGAATCAGGGGAAGGCAGAGAATGACAGTAGAAAATATTTCATGATCAATATCCATAAAGAAAATGTTGCCAGAAATCTGGGTCTAAATT
The DNA here is from genome assembly GCA_964016985.1 of Anodontia alba. Classification (NCBI taxonomy): domain Eukaryota; kingdom Metazoa; phylum Mollusca; class Bivalvia; order Lucinida; family Lucinidae; genus Anodontia; species Anodontia alba. The sequence goes on from OZ024823.1 coordinate 106,702,358, forward strand.
GTTTGCGAAGGTAACATAACTGGTCTACAGTGCTGAAAGACAATTTCATCTCTTAACACCAAAAGAAGACCTATCAAGATGAAAATCAAAGCCTTGTTTTCATGAAATGAGCCACAATGTCAGTAAATGTACCTTTGGACATGTGCCCTCAGCAAAGACTCTGATCAGCCTGTGAATTCATGCAGTCTGATCAGAATCTTCACTGGGTGCATTTTGGACTGCCTCATTTATAACCTGCCAAATGGTACCTTTATCTGGCATAATGTTTGATATGATACATCTACTATGCAAACTATATAAATCAGACGGCTTTAATATATCAGCCTCTTCATGGGAAAAAGAGCCTTTATAGCATATGTGAATAGCAATGGTTCAGGCTAGCCTGCGCAGATGCGCAGGCTAGCCTGAACCATTGCTGTTCTTTCATGTAAGTGCTAGGCCAAGGGCTTCAGCCAAAGGACGAGATATCACCTTGTGAAGGAGCTGGGCATGCACACTGAAAGATTCCATGGAACGTCTCATGAATCTTTTTCTTGTGAAGTGGCTCACGTAATTAATGCTGACTGGTTCTCTTGCCTTAGCAAAGGCTAATATTGTAACAACAGCTCAACTTGAGCATGATATGCTCAGATGAGCTAAAAAAAAGACTGACTGGTCCACTTCCCTAAAGGTTAATGGATATACCTGGGCTGCCTTCAGTAAAGCAAGGTCTTTGGTAGACAGTAGTGAGTTCCACAAATTACACGTTCAGCTGTCTTTAAGAGCAACCAAAATGGTGGCCAATGTAAATAAAATTTATGAATTTTTGTTTGTTACTAAAATATGAAAGTTTCACTATGCTGATATTATCTATTCTGTTTACACATAACTGATAAATATTTACATTATTTGATGTATGGTAAGTCTAGTCAGAGAGAATAGCAGCTACTCTCAAGTTTGAGGTCACATAAGATGGGTTTACGATTAACCATTCAGAAGATGCCAAATAGTTTGCGAAAAAGATTCCTTTTTTCCTTTACTGAATGCAGTTCTGAAAATTTTGCAGCCATTCTTTTCAAGGGAGACAGCTTTTGCAGATAGGAATTTGCTTCCCTAGTATTTAAATTCTTTCAAAAATAAGAGCTACTCTTCAGAGGCTAGATTCAGTAGGACAGAATTTGCTCCTGCTTAAAAGACAGAAAATACTTCTTAAAGGAAAGAATTTGCTACAAAAAGATGCAACTGTTTCCTTTCAAAGTAGCCACCCTTCAGACAGGAGACAAACATTTTTGTGTTGGAGCTATTTCCCTTCAAGGTATATCCATTCCCTACAACAACTAACAATAATGATCACATAATAATCACAACTACTGAATCACACATTGAAAATATTGCACATCTTCTATTTTTATTTGACCAGCACATGACAAAACCTACAATAATACCTATGTGACCATCAAAGACAGATCAACTTGAACAGTCACACAGTTTGGCAAGGGTTCTCGGTTATCCCTCTTTGGAAAGCCCCGAGGCTGCAGAAGGTGCATGCAATCAGCAGACTGATCAGACTGTGCTGATGTGCAGGCTGATCTGAGTCTTTGCTGGTTGCACAAGTGTTACTGTAGGTTCTGTTGTGCACTGGCTCATTTGATTTTCATAACACATGTACATGAATTGCATGAATCCATAGATACAGCAAGACATAGATAATTAATGAAGACTGTCAACTGATGATGGAAAGTGTGGAGACTCACTGCTCCAGATAAGGCACTTTTTTAACCAAAAAGTATTAATATTTTTCTAATTTCTCCATGAAAACATATTTTGTGGAGCTCATTAAAAATGCCTCGGCAAGACACTTCTAATGAGTACCCTAACTTATGTTTTTGTGGAGATATTAGACAAATATTTTTTGAATACCCTCTCTTATCTGGAGCTATGAGTCTGAATTAAACAACTCTTAGCATATTCCAGGTATAAGTAGCAGGAAATGAGAGTAACAATTCTCTTATTTTCCATATAAAATAGAGCTTACTGGATGTTTATTCGAAATGCCTCAACTGTAAAGATAATTCGAATGAATATCAAATTCTGATCTTCTGGATATAAAAAAAACAACAACACAAAACCTCTATTTTCTGGATGCAAAAGGCCACAATCTGATTCTTTTCTTGTTGCTTTTTCTTGTTGTTGCTGTTTTGGTTGTTGTTGTTTTTGTTTATTTGATGTTTTTGGTTTAATATCACACAATTCTGTTACAGTATAATTTCAGCCACAGGAACTGTTCATGTAAGAGCATAAGAAATGTAGCTTTAATCCAGCTCCGCTATTCAAATACATGTTTTAATACTGTAGACTGAATGTACCAAACAGCTGACATTGACCAGACTGCATAGACTGCATAGATATGCGATCTAGCCTGTCTGAGCATGTCATCAATGCTTTCATATACATTAATATTTAGCATGATGTATAAAACTTCCAGCAGACAACTTTTTGAAATATTTTTTCTCTCTCATTTTTATCCAAAAATAAAGCTTGGAGTGTCAAACGAATTTGAGACAATTTAGCCAAAATATCACACCATATTTCCTGGAAAACAGAAAACTATTTTTTAATGTCATTTGCTGAAATGTTAACCAAGCATGCTCACTGATTTAGAGCACAGTGTGAAGCTGTTGCCGAGTAGTTAAAACTTAAGCTAATCCAAGTTTCCTATGACAGCTATATGGTTTCTTTTGAGTGGTAGAACATTTATTTCTTTATGGCACCATCATAATCAAATAGTTCCTACAGTACATGGATCCTCATCTTCTAGACTTCTTCGAAAGAATCTAAAAGAGAAATTGATTTTTGTGCCATTTAATTTTTTCATCATGTCCCTACATACATATTGGGATAACAACTATCACAACTTTCATCTTGGCATATGTTTGGGCTGCATGGCTTTGTGGTTAAAGCTCTAACCCCTTAAAGTGCGAAGCAAAATTTGCAGCAGATGACATTTATTTTTATCTTTTTAATTTTTCAAAGAAAACAAGTCTTGATATTTCATGTGAATCGTCTGCGAAACAGACGATTCACATGAAATATCAAGACTTGTTTTCTTTGATAAAAATTTAAAAAAAAATATTTCAAAATGTCGTCAGCTGCAGTTGTGATTGGCACTTTAAGGGTTAACCTGCAAATTTAAATTCCACTTGGTTCCTGAGCAATATGATGATGATTTTGCATTTTACATCCCTTTCAACATTATTTAAGTCATATCTAGACAATGGAATGGTGACAATATAAGGTTCTGTGGAATGAAATGGCATAAAGTCATGAGCTGAATTCCACCTCTAAAAGGATTCAAACCCAAGACCTTATGGTTTGTTGGAATTTTACAGCCTAGTCAACAATATCAAGGCCATGTCGAGCTGGTCAGTTTACCTAACCACATTTTCCCTGGGCAGGCTTAGTCCTCTAAGCATTTAACCTGTTCTTGTGCACATTCCTTTGCCAGAAACTGACAACTGCCCTTCTTGAATCAGTGGAAGGGAGAGAATGATCGTAGAAAATATGTCAAGATCAATATTCACAAAAGAATATTGCTGGACCAGGCAAGGATTGAACCGCCGACCTCCTGGTCACCAGTCAGACGCCCCTCTGACTGAGCCACAGAGGCTCATATTACCCTGAATTCAGGATAAAGTGGACAAAATGGCACATAGTGGCAGGCAATGACAATAAGCATACAAGGAAAAGCAAAGAAAGCAACAAGATACAGATACATGCACAACCAAGAAATATCAAAAGCAGTGCTTATTAGATATTCCTGTTCAGAAACCAAAACATAGCTGATGGAGGGACTGCAGGCAAATGGATATTCATATTTTGGGATAAGTTTACTATAGGAATTATGCTGTCTGAAATACTGAAGGTACTTATGGAATAAAATGTGAAGATGCAGATCAGCCTGTGCAGTCTGATAAGGGCTTTCACAATTGTCAATGCCTTCTATAATATCCTTAGATTCTGTAGGCTGACAATGAAGACATGGGTCAGACTGTGTGAAAGAAAATCTGAAACTTCAATGTTTACACAGGTTATAAGAGTCTACCATCAATATCTTCATACATCTACCAGCCTTTTATTGTTACTGCAGTGAAGACTGCAATCCAACGGCTCATGTTGACAAACATTTGAAGATTACAAATATAAACTGCAGCATTAAAAAGGTATGTTTCCTAATGATATATGCTAGAAGAGAAAGTTCAGATATTTAAAGCATATCTGCCCTGAGGTTATAACACTTTTTTCATGCTCAACTCAGCTGAGCATGAAATTTTCTCTTCTAATAAATATGAAAATGCCGACTATTGTTGACATTTTCATATTTATTAGCAGAGAAATTTTCATGATCAGCTATGTTTAGCAAGAAAGAATTTGCAATTATTAGTAATTTATTAGCTGGACAAATTTCATGCTCAGCCAAGTTGAGCATGAAAAAAGTTTTATAACCTCAGGGACTGGTCAAGGCCCTTGCTGTTCACTTACAGATATTGGCCAATAACAATAAAAACCTGGGCCCAGTTGTTCAAAGCATCATTAGCTGAACGAACCTGTTAGTGGTCAAAATGATGACTGTTCTAGTAGGTTCAATATCTAATTCACAATTATTTTTGCTGAAAAAATGTGACATGTTTTTCAGCAAAACTATTTGTATATAGGCCATATTTAATGATCAAAGTTTTAACATATTGTTAACTGACAACATTGTTAGTTTGGAACAACTGAGCCCAGGTGTGCGGAAATATCTGGGTCTTGGCAGGGCTGAAAGCATACCTCTAGATAAGAGGGATATCCAGAAATAAATCTTACCTCCAAGGTAGCATATAGTGTTTGTTTGTTTGTGTTGAAATTTAACTGCCCAGTCAACCCAATGGGGTCATGTTGAGCACAATCAGTTTATCTAACGACACTTTTACTGGCAGCCTTAGTCCTCTAAGCAATTAACCAGTATTGTGCACATTCTTTAGCCAGAAACTGATGACTGTCCTGCTTGAATCAGCAAAAGGGAGAGAATGACTGTTGAAAATATTTCACAATCAATCTCCATGAAAGAATGTTGCCCAGTCGGCTGGGTCAAATCCACAACCTCATGATCACAAGTCAGACGCACATCCACCTGAGCCACTCAGGCTGGCAGCATACATTGTGGTTATGTATTAGAACACCTAATTGAGAACTTCTAATTAGTACCCATAACATTTGTTTTAATGAAAACTGACTGATTGATTGTGTTTGGGTTTAATGACATGTCAACCCTTGTGGGTCATTTTGAGTCGTCTCCCAGAGAAAGAGAGAAAAGAGATAGGATATGAAAGAGAGGGTCAGGGAAGAAAGAGGAACAGGACTGAAAGTGAAGAAACAGAAGCAATTTAACATTTCCCCTCTACCCTTACCTGCTACAAGGATAGTAGGCTGTGCCCAACTGTAAGCCAATACCAGTTGGATGCCCCAGTGGTGTAAGATACACGACACCTTCGCGACACCCAACCATCCCCATTTTAATGGAAAAGAAATAGAGAAGATTCCTACATATTCTGGTAGAAGAAACATCTTATCTACAGCTATGCTGAAAGTATAGCTTTTCATGTCTGTCTATTTCCAACTCATTTACCTTTGATGCTGATGATTTTGTGTTTGCAAGCTGAGCTTTCAAGTCATCTATTTCATCCTTTTGTTGTGTCAGTTTCTCGTTCATTCCTGCCAGATGGTCACTCATCATACTTAGCTGGCCTTCATAGCTCTTACTGGTTGTTGACAGTTCATCCTGCAATGAAACTTACTTTGTTATCTCTTAAACAAATTTTTGCATGTTTTTTATTATTGCAGCATCTGATCAGGGTCTACACTGTTTGTCACTCAGCCAGCAGTCTAGACATATCAACAGGTAGTTAAAATGGACGTTCAAATTTAGAACAAGTACTGTAAGGCAGTAAAGTGTCCTAACATTTCTGGTAAAAACAGTAACTAGGACCAGTTAAGATCATGGAAGTTTTCATTAGGCTCAAAATGGTACAGCTGTGCAGAAAAGAGAAAAGGCTGACACTCTTGCAAAAAAAAAAGTCTAAAGGAGCAAGCTAAAATACATCAGATTTCATTAGCCTAATCAGACAGTAGAAACCAGCCAACCTTTTTTTATAGCTGTTTTTTACCAATATTGAAATCTACAATTCCAGATGTTGTGCTGTTACAAAGAGACACTGCAATGCATATCCAGCTTCTGTCACATACACAGCTAAAGCTTTTACAGATCTAAAGATTTCTCTCCCTTTTAATTTATGAGAATCCAATTCAGAATGTATCAACAGCCATGAGATATTGTTACAAATGGCTAAAATGGATGGTCTTCAGAAATTACAATTGTAAGTACCTGCATTCATTTCTCTTCAAAGATCTGAAATGAAAGCCAGGAATAGACAGTATAGAACCAGATATGACGCACAAGGTGGCATCTGATCAGGGTCTACACAGTTTGACATTCATCCAGCTGTTTCAGATACATCAACATGCAGTAAATTGGATCTGTTTAAAGTGTAGAACAAGTATGGTAAGGAGTTAAGGAGTCTGAATATTTAGGGTAAATATGGAATGAGCCATAGGTCAGAAATGCACCTTGACATGTGCAACAAGCAAAGATTCAGATAAGCCTGTGTATTCCTGCAGTTTGATCAGAATCTGCACTAGGGGTATTTTGGATATCCAAGGATGCAAAGTTGTTTTTTCATGCTGACAAGGAAGACTGATCAGATTCTGCATATGCACAGGCTGATTTGAGTCTTCATTAGGTGCATTAGAATCATTCAAATCTACATTAGAATCTACATTAGAATCATTCAAATCTAAATTAGAATCATTAGAATCTACATTAGAATCAACATTAGAATCATTTGACTCTACATTAGAATCTACATAAGAATAATTCGAATCTACATTAGAGTCATTAGAATCTACATTAGAATCATTCAAATCCAAATTAGAATCATCTGAATCTACATTAGAATCATTCGAATCTACACTAGAATCATTAGAATCTACATTTGAATCATTAGAATCTACATTTGAATCATTAGAATCTTCATTAGAATCTACATTTTCTCATGTTATTGCTCGTATGTATCAAATAAAAAGGGTATTAACCTTTACCACTCTCTGGGCTAATTCAGCAGAAAACAAATTGGTGATATTTTTCTTATTTTTCCCAGAAAACTGGATTTGACATGTCACAGACAATTTGCATGAAGTGTCAAATCCTGTTTTCTAGGAAAAATTAGAAAAAATATTTCAATATAATGTCTTCTGAAAATTTTACCCAGAGTGCTAAGGGTTAACAAAGATGGTAAGCCTAATCATTTGTAGACAACAGAATGACACACTCCATCTTCCTCGGGAAGACTTAAACCATTTAAAATAATATCTCTCACCTTTAACTGAGCGTAGGTTTGTGATAAAGCTTTTAAGTCATCTTCTGCCTGACTCTTAGCTCTTTCTGCTACCTGTAACTGTTTATGTAGGGCACGCACCTAGAACAAGACAGAAGAACCCTAGTGACATCAAGGTTGCAAAATTATTTCTATTGCTGAAACAACAATGTCTAAGTAATCTCTAAAAAGTACACTATACATACAGAATGATACATATAGGTAAGTGTGTTCAAATGTATAATTACTATTAAAACTTCAAATAGATCCAAAATTAATTTCTGCTGCATATTTTACCGTTATACATGTACTAAGATGAATTTCATCACATTTTGAGAATATCAGAACACGCAGAAATGAGTGTTTTTCCTCAAAACCAAAATAATTGTATTGATCATCCTTGTCTGTACAAAGTTGCTGTGCTGCCTTTTTAGCAAGTGAGTGACATGATCATATAGGTCTTTATTCATCCAACCTTCCCTGCTTTAACTGATACATTCTGCATCAGTTATCCACTCTTCCCTGCTTTAACCGATACATTCTGCATCAGTTATCCACTGAGTTGAAAAAAGTCCCTAAATTTAAAAAATATATCTGGCCATTCTATCTAAGGTCCTTTAACCCTTGTGATGCTGAATAAATTAAGATGCCACACCCATTTCTAATTGTCAGCCAGTAAGATTACTTAATCCAGATTGTTGATATAAATTCCTATACTGCATGACAAACAGTGCAGATCCAGATCAGTTGGCTTCTTCAGAAGTCAACTGATCTGGATCTACACTGTTTGCAAAGGTAGGGTGTATCCAGGTTCAGCAAGCCGAGGGTTAACAATTTTATTTACTTGTATGCCTGTTACTTTCAATAATAAATATCTTCACATCAAGTCAGAATGACAGTCAAATGTCATTCAACAATGAACTCTCATACTTAAACTAGAATTGTACACTATTTGATCTAGTTAAAGGCTCCATATTCCTTAAAAATAGACATATTATCATCCAAGAAAGATTTAATAAACTGATGTATGGTATTAATACAATCATAAAATGTGGCACCTGACAGCCTGTAAAATTTCAGGTAGTCTCTTGTTCTTGAAATTAAATGACTTTTTATTGTATCTCTGAATTAATGTTGCCAACATTAACTGAGTCCTCCGTGAAATCACCTGACCAGTAAATGACACCAAAATAGCTTACCAGTTAACGGTTAATGTTATTGCTTAGACAAACCATATTACCTATGTACTTTTTCAATGATAAATACAGGTACAAATGCAGTTTTCATTGACAAATATAGGTATCACGATATTGTTTGTCTAAGGATTTATGCATGGGCGTGGTTATAGCCTTCTGACGGAGGAGTCAATTCAGAGATACAATAAAAATCATTTCATTTTTGATCCAGTTCAAAACCGAGTGACTAATTGAAATTTTACAGGCTGTCAGATGCCACATTTTATGATCTCTTCATACTACAGTCGACTCTCGTTATCTCGAATTCCAAGGGACTCTCTGAAATATTTCGAGATATCCGTAGTTCGACATATCAGGTTTGCAGAATTGTGGAAAAAAATAATTTGATTAACCACATTTAACAAACTGATAGGTAATTGGACTTTTGAAGTTAGAGATATATTGAAAATATTGTGGAAAAGAGGAGAAATTGCTCCTTAGGAGCAATTTCTCCTCTTTTCTACAATATTTTCCATCTGTTGTTAGGTTTTCATGTAAAGGCAGGGACCAGATTCTCACTTCGAGATAAGCGGTTATTCGAGATAAGCGAGGTCGAGATAACGAGAGTCAACTGTATATATCAATTTATTAAACCTATCTTGGATAAAAAGTGTCAATTTTTTTAGGAATATGGAGCCTTTAAGATTAAGAAGTGCTTGTTCCAGTTTTAGGTCTGATTAATGTTCTCTGACAGGTGAGATGTAAGAAATTGAACATGGCATAAAGCTGCAATGGAATTTGTAACTATCATATTACCTCAGCATGGAAGCTAACAGTCTTACTGTCAGCAGTCTGTAGCTGTAATGTAAGCTCATTGATCCTTGTGCTGAAGTGATTCTTAATCAACAGTTCTCTTGTATCAACATCACTGGTTGGACTCTGTACAGTGTCTACACTGCCCAGCTGTAAAATAAGGATGATATTGAAAATCTTTTCTCAGTCACTTTCTGTAGAAATAAGAATATAAAATACCAATACATTTTGTATTACTTGAAATTTAAGTCCTAACACTTAATTTTTAAAGTTCAATGTGTCAAATTTCCATAAAAGCATTGTTTGAAGAATTTGTATTTCTTCAAGGTAACATATAAGCTCCTTACCAAATTTCTCTTAAAATTTGAACAAGCTATTTTCCTGTCAATGCCTCTAAAATTCTGGGTAAGCCACAAATAGTGAAAACCCTGAGTTAATGCTGCAATCTGTAGAGTCTGATCTGGGTTTACACTGTTTGCTCAGGCCTGAGACCTAAGCAAACAGTGTAAACCCAGATCAGATTCTACAGGCCACCTGTCTGTCTGATTACCAATATGGTAAATGGTAATTTATGGTCAGGTTCCTACAACTGTTTTAGTGGAAAAATAACAAAGCCTATTCTACATTATCACAATAAGGTATTGCCTTATCCTGTGCTTTGTGCAGCAGCTACAGCTTAGGAACTGATTTATATATCTCCTTTAACAGACTTATGCATGTTAGTACCACAACCATTAACACTTCTTAAGAGAAATTAAAGTGGCAAAATTAATCCTTAGCATGCTGGGTAAGATTTGCAGCAGACAACAGTTTGAAGTAAGAAAATTAATTAAAAATGCCATCTATTGATATTTACACCCAGCATGCTAAAGTTAAATTACAAATAATATTTCCATACTTGTGTTTATTTGTGATTATAATATTCTCTGCCAAACTTCCCCAAAACCATTTTGGCATGCTGTTAAAAAATGAGTACATGACTAACATAAGAAAACCTTTGTTTCATATCTGAACAGCAAAACCTGGGTCAGCTTGCATATTTTTAGTTTGATCAGGGTAAATGTTTGCCAATATCTTCTACAGTGTCCACTGATTCTGTTAAGTAGGCAACAGACGGTTCTGATCTCCACCAAAAGTGTCAACTGCCTGTCTATAAAAGCCACATGCTGAAAATATCTGACCAGTAAAGAATGAGAAAAAGGCCTCTTATCATGTGAAACAATCCATAATGAGTTCTTCTCTAGCCATTTCTTTTGCTATTTCACATAAATTACTGTTACCTGCTGAAATATTCACCAGAATAAAGCAAAACAAGCCATAAAATTCTAAAAGTAGGCATGGTTATCTGAACTGTTAACCCATTTAAGTTTAGCGTCCCATAAAAGGGATATTGGCAAACAGATCAGACGCTGCAGAATGCGGCATCTGATCAGGGTCTACACTTTTTGTATCAAGTTCAGAAATTTCTACAAAACATGACAGTAATAAACACTAAGCAGACATCCTTATATAGAAAATAGACCTGTCCAAAGAATTATGGTGGAAGAGTCCACCCGGCATAAATAGGTTAATGAATGTCATGATCAAACTGTGAATACAAAGAATGATCTGTCTTCATAAAGCATAAGTATCCTTCAGTGTGCATTATATGTATCCCATATGCAACTACAGTGTCATTTTACTGGTTAAAAATGTTTCAGTAGCATCGATAAGTAGTCCTTAGTAAAGATGTTGGCACTCTTATGGAAAACAAGCAAATAACATTTTGCAAATATCTCTATTTCCTCTGAATTCCTAATCATGCCAGAATATGAAAAAGATGTAGTTTCCTGTTTGTTTGTGTTGAGGTTTTATGGCCCAGTCAACCCAATGGGGTCATGTCAAGCGCAGTCAGTTTACCTAGCCACACATTTACTGGGCAGGTTTAGTCCTCTAAGCGGTTAACCAGTATTGTGCACATTCTTTCGCCAGAAACTAACAACTGCCCTTCTTGAATCAGCGGAAGGGAGAGAATGACCATAGAACATATTTCATGATCAATCTCCACAAAAGAATGTTGCCGACCTCGGCGGGGGTAGAACCCGCGATCTCCTGGTCTCCAGTCGGACAGCGCATCCTACTGAGCCACCGAGGCCAGCTGTAGTTTCCTGTACAGATCCTGACTGATGCTACACTGAATGCTGTGACATCATACATGGAACTGCATGTTCAGTTAATAAGGTTGAGGAATCTGTATACCAAACAGCTAGGACCTTGAACATACTGTGTGGCTGCACAGAAAGAATTAGGTCTTTGTGATCACTGAGCCCATTCTGGAATTTTTGAACATTTATATGAGGGACACTGATGAGGCCTTATTGGCCGAAACTAGCTAGTCTGGCCCAGAAAATTTGACACTACAGGGCCCAGTTGTTCAAAGCATTGTTAGCTTAACAAGCCTGTAAGTATCAAAATCTTAACTGTTCTAGTAAGCTCAATATCTAATTTACAGGTATTTTTGCTAAAAAAATGTGAGTAGCTTTTGCAAATGCAAAAGCTACTCACATTTTTTCCAGCAAAAATATTAGTGTATATGCCATATTTAATGATAAAAGTTTTAACGATACGTTAACTAACATCGTTAGTTTTGAACAACTTGGTCCAGGTGTTTTCAGTTTTGTGTGTTCATTGCTCTCAAGGGTCATTCCTTTTATAATCTATTCACTGTCTGACAATTCAAAAGCAAGTCTCACTTAAACCCTTAGCAAGTCAGATAAAAATTTGAGCAGACAACATTTTGAAATATTTTTCTTCATTTTCCCAGAAAAAAAGGTTTGACATTCCAAAAAAAAGTCTCTAAAGGAAACAGTAGAGACACTACTTTTAGGGAAAATTAGAAAAAATACAAGACTTTCACGTTTCCAGAACTTTAACAAAAAATATAACACTGAGTGGAATGCCAACACCAATCTGACCACAATAACTCTTTCTGTACTTACATATAGGTAAAATAAGATATAAATGATGAAATGGGTCAGAGAGGGAGTTTACAGCTGATGAAAATACCCTACCATGGATGTATCCAGTCTCATATCAGAATCTGTTCCTTTACGCTGAGTGACAGGAGCTTCAATGTTGTCAGCTATTGACGTTACAGGGTGTATATTAGTTGAATTTTCTAAATCCTTTTCTAACTTTTTGGTTTTCTAGAGAAAAATTAATATTAAATGACCTATCAGGGTACAAATATATAACATACTTAATAATAATAAAACAGTCATGATATATATAACTAATATTCACTACAATAAATTCACTTACCCAATAAAAGTTAAGATAAATGTCCTAAACTTTCAAACACTTATTCCATACTTTTCTGTCTCATTTTTGTGATTTTATGAGTTTGTTATACAACATACTTGGTGGAATGGTAATCACTGTAGAACTTATCTGACTGACCTCCTCCTTCAGGAGCAGTCTGATCTGGATCTGCAATATCTGCATGTCGTTTTGTCAGAAAAATTGTGCGTATAAAATTTTAGGACAATTACCATACCAGCAGCGTCTGAGCTTTTTTGTTTGTAACAGATTCAACGTCATAAATTGGAGCTCAGAATATATACATGTACAAGCCACTTTGATAATACCAACCTGCAATAGTAGGAGTAATATAATAAATAATAATAAAATATGTAATAATATTGCATAAATCATCCAAAGAAAGCTGGATAACTGTCAACATATAAATAGGTGCAGAAAGGCTTTGGTTGGTTGGCACAGACATATTTTCACTTTTCAGTGCAACTGTATATTAGGCCAAAATGCACAGAGTAAAATTATGTAAAGCTCTAGGTAAGAGATCTATCTGGATAATATTTTTCTTATTTCTACACTAAAACATATTGTCAGTACTCATTAGAAGTGCAATGGCAGCTCTAATGAGTATGCACAATATAATTGACAAATACGAAAATTTTCAAAAAGTTTTGGCTGAAAACAGAGCCTTCTCTAGAGTGATGGACAGAAATATTATGTCAGCACCCAACCAGTTCAGTTAGCCAGCTTTCCATGTTATTAACCCACTAATGATTAACATCTCAAATAATGGACCTTTGCAGACCCAGATCAGATGCCACACTGAGTGGGGTCTGCACTGTATGCCATGACATTAGCATGCATGATAACAGCAGCAATTAACCCTTGTCATGCTGAAAAAATTAAGATACCACGCCCATCTCTAAGTTTCAGCCAATCAGATTACTTGATCCCAGTTTTTGATAGAAATTCACATTAGTGACAAACAGTGCAGATCCAGATCAGTTGGCTTCTTCAGAAGTCAACTGATCTGGATCTACACTGTTTGCAAAAGCAGGATATATCCAGGTTCAGCAGGACAAGGGTTAAGCTAGTTTCTATATACTACAACCTCTTTACACCACTGTTCCTTGGATCCAAAGCAAAAATGTTAGCTAAATAACTATGTTGTATCCAAATAAAAATGTATAAATCATATAGAAAACTGACCATAAATTTTCATTTATATATATATATATATATATATATATATATAATCTATACATTTTTGTTTTGGATACAACACAAGTCCACCTTCAAACCGTCTGATATCCGAAGCTGTCTTATAAAGAACAGTATTATAAACAGGTCCAGTATAAGTACAATGGACCATTCCAACATGTGCAATGGAAAAGTCCATTAAAGATATCCGTGCATTAATGGGTTAATGCCAGCAAGAGGCAATATTACCACCTCATTATCAAAAGAATCTCCATAACATAAATCCCATTTTACAATATTAACCAAAGCATAGCTCCAGAATACAAGCTCTATAAAGTATACATATACATATAGTAGTCTACATTGTGGGGACTTGATACACTAGATAAAAGGTAGATTTTCTGCCATGTTTTACAAGGGAGACAACTTTTGGGACTTCCAGTTTACTTTCCAGCAAACCAAGTTTTTTTCTGAAAGGGGTCTACTCTAAAAAGGAAAGAATTTGCTCCCCTTGTCTACTCTAAAAAGGAAAGAATTTGCTCCCAAGGGGAGCAAATTCTTTCCTTTTCAGAGTAGATCCCTTTTCAGAAGGGAGGCAAACAACAATTTGACAGAGTTGCCTCCCCTGAATGTGTATCCATTCCCCTTACGTTACAAAACGCATATACCATAACTATATATACATGCACCAATGTTTATATGTATTAGTATTAAATTTAATAAAATGCTTTGAAATTGGGCTGGAATTTAGAAATGTTGTTTTTGGAAAATGTCAATGTGGATGAAAATGGAATGCAAAAAGAAAAGAAATCCATAACAGTTTTTCTGTAGCCACTAATTATATTTTCTGTTTATTGCAGTTATTAATGAAAACTGCATACTTAATCATAAAGCCTTATCATCTTTATTGCCAGTATTTCCAAATAACTAGAGCTAATCCAAAAAAAAAAAAAAAAAAAAAAATGCTGGGATGCCAGATATATTTTCCAAGAACCCCTAAAATTTCCAGCATTTTTCATTTTTAACTATATATTTTGCATAAACATGTATTTGTTTGCATATCTTATTTTCCAAGGACCTGCATTTCAATTGTATACACGCATTTAGCTTTCAGAAGTTAAAATATCTTTACGTCCTTATTCTACTTGATTTTCAGAAGTTGAATACTTATTTTTTTATATATATATATATATACATGTATATATATTTGATATTCAGAACTTACTCACATGTATTCCATTTTTTTGTGTATAATATTTAGACCTTGTACACCCTGTACTTCATTTTTGTATTCATTTTCACATCTGATGTGCAATGTGAGAAAATGACCCTTAAATGTACAGAGAAGATCTAGATCACCATGCCTATCCAATACATCAGAATTTTCAACATTTTCTTACAGAATCATTGCATACCCTAGAATATATCAATGAGCAGAAAAGGCCCTGATCAGAGTGGGCATACACTGATGTGAACATTTGCAATTTGTGTGCAACATAAGGGCCCTTTTTGTTTGTTCTCCATCATCCATAAAACCTATACCATATTTACCCTAAGTATTCAGACAGACAAGCCTGACTCACAGTGTAGACCCAGATTAGATGCCACAGAATGTGGCATCTGATCAGAGTTTATACTATTTGACACCCATCCAGCAGTTTTTAGACTCATCAAGCAAAATGAACTAGTTCCAGTTTTAAGAGAAGTATGGGAAGGAGTTAACCCTTGTCCTACTGAACCGGATATGCCCTGCCTTTGCAAACAGTGTAGATCCAGATCAGTTGGCTTCTAAGGAAGCCAACTGATCTGGACCTGCACTGTTTGTCATTCAGTATGTGAATTTGTATCAACAACCTGGATCAAGTAATCTGACTGGCTGAAAATTAGAAGTGGGTGTAGCATCTTAATTTATTCAGCATGAACAAGGGTTAAGATGTCTGAAAATATAAGGTGAATATGGTAACTTCATTTTTTGCTACTAAATATTCAGACATTCTATAACTTGTTTCATTTTCAATATAGTAAATTAGTTTAACATGAGATTCAAATGATATATACCTTTGATCTTTGTTTACTTTTTGAAAAATACTATAACTTTGATATTTTCAAAAAATGTTTTCCCGTATTTGAGTTTCATATTTAATTTTGTGCAGGTCCATTTAATACTGGCTTCTGTGAGATTGTACACCTGTATTTCAATTTTCTATTCAAATTTTAGAAGTGGTGTGCTTAGGTTTCTATTTTAACATTTGATTTTGAGTGGTAGCATGTATATACCCAAATTTCATTTTCATTTTTGATTTTGAGCGCCTGTATACGGTACCTGAATTTCATTTCCATATTTGATTTTGAGCACTTATATACCTGAATTTCATTTTCATATTTGATTTTGAGAAGTTGTAATTCTAACATCCAGTGTTCCCTCTCTTGTTCCAGTTTGGAAATCTTTTGTTGGAATGTTGCTATCTGAAGAAAAAAAATATACATACATTATACCACAATGTTGATGATCTTGAATAACAATTTTATCAAGAGTCAAATTTTGTCCAGCAAGTACAACCTCAGATATATATATTGCATGGGAGTGAATAAAAGGCATTTTTACTCTTAATTCTACACACATCAACCTCTTTCTCTCCACAGTCACCTTATAATCTGTTTCTCTATTTAAGTTCAGTTTTCACTGACATTTCCACTAAAGCACCAAGCAGATATAAATAAAGAAAAATGTGCACCAGAAATGTTCCAAAACATTCTGATTAGAAATTCAGCATTTCAGAGTAACTCAATCTTTTATTATGAAGATTTATATAAAGCACAGAAGAATAACTGACAGTAGTAAAGGAGCATTTCAATTTTCCAACCTACAGTTGAACCTCAATGGCTCGAACATCTTTGGGACCATGGAAATTTGTTCGAGACATGAGTAGTTTGAGCCACTGAGGGTTAATTATGGCACCAGTTCAGGAAGCAAATAGCGATAATTTAGGGAAATCTTTTCGATTTTCTACACAATGATTGTATGTTGAGTGTCCTCATTAGATTCACCTCGATGAGGCGATTCTAATGAGTACACACAAAATACAATTCCATAATAAAATAAGAAAAAATCTCTAAATATTTGTTTTCTTGAGCTATTGGAAGGATTTTGTAGGGACTGGAAAAAAAGTTCGAATCATTCAGGGTAAACGAGCCATCCGGGTTCGAGCCATTGAGGTTATACTGTAATTTGGGCCAGTGACCATTTGAGTCACAATACAAATGTACCTTCTGATGTGTGTTCCCAACGAAGACTCAAATCAGTCTGTGCATAAAATTTGATTAAGATTCTGGTTGAAATAAGTACAGAATCAATTAATGATGTATATCAAACTTTTACAAGACTGTATTCAGGGTACAAAATCATTTTAATATAGATTTATTTGTCTTTAATGCAACATGAAAAAATCAGGATGAAAGAATTTCTTTTATTTCCATCTGTTTTTTCAATGCAAGCATCTCTTTGTTAATTACAAATTAAATATCTTACCTGTTTGGCTAGTCCTTCCCGACTCTCGGCTGAACTCAACAGCACCTTTCTGTTCTGTACAGCAACTTTATGAGGCACAGATTCAGGACATGGCTGCAACATATAAAATATTTTAACCTATTAAAGACTGAATAAACTCTCCCACACTATATATTGGAAGAGTACATTTTCGATTTTAGGTATCAGGCTATATGATATACTGTAGATATTTTCAAAGAAAAATGGTTTAACTATTTGCAAACGGTGGAGACCCTGATCAGATGCCACATTCTGCAGTGTCTGATCTGGATCTGTACTGTTTGCCATTTACCCATATAGGGGTCTCCAGTCTTCAATGGGTTAAGCCCCTTCACACTGATGACAGAGGTCAGACTAACACTGCCATATCATGACAAGTCTGATACTGTAAATGTTTTTTTTTTTTAATTATTTTGTGTTTATTGGAAGAGCGGGGTAGGGTGCCCAATTGTCGCATAACAAAAAAAACAGCTATTGTGGCGGGTGTGAATTTCCCATAAATGGATTCCAAATTTAGTTTTCAAATCAAGGTACATGTACATTGGCCATTACAAACATGAAGATATTCTACTGCCAGTAAAGTGGCATGAACACAGATCAACCAGACAGTCCACATAGGCCATTACATGCTCCATAAAGATATTAATCAGCTCATATACTGCTCAAGTAGCTAAAGATTGAACTATGCCAGTCCTAATATTTTACCTACCTTAGACAGTGCAGCTATATAGTGGGTAGCTTTCTGTCTAAACTGTACTATTGCTGGATTTGATCGGACAGGGTCTACGGTGGGGTCTGCTCCTATACTACTTCCTCTTGTACGGTATCCAGCTCGATGTTCAAAAAAATTTAAGTTCCCTGACATGAATGTTGAAAACTGAAAAGGAAAATAGGTTACATTAAAAATAGGTAACAATAAAAAATAATCAGAATTTTATTTTCATTATCATTTTTGCAGAGAAATATTTTTTAAGTCTCTTGCTGTCAGAATGATTTTAGCAAACGATTTCATGTTACATGTCACAGTATATACATATACATTGTCTGAATACTGATATCTGGAGCTTTGACTGCAGTTTGAACAAGAAAGCTGCCATGGCATGCCATGAAGAATCAGCTACAAGGGAAGCTGATGTAGCATGTCATGATAAATCGGTTGCCATCATAATGTTTAACACCAAATTTACATGCAGCTAAATTACAGTTTTCCATGAAAATATATTTTCTGGCAATGATTCTGTTTGAGAGACTTCACCTTAAAGCCTTTAACATTATGATATTATAATTAACAATGATCCATTGTTTAATTAAATATCAACCCAAAAAGCGCTAAGCAAAATTGTAGCAGACGACATTATAATTTTTTTTTATTATTGTCCTGAGAAAATAAGACAGCAGATTATTTACCTGAAAGGCCAAGTCTTATTTCCTCAAAAAAAAAAAAAAAATTTACAAAAGAAACTAGACATCTGTCCAAAGTATACAAATGCTCCAGCCCTTTGCTCTTTGCTCATATGGCAACAACATCTGGGTGCATAAATGTCAACAACTATTTTCCAAATGCTCAATCTGATCAGTTATACATTTTGATCCATAGCCCCATCCCAGGGCATGACCCAAGGGCAATTATAGCACAGAGTTGAAGGTTTTTGATTGTGTTGGGGTTTAATGACATGTCAAACCTTGTGGGTCATTTTGTGTTGTCTCCCTGAGAAAGGGAGAAAAGAGAAGAGATAGTAGAGGAGATGCAAGAGACGGACAGGGAAGAAAGAACAGGAACGAAAGGGAAGAAACAGAAGAAACAAGCAAATTCCATAGGGAACTTATGTCCCCTGCCTTATTTTTATTTGAGCTGTTAAAAATGAGTAAGTTAACCAGAGGACCATTGGTCCTGTATCACTTACCTAAGTATTGAAGCAGGAAAAAAATTGAAGCTAAAAATGTGGAAAAAACAAAACAAAAAAAAAAAACAAAAAAAAACAAAAAAACATTAACACAATGTGAAAAAAAAAGTATAAAAGTTATTTCAAGATTCTGTTAAAAGCACATGCATACCTTCAGACCATGATTAAGACACCTGTGAAGTTTCAGAAGGATCAGTATAAAACTGTAGAAGGAGTTGTGCTTACAAGATACTTGCTTCTGACTCGGAATCATGCAAAAAATGTCCAAGTTAAAAATGTGTAAAAAGGGAAAAAAAATGATTTGATTCTGTAAAAAGCACATGCACATCTTCAAACCATGATTAAAACACCTGTAAAGTTTCAAACGGATTGGTATAAAACTGTACGAGTTGTGCTCACATGGTACCTACTACTGACTTGGAACCATACAAAAAATGTCTAAGACACCTGTAAAATTTCAGAAGGATTGGTTGAAAACTGTAGGAGGAGTTGCGCTCACAAGGTACCTACTATAAACTCGAAACCACGCACCACACACCACGGAAAGCTGAATACTATGTCCCCTTGCTTTTCTTCGAAAAGGCAGGGGACAATAAAAACATTACCCACATCTACCCTTACCTACTACACTGCTACAAGGATAGCAAGCCTTGCCCAACTGTAATCCAATATCAGTTGGATACCCTAGTGACGTAAGATACATGACACCTTCCCCACACCCGACAACCCCCAGCTGAAGGTTTAGGCCTTGGCAAGCAGCATACCAAATTTCAACTTTTTAGCAGGAAATGTAACCAAGTTATGACCTCCAAGAGTAAACTAAAACATTTGTAAGACTCTAGTTAGGAACCTGACATGTGCTCTGAACATCACAGTGAAACGCTATATGTGCCACTGCTGCCTTCAGCAGGTAGGGGGTAGCGGGGTGTGCATAAAGAGCATACTGTTGTCTACTGCAGTTTGCTTGGTTCAGGTTGTTGATACAAATTCACATACTAAATGCCAAACAGTGCAGATCCAGATCAGTTGGCTTCTGAAGAAGCCAACTGATCTGTATCTACACTGTTTGCAGAGACAGGGCATATCTGGGTTCAACAGGACCAGGGTTTAGTACATATTATGAAATTATTTCCACTTACTTTTCCTGTGCATGTGACTAGAGATATTAAGGAAGAAACCACACATTCATCTGTAGTTTTCAGTTTCTGTGTAGCTGTTGGCAGTTGATGCTCTAATGACACTTTGGAATTATAATGCTTTGAAACATCTAGAAATAACAAACAACACCAAGTATGTAATGACTATATCTCGGCCCAGTTGTTCAAAACTATGTCGTTAGTTAACGTATCGTTAAAACTTTAATCATTAGATATGGCATATATGCAAAAGCTGCTCACATTTTTTCAGCAAAAATACCTGTGAATTAGATATTGTACTTACTAGAACAGTTAACATTTTTACCACTAACAAGCTCGTTAAGCTAATGACACTTTGAACAACTGGGCCCAGGTTATTCTTTAACCTTTATCATTCTAAAGGCAAAAATATGCGTAGGACAAACTGACATTGTATCTTATTTTTCCCAGAATATATGGTTTGACATTTCATGTAAATCATCTCCCTTAGAGACAATTTGCAAGGGAGACAATTTGCAAAGCAAGTCAAACTGTATTCTTGGAAAAAATCCTGGAAGGCAAGAAAATATTTCAAAATGTTTTCTGCTGAATTATTTACTTGGCATATCAAGGGTTATTTAAAATTGTTTAGAATCATGAGTCATGCAATACAAGATAGGTGCATTGACTACCATTTGCTTTGATTACAGAATCTTTCAATATTGCATAGAAGGCTCTAAGCAGACTGCATTAAAACAGATTTGTTTAGTTCAGTTTGTTATTAAATGTTGATCGATGCAATTAAGATGTCATGACATTATTGTAAATAAGCATCAGTTGTGAGAGTGTGATAAGGACCTAGAAGAATCAAGACTCTCATGACCCAGCTTTTCAAAGCAGCCTATAAGAACTTTAACAAGCAGTTTCATTGATAGGTTTACTGTAAAGGATAGCTCTAGATATTGCATGTTTTTCCACCGAAAAGTAATGATATTTTTCTTTTATTCTTCATGAAAATACATTGTGTGGTACTCATAAGAAGTGCCTCAATGGAACACCTCATGAGTACCCACAACATATACTTTCATAAAGAAATCAGAAAAATATTATCTGGATACCCCCTCTTATCTGGAGGTATGCAGTATGGGCCCCTTTTTTCACATTATAAATCATATTACCTTTAACAGCATCATGTAAGTCATTTAGGTCAGCACAGAGGATGGCGAACATTTTAGGATGGTGGAGAGGACTGTGGCCACATTTTGTACCTGAAACAAATATATGTTTGCTAAAAAAAATTAATTTTCATGGTTCATACAGTATGTCAGCAAATAACAATAAACCTGATCAGACTGAGTGGGTATGCAGGCTGATCTGACTACAGCTGTCAAATACATTATAAGGCATTTTATAACTTAGACATAAAGAGGCCTGAAATATTTTCTGTTTGTTCCTTTAATGCTGTTGATTTTCAACAATGTCTCTGATCCACATCATCCACATCAGAACTTTTGAAAATTTTTCATGGTCAACAAAATCCATTCACTCAATTCTCATCTCTCAAGAGCTTCAGCACATACATTTAGTAGAATTTCAAAAAGTGATTTCAGGGATATCTTGCACCCAAGAAATCATTAAGATAAAATATTAGCCTTTGTCATGCTGAATAAATTAAGATGCCATGCCCACTTCTAATTTCCAGCCAATCAGATTACTAGATCTGAGTTTTTGATAGAAATTCACATATTTAATGACAAACAGTGCAGATCCAGATCAGTTGGCTTCTTCAGAAGCCAACTGATCTGGATCTACACTGTTTGCTAAGACAGGGCATGTCATGTTTAGCAAGAGATGGGTTAGAATGACACCAATTAGCATAAACAATGTAAATCATAATTTTGATTTATATTATGAAAGTAAAACCTAAAAAGGCCTTTCACAAAATTGTTAAGATTTTCTGAAGCTAATTAGGAAAGGTGAAGCCTGGATGCAGAATCACCAGCATTAATTGGAAGAATCAGCCATGATAAATTCCATTCAGGACAGACATACATACGGACAGTTTGTTTGTGTTGAAATTTTACAGCTCAGTCAACCCAATGGGATCATGTCAAGCACAGTCAGTTTATCTAACCACACTTTTACTAGACAGGCTTAGTCCTCTAAGCGGTTAACCAGTAGTGTGCACATTCTTTTGCCAGAAACTGACAACAACCCTTCTTGAATCAGTTGGAAACGTATGGGTAGACAGACAGATAAAATAATATCTGAAATTATACATGTAAGATGTAAGAAATAAAATAAAACAAGTTTTCTTACTTTGAGCTGCTAGTAGAGAGGTTATGGTGTCAAGTTTGTTGAACACTGAGTTTAATCTCTTTAAGGATTTATGAAGTTCCATATTTTTGGTTTGTAGTGTTGAGGTACATGACGAGACAGCACACTCTTCTTCAATACTGGGGAAAAAAAAAAAATCGGTAAAATACCAAAAATGAGTTGTCAGTTTACAAAACAAGAGGACCAAGATGGTCCTATATCGCTCACCTGAGCAAACAGATTTGCATACTTACTGTTGAAGTTTCAGCCAAGTTCACTGCTCTAAGATTTTTGTATAAATTTTATAACCCTGCCCGCCGCCCCCGCCCCCCCCACCCTCCCCCACCCCACCCCACAGCCCCCAGCCCCAACTCAGCAGCCATGTTTTTTTTAATGCATCATGACGACTTCAACTGAATCTTGAAAAAGGTTCACCAAAGGAACATTTCTGCCAAGTTATACTGAAATTGGTCCAGTGGTTTCTGACAAAAAGATTTTTAAAGTGTTTTATATAGCTATAGAGCCTTACCCCCTAATGGCCATGTTTTTTGACGAATCATGACAGCTTGAACAAACTTGGTAGAGGGTCACCAAAGGAACATTCCTGCCAAGTTATATTAAATCTGTTCAGTGGTTTCTGACAAGAAGATTTTAAAAGTTTTCTATTTAGATATATAGGGAAAATAAGCCCCACCCCCTAGAAGCCATGTTTTTTGACAAATTATGATTGCTTGAAGAATCTTAGTATAGGGTCACCAAAGCAACATTCCAGCAAAGCAATATTGAAATGGGTCAGGGGGTATTTGACAAGAAGAATTTTAAAGTTTTCTGTACAGATATATATGGAAAATAAACCCCGCCCCCTGGAGACCATGTTTTTTGACGTATCATGACAGCTTGAACTATCTTGGTAGAAGGTCACCAAGGCAACATTCCTGCCAAGTTACATTGAACCCAGTCCAACTGTTTCTTACGAGAAGATTTTTAAATTTTTCTATATAGATATAAAGAGAGAAAAAAAAGCCCTGACCCCCTAGCAGCCATGTTTTTTGATGAATCATGACGGCTTGAACAATCTTGGTAGAGGGTCACCAAAGAAACATTCTTGCCAAGTTATATCGGTCCATTTGGTTTCTGACAAGAAGATTTTTTAAGTTTTCTATATAGATATATTGGGAAAATAAGCCCCACCCCCTGGCAGCCATGTTTTTTGATGAATCACAATTACTTGAATAATCTTGGTAGAGGGTCACCAAAGAAACATTTCTGCCAAGTTATATTTGAAATCGGTCCAGTGGTTTCTAACAAGATAATTTTTAAAGTTTTCTATATAGATATATAGCGTCCATGTTTTTTTGATGAATCATGACTGCTTGAACAATCTTGATAGAGGGTTACATAAGAAACATTCCTGCAATGTTAATTTGAAATAGGTCCAGTGGTTTCTGACAAAAAGATCATTAAAGGTTTCTATATAGATATATAGGGAAAATAAGACCTGCCCCCCCAGTGGCAATGTTTTTTGACAAACCATGACGGCTTGAACAATCTTGGTAAAGGGTCACCAAGGAAACATTTCTGCCAAAAATTATACTGAAATCAGTCCAGTGGTTTCTGACAAGAAGATTTTTTCAAGTTTTCTATATAGATATATAGGGAAAATAAGCCCCGCCCCCTAGTGGCCATGTTTTTTGATAAATCATGACGGCTTGAACAATCTTGGTAGAGGGTCACCAAGGAAACATTTCTGCCGAGTTATATTGAAATCGGTCCTTTGGTTTCTGACAAGAAGATTTTTAAAGTTTTCTATATAGATATATAGGGATATAGGGAAAATAAACCCCGCCCCCTGGTGGCAATGGTTTTTGACGAATCCATATGGCTTGAACAATCTTAGTAGAGAATCACCAAAGGAACATTTCTGCAAAATTATATTGAAATCGGTCCAGTGGTTTCTGACAAGAAAATTTTCTATATAGATATATAGGGAAAATAAGCCCCGCCCCCTGGCGGCCATGTTTTTTGACGAATCCATATGGCTTGAACAAACTTGGTAGAGGGTCACCAAGGAAACATTTCTGCCAAGTTATATTGAAATCGGTCCTTTGGTTTCTGACAAGAAGATTTTTAAAGTTTTCTATATAGATATATAGGGAAAATAAGCCCCGCCCCCTGGCACTAATGGTTTTTGAAGAATCAATATGGCTTGAACAATCTTGGTAGAGGATCACCAAAGGAACATTTCTGCAAAATTATATTGTAATCGGTCCAGTGGTTTCTGACAAGAAAATTTTTTAAATTTTCTATATAGATATATAGGGAAAATAAGCCCGCCTCCTGGCGGCCATGTTTTTTGACGAATCTATATGGCTTGAACAATCTTGGTAGAGGATCACAATAGGAACATATCTGCAAAATTATATTGAAATCGGTCTAGTGGTTTCTGACAAGAAAATTTTTAAAGTTTTCTATACAGATATATAGGGAAAAAAAGCCTCGCCCCCTGGTGGCCATGTTTTTTGACGAATCCAAATGGCTTGAACAATCTTGGTAGAGGATTACCAAAGGAACTTTTCTGCAAAATTATATTGAAATCGGTCCAGTGGTTTCTGACAAGAAGATTTTTAAACTTTTCTATACAGATATTTAGAGAAAATAAGCTCCCCCCCCCCCCCCCCACACCCCCCTGGCAGCCATGTTTTTGACAAATCCATATGGCTTGAACAATCTTGGTAGAGGATCATAATAGGAACATTTCTGCAAAATTATATTGAAATCGGTCTAGTGGTTTCTGACAAGGAGATTTTTAAAGTTTTCTATATAGATATATAGGGAAAATAAGCCCCTCCCCCTAGCGGCCATGTTTTTTGATGAATCCATATGGCTTGAATAATCTTTGTAGAGGATCACCAAAGGAACATTTCTGCAAAATTATATTGAAATCTGTCCAGTGGTTTCTGACAAGAAGATTTTTAAAGTTTTCTATATGGATATATAGGAAAAATAAGCCCCGCCCCCTGGCGGCCATGTTTTTTGACGAATCCATATGGCTTGAACAATCTTGGTAGAGGATCACCAAAGGAACATTTCTGCAAAATTATATTGAAATCGGTCCAGTGGTTTCTGACAAGAAGATTTTTAAAGTTTTCAATATAGATATATAGGGAAAATAAGCCCCGCCCCCTAGCGGCCATGTTTTTTTACGAATCCATATGGCTTGAACAATCTTGGTTGAGGATCACCAAAGGAACATTTCTGCAAAATCATATTGAAATCGGTCCAGTGGTTTCTGACAAGAAGATTTTTAAAGTTTTCTATACAGATAAATAGGGAAAATAAGCCCCGCCCCCTGGTGGCCATGTTTTTTGACGAATCTAAATGGCTTGAACAATCTTGGTAGAGGATCACCAAAGGAACATTTCTGCAAAATTATATTGAAATCGGTCCAGTGGTTTCTGACAAGAAGATTTTTA
Source organism: Anodontia alba (assembly GCA_964016985.1). NCBI lineage: Eukaryota > Metazoa > Mollusca > Bivalvia > Lucinida > Lucinidae > Anodontia > Anodontia alba. The sequence goes on from OZ024823.1 coordinate 106,728,643, forward strand.
AAACTTTCTATATAGATATATAGGGAAAATAAGCCCCGCCCCCTGGCGGCCATGCTTTTTGACGAATCCAAATGGCTTGAACAAATCTTGGTAGAAGATCACCAAAGGAACATTTCTGCAAAATTATATTGAAATCAGTCCAGCAGTTTCTGACAAGAAGATTTTTTTAAGTTTTTAGTTAAAAAATCTATTTTTAGCTCCTGTGACCTAGATATGCAATGGAGCGGAAACATTTGAACAACTTTGAAAGAGGACCAATCAAGGATCATTCCTGTGAAGTTTGGTCAAAATCCAACCAGTGGTTTAGGAGGAGATGTTGTTTAAAGATTGTGAACGGACGGAGGGATGGACGGACGACGACGACGGACGGTGAGTGATCACAAAAGCTCACCTTGAGCCTTCAGCTCAGGTGAGCTAAAAAAAAAAATCTGTGTCTGTCCCAAATATTCAGACAGAAGTATCTGTTTTGGATACTGTTACACATAGGTACAGATAAGACAGGGTATCCACACAATATTTTTCTTATTTCTTGACCAAAACATGTTGTGGGTAATGGTTAGAAGCATCTCACTGAGGCACTTCTAATAAGTACCCACAACATATGTTTTCGTCGAGAAAAAAGAAAGATATCAGCATTTTTCGGATAAAAAAAGCGCCCTATCTGTTACTATGGATACATATAGAGGCAGACATGTACATTTATGACAGAGCACACATTAGTCACCTCTGTCCACCATTAAACCTTTACCACCCTCTTGGCTAATTCAGAAAACAAATTGATGACTTTTTTTTCTTATTTTTCCCAGAAAACAGGATTTGACATTTCATGCAAGTTGTCTCCAAAGGGAGACAACTTGCATGGAATGTCAAAACCTGTTTTCTGAGAAAAATAAGAAAAATATTTCAGAACGTTTCTGCTGAAATTTTTACACAGAGTGCTAAGCGTGAACATGAGGCAAAACAAATGGGTACCAACAATATAGAATTAAGTAAAACATTTGATCTTGGCTTGCCCTGTCTCAAATACACATTTTTGCTTGGCACATATGCTTTAGGTCATGTATTACTGTATATTACACCGTGACCTGCTGAACCCGGCTATGCCATGCTTTTGCAAACAGTGTAGATCCAGATCAGTTGGCTTCTGAAGAAGATTTTTAACGTAACCGGGCAACTGAGGCACACAGAGGCTAAGCCAGAAAAATCTGGATTAGTTTCACTGGACTACTGGCTTGAAAAGGTTCCTAGTTATAATTCATAACTAGGTCACCTCGCCCAGACATGGACTGTGTGCATGTCCAGACACCAGGCGGTGTGCCCAGACCTTGTACGTGAGTAGTAGTCCATCCTGTAAGTTGCAGAATTTTTGACAGTCAGCCGAAAAGTCTGAGCTTTTAATCTCATACCTAATGCGTGTCAATTCCGATAATGTATTAGGTACACAGCTCGAGTCATGAGTAAGATTCTTTCACTAGCCACATGTCTGTCATTGCCAGAAAAGGTGTGTGTCCTCACCCAGGTGTCAAGCGGCCGAGCTGAATGGGTGTTCTCACCAAGGGCTGCGCTGGTGTTGGTAATCTGATATTAGGAGATACCAATCGGTGGAGCTTGTGGTCTGTTCCCTCTGGATCTTTGCAAGCTTGTTCCAAGAAGTCGTACCAGATGATGTTGTCAAGCGTTGCCCTGGTCTCTGTCTTCTTCTCAATCACCATGTAGTACTCTTCATAGTAGAGCTTCGATGTTGGTCTCTTGATGAAATACCAGTTTTCGTGCTCCAGGTGAAACATGAAGAAATCTGGTAGGTCTACACTGAAAGTTTCATCTGGATGAGGGAGTAGTTGAGCTATTATAATCATGGCTTCTAAGTCTTCAAATGTTGGTTGTAGACTTCTTGAAGGTTGCACTTGTCGTGCAGAGGGAATGGCTTGCTGAACACATCATAGTAGATGTCTCCGGATGTTCGCTGGGGTCTCTGGTCAGCTAAGGCGAAGAGTTCAGTCGTTTTCTTCGGCCAGAGTAGAAGGTGGCGTTGCAGGCTTCTTGATGATTGGTGATGTTTTAATGGTAGCTGTCTTCTGGGTGCAGTCATGTGTGATATAGTCTGTTGCGGTGTCTGGAAGTGTCTGCGGTGATGGTGGTGTCACCTCCTGCTGCATATAGGGTGTTGGTCAGTGAGCTGGTGTCAGCCTCGGTCATCTGGCTGGTGCGGGCTGGCAAGACCACTTGCCAGCTGAGGGTGCAGGCTGCCTCCTGCTTTCGGCCCCCTTCTTGCAGTATCTGGTTGTTGGTTGATGCTTACGGAAGGTTAGCTCAACCCGAATTAAGTCCTTCCCATCGGACATTCTCCAGAGTGAAGAGCCGACAAAGTTGTATTCTCGTAGAGCATTGAGAAGCACAGCTGGAATCAGGGTCATGGTTATTCGTTGGTTAGAGGTTGACTCTTCAGAGGTTGAAGGTCGAATCGTGATGATGATGAACTGATCTGGATATGCACTATTTGTCATTAAGTATGTGAATTTGTATCAACAGCTTGGATCGTTATCTGATTGGCTGAGAATTAGAAGTGGGCGTGGCATCTTAATTTATTCAGCATGGCAAGCGTTAAGTATTTTGTAGTAGTCTACATGCAAGTTCTGAAATATATCCAGATGTATCTGATACATGAAAAACAAACAAAATTATAAAATTAAAACTCGCCTCCTTTAAGCTAGGGTTAATAAATTTCCAGAAAACTGTAAATGAACACTCAATTCATGTATACCTTCAAACTACACTAAATACATGCACTGCCAATTCTGGCAACATTTATCATTTTCATTACAGTTGAAGTCCTTTGTATTTTTCAGAATTTAATTTCGAATTTAATTCAACCCAAAAATAAGATAAAAATTTTAAGCAGGTAAGATACTAAATTTTTTCATGTTATACAAACAGCAGCTATACAAACAGTGTCAGTGCATGCAAAATTCACAAGTGACAAGGCCAAAAGCCTGTTTTCTCCACGCGGAGTCTTGGCAGCATATATGTATGCATTCTATTAGTTTGTCACAATCCATACTAAGGTCAAAGAGATGACCATTTTCATACTGATTAAAAACAAATTCAATGTCGATACACTCTTATCACTGCATATGTCACAACATGCAATTTCTGATACTGTGATTACCAGTATTACTGACAAATAATTACCTGCTTAACTGATAAGGCAATAATTTGTTCATATAGGAAACCATTCTCTTCACACTTCTTGAAAATGGCTGTAAACCAGTTGCTGTTTCCTGAAAGAACATAATGAAAGAAAGATTTGGTAATGTACATTCTGTTCAGTTCTCTGATATCAACATATTCAATGACATATACACATTATTACTTTAGTAACTTGATGTGATGTGTTGGATCAAGTCGTGTGGCTGTGCCAGGAATGACCTCAGCACATGAGATAAAGTCGAGTGTGATCAGGTCATTCCTGGCACAGCCACGAGACATGAGCCAACACATCAGATCAAGTTACTAAAGTAATGATGCTTTTATTATTACAGCATATTGATCTACAATAGGCTCCATTTATTTCAGCATTAAAATAGTAAGTCCAGTTCGCATTTTTGGTAATTTGGGTTGTTTCAGTACTTTGATTACTGTACCAACTTGTAAGGTCATTTCAGTACACATGTCCTTTGAGCACTGTAAAGGATTGGTTCCAGGCTTATATGTAGGCATACTGAAAGTGTTTTGCACAGCTGGGTCCCAGTGCAACAGCCTCTTTCTGACGACAGCTGATTGCTGCAACAAGGAAAAAGTTTTCAGTCCAGTTTTTTGGCAAATTTTTCAACTTTTTGAACATTTCAAGCCCAATTTTGAGATTATCTTGGTGCCTCCATAATCATGCCACCTAGAAAGAGGGCTAGGAAGGGTCAGGCTAGGGGCCAAGCAAAACAAAATCAGCAACAAACAGCAGCAAATGAGCCATGCCCTCAACCGGGGGCAACAGGAACACCAGAAATTGTAAGGTTATGTGGTGATGGCGGGGTTCAACAGTCAGGTAACCAAGTGTCATACTCACCTGAGATTAATGCTACAGGGTCCAGTATGTTAAATACTTGGACTAGTGCTTTGGGGGTTCAGGGGACCCCTCTAGCACAAACAATTGCACAAAACACTCAGTCTGACTTTCAGATGCCGGATGTACGTTGTGCTGATGATGATATTGCGATGCATGTTCCGCAAGATATTTGTATTAAGATATGGAAAAATGAATATATAAATTTGGCTTCTCTGTTAAAGAAAAATCAAAAAAGGCGTGGGGAGGAATCTGGTAATTTATTTATAAATGAACATGGCCAAATTCAAACACGCCCTAAAGTATTAAAAGAAATAACCAATATCAGGGAGTGGACAGATGCTTTTTTAATATTCATGACTATATATTTGAAAAAGTATCAGGATAAAGTTTTTGAATTAATTCAGTACCTGAGCACCATCAGAGAGGCTGAAAGCAGGTGTCAAAATTTTGCATGGCGAGAATATGATGCTGAATTTAGGACAAGGCAAGCTTTAAAACAGGAGCCGTGGAATAAAATTTATTCAGATTTGTGGCTTAAATTAATGACAAACACAAACAAGCTAGAAACAACTACCTTTCAATCTAAGCCTAGCTTTGCTGGCCACTCAAATCAGTCTCATCTTGCACTTGGCGTATGTTTTGATTATAACAAAGGCAAATGCTATTTCAAAAATTGTAGATTTTCTCATGTTTGTTTGGCATGTAAGGGGGACCATTCTGAAAACCAATGTCCCAGACACAGTCAAAATTTACAACAGAATGCATTCACTGCAAATAAGAACACTGAAATAGATCACACTCAAAGGTCCTCCTTTCGTGGTCCATTCAAACGGAAATAAATTTGAGCTCGGCTCCACTCCTGTAGATTTATCTGCCTTTGAGAAGGAATTGCAAGAATATCCAGACAGACAAACAGCGGAAGAGTTGAAAAATGGGTTTAAAAATGGCTTTCACATTAACTTTGAAGGTCCTCGAAAATTGGTCATATCAAAAAATTTACCTTCAGCAAATAAAGCCCCTGATATTGTCAGGCAAAAAATCACGAAAGAATTGGAAGCAGGAAGAGTTGCTGGCCCTTTTCAAACTGTACCTTTCACTGATTTTAGGGTTTCTCCTCTGGGTTTGGTACCCAAAAAAACAGCCAGGTGAATATCGTTTAATACACCATCTATCATATCCAGAGGGGGATTCAATCAATGACTATATTGACCCTGAATTTTGCAGTGTCCAATATACTAGATTTGATCAAGCTGTTAAAATGATTCAGAAATTGGGAAAAGGTGCTCTGCTAGGCAAGGCTGATATAAAAAATGCATTTCGCCTAATGATTATCTCCCCAGATGATTTTCCCCTGTTAGGTTTTATGTTTGATGGTCAATACTTCTTTGACCGTTGCTTACCTTTTGGACTTTCATATTCATGTGCATTATGGGAGAAATTTGCCACTTTCTTACATTATGCTGTAAGAGAATCATGCACAGTGGGTGAACTTGAACATTACTTGGATGATTTTTTGTTTGGGGGTGAAGCTGGCACAACTGACTGTCAAGAAATTATGACTTCCTTTTTCAAGACTTGTGGAAAAATGGGCGTGCCTGTTGCAGATGAAAAGACAGAAGGGCCTCAAACAATCATCATTTTCTTGGGATTTGAACTTGATTCAATTCTTATGGAGGTACGAATTCCAAAGGACAAAATTATGAAACTACAAAGTCTTATTGAAGAAATATTACATAAGTCCAGTATTACACTGGAGGTTATGCAGTCTCTTCTTGGCTCACTGAATTTCATGTGCCGGGCTATCGTTCCTGGTCGTCCATTTTGCCGCCGGCTGATAAATGCTACAAGGGGTATTACAAAGCCTTATCATCATATTCGGATTTCCAAGGCAATGAGGTTAGATTTGCAAACATGGCTGACATTTTTCAAATCGTTTAATGGTGTCTCTGTCTTTCATGACAGGTTTTGGCTGTCAAATGCTGACTTATGTTTGTTTACGGACAGTTCAGCAAGTTATGGTAAAGGCTTTGGAGCTTATTTTCAGGGAAAATGGACATATGGTCTGTGGCCTGCTGAATGGTTTCACCGCGGTATTACTGATGACATTACAGTACTTGAATTGTTCCCCATTTTTGTTGCTCTTGAAATCTGGGGTCAGCATCTCAGCAACAAAAAGATTCTATTCAAATGTGACAATCAGGCAGTTGTTCATATCTTGAATTCGCAAACGTCAAAGGCAGAGTATGTCATGGTCTTGGTCAGAATCATTACATTAAAATGTTTGCAGCTGAATGTTGTTCTCAAAGCGGAACATTTATCAACTTCTCGGAATGCCGTGACGGACAGTTTATCTCGTTTGCAGATGAATCGCTTTCGACAGTTGGCCCCAGAGGCCGAACCAGAGCCAGAGCCTGTTCCAGACCATCTTTGGAGCGTCTTCAATCAGGAGCCCACCAGCTTGTGACTGCAAGTTTGTCAGTTAATACCCGTCATGCATATGCTACTGCATTGGCAAACTTTTCAACTTTAAGATCTAAATATGCTCTCCCTTTGCAGTGGCCAGTACCTGAAACTCATATTCATGCTTATATTACTTATCTTTTCCACACATGGTTATGCCCCATCAACAGCTGCCATGCACATATCTGCTATTAGCTTTCAACATAAAATTAACCATAATTTTGATAGCACTTCCACTTTTGCCATTTCAAAAATGCTTGAAGGCTACAAGCGTCTTAGAGCCAATCCTGATAACCGTATGCCAATTATGTATAATACTCTGGTTGCTATTTGTAAAATTTTGGGGAATATCTGCATTTCTGAGTATGAAACACTTTTATTTAGAGCAGCTTACCGTTTGGCATTTTTTGGTTTGTTCCGTGTTAGTGAGTTGGTATTTACATCGTCACAGCAATCTGATCAACCATTGCAAGTATCTGATGTATTATGTACCACCAAAGCTGGGCAAAATATTTTACGAATCCGCCAGCGTAAGGCCAAATGCAATCAAACAGGAAAACCATATATAATTGACATTCCAGCTATTGAATCTACAGAATGTCCATTATTGGCCATGGAAGCGTTTCTCAAAATTAGACCTCACAAATCAGTATATCTTTTTTGTCATATTAATGGGCAACCTCTTACAAGATATCAATTTGGGGCAGTTTTAAATAAAGCTATAACTGCTCTGAATCTACCAACAACACATTTCAGAACGCATTCCTTCCGTATTGGGGCCGCTTCGTGGTTAGCCAGCAAAGGCGTATCGTATGAGACTATCAAGAAAATGGGCAGATGGCAGTCCAATTCATTTCTCAAGTACATAAGACTATAAAGCGGACTTGCTCATTGCTCCTTAGCCCTATTGATAATTTGCATCATAAATTTTGATTTCCAGATGTATGGTTGGTAGGGGACTCCTACATAAATAGATTAGCAGCCCGAGCCAGAACCAGGCAGCTTGAAAGTACGGTTGGCGCTTCCAAAGTTCAGAAAGTCAAGTGGATGGGTCAGGGCGGCATGAAATGGCAACAGCTTCTACCAAAGATTCAGTATGCTGCTCTCCATAATGCTGCTCCAAAGGCAATAGTGGTTCATGTTGGTTCCAATGACTTAGCTTATCAGAAAGGGGTGGTCTTGATCCATAATATGAAGGATGACTTAAGTAATCTAGTTCAAACATTCACTAGCAGTGCCATTTTCGTTTCTGCTATGTTGCCTCGTATTGTATGGTCAGGAACACAGGTTCCAGACAAAATGGAATCCAAACGAAAATTCATTAATAGAGTGATTCGTCGCTTTATAAAATACAATGGTAGGGGGGTCTTTATTGATCATCCAGAAATTACATCTGACACACCGGGCTTATATAAACCAGATGGCGTACATCTATCTGATATTGGTTCTGATATTTTAATGTTAGACATTCGGGAGGCTCTGCAGGATCAGTTGTGAACACCAGTTTTGTTTGCGGTGGAATTTTGGGGCAAACCAAATTATTGGTTTGTGTGGCGGAAAATTCCGAAGGGATGTGATTCTGACTGAAATCTTGTTTTATATTTGGGAGCTGCTTTCTCATCCAACAGTTTGCTGGTAGATGTGTATGTACCATTTACTCAGCGGTGGTGTATATGATTTAGCGGGCATTCTGTGTACATACCGGAATGCTTTGCGGAGTTTTGTTTTGGCGGGTATCATGTGTCTGTACCGTGATACTTTGCGGTGTGCTGTTTAATAGAACAGCATGTGTATGTACCATGTTGTTTAGCAAGCATCATGTGTATACACCGTGTTGCTTTGCGGTGGTTTCTATGTAAAAACCAGTGGGATAAAAAGATGAGAAAGCATCTCCTTATTGATTGCATTTCTTCGAATTTCCAACCACTGATCTGCAACCTTTACGCCACAAATTATTTTATGTGTATGTTAAACACTGTGAATAGTTATTACTTTGTTAAAACACTCAGGAAGAGTTGATAAAGGTTATTTCAACATATTCTTTGTTCTTATTTTAACCGTCTTGAAATAAATACCTACAAAAAATAAACAACATCTAGTGTTCAATTAATGATAAGTTCAAAATTTTCAACAATAATAACAATAATGAATACTTTTGAACAGTCAAAACATGGTACTATTTCTTTTTTAAAATTGGTACTGGCAGCAATACTGGCTTTTAACTGGGTGGGTAAAACATGGAGAAGGGGGATACGCAATCGGAAAACGCTACTAGTGTGATACAAAATTTTGTATTTTAGTTTCGAAAAGTTACTAGTAGACAGGGATATTTTTTGCAAGTATATTACAGATTACCATATTTATCCTGAATAGTAGGACAGAAGGGTTCGAGCAAATACTGTATACAAAGATTCTAAGGAGCAGTTTATTCAGAGTCTACAGTTTGCCATTCTGTCTGTATTTACATTATATCAGATAGTCCAAATGTGTTTAAATTCAAGGGTAAGTATGGTAAAGGAATTCTGGTGTCCAAATATTTAAAATAGTAGTTTATTAACCCATTTATGCTGAGTGGACTCTGCTACCTCATTTTTTTGGACAGGTCCTTATCAATAGAAGGAGTGTCTGGTTGGTCCATATTATTACTATGTTTTATAGAAATTCCTGTATTTAATGCACAGTGTAGACCCTGATCAGACACTGCAGAACTGGGTCTACACTGTTTTGCTAATGTCGTTATATGGAATGCTAGGCATAAATGAGTTCAACTTAACAATCTGAAACAATCTGAATACATTGCCAGTCTTGGCTGCAGTCTTTGATATGTATTTTTAATACAGTCAAACTTCTGCACAAAGGCCAGTCATGGGAAAGGACAATTTTGGCCATCGTTCACAGGTGACCTTTGTTCGTAGGTTTAATAATTTCTGTCACATCATTTTTTTAGATTTACCAATTTTTAGATTTTCTGATAACTAGTGACCTTACCTCTGCAATGAATAGAAAAATCGTAAAAAAAAAAAAAAAAAAAAATTAGCAAATTCCTCAAAACATACCAAAATTACAAAAAAATAAACTAGGTCTATTTCAAGGTCAACAACGATAGCCACCATTTTGATAATGACAAAATCACATGACTGGTAATGTGATGCCACATTTGACTAAGCACAGTATGGTGTAAAAAAGGCGGACGACTTACCAGTGCAAATGGCACAGTGCTACTCTCAGTTGATCCTTTGATTAGACTTTTTTTTTTACTAAAAAAACACACTGTATAAAGTTGTCATGTAAAACTTAAAACACAATGAATTTCATTAATTCACTTACTCACTCAAATCACAGACCATTAATTGTTTGACCAGATCGCCAATAGCAATGCAATACCAATCAAGCAGATCAATTAAGACCATCGATGGTGAAACCTGTCTCAAAGCTAAATTATTGGCCATTACTCAAGGTCAGCAACCCAATTTGGGACTGATTTATGTGACTGTTGACTGTACTGCACAGTGGACCACTGTTCCCAGATAATTTATGAGAGAATTTCGATGGCAGAGTTTGACAGTTGTTATCAGAATACCATTATTCTGTGACCATTAGCACTGGTTTGACTGATTATAAAGTTTGAACTATGAGAACTCCTGATAATATATCATCCAAAATGGCTTAAAGCACCATCCAAAACCAAAGCAAAATTCTATTTTTTTTTTCTGATAAAATAAGGTTTAATATTTCATGTGATTGACTACCAGCAGATGATACACATTAAACCTTAAGCTTTATTTTTTTTTTTTTTTGTCATAAAAAATATTTTATAATGTTGTCTGCTGCATATGGTGCTTTAATGGTTAAACTGGCTAGATTCTACATTAGCTGAATGCAAAAAAAGGAAGCATTCCATTATCTAGCTTCTGTCAAGAGCTCATCACACAGCGCTATGAGGTATGTCGTCTAGTCTTCCCGGCAAAATACAGCTGATTGGTCAGTTCTTACAGACACTTTCAGGCCATTATCTAATTTAATCATAACACTGTGGTCAGTCAGGAATATTGCACCTCATTAAAATCAGATAAACCCCCCCCCATTATCATCAAAGAAACCTGACGTTTCAAGGTAGCAGCAGGCTTGTTTGGAAAATGGCTAAAACAAAGAAAAAATTAAACTTAATAAAGAAAAACAAAAACAGTTAAAAGAAGATATTTTAAGGGAAACAGAAAATTTTTTAGAAGAGTTAACACACTCTATCCAGCAAGTCTTGTAATAATTGTTTTTGTTGGCGGCCTATTAAGTACTTGTCAGGTAATAAAGCATTCCATGGAGACTGCATGAGGTTGAAATATTGGCAGCTAACGACCCTAAAGGATGCTTTGGCTAATAGTTGATCTTTGATCTCTTGGACCAATGAAATCAAACTTTGCGGAAATACCAGCTTTACAGAACCTACAGAGAAACCTGTAAGCTCTGTGTCATAAGCTCCTTGCTTCTGTATAAAATTATTGATATAAACATAATACACACCAGAGTAGTGAGGGAATCATCTTTGAAGGAAGCTAAAAATTCTCTCAAGGACTGCTCTACTGGACGTAGGTAAGATACATTCTCATGTAAAAACTTGCAGAACTGAAAAAGAAAAGGACTCACACAAAACAGTGACTGATGCAGTTACACACAAAAAATATGAAAGTGACTGTAGTTGATTAGAACACTAACTTTGACATAAATGTCGAGCGTCAACATAAATGTTGACAGACGGACAGACGGACGAACAGACAGACTGATGGACAGATGGATGGAAAAGCAGACGCCTATATCGCACCCTGCTACAAGCAGGTGCGACAAAAAGGACCCCAAATCCTACTTTTTGACCTCTAGTGACCCCAGACATGCCCAGGAGAAAAATTTTGGAACCACTGTATTCTACTCTTCATTACCTTCGATTTGATATGCAACAAGACTATATTCATACAAAATGGTTTTTGGACCCTTCTGGGCCATACTCCCCTGGCCCTGCCCCAAGGGGTTACATCAAAATTCCGATATGTGTTCCTCCAGTCCTCATCCATAGGGCTATTGCCTGTGAAAGTTTTGAGATTCTAGCTTAAATGGTCTAGGAGCAATGGTGTGACATTACAGACAGACGGACGGACAGACGGATGGACGGAGGGGGGTGGGTACCACAATATCCCAGCCGGCCTCGGTGGCTCAGTTGGATGCGCCGTCTGGCTGGAGACCAGGAGGTCGCGGGTTCAACCCCCGCCGAGGTCGGCAACATTCTTTCGTGGAGATTGATCGTGAAATATTTTCTACGCTCATTCTCTCCCTTCCGCTGATTCAAGAAGGGCAGTTGTCAGTTTCTGGCGAAAGAATGTGCACAATACTGGTTAACCGCTCAGAGGACTAAGCCTGCCCAGTAAACCTGTGGTTAGGTGAACCGACCGCGCTCGACATGACCCCATTGGGTTGACTGGGCCATAAAACCTCAACACAAACAAAACCACAATATCCCCGCTTTTTCTTTGAAAAGTCCAGGGATAATAAGTCTTAACTCCTTTGTATATATTGCACCTGTTCTTCTGTGTCTTTGACATGTCTAAGAAGAGTCTAGAGTCTGCCTGGCCAAGTGGGAAGCTTTCCCAAGTTTTAGAGCATAAAGTCCAAGTCTGAATCCAAGTTGAGGTGGAATTAAGCCTATGACTGTATGCCACCAAATTGCACAGAGTCTTTCATAATCATTCTTTCATCATCTCAATATAAATGTAACACTTGAAAACAGCTGTAAAACACTACATTTGTTATCAATGTCATACCTGAACTTGTATTGCAGACAAAACAACAGTTAAACTTATTTTTACCTGCACATTAACAGGACTAATTGGTTCCACTTTTCCATCTGCTGGATAAATCTGTGACCGTTGTTCAGTATATGTAAAGAAATTAGACAACCCCTGGATTAACTGTGCTAGATGGTTAGCAGATTGACTAACTAGCTCTCTGGAGCGTAACTGGTGTCGTCTATCATGTGTTGGCAAGTTTAAGCCATTTAACTCTTTATTACCTGGAGAAAGAAGTGGAATACAAATTTTTGTTCTGTGCAATTTGTCAATATGGATAGTATTCAATGATGGACTTCTGAGGAGTCTAATACACTGTACTATAATGTTATTAAATGGACATTTTAATATTGGCTGCTACAGGTCCGAGGGCAGTCATATTGACCTGAAGGTTGCTGTCTTGGCCCTCAGCCTTGCCTCAGACCAATACAGCCATCCAAAGGCCAATACCACTGGTCAAGGACCTGTAACAGGGCCAATGTGAAAACATCCATTTCATGACATTTTTATTATTCAACTGTTTGTTTTCAACTTTTAAAATGTCGAAAGTCAATAAAATCTCTTTTTGAGCAGTTTTTTTCTTGTTGCTTGCTTCACCATGCAGTTAATTACTGACTTTTTTAAAATACTGCTTTGAATGGATGATCAGAACTGCTGTCTGCAAATGTGCAGGTACCTTGATGTACTCTAAGCACCAAACTGAAGAAGTATCACTGTGTTAAAAGTCTCATTGACTGGTTGATACCATAAAATATTGGCCTGGTTAATACTGTAAAATATTGGCCCTCCTGAACCCCTTGGTTTTTATCCCCTAAATCCTTGTAACTTTCAGTATTAGCCCTCATGTAAAGCCCAGGCCAAAACCATATAAAACTCATGCCAAACATTGCATGGTATGATGCAGGCTATTTCACACATATTAGAACAATAATTACTTAGTTGATTAATAATAGGTTTTATGGATCAATAACAGTGTTACTATTCTCCACTTTGTGTTGGTCTGTATCATTCTTCTCTGTCGTGCATAAATCCTCCATACTCATATTTTTATTATATAAGCCTTGGCTTGCCAGCAGGTCCTAAGCATATAAAAGATAAATGTATCTCATAGCCATGCATCAATACATGTGGAAGATATGGCAGTTAGACAACTTTTGTTACTTCCTTTTTACTTTCCCGCACACCTAGTCCCTTCTGAAAAGGAGTCTACTATAGAAGGAAAGTATTTGCTCCCAAGCACAGCAGTTTCTTTTCTTTCAGAGTAAGACCCTTTTAGAAAATTTCAACAGAGTTACTTCCCTTGAAAGTGTATCAATTCCTGTTAATATACAACAAAAAACAATGTCTATATGAAGAGAAAAGTATTTGAAACTAGACAAAGTGCCAAGTGGGGCACGTATACCCCCGACCAGCGCTACCGCCAGTTTTTAACGAGCACAAAATATGTAGCTTTGACTCTGGAGATGGCAGGATGGATGAATTCCATGCTGATAGCTATATCCCCTAAACCTCTCGGTAGGAGGATAACGAAATTCAACAAAAGGTCTTGATGGTATAGCTATATAAACTTAGATGCATTTTTTTTTTACTTTTATATGAAATTTCTAAGTCTGTAACCTTGACCTGAAGGTCATACCCTATATCTACCAACATGTCAAATATAAATGAAATTCCTCAAAGGTTCTTGATGGTATAGCTATTTAAACTTAAACACAAAAAACTTTGACTTTTTTATGAAAATTCTAAGTCTATGACCTTGACCCCAAGGTCACCCCTGGGGTGGGAATGGTGCTAATAAAAACTTCAGACCTATATCTACCATCATGCCAAATATGAATGAAATCCATCAAAAGGTCTTCAAAATATGAACAAAGTATGAACAAATAATGTTTCAAAGGACGGACGGACAAGACAAGAAGATTTCTTGCTGATAGCTATATCCGCTCAATCTTTCAGTTAAGGGATAATGAAATTTAATAAAAGGTCTTGATGATATGACTATATAAACTTAAATGCAAAAATTTTTACTTTTATATGAAAATTCTAAGTCCGTGACCTTGACCTCGGTCACACCCGGGTGGGGATCATGCGGAGTAAGACGCTAGGCCGATATCTACCAACATGTAAAATATAAATGAAATTCCTCAAGGTCTTGATGATATAGCTATATAAACTTAAACACAAAAAACTTTGACTTTTTTATGAAAATTCTAAGTCTGTGACCTTGACCCCAAGGTCACCCCCAGGGAGGGGATGGTGCTGATAAAAACTTAAGACCTATATATACCATCATGCCAAATATGAATGAAAACCATCAAAGGGTCTTCAAAATATGAGGTCTTATAAACTTTAACGCAAAAACTTTGACCCTAAGACAAAAATAAAGTATGAACAAATAATACTTCAACGGACTGACGGGCAGACGAACAGATTCCTTGGTGATAGCTATATCAGCTCAACCTTTCAGTTAGGGGATAATGAAATTAAATAAAAGTTCTTGATGATATGGCTATATAAACTTAAACGCAAAATTTTTTACTTTTATATGAAAATTCTAGTTTCGTGACCTTGACCTCGGTCACATCCAGGGTGGGGATCATGCAGAGTAAGATGTTAGGCCGATATCTACCAACATGTCAAATATAAATGAAATTCCTCAAGGGTCTTGATGATATAGCTATTTAAACATAAACACAAACAAGAGCTGTCGTAGGACAGCGTAGCTCGCCTGCTGGGTACATTTTATATTGTAACATTTTTATCATTAAGAAAATCAAAATGAAATAATCTATGAAATAATTTTCAAGTTATATGGCGAAATCATTCAACCATATAATATAGGTCACACTGACCTAGATGTATTTGTATGTAAATCATTTTGTCACATAGATATAATAATCCAGGTATGACAATTCTCCATGAAATAGTAATAAAAATAAAAGGCAAAAATCACTGAAGCATGAAATATAGGTCATAATGACCTAGATATAGTAAGTGGTCATTCATTGGGTCACATGGAACTAATATCCCAGGTGTGACATTTATCCAACAAATAGTATTCAAGATATAAGGCAAAATCACTGAACCATGAAATATAGGTCACACCAACAGAGATATATTTTGACGTCAATAATCGGGTCACAAGGAACTAATATCCCAGGTGTGACATTTATCCAACAAATAGTATTCAAGATATAAGGCAAAATCACTGAACCATGAAATATAGGTCACAATGACCTAGATATAGTAAGTGGTCATTCATTGGGTCACATGGAACTAATATCCCAGGTGTGACATTTATCCAACAAATAGTATTCAAGATATAAGGCAAAATCACTGAACCATGAAATATAGGTCACAATGACCTAGATATAGTAAGTGGTCATTCATTGGGTCACATGGAACTAATATCCCAGGTGTGACATTTATCCAACAAATAGTATTCAAGATATAAGGCAAAATCACTGAACCATGAAATATAGGTCACAATGACCTAGATATAGTAAGTGGTCATTCATTGGGTCACATGGAACTAATATCCCAGGTGTGACATTTATCCAACAAATAGTATTCAAGATATAAGGCAAAATCACTGAACCATGAAATATAGGTCACAATGACCTAGATATAGTAAGAGGTCATTCATTGGGTCACATGGAAGTAATATCCCAGGTGTGACATTTAACCAACAAATAGTATTCAAGATATAAGGCAAAATCACTGAACCATGAAATATAGGTCACAATGACCTAGATATAGTAAGTGGTCATTCATTGGGTCACATGGAAGTAATATCCCAGGTGTGACATTTATCCAACAAATAGTATTCAAGATATATATACTGGACCGTGAAATCTAGGTGACCTGGACCGTAAAATGTAGGTCACCATGACCTTCACTCTCTTACACTTAAACCGATGTCACATAGTTAGCTGATGTATAACCAGTTGTGTCTTTAACCTGTAGGCATATAAGATTTTACAAATGTGTCCTAGATTTTGACACCTAGCCCCACCCCAAGGCCCACCCTGAGGTATGAACCCAGGGGTATGTTCTTTTGGAATCTCAGAAGACTCGTCCAGGTACCCAAATTCTAAATATGAATGCTCTATGAGGAGTGAAAGTCAAGATATAAGAATCTGAAAAACTTTAACACAGTATTACAAAGGTGTCCTAGATTCTGACCCCTAGCCCCACCCAGGGGCATGAACCCAGGGGTTTATTCTCTTGGAATCTCAGAAGACCCTCCAAGGTACCTAAGTTCCAAATTTGATGCCTCTGTGAGGAGTGACTGTTGAGATATAAGCATTTGAAAAACTTTAACGCAGTGTGACGGGAATGGGAACGCAAACGCAAACGCAAACGTGGACGACCGGGGTGACTACAATAGCTCTCCTTGTACTTCGTACAGGCGAGCTAAAAACTTTGACTTTTTTAATGAAAATTCTACATTGTAAGTCTGTGACCTTGACCCAAGGTCACGCCCGGGCCGGGGATGGTGCTGATAAAAACTTAAGACCTATATCTACCATCATGCCAAATATGAACGAAATCCATCAAAGGGTCTTCAAAATATGAGGTCTTATAAACTTTAACACAAAAACTTTGACCCTGTGATTTTTTTACAAAACTTCTAAGTCTGTGACCTTGACCCTAAGGTCACCCCCGGAGTGGGGATGGTGCTAATAAAAATTTTAGACCTATATCTACCATCATGTCAAATATGAACTAAATCCATCAAAGGGTCTTCAAAATATGAGGTCTTATAAACTTTAACACAAAAACTTTGACCCTGTGACTTTTTTACAAAACTTCTAAGTCCGTGACCTTGACCCCAAGGCAACCCCTGGGATGGGGATGGTGCTAATAAAAATTTTAGACCTATATCTACCATCATGCCAAATATGAACTAAATCCATCAAAGGGTCTTCAAAATATGAGGTCTTATAAACTTTAACGCAAAAACTTTGACCCTGTGACGGAAAGACAAACGAACGAACAAACGTACGAACAAACGTACGTACGAACGAACGGACAAACGGAAAAGCGAAAACTATATACCCCCACATACTTCGTATGTCGGGGGTATAAATAGTGGATTACAACATTCATAGGACTTATTAAGGAGGCGTATATGATGATAATTGTAAGATAATTTTTGCCATTTTTCCATAAAAACATGTGTGTGAGTACTCATTAGAAGTGCCTCACCGAGGCACTTCTAATGAGTACCCACAACATATGATTTTATGGAGAAATAAGAAAGAAATCTCCTAGAATTATCACCAAATACTCCTCCTTAACAAGTACTCTGAACAGTTACAGTTTCCCCTAAGTTACAACAGGGAAATGCCAACTACAAGTGAAGAAATACTACCTGGGAAGTGTCAGCAGTAAAACACAAACAAAAGTAACAGCATTTAACCCACTGTATACTGAATAGACTCTCCCACACTATATACTGGAAGAGTCTCAATTTTAGGTATGTCCGGCTATGAGATCTACATATGTACATGTATGTCTAGAGAAAAATGGCTAAACTATTTGCAAACAGTGGAGACCCTGATCAGATGCTGCGTTCTGCTGTGTCTGATCTGGGTCTGCACTGTTTGCCAATTACCCTTTTACGGGTCTCCCGACTACAATGGGTTAAGCACCTTTACAAGGACAAATTAGAAATCACATTCACTTTTCAGAATCTTTGGGCTTAAAAGACCTTTTCTGAAAGACTGAGGAAAGTCAAACACTTCAAGCCTGTACATGAAAATAGGCAGTAGGAAATACTGACTTTGATTTGATTTGAGTTTTATTGCCCCGTCAACACTGTTAAAGTCATGTCAAGCCAGTCAGTTAACCTACTTACACTTCCTCGGCAGACATAGACCTCTAAGCAATTGACCAGTACTTGTACACCTACTTTCTTCAGTAGCTGACAATGGCCCTTCTTGAATCTGCAGAAGGGGGAGAAGGATGTCAAAAATGATTTCATTATCAATCTCCATGAAAGTTATGTAGCTGAGCTGAGACTGAAACTTTGTGATCCTTGGACCTGCAGTTAGTCGTGCTACCAACTGCACTGTGGAGCCTGGCAGAAATACTGACAGTAAGCAGTAAAAGCATTCTTACAACATGAAAGCCATAACAAAGTTATGAAGCACAGCTGAAAAAATCACAGATATTGGTGGGATTTGAACCCTGGCCACCCAGGTGAAAATCCAATACTCTTACCACTCAGCCAAAGAGTCGACTCCCTGAGGCAGCTGTCAGAGATTTAATGTATACCTACAAGCTATGCATAATCTGCCAAGGCAGATAATCGAAGGTAGGACTGATATACTGACAGCTGTAACACTCCCCCTCTTCAAAGAAGTCATCATTTATGATGACATGAAAGCCAAATTGGCATCATATAAAGTACTATCCTGGATAAGCCCCCATCTTATGACATGAAAGCCATAACAAAGTTGTAAAGCATAGCTAGAGAAACCCATTGGTGGAATTCGAACCCTGGCTGCCCTGGTGACAATCCAATGCTTTAACCACTAAGCCAACTCAGTTGACTCTTTGGCTGAGTGGTTAAAGCACTGGATTTTCACCTGTGTCATTTATGCATATCTTGTACATGTAGGTATATATCAGTCTCTGACAACAGTTGACAACAGTTGTCAGCGACTGATATATACCTACATGTACAAGCTATGCATAATCTGCCAAGAGGGATAATCAAAGGTAAGAGTGATCAGCCTTAACAGTACACTTCAACCTCTTTATAACACGGTCCGTTATAACACAGTTTTGGATATAACACGGTTCAAAGATGGATCCCAAAAATGAATAGATTATATTGAAAAATGACCATAAATGGTCATTTTTCAATATAATCTATACATTTTTGTTTGGATTTAACACTGTTGTTTAACTAGCAGGGCTTATGCTATGGACCCCGACAACCGTGTTATAAAGAGGTTGTGGCGTATTAACTTACATGTGTCAATGAAAGGTAATTTATCCGCTATGATCTTGTTAGCATGACTGAGCTGGTTCTTCAGATTATTTTCAACTGAACCTAAGAGGTTTTCCCTGAAATAGAAACAAATCTACCACTGTGTAACTAATGTAGTTTCTAGACAGCATAATCAAGGCAATTTAAAAAAGTGAAAGTCAGAGTGTCAGAAATAATTCAACTGAATATTCACAATTCATAAACAAATTATCCAAACTAAAAAAAACTATGTTAGAGAAACAACTGTGTTGTATCCAAACAAACAAGTAAAGATTATATAGAAAAAGGACCATTTATGGTCATATTTCTATATAATCTATACATTTTTTGGTTTGGATACAACTTTTTTGGACCATCTCTAAACTGTACTATATATGAAATCATGCTATAATAAATCTGGTTTTTAAGAGCTAAAGCTTAACAGAGCATGTTGTATTATATCCAATAGGATTCTAATACTATGTTTTACTGGTTAACCCTCAACTTACCAAACATACACGCAGAAAACAATCTTCAACTGCTATTTTTATCATTGGTGTACAAAGGATTAATCAATTTGTCTTTTGCACTACTAATCAAATACTTACGCTTTTTCAGTTCGACTTCTAAAACTTCGTATATCGTTCTCCAGTGTCTGAATTTTTACCTGGAAAACAATAAAAAAAATTATGAGGACCTTCACTTTTCTTACATATGTCTGTTTTCCCCTGCTTATTTCTTACAAGGTATTTTTATTTTATGTTTCTTTTTTTTTTTTTGCATCAGAACCATTTTTTCTTCTTTTTTTAAATAAAAGTTTTTCGTCAATCAATATTGCTATTAAACACTTAGCACTATGGGAAAATTTTTCAGCAGACAACATATTGAATATTTTTTTATTTTTCCCAGAAAACACGGTCTGACATTTCATGCAAATTGTCTCCATTGGAGACTATTTGCATGAAATGTCAAATCCTTTTTTCTGGGAAAAATAAGAAAGATATCATCCATTTTTTGTCTACTGAATTAGCCCAGAGAGTGGTAAAGGTTAAAGGAAAGTCTTAAATTGGATCAAATTGTAGTTGTGAAATGAGTCGCATTGTCAGAAAATGTACCTTTGGACATGTGCACCCAGCAAAGATTAAGATCAGCCTGCGTATTCATTCAGTCTGATCAATATCTTCACTAGGTACATTTTGGATACGGTAAATGTCCTAAAATTTCGAACACTTTATTCCATACTTTTTTGCCCAAATTTTGCTTTTTATACAGTTATTTCTTAAAATACTTAGTGGAAAGGCAAACAGTGTAGACCCAGACAGACTGCTCCTTTTCAGGATCAGTCTGATCTGGGTCTGCATTGTTTGCATATGTCATTTTATTGGTAACTTTGGTGTACAAAATTTTAGGACATTTACCATAGCCAAGGATGCACAGTTTCTTCTTGCAAAAAACAAAGACTCTAATCAGACTGTGCAGATGTGGTACGCTTTCTCACGTTGCAACTCAAATGTTGCTGGTATTGGGATCAAAATTATGAGTAATATCAAGTTTGATACAAACCTCCTGCATTGCCTTTTCTTCCTGCAGTTTTTCAATGAGAGTTTTGTTTTTCTGTACCGTAGTGTTGAGAACAGTTTCATGGTTGTTACACTCTCTCTCGAAATGTTCCAGTTTCTGTTCCAGCTCCTGGATCTTACTCTTGTACATACTTTCACTTTCCTCAACCTACATATACAGTAGGAAGAATAGATATTATCTAGAGCACAAATAGATTTTGAAAACAAACATTCTAATTTTTTTGCTTTATTTTTTGAGAGAAAAAAAGTCTTGACATTTCATATGAATCATCTGCCGCAAAATATCAAAATTTCATCTGCTGTAGTTGTGATCGACACTTTCAGGGTTCATATAAATTCTTAGATATACTGTAATAATCTTAAGTGCTGGACAGGCAGTCCTGAGCAAACAGAGTAGACCCAGATCAAATGCTGCATTTCACCACACACTATATTGGATACTATTCAGTTTTTTTTGACACATTAAGAGGTAATAAAATGGTGTTGCTCAATTTTAGGACAAATATGGTAAGGAGTTAAGATGACCTGATATTTAGGGAACATACAACAGTTGAGCACAAACAAAGCAGTACTCTAAACACAGTAACTCTAGATGAGATGTTTTTGGACAAAACAAAAACCTGTCCTTTTTTTACTTATTTCTCCATGGAAATGCATATTTAGGTATGACATAAGATCATCTTATCTATGAAAATGTATATTTAGGTATCACATAAGATCATCTTAGAGACTATTTTAGTGACATTATAAAGGATATGTTCCCATAGTCAACTGTATGCTCCACTTTATATCAAACTTACCATATAATTACCTCCTTATCATATGTATCTTAAATTTGGATCAAGTCCATTTGATTACCTGGGCCCGGCTGTTCAAAACTGACGATGTCATTAGTTAACGTATCATTAAAACTTTAATCATTAAATATGGCATATACGCTAATATTTTTGCTGAAAAAATGTGAGTAGCTTTTGCAAATGCAAAAGCTACTCATATTTTTTCAGCTAAAATACCTGTGAATTAGATATTATACTTACTAAAACAGTTAACATTTTGACCACTAACCAGGGCCCGGTTGTTCAAAGCATCGTTAGCTTAACGAGCTCGTTAAGGGTCATTTCGTTAACTATTTTAGTGGATTCAATATACAATATTCTGATATTTTTTGCTGAAAAAATGTGAGTAGCTTTTGCAATGCAAAAGCTACTCACATTTTTTCAGCAAAAAATTTCAGCATATTTGCATTTCACTCGATGTAAATTTTAACGAATCGTTAACTAACGACATCATTAGCTTTGAACAACTGGGCCCAGTTCGTTAAGCTAACGACGCTTTGAACAACTGGGCCCTGGTGAAGTGTCTAAACAGTGTTTGTGCAGTGGCAAACAGTAAAGACACTGAGTACCAAGCAGGCTAATCTGGGTCTGCAGTTTTTACTCAGACAATTCAACCCAAATATTTAGGGGTGCTCTAATTACCCTAAGTATTCAGACAGACATCCCTGTGCTAACAGTGTAAACCAAGTTCAGATGCCACAGAAGGCAAACTACTCAGTACATTTTTGACACATGATTAGGTAGTCTAATGGGCTTGTTGAAATTTTAGGATAAATACTTGTATGTAAAGGAATTAAGGTGCATACTTATTTAGATTAAATACAGTAAAAACAATATAATTACCTGTCTGTGTAATCTTGCATTTTCTTCAATCTTGTTTTGCAGCTCCTCACTAAATATTCCAGGAGATACTGGTGGGTTATTGTAGCTTACAGATGGTGATTCTTTAGCCTGTATGAGAAAAAATGTTACGGTATACCTTCAACAGTTTATGTATACACAAGTACATGTATATGGCATACAATGGTGAAAAGAGTAAATACTGTGATTAAGTAACACAACAGCTGTCATATATTATCTACATACCTTGTATATATTTCCCATAAAAGGAGTTTAAGAATCAGGAGCGGATTTTTTTTTTCTTTCTTGATTTAGGTTTTACGGCCCTTTCAAGAATATTTCACTTATATCGAGCCGATTATTCATCAAAGGTTGGCGAAAACAGGAGAACCCAGGGAAAAACCACCTGACCAACCGTAACCAGAACTTGGCTTTCCCACAAGTGACCTGAGCTAGGCTCAAACCATAGCAGTGAGAAACCTAATGGATTAAGAGTCAACTCTCCTGCCCACTAGGCTATGGGGCCCCACAACCAGGGGCGGATCCAGGATGATTTCTTGTGGGGGAGCGGGGTTCAATTAGATAAAATTACCATACTTACTCTATGTATTTGGACAGACAGACCTTAGCAGAATGCGGCATCTGATCAGGGTTTAAACTGTTTGCAACTCATTCAACAATTTTACACACACTCACAGGCAGTTAAATGGACTTGTTGAACAGGAGTATAATTTATCAAATGTATCCAACATTTCCCATAAAAATAAAATTTTGAGTCAATGGGGTGGGGTGTGTGTGTGTGTGTGTGTGTGTGTGTGTGTGTGTGTGTGTGTGTGTGTGTGTGTGTGTGTGTGTGTGTGTGTGTGTGTGTGTGTGTGTGTGTGTGTGTGTGTGTGTGTTGAACAGGAGTATAATTTATCAAATGTATCCAACATTTCCCATAAAAATAAAATTTTGAGTCAATGGGGTGGGGTGTGTGTGTGTGTGTGTGTGGGTCAACTGAACCTATACCCCCCCTGAAGCCTTTCTGAATCCACCCCTGAGAACTTTTTTATCAAAAAGAAAAAGCTGAGTAAACAGTCTCCCTTACAGAATCCACCATAACTGCAGTGTGCAACTAACATTATATACTTTAACCTGAAACCAGGGAAGCCAATTTTACCAAATTTTACCCTAAATATTCAGACAGACATGCTTGAGTAAAAAGTGTAGACCCATATCAAACTGCTAGGCAAGCAGTTTTATCAGCCTCTACACTGTTTGCCATTCAGTCATTACTATTTAGACACATCATCAAATAGTTAAAAGGACTTACTGAAATCTTTAGGATAAGTGTGGTAAGGTGCCTAAATGTTCACATAATTATGGTAGATCATATGTAACAAAGACCAGATTAGTCTGTGCATCTAAAGAGACTGAGATATTCACAGCTCTGCTACATTTATTCTACATCATTAACAATTGTAGTCTGGAGACCCCTAAAGAAGTAATTGGCAAACAGTGCAGACCCAGATTAGGTGCCACAGAATGTGGCGTTTGATCAGGGTCTCCACTATTAGCAAATAGTTCAACCATTTTTCTCTAGGTATTTCTAAATCACTTGGTCTGACATACCTAAAATCGAAATTAGACTCCTCTAATATATAGTGTTGTGGGGAGTCGATTCAGTCTGCAATAGGTTAAAACATTGTATTCTATAACTCCATATAAGGCACCTTTTTTCAACTAAAATATATTGATATTTTTCTTATTTTTCTTATTTCTCCATGAAAACATATGTTGTAGTACTCATAATTAGAAGTGCTTCACTGGGGATAAGAAAATTCTCCATGATAACATATGTTGTGGGTACTCATTAGAAGTGCCTCAGTGAGGCACTTCTAATGAGTACCCACAACATATGCTTTTATGGAAAAATAAGAAAAATATTTACCTGATACCCCTTTTACCTAGAGCTATGATATTCTGTGAACAAACAGGCACTACAGTCTGGACAGTCAGTCTCATTTGCATAAAGTATTTTAGTATACATTTTCCTGGGCCCTGGTACAAATACCTTATTCTTTTTCTTCTGTGATTCCAGCGATGATAATTCATCCTGCAAAACTTCACATCTTGTGAACAACTGTTGGTTACGAAATGTTAGACTGTCTACTTCCTGCTCAAACTTTCTTAAACACTGCTCTTTTTCTTTTACAACATCCTAAAAATACATTCATATATGAATTTCTTACTCTAGGTAACAGGGAATTTGTGTATTTGAGGCTGGTAAGATTTGCATATAAAACTATTATACAGGTATATGTACATGCATAGCTCCAGATAATATGGTTTTTTTTTAACTTAAAGGTTGATATTTTTTTCTATTTCTTCACAAAAATA
The DNA here is from genome assembly GCA_964016985.1 of Anodontia alba. NCBI lineage: Eukaryota > Metazoa > Mollusca > Bivalvia > Lucinida > Lucinidae > Anodontia > Anodontia alba. Next base: position 106,753,614 of record OZ024823.1, read on the forward strand.
CATGTATAAGTTATTATACTAATTAGAAATTGAGGTGCTTCCAATGAGTACCCATGACATGTTTTCGTGGCGAAATAAGAAAAATATTATAAGGGTACCAGTACTTCTCTTTTCTGCAGGTATGATATAAATCTTATTTTTCCAAGACAGCTTAGCATGGGGTCTGGATTCTCATCAGAATCCAGAGACAATTCTAATGAAGTCACAGGACACAGGATGTTCAGAGTACAAAAAATGTGTGTTGAATAAACAAATGATGATAAATCCAAAAGTAGCAAGGCCCTGCAACTTCTTTGAAGTTTGGGGCATAATTAGTATAGGACATACACTTTATAACACTACAGGGAGAGTACATGAAATGACGTTGTAAGTAGCATCATAATAAGTAAGGCTAGCTAATCAGAGCTGAAAAAATAATCAATTATCAGTCCTGCCATTGTAATCGATAATCAATTAGTAATCACTGAAGATTTGGTCATAATTTTACATGTCTGTCTGAGCATGATACTTACCCTATGTTATACTTTACTGTATGTATTTGGTCAGACAGGCCTGAGCAAACAGTGTAGACCCAGATGAGACACCGCAAAATGCAGTGTCTCATCAGGGTCTACACTGTTTGCCACCTATCCAGCTATTTTAGACACAACACTGGGTAGTAAATTGTACTTGTTCAAATTTTAGATTAAGTATGATAAGGAGCTGAGGTGTCTGAATATGGTTAAGTATAGGGTAAATACTGTAAAGTAACAGACAAAGAAATCAAATGATTGATTATTAGCAAATCTGTAATGATAATCATTTTTGTGGAAGTTATCAACTAATTCATTTATTATCCAATTAATTGTGCCAGCCTTAATAATAAAACTAATTCATATTTAGCTCCAGAGAAGAATAGTATTTAGAATATATATTACATATCTGAAGCTTTTTTTAGTAATTTCTGTGAGAAATATAACTTATAATTCCCAGGAGGCAGTATTTCCTTCAGAACGACATCACGCCATGCGGCAAGCATAGATGACGTAATGTTGCAAAACTTAATAACGTCATTTGAAAGAGGGTAAAACAGAATATGATAAGTAATATATAAGTTAATACATACTGAGTTTAAAATACAAGAAATATTTCCTTTGAGACTTGCAAATCTTATAAACAAACTCGTGCTATGCACTCATTTAAATGTTTATCGCATTTGCAAATCTCTTCGGAAATATTTCCTGTATTTTAAATTCATGGTGTATTAACCTCTATATATTTTTCCACTGAAACATGTCAAGCTGATACTCCTTGGAATTGCCTCAGTGAGGCAATTCCAATGAGTATCAGCTTGACATGTTTTAGTGCAAAAAAAAAAAATAAATAAATAAATTCTAATTATCATCACTATTATCACCTTATCTGAGGTGTGACTGTATAGAACTCATACAGACATCATTGCAGGCCTCGGTGGCTCAGTAGGATGCGCAGCCGACTGGTGATCAAGAGGTTGCAGGTGTGAACCCACCCCGGTCGGCAAATTTCTTTCATAAATATTTGATCATGAAATATTTTCTATGGTCATTCTCTCCCTTCCACTGATTCAAGAAGCGCGGTTGTCAGTTTCTGGCGAAAGAATGTGCACAATACTGGTTAACTGCTTAGAAGACTAAGCCTGCCCAGTAAAAGTGGTTAGGTAAACTGACTGTGCTCAACATGACCCCAATTAGTTGACTAGTCTGTAAAACCTCAACACAAACACAATTACTTAGGAACTAGGACTTGATCATAGCTCCAAAATAAGAGGGTATCGGTATAAATATTTTCTAAATATTCCACAAAAAAATGTACATACTCAGTAGAGACTTATTTTGAGGTGTGTTGAAAGTGTTATCTCCAAAACAGCACTTATGTATAAAGTACTATTAAAGCAAAATTGGTAGCAGATAACACTCATCTTTTTTTTTCATTACTTTTCAGAGAAAATAAGACAACATTTCATGTGAATCATCTGCTAGGCAATTCACAGTAAATGTCTTATTTTCTCTGAAAAATATTTAAACAAAATCATAACATCTACTGCAGTTATGATTTGCACTTTAAGGGTTAAAATGAGGCTCCAGTGTATTTTGAAACTGTAATCTTACCTTCAACTGATTGTGTGAAGACTGTTCATCCAGATAGGCTTTTTTCAACACTGGAATTTGAGACTTCAGCTAAGAAGAAAAGAAATAATAGTTTCCCCTTAGTATGACTAATTTAAATGTGTACCATAATAAGTACTGAGACAAACAGGCTCTACCAAACACAGTAGACCCAGATCAGATGCCGCAGAATGCATCAACAAGCAGTAAATATGGACTTGTTCAAATTAAATATGGACTTGTTCAAATCTTCCGACAAGTATGATAAGGAGCTAAGGAGTCCTAATACTTAGGGTAAATACAGTATAAGTATATTATACATGTATATGACAAAATATTTTACTCAACATTTATTACAACATTTGTCCAAATATATTGATACCTTAACTCCAGATCACAGTTATCCTAAAACTTAAAAACATCCATCTGACTACCTGGTAACGTCTAAATTATTGGTGGCATAATGGCAAACAGTGCAAATCTACATGTAGTTGTTTGCATAGGCTTCTCCGTTTGAATTCTTAGGTTGAATATGTACATGTAGCAGTGAAATACAGCAAATGAGTTAAATATTTTCAGTAATTCACAGAGTAATAATACGATATCAGTAACTAGTGATTTATTTCATAGCAGGATAACACTTTTTCTAGACTACTGCCTGCATTGTTGCATTTTTTTTTTTTTTGACAATAGTTGCCCACAAAAGTCATAAACCAAAATGACAAAGTATTTTTTCCCTGCACCATCCCTCTAAAATGTATTTTTTTTTTTTTTTTTTTTTTTTGCCTCCTTCTGTGGTTACTGCAGAGAGACAGAGGAGTTCAAATCCCTCATTTAATATGTCTCTAGATTATGGACAGTGCGGCCAAAAATTATAGATACAAATGTCAATGTTTATCTAAGTACCATTATCTCTTGATACTGAATCAATCAGTTCCTGTTTGTTAAATTGACTAATACTTGACCACTCATAATTGTCTGGTTTCTGGCCTTTTGGGGCACCAGTAACTGAACAGCTCAGCCCTGAACAAATTTGCTTACTCTACAGCAAACATAGCCATAATAAAGTTGGTCCATACCCGCTCTTTCTTTCTACCTTGGCTGCAGTCAGTGAACTGATTTTGGGCTAGAATTTAGATCAGTCCACCAGTACTTACTGATTTCAGCTTAAGAGCCGGCACTAACTGCACAGAACGTTACGGTTAAATAGAGCCAAGTCAATGATGGTGAGGGTTAGGTACATGCTTCATATAATATATAAATGATGGAGGATGAAGAACATTGAATGATGCTTAGTCCTACACAGGACTATTACAAATATTCATTTTACCCCTTAGCCATTGAACAGTGGAATGCCCTCCCTGAGAATGTTGTAACCTTACAGAGCCTTGAAGCATTCAAGGCTGAGATCTGTAAACTACAGCATTTTCGGCCTTAGATCGCTTAACCCAATAAATGCCAGATACTCCACATTAGCAAATCCAGACTCCCTATTCCAACTCAATATTCTCTACATAATGAAGTCTTAGTCAGTAGATTATAAGATAGTGCAAACTATCTAGGTGTCAATCTAATCAAGGATCATCCCTGGATTACTCATGTAAGTAACATCACTTCAACTGCATATAACCCTTGGCTTTGTCAAAAGAAATGTAAATATCACAAAACAGGCTGTCTGAGAGTTGGCTTACAAAACACTTGTCAGGCTGACCTCAGTTGGAATATGCTTCCACTGACTGGAGTCTGTCTGCCAAAGTAAACATTGATAAAATTGGGATGACGCACCCCAAAGTTAATACACCCTAAAAGCAGCCATTTTCTAAACAGGGGTAATAGTTAGAGAGATGATCAAATGCAACAAAAGACTGTTCTTCCAGTTCTGTAACATTTCAACAGATCAATGATGTTATTTTGGATTACTGAAATGATCATATTACTATATGACCTGCAGTCTTTTAAAAGGTATGAAAATTGATTTGCTGCTTCATTTCATGACTGTAAACCCAAAAGCATTTTATGTCCTTGCCTAAATGCATTAAAAACCCATGACTCCAGGATATTTAATGAATTTTTGGAATATCTGTCTAAGAAAATATGTTTTTACGTTTCATTGCTGAATTTGAATCATTGATTTTTCACAACAATATTGTAAAAATTTCAGACAAACTGAACAAGTACACTTGTTGAAAATATGCCTCCAAGATACATTCCCTACAGATTTCTGCATAATTTGCATTCATTTTTACTATTGGAAAATTTGAAACTATTTGATTTTTAAAAAAAAAAACCAATGACTAGAATAAAGCTTTTTGTGCATAGTTATGACAAATGGTTTGCATGAAATCAAGACAAAATTTTGCAAATTTACTTCTTCTGTGTAAAGCCCCAAGCAGAAAAGATTTCCTGAAAGATGTCGAAGGCACAGTTGGGGTAGATCAGTGGCAGGCAGATTAAAGTTTCTCCGTTTATGTATCTGTAACTGCTGGGTTTAAAGTCCTTTAAAACATGTAAATTCATGGCCGATATGCGAAAAAATAAGTCTCAAGCGGCCTACTTTACTGACTATTTTGTGACGAATTGTGGGAGGGGCAAGATCAATTGAGCAATTTTCGGAACGAATTTCCTCTACAATGTCATTCAAACAACAGTTGAAATTGACATTCTGAAATCATAAGATACTGGTATTATCAACGTTTGCATCTCAATTCATCTACACAGTCTCACTTTGGCATATTCAGCAGCTAATTTTTTGTATTTTTCGTCGGGACTCGACATCTTTTTTCCAAACCGGAAGTTCCTTCAAAAGTAACCGCATCGTGCCTTGAAGTACCCAAACTCACATCAAGGCACGATGTGGTTACTTTCACAAGTACCCAAACTCACATGTGTGAACAAGTTCTGCCAGTGTCTCGGGTGTTTGTCACCGCAGACACTTGGATTCAGTAGAGTGTATATATGGTCCGAATTTGATCTCTTAATTACTTTTTATCCTATAAGATTTGCAGTTTATATTACTGAACAACATACTAAGTAGGCTAAGTTTTTCCCCGTTTAAAACGCTTTTGAAAAAAAAAAAAAAAACGATATTTGCTGGAATTAAGGTAAAAAATGGGTATAGCCAATCCGCGTAATCAGCTTGATTTCGTGAAATCAATTTTTTGACGGTATCAATCTATAAATGTGCAATTTGCTAGGAAAATGCAATATATTTTTTACTATATGATTAAATATACTTTTAGTCGTGTTTGTGCAAAATTTCATTTTTTTCTGGTTTTGGAGGTTGATCTTGAACGAAAAAAAAAACAATGCAACTTATGTATTATTTTTGCTAAGTCCGAGTTACGCGAAATCAACTATCAATGGCGAAGTCAGCCTTGAAAGTTACAATCTAATGATAAAATAAAACTTATTTTTAATAAAAGATATTTATGATCAGCAAATAACTTTAGCAAACTTAATATTAAGGTTGGTTGTGAACGAGTTAAAATTGTGTACTGATTTTGTTAAAAACACATTTTTTTTCCTTCTTTGGCTAGACCCCACAACCCCTCCGCCCCTTCATGATCACCCCCAATATACAGTCCTGATAACACAGCTCACATCAAAGGCTTATCTTATTTAAGTGATTATGAAGCCATCATATGGACAAGTCTCCTTAGGTGGGGCCCTATAAGGGTTAATTCATGTAACTGAGCAGTATTCAATATGTTACATTAATTTTGCATTTAATTTCTTGATTTATATTGTAGCACTTCATTTATTTATGTTTTTTTATTTTTTATTTTTATTTTTTTTATTTTTTTTTTTTTTTTTTTTCGATAGTTTCTTTTTCCAAAATACAAAAGTGTTGTTTGTTTTTTTTCTTGCTTTGTAAATAAATACAAATAAACTGAAACAGAAATATAAAATAGAAAGTTTTATTTATTTATTTATTTATTTATTTATTTATTTATTTATTTATTTATTTATTTATTTATTTTCTAAAGTAAATAAGAACACTGCGCAATTATTTCATAGCTGTCTAAAAACTAAATATTTTAGCTTCAATCAAATTGAATCTGCAAATATTTTGTCTTGAGACTAATTATGAGAGTTCACTAGGAAAGAAGAACAAAGGAATGCTAAATAATATTTATTCATGAAATTAAAACATAATGGAATTATCAGAAAGTTTTCTTCAAGAGCCTATAAGATGTTTTTTCAAAGTATTGATATTTTTCTTATTTTTCCATGTCAGAAAGTTCTTAGACAACTTAGAATGTGTATTTTATGCTATAAAGCTTCTCTTTTTAAATAAATAAATAAATAAATAAATAAAATACTATCTAACTAATTTTCTGTATTTGATCCAAAGAAACTGATTAAGAGGGCATTTGATGATAAATTAGCATATAGGTTTAAATATCTGTATTTCTCCTTTAAACATGTTGTGGGTATTCATTAGAACTGCCTGGAAGAGGCAATTCTAATGAATAACAACCAGCTGTATTTTATTGAATAAACAGAAAAAAGCATCAAATTATCACCAATTTACCCACCTTACCTGTTTCTCTGTCTTCACCATAAACTTTGCTGATATCAAATCTAATTTCCCCTTATCAGGCCCCTACCTGTAAGGGTGGCCAAAGTCACCAAGAATTTCTTATCTAAATCTCCTTATGGTCATTAGGATGTTATGCAATCCAAAATGTGTCTTTAAGTTTGCGAATAGTGAAATCAATAAGCCTTGGCGAAATCAGCTTGAAAAGTTATTATTTGCTTTTTAACTAAAATGTCTTTTACATAAAAAGATACTTGGTGGAATACAAATGCATTATGCCATTATCATTCTTATTTTAAGTTAAATTCTAATAGTAAAAAATAAAAGTTGATTTCATGTTGAATGTTGATTTCACGAAACCAGCTTTATGTACGTTTTAAAAAGTGTGTATTAACCCATTTATGCCGAATGGACTCTCTTTTCTTTTACACATCGGACCGGTCCATTTCCAATATAAGGGGTGTCTGGATAGGCTTTGTTATTATCATGAAACGTAAAAATTTCTGAACTCAGTTAATGCAAACAGTGTAGACCCTGATCAGACGCTGCGTTCTATGGCGTCTGATTTGGGTCTACACTGTTTGCCTGTGTCCCTATTATGGGACGCCAGGCATAAATGGGTCAAATGGGTTAACAGCAATTGTTTTGTTTTGAATACTGAGGAAATGAAAAGTAAAATCGTAAAAAATTCTGAACTAAATGCAAAAAGTGTAAACCCTGATCAGACGCCGCGTTCCGTGGCATCTGATCTGGGTCTATACTGTTTGCCAGTGTCCCTTGTATGGGACGCCAGAACAATCGTTTTGTTTTGAATACTGAATAAATGAACAGTAAAATCGTAAAAAAAAAATCTGAACTTAATGCAAACAGTGTAGAGCCGGATCGGACGCCGAGTATTGTGGCGTCTGATCTTGGTTTACACTGTTTGCCAGTGTCCCTTTTATGTGATGCCAGAGCAATCGTTATGTTTTGAATACTGAGTAAAGGAAAAGTAAAATCGAGAAAAAAAATCTGAACTTTATGCGAACAATGTAGACCCTAATCAGACGCCGCCTTCTGTGGCGTCTGATCTGAGTCTACACTGTTTGCCAGTGTCCCTTTTATGGCACGCCAGGCGTAAATGGGTTAAGAGTAATCGTTTTGTTTTGAATACTGAGTAAATGAAAAGTAAAATTGATGTATTGTTGATGTATGTTTTTGGTTTGCTGAAGAACGTTATTCGTTTTTGTATATATATATATATATATATATATATATATATATATATATATATATATATATATATATATATATATATATATATATATATATATACTTGTTCTTGCCTTGTGTTATTTTATTCTTGTGTTTTTCACTCGTTTTAGCATTGCGATTACCTCGCTTGAGGAAGAGAGAGCTAATCTTAGTGTTTTTCGTAAGTTTGTTCGATTTGCGCTTGTTTGGTTTTGTCTGTTTCCTCTTCCTCTTGGTGTCTGGGAAGGGCTGCGGCTTGTGATTGTGGCACTTCCTGGACTTTTCTCTTACCTGTTTTGGGTCTGAAACAAGCTTCTTCGCATGTTTTATCAAACTATCGCTCTGCTGCTTTTAGCAGACAGTCCCATATAAGTACAAAACATGAGTAATTGCAGCAAATCTAAGCAGTCACCTAGTTTTGCGCTCGGGGTGTTGTTTATATCATCTTCTAGAACGTCGAAAAGGACGTAGATCTGTAAGTCAGCGTGTTGTACACCCGGTGGGATCCGAAAATCCCCCTTTCTGACGTTTGATCCCGCATTACTATGATAAAACTTTTAAAGCTGATTTCGCATGTGACAGTTTTTTTTTTCCTTTTATTTCATAGTTGTACAAAATAATATACATACATCATGGATATATGATAACAATTTTCTGACGTTAAGTTTGGATTTAAAACTTCACTACTTATACTATCGGTTTATACAGAAAGTGAATGAAACTTTTTTGAAACAAAAAAGACAATTGATTTTGCGGAGTGCGCATATACAAATTGCATCCGTTTTGTTCAAAATCAACTTCAAAATCGAAACAAGGAGACAAAATTTTGTACACTCTCGTATAAAGATGTAATGAAAAAAATAAAAAAAAAAAAAAAAGACAATTGATTTCGCGGAGTACGCATATACAGATTGCATCCGTTTTCTTCAAAGTCAACTTCAAAAACGAAACAAGGAAACGAAATTTTATACACTCTTGTATAAAGATGTATTCATTTATATAGTAGAAGGAAATTTTGACAATGTCAAAAATATTTGTTTTTGTAGACTGATTTCACCATTGATAGTTGATTTCACGTACCCGGCAAAATGGATACACAAATTGCATCTTTCGTTCAAAATCAAGTTAAAAATCTAAACAAAGGAAATGATGCTGATTACGCGGATTAGCTACACCGATAAAAAAGATCAAAAGCGTTTTTAGACTACAGGTATGTAGAACGTTGTTTTGTCGAAAATATGTGAAATATATCAAACGATCAAAATTACCCAAAACTCAGCAATTTTAGAAAATTCTCCTTTGGGACAAAGAGATAGACGTTTGTGTGTGTGTGTGTGTGTGTGTGTGTGTGTGTGTGTGCCAGGATAGTTTATGAAAAATGAATAATTATATTTTCTTGTAAGAGCCTTATTGTTAATTGAGATTTTTTTTTGTGCAGACGTGTGTCATTTTTCATACAAACAAGGTTTTTTTCATAATATTACTGTTACACATATTCTGAGTCTGCCATTTGAAAATGATTTTTATACTTCCTTTTAAGCCGTTTACCAAAATGCAATGGTTTTAATGTTTATCCAAAGCATATTTGAATGGGCAGGATTAATCGATGCGCAGAATTAACCTACATGGCTGTATTTTAGTGGGACGAAAATAATATTTAGTCCCACTAAAATTGATTTTCGTTCCATTAACCTAATATTCATTTCTAGAAGGACTTACAATAATTTTAGAGGAACTAACCAAGTTTTATGTAATGGGTGGTCATCATTTTAAACCACACTAAAGAACCAGTGTACGACAGGAACTCAGTGAGCGCACAGTCACGAAGTGAACGCGTAGTAAAAGTTCCAAAAATTTTGATCATGTTTATCAATCTGTCAGTATTTTTAGAGACATTAGATATTTTTCTTAATCTATATGTCAGTATACTGTTTGCAAGTGAGTATGCTCTCAGTGCATCGTGATAAACGCTTGTGATTATGGCTGTTGGGCACTTGAAACCTTTCTTTAATTTAATGTCCATGCTAAAAACCTTGAAAATGGCAGTTCTTTTTCTAAATTACCTTAAAACTAGCCATCTGTTTCCATGTTTGTTTATTCAGGACGCGACCTCGTCTTATTTGCTCTATATATATTTACTTATTTTCACGATTATCTTATGCTTCGTTTCTATTATATTCGGTACTTTTTGTTAGTGTACGCCGGAATTCAGGGATGGCGTAATGTGTAGCAGTGAACGTGACGGTTTGAACGAAGTGAACGTAGTTTACTCTAGATGCAGTGTACACAGTGAACGCAGTGCATTGTACCCAGTGAATGCGCAATACATGTCTGCTAAGTGCATGCGCAGCGCATATGTTGACCTTATTTCAAAGCCACTTGATTTACTTTTAAGATGTACCAATGTGTTAAATTGTAAATGATTAATAACTGTAAAAAAACGCCAGAAACGGCAGCTTTGCCACTAAACCATGATCGAATAACAATATGTGAAAGGGCATGTGATCCATTTATGCCCAGCGTCCCAAAAAAGGGGCATTTGCAAACAGTGTACACCCAGACAAAACGCTTCGTCTGATCAGGGTCTACACTGTTTGCATTAAATATAAATATAAAACATGGTTATAATAAAACTAACCAGACATCGCATATATCGTAAATGAACTTGTCCAAAGAATAGAGGTAGATGAGTATGCCACTCGGTACAAATGGGTTAATCTTGACCCAGTCAGCATTCTACGTAAATCTATATCGGGCCGTCATCGGCCCGTCAGGGTAGCTGACGGGCCGATGACGGCCCGATGTAGATTTACGTAAAATGCTAGCTGGGGAGAAAACAATTTCCATGCTTATCTCTAGAAAAATAAACGAGCCAAACGTGCATTCACCGTTTGTAACGAACAATATTACTAATTTTGAATTATCGACACACAAAAATGTGGAGCTTACTTCAATTGCCGTGTGGCGGCCGTAAAACGTCTCCCCGTACTTCACCATAGTGCAGAATATATTTCATTTCTTCTGGGATCATTGAACCCATTCTGGTTACTTTGAAAATTGAATACCGCTTAATCCAGCAAACACACAACGTCGCAAAAACGTCGTTTCAACGTCGCTGCAACGTCACGACGTTGTAACGACGTTGTTGCGACGTTGTGTGTTTGCTGGGAACCTGGTGCTAGGTGGCGTATACAGCCTCGCAAACTACGTAGCTGTATATGAAGAGACTTCTGCTGTGGTTTACTATTTCTGTCACTGTATCTCTTTGCATGTATGTCCTGGTGACTTTTTTTATTTTTGATAGCCGTTCGGTCAATTTTTGGTTTTGGCTTTCTGCTTGTAGTGTTTTGATCGTGGTGCTGTTACTTTAAGTGCGTCCTTCTTCCCCTTTGGTGTCTTCGACGGAAGGTGTTAGGTAGGTAATTGTATCGATTCCTGATCATTAATGCCTTCCTTTCTGTTTGAACTTTTGATCTTTTTAGTGATGACTGTTATTTAATTTTTCTTAGTTTCTAGAAGCGTCTTCAAATTTTGAAATATTGTCTGATATTGATCAATGAAGTACTCATGTATCTCTACTGTCAGGGAATCTGACACAGATCTTTATAACACGAAAGCCACTAGCGTGAAAAGCATGACAGATAATCTAAGAGACGTCTCAGGTGTCTGTATTTCTGTTTTTGCCTTTCCTCAACCTAATTGTTAAATATAACACCACTTACATGCCACTCATCAAATTAATATATTTGCGGAACTATAGCCACAGCTCGTCACGAAAACATCCCTATAATATATTGACCCCCTTAAACACCACTTTTATATAGTAAAACCTCGCCGAGGAGGTTCTAACGAGTACCTACAATCTATGTTTTGGGCAGAAATATGAAAATAGAGCTTTTTTTTATCTGAAAATTTTCAGTTTTTGGAGGTGAAATTTTCTATATATTTGAATAGGTGTGTTTTCGTAATGCCATGGTTTATAAGGAGAAGACCCATGTAAGCATATTTGTTTTCGTTCCTAACCTTTTTCATCTTCGTGTTGATTACATGTACGATAGTATGTTGTACAAAGAGTTTTTGAAATAAAATATGTTTAAACCAAGCGATTTAAACTGAGTCTCCGATTTTCGTTCTTTTGTGTGTGCTTTGTTCTAAAGGCAACAAACCTTGTGTTTTTTTTTTTTTGTTTTTTTTTTTTTTTTTTTTTTTTTCTTATTTCTCTACCGAGTGCACATTGGGCGCTCTAGTTGTTACTATTGTGTTGTGGTAATACATAAAAGAGATTACATCTACGAAGAGTTTGAAATTTAAACTTGAAAAAAAAAAAAAAAAAACATGGAGAAAATTAATTAAACCTTCACACGTCTCAATTAGCAGCGCAAATCTATATCGAATCGTTCTCGGCCAATAGATTTAAGCAGAATGCTAGCTGGGATCTCTTATTAGAATATAGCGATTCCGTATTGGGCAATTAACTGTAGTGATGAAAAAAAATAAGAAAAAAAGAAACTGGAGATGATACATAATGAAGCTGGTAGAATAATAACAGGAGTTATAAAATTGTGCAGTATTGCAAAACTTTTCTCTTATCTCAGATGGAACCCATTACAAGATAGGCGTAATAAACATAAATTAGTAACACGTGTAAGAAAAAAGTTCGTGTATCGACCCTCCAGATGATCCTCCAGTGTTCTTCCATATATGGACAAGATTTACTCTCGTTATCTCAAGCACTGATAACTCAAACTAGTACATACTTTGAACTAAATAAAGGGTAATACTGATTTAATTTGTTAAAAGTTCCTTAAATTTCAACTTTTTATTATTTCAAACTACTATTATCTCAAACTAAACGTTTATGCCCAATGATAATTTTGAAAATATTCATCTAATCAGAGCAAAAAACTACAGAGATATTAATATCCATTCTACAAGGAGAAGTCCTGATAACCTTTTAACAGGGACATATGTTTCATAACTTTAATATTTAAAATGATATCGCAAAAAATCAATTTTACACCTCGGACATTTTTCCGATCACTTCGTTCAATAAAGCGCGTTCACTTCGCACATACATCTTTAATCCATGTCCACTATTACAAACCTATAGCGCTCATCGATTTGGAACGGGCACTGACAAAAAATGCAGATATCTTTTGTACAACCTGACCATTTGGCATCATGCTTTCATAGGTTCAAGATGATGGCTAGTCGCAGTTACTGATGCATGATTATTTACGAAAGCACACGAAAGCACACTCAGAATATTGTAAATACCGATATTATTCTCGTAAGTGTGAAGAACGGCACGTAAACGTTAAAAACAACAACACCGCTAAGAAATGAAATTCTAATTTCGTTTTCATAACCTCAGAATCTATACAGAAATAGTAATGTACTATTTGGTTTCTCTTCTGACATAGTTAACTTAACTCATCTATTCACACATTAAGGCCAGAGTTTTTTTTTTTTTGTTGTTTTTGTTTATTTGTTGCTGTTTTTTTTTATCTTCAGGTTTAGAAAATTATAGTGTACAAAATTCCCCTTGTAGGGTGAGACGGGTTTAGAGCCGGGGCAACATGGCCAAGTCTATATGCAGTCATCTTATAGTCATCTGTTTTCATCTGAGATAAGACTAGTTTGAGGTTTGAAGTAAAAAGAGTCAAAATGTATGATCATTCAGCCAGGGGGAACAATAATACCGTTTACTTAATTTGACCTAAGCAGTAATTTGAGGTATCAGTGTTTGAGACAACGAGAGGCATGCCATTTTAATCAGTATCATGTCACCCCATCCCCACTAAAATGATAATACTAACGATGCAACAATACTTATATATATGAACATTCAGATCAAACGTGCACGTGTGGCAGACATGCATGACGATATGAAATGGGCCATGACGTGAAAAATCGTACCATTTGACATGTGCGCCAAACGAAGCCTCAAATCAGCCTGCGAAGCCGCGCAGTCTGATCAGTCTTCATTCTCCGCATGAAAAGTCTTTGCGTCCTTGGCTATCCAAAATGCGCCCAGTGACGATTCTGATCAGACTGTGTGAACGCGCAGGCTGATCTGAATCCGCTTGGCGCACCCAAGTAAGCATTCTTTATAAATCTATAGCGGGCCGTTATCGGCCCGTCAGCTACCCTGACGGGCCGATAACGGCCCGCTATAGATTCATAAAGAATGCCAGCTGGGACATGTCCGAAGTTACGTTTTCTCATGCCGTGGTTCAAAAATGGTTATCGCCACCAGAAAAGTGACTTCCACATTGTCTGAAATGTAGGTATACAGTTTCAAATCATCTTGTGCATCCGCACGATCTCGACAGGACCTCTCCTGATCAGTAACATGCCTATTCAAATATATTGAAAATTTCACCACCAAAATTGAAAATTTTCAGAGAAAAAATTCTGATAATTTTCATATTTCTGCTCAAAACATGCATTGTGGGTACTCGATAGAACCGCCTCAGCAAGGCGGTTCTAACAAGTGCCCACAATCTATGTTTTTGAGCAGAAATAAGAAAACTAATGTATAACCCTGTAAACCCCAGTTTTACTATATAAAAGTGGGGTTTAAGGGGGTCAACATTATATAAGTATATTTTCGTGATGTATAGTCTACAGAATCCAATGATTTTATGACTGGACAGGGGATAAGCAGGCTGGTCTGGTCCTTCGCTGTCCACTTTTTCGCGGCCGAAATCCCAGTAAGCATTTTTTTTATAAATCTATAGCGGGTAGCTGACGGGCCGATAACTGCCCGCTGTAGATTTATAAAGAATGCTAGCTGGGATCATACCAGACCGTGAATGTGATTGCTGACCTAGGACATCGCTGTTGGTATAACGTGTTTAGTTGTCTTTCTTCGCAATACTCATGCCCACTGACTGACCCTGGCTCCGCAATGTCAAAGCTAGCATTCACCTTAAAATTATATCTGACCATTATCGGGTCCGACAGAATTCCTGTAGGGCCAATAACGGTCCGATATAGATTACAGTAGACTGCTACCTTGGATATGTATCTTTGTTATAAAATATCTAAGGCTCACTTCAGACAAACAACATAGGCCCTGATCAGCCTGCGCGTATGTGGCGGTTGATCAAGCCTTCGCTGTTCTCATAAACACAAAAAACCTCTGTGTAGCCGGGTCTAGGTCTTTCTTGCTGCCATGTACTTTAGTGAAGAAATAATATTAAATAAATGTAGGTGATGACATACTATTAAAATTACCAAAGACAATTATGCATCAATACTGGTTCTTCCATTCGGAAACTTGTCTTTCGTTTTACCTGTCTTATACCAAAGCCGTTAACGAAACCTAATTTACCTAATTTATGCAGTATACAGGTATAAATTATGAAAAGAAAAGTAAAAAAAAATCTGACTCGTGTTCGTGTAAGACTGTGTTATGATTCTATAATGCAAAAAAAAATAAATAAATAAATAAATAAATAAAAATAAAAAAAAAATAAAATAAAATAAAGTACGTCTTTCTAAAAAAAAAAATACGTCTTTCAAACAATTCTATCTCATAAACAACTTGGTTGTGTTGTGTGTCCCGTCCTCTTAGAGTGTTGCGACTTTCACATTACATTCTGTCTGCAGAATGAGTGGCGTTTACATGTATTCGATTTAACCGATATTCACGGTTGTGCCGTCTTTAAATTTCTCAGTTCTGTACTGTATTTACCCTAAGAATTGGGACAGACATGCCTTGGCTAACTGTGTAGACCCAGACCAAATGCAGCAGTATCCAACCAGGTTTAGCTCTGCCTGACACTCACACAGCAGTTTTTAAACACACTACAGTCGAGCCCCAATGGCTCGAACAGCCTTGGGACCATGAAAATTAGTTCGAGATATGGGTTGTTTGAGCCACTGAGGGTTAATCATAGTGGCAGGTCAGAAAGCAAATGGCGATAATTTAGGGAACTCTTTTCGGTTTTCTACAATAATTGTATGTTGTGTGTACTCATTAGAATCGCCTCATCGAGGTAATTTCATGATAAAATAAAATTTCCCTTAGTATTTGTTTTCTTGAGCTATCGAAAGAATTTCGTAGGGACTCAAAAACGAGTTCGAATTAACCATGGTAAACGAGCCATCGGTGTTCGAGCTATTGAGGTTCGACTGTAACAGGTAATAGAATGGACGTGTTCAATCTTAAGACAATTTTGGTAAGGAGTTAAGGTGTCCATCATGATCATAAAGATTAACTAGAGTATGTTTAGTTTACATTGTGATAGCGATGACAGAAATATTTCCTTGTTAGTGAAGATCCTAGGGGAATGGACACACTTTCAGGGTAGATAACTTTATCAAATTATTTTTTTCTCTCTTCTGAAATGGGTCTACTCTAAAAGGAAAGAATTTGCTCCCACAGGGAGCAAATTCTTTCCTTTTAATGCCCCTTTTCGGATAGGGCTTGGTGTACAGTAAAGCAAACAGCAAGTTACAAAAGTTTTCTTCCTTGGCGGAAATGGTTATATATGAAATTCTAACAAGTGGGTCATGTTCCTTTAATCTGACTGTACATGATTCACTGTCCCACATATGTCCGAAGACGGTTTCGTATGGGGAGGCTCAATTAAGGGGAAACGGTACACTTTCAGGGGAGACAACGCTTTCAAAATGTTTAGTCCCCTTTCTTACAAAGGGTCTTCTCTAAAAGGAAAGGATTTGCTGCGCTTGGAAGTGAATTATTTCCTTTTAGAGTAGACCACTTTTTTCAGAATGGTTTGTTTATTTTGCAGTCACTAAAGTTGTCTCCCTTGCAAACAATGGCGGAAAATCTAACAAGTGTATCCAGGATATTTTCGCATGCTTTTAAAGATAAATGTTTGTATTTTCAATGTACCGCCTTTGCCCTAAATACTAGAACAATGCAAACCCTAATCAGACGCCGGTGTGGTTTGAACTATGTTCCCTGGCCTGTCTGTCCTAATAATTAGGGAAATACAGTATTCACTGAGTGAGCTATAGTCAATGATTCAGGCAGTGTAGATGTCACTGTTTGTTAAGGCCTGAGTGTCTTAAGTTGGCGGAGAAATATCCCGATGTAAAACATACCACAGATCCATATTAGAGGGTCTGGATGCGGGGTGGGGGTGGGGGGAAATCTCTAATCAATAAAAAAAATGACCAATTATTCTCTTTCTTTAAACTCTGGCATTCTTAAAAAAAACAGTTATTCTTTAAAATTTCGATGGCTTTAATGACATCTCGTATATATGTTTTTTTTTCTATATTCATGTATCATCAAACTATTGCAGTCTAACATATAACTATTTGTGTGTGTGGGGGGGGGGGGGGGGGGGAAGGGGGGGGGGGAGAGGGGAGGAGGCGGGGCAGTGGTAATGGGCTAAAAGTTTTTTTTTTTTTTTTTTTTTTTTTTTTTTTTTTTTTTTAACTTGAGATTTCACGGCATGCATGCATACCTTTGTAAATTTTTGATATCCAGAATGCTTGAGAAGCCATCAAACATAACTTTACACATTTAATTAAACCTTTACCTTAGTTTCTATATAATTCAAAGGAAAAAAAGCCACTAACTTTGTGCATTTAAACATGGATCTCTACTTAAAACAAAGCCTTTCTGCTTGGCACAGAGACTGTCACAGACTCTCTGTTTTGCACAACCAATACAGGGAATTTTAATTTGGCGATCACAGAAAATCTTAATGATTGTTTTAAATGGTGCTGACGGGGCGAGTCTGTGGGGCTTTGCACTTGCACCTCACCCCCGCCTACAAGCCAAATTATGCATTTTTGACAGTTCTCTCCAGCTCTGAAAACTTTAGAGCTTAATTGTCCCTGGCTGGTGGTGGGGTTGTATGTTTTTTTAGCTGGGGATAAATTTCATGTAACCCCTTTTCATGTATGCGTGTGTAGGAGGGGGGGGTAGTTTTAACTTAGGATTCATGTATACTCTTGTCAAGGGGTCCGGGGGTTTCTCCCCTGGAAAAAAATTTAAATTTCCAGAATGCAGAACACATCTAACACAATTTTATATCTTTTTTAGGCTTATTCTTGATATTCTTATTTCTCATTAATCAGTTTTCTTTATTATTTTTTGCTATTCTTTAAAAATTTTAGATTATTCTATATCTCAAGCTGCATTTTTACTCTAATCAGTATTTCTCATTCACATCTTACTATCGGTATTTTCCGCTGACAAGGCGTATTAACCCAACACAAGAACAACGCGTTCGTCTACACGGAGTGGATTGTTATGCTCCAGAAAGAAAAATGGATGGCAAAGTAACAAATAGAACATAAAAATCTTGTCAAACGCAGTGAATTCAAGCTTCGTTCAATAATTAATTCAACCATCACATTGACTGCACTGAAAAACTACGACACAGTTCCCAAAGCGGCTTATTACCGAGTTTCGTACTCACGGTCGCAGTACCGTCTTAACCAGGTGTTTATCTATTTTTAGACACGGACAGGAGGGGCGGGATAACCCTGATGGAGTTTCCGTTCATCATGGAAATCCTGGTTTCATGTAGCATGTCGTGATGTCAACAGCGATAAATAAGAGGGGTTCTCAGCTGTTTGCATTCATTCTCATCGTTACATTCAGGAATAAGAATTGGTTTTTGACTGTCTCATGCATGGCTCATATAATAAAAGTAAGTAAATATTATTTCGTTAATTTTACAACATATAGCCAGCGGTATACACGTACAGTCAGCGCTATAAATGACGCCCCGAAACACACGCAGTGGCTAGCCAGAGCAGAATTATTTTTAAGCACATAAAACAAATAAAAAAAAAATATAAAAAAAATCTTCCTCTGGTATCGTTTTCAAAATAGGGGCTAGATTTTGTTAGGAACCTTCTGTTTATCGTAAATACCTTTTCCTTGTGCACGTTTCTGTGAAGGGGAACACTTATAGGTAAGGTAACTCTGTCAAAGTTACTTTTGTCTCCTGAAATGACAATAATAAATTATTATTATTATTATTATTATTATTATTATTATTGTCGCACCTGCGTTAACACGCAGTTGCGATATAGGCGTGCCGTGACCCGTCCGTTCGTCCGTTTGTCCGTTCGTCAACAATTGACTTGTGAGCGCAACTCCTCCTACAGTTTTTGGCCAATCATTTTGGAACTTCACAGATGTTTTGGCCATAACGTGTAGATATGCATACTGTTCGCTCATAATTCTCAGATTTTTTTTTTTTTTTTTTTCAACTTTTTCCGCTTTGTTAACTTAGTCAGTTTTTACCTAAAACCCTTATAGTCAGTGGGCGTCTCGTGAGCGCAACTCCTCCTACAGTTTTTGGCCAATCATTTTGAAACTTCACAGATGTTTTGGCCATGGTTTGTAGATGTGCATATTGTTTGCTCATAATTCTCAGATTTTTTTTTCAACTTTTTTCGCTTTGTTAACAGTCAGTTTTTACCTAAAACCCTTATAGTCAGCGGGTGTCTCGTGAGCGCAACTCCTCCTTCAGTTTTTGGCCAATCATTTTGAAACTTCACAGATGTTTTGGCCATGGTGTGTAGATGTGCATATTGTTTGCTCATAATTTTCTCAGATTTTTTTTTTTCAACTTTTTCCGCTTTGTTAACTTAGTCAGTTTTTACCTAAAACCCTTATAGTCAGCGGGTGTCTCGTGAGCGCAACTCCTCCTGCAGTTTTAGGCCAATAGTTTTGAAACTTTACAGATGATTAGGTCAGGGTCTGAAGATTTGCATATTGTTTGCACATAAATCTCAGATTTTTTTTTCACCGTTTTCCGCTTTGTTAACTTAGTCAGTTTTTACCTAAAACCCTTATAGTCAGTGGGTGTTTCGTGAGCGCAACTCCTCCTGCAGTTTTAGGCCAATAGTTTTGAAACTTCACAGATGATTAGGTCATGGTCTGAAGATGTGCATATTGTTTGCACATAAATCTCAGATTCATTTCAGCAGAGTTAGGGGCCCTTGATTTATGCCCAAAATTGGTTTCCGCTCAATATCTTGTGAAAGAATTGATGGATTAGGATCATATTTTGCATACATATTGTTGTTAACAATACCTAGCTTGGGATTGTCACATGACATTTTTCGTCAATTTTCTACTTTGTCCGTTTTTTCTTACAAACTAACCCATCAATTTCTTGAATACTGCAAAATAGATTTTTTTCAATACAAATAGGAACTTGTATGACTTAATCCCCGCAGGTGCGACATCGCTTTCCGCGGATTTCTTGTATTCACTATTATTATTATTATTATTATTATTATTATTATTATTATTATTATAAGCAATTTTGTTCAATCGCAGAAGAAACTTCATGTCACTTTGTATCTATAACGTTTCCTTTTAGAAAAAAAATAAATAAATAAAAATAAATAAATAAATAAATAAATAAATCCCTGATAAATAACAAATTGTGAAGCATGAAACGTAGGCCCAGTGTTTCAAGCTTTGACAATTTACATGTACACGTATTTCTTGACATTACACAAATACACAGAATATGCATTAAGCCCCGTTTATATGCATTAAGTTTACCCCTAGGGGTAAATATTACCCCTAGGGGTAAATATTTGCCCCACCTTGTCAAATACCCCTATGGGTAAACGGTTGCGTTTATATGTTTTTTAGGAAGAAGGGGCAAATAATTTTCTTTTTATTTAAAAGCCTATCTGTCTGTAATAGCAGCATTGTTTCTTTAACCTTAACCACTCTCTGAGAATGTTTAGCAGATGACAAATTGATGATATTTTTCTTAGTTCCCAGAGATCTGGATTGGACATTTCATGCGAATTGTCTCCATTGGAGACAATCGGCATAAGATATCAAATCCTGTATCCTGTGAAAAATAACAAAAAAATCAAAATGTCGTCTGCTGAAAATTTTACCCAGGTGCTTAATGTTAATTAACCCTTGTCCTGCTGAATAAATAAACATGCCACACCACTTCTTATTTTCAGCCAATCAGATAACTTGATCCAGTTTGTTGATACAAATTCATATACTTAATGGCAAATAGTGCAGATCCAGATCAGTTGGCTTCTTCAGAAGCCAACTGATCTGGATCTGCACTGTTTGCAAAGGCAGGGTATATCCGGGTTCAGCAGGACAAGGGTTAATCTACATTATCAAAAATGAATTATATGAGAAAGCTTCAGAGGCAATTTGCTGCAATAGGTAGGGAAAAGAAAGTTTTGGTGAAAGAAAAAGTATTATTTGGTGGTCAGTAATATAATAATCCCTACTTTACTTCTGTAAACAAAGCAATTATGCTACCATATTGTACATGCACTGATGGGGGTGGTTGGGTGAGGCGAAGGTGTCCTGTAGCTTTTGTCACTGCTCCCATTCCTCCTTCATCTTCTCTAATACACATTAACCTCTTTATAACACGGTTCGTTATAACACGGTTTTCGATATAACACGGTTCAAAGATGGATCCCAAAAATGTATAGATTATATTAAAAAATGACCATAAATGGTCATTTTTCAATATAATCTATACATTTTTATTTGGATATAACACTGTTGTTTAATTAACACAGGTTATGCTATGGACCCCAACAGTAGTATTATAAAGAGGTTGTGGTGTATTTCTTCGATCTCTTTTCTCCCTTTAATTATTTGACATCACTTTTTATAATTTAGGTCAGACTGTATTAAAATGTTGAATGTTAATTGACATAGGACCTGAAACTGGGACTAACAGGGAACTCCGTTCTGGTAAAAAGCCCATAGATCTGCACAGTCTGGTCAGGATATTTCCTACTTACAGATGGGATTCTACATATAAAGATAAACTAATTCACAGGTCATTGGTAATGGTTGTCCATTATCATTGCAATCCACTTGCAGTGCTAGTGATTGTCACATACTGACCTGTTGAAATGCCATGTGTAAGTACCTACGACCATAATCAGACTGTGCAGAGGTAGTTGTACAGTCTGATCTGGTACTATTTTTTTTATATCTGGCATTTCTGTAGCCTGGTAATTTTTGTTTAGTCATTAACCTTTACCACTCTCTGGCTCTCTGGGCTAAATTAACAGATGCCAAATTGGTAGTATTTCCCTGTTTTATTTTTTTTTTTTCAGAAAATAAGGGATGACACCATTTTCATGAAATGTCAAAGCCTATTTTCTGGTAATAATAAGAAAAGATTTCAAGTTGTTGTCTGCTAAAAAAATTACCCTCCACGATAAGCGTTAAGAAATAGTAATTAGTTTTAGTCATCAAATTGGTTAAAAATACCTACTGTGAAAACTTTCCTGATGTTATTATTTAATTATAGATCAGCACAAGAGTGTGCTACTTGATCAGCACCATAGTATTAAAATATAAAGCAAATTAGCCTTGAATCAGTATCCTAACTGCTAGCATAACAGTATTCTTGTCAAACAACTCACTTCTGACCACAACTTGCAAATATAAATTGGCACAAGTATACCTGCAGACATCAAGTAAATAAACAAATATAATTTATGCAAAATAAACATTGTATACATGTATTTTGAGGCATTCCAAACATATTTACAAAATTTACCCCTATGGGTAAATTAGAAATTGTGTTTACATGACGAAATTTACCCCTAGGGGTAAAATACCCCTAGGGGCAAATATATTTGCCCCTACCCTTGAGCTGGGGTATTTTACCCACGTGGGTAAATTTTGCCCCTAGGGGCAAATGCGTTTACATGACAAGTTTACCCCTAGGGGTAAATTTGCCCCTAGGGGCAAACTTATGCATATAAACGGGGCATTAGTCTCCAGGGTACCACCCCGAACCGGGCGATTTATCGAAATCTCGGCAAGCCTCGTCCCTGGTTGAAATTCCTACCCCTCGGGTTAGGTTTCCTTGTCCTGCATGGACACTCATGACGAATTATTGTAATCTTTTGTTTATTGTAAGAGTCCTTCTGTGGAGTGAAAATCTTTGCATGTTACATTTATTGTTACGCGTCCATACCGTTCATTTTATTTTTCACGTGAAATTAAATCTTTTTCATATGAAACCATTTTGACCTAAATGGGGATGATATAAACTGAGTCTTTCTTACTATGGACACCACTCTGTCTTTGGAACATAGGTGTACTTTTCATAACAAATACCGAAATGTCCATACCGTTACTTTTTACGTTTTTACTCAGGTGTGTATAACGTGCAGACATTTTCATGTTTATTTTCTTGAATATGCATTTCGTTGCAAATCCTTGCTTAGGTTATAGTTTCCTGTGGATTGCTTGGAAGTCAGGTAACATAATATGCCAAAGTTATGTTTGATCAACGGGTTTATCATCAGTGTTTTTCGCATTTAATATCAATTCAGGGGTACCCATACCGTTTGTAACTGTGTTCATATTATGTTTTTGGATCAATAGTTTTGTTGCCAGTGTAAGATATGACCTGAAGCCCTTATCCACTGAAATGGAGTAAAAGGGTCTCAGACATATACGTTTAACCTGCCAAAATGCCATCTTGGTTACTGTATTTTTACCGTTACGGTTGTCATATACCGTTACAACTGGTTCTGTTAAAAATGAAAATAAAAATGAATTATTTCAAACAGAAATATTTTCTCGTAGGTTTCCTTTCATGACTAAACAGAAGTGTACATAATGACATGTTGACCACAGCAAGTATGTCTTTACAAAACACCGCTTTTGATAGTCACAGAAAAATTTTGTCTAAATTTTACTATTTTTATAATTGTCTATACCGTTCATGCACTTTTATGTACTAAAAGTGAAGTAAGAAACATTTCTTTCGACATTTAATAAGTATATAAATTTCTCTGCATAAGCATTTTATATACTTATTCAGCATAAATACAGCTTGAATCCAGAACGTCAAAGCTTAGGTCAAGGACTACCCCGTTTGTTTGTGTTGAGGTTTTACGGCCCAGTCAACCCGATGGGGTCATGTCGAGCGCGGTCAGTTTACCTAACCACACGTTTACTGGGCAGGCTTAGTCATCAGTATTGTGCACATTCTTTCGCCAGAAACTGACAACTGCCAACAATATTTCATGATCAATCTCCATGAAAGAATGTTGCCGACCTCGGCGGGGATTGAACCCGCGACCTCCTGGTCTCCAGTCGGACGGCGCATCCAACTGAGCCACCGAGGCCGGCAAAGGACTACCCCGTAATGGGATTGGACATTTTAACGTTACGGGGCATTTCCGGTTGCTATGGAACCCTAGTTTGTTTTCGTTTGTGTTGCGGTTTACGGCACAGTCAACCGAATGGGTAATGTCGAGCGCTGTCAGTTTACCTAACCACACATATACTGGACAGACTTAGTCCTCTAAGCGATTAACCAGTATTGTGCATATTCTTTCGCCAGAAACTGACAGATATATCCTTCTTGAATCAGCGGTAGGGAGAGAATGACGTCCGTAGAAAATATTTCATGACCAATCCCCACGAAAGAATGTTGCCGACCCGGCGAACCTCCTGATCACCAGTCTGTATTAGAAATAGTGTCCTTTAAGTGTCATATTTTACACAGCAAAGTTCGAAACAAACAAGTTGATTTTAGCCAGTAATATATGTCAAGAAGTCCCGTAATTAAATATTTCACCCATAAACGTCATGTGCCCGCTGGGTAGGTATAAGAGCCATTCAGGGTATATTGATATGTTTTGTACCAGAAGATAGCTTTTTTGGTATAGGCCTGCTTATATAGATCGCGTGGACGAGGTGATTCTAACAAATATTTAAAGCATGTTTTGGTGAGAAAAAAGAACACAGCCAAAAATGAGGTACCGTATTCACCACATGCATTTAGACAGGCACGCCTTAGGATACCATGTAGACTTAGATCAGACGGTGTAGAACGCGGCATCTGATCAGGTTATGTACTGTATCCAATGGTTATAGACATCGATCCCAGCTAGCAATCTTTATAAATTTACAGCGGGCCATTCTCGGCCCGTCAGCTACCCTGACGGGCCGATAACAGCCCGCTGTAGATTTATAAAAAAAATGCTTACTGGGATATCAAAAAACAATAAAGTGGACTTATGCGAATTATAGGACAAGTATGGTAATGAGTTATAAGCTCTCAGAATACTTAGTTTATTTTAGATCTGAATATAAAGTTTTGTACAAAATTATGGGCACTATCTGTAAGTAAACTCTTCTAAATACTTCCGCACTAATATCTGAACTTTTTTTTTATCTTACTAGGGTCATATAAAAACTTGTTACAACCTGTGACATAGTGACTTCTGGTTTCAATTTTCTATTTGACGTAAATTAATGCAGCTGGGAACCAGAAGCCTCAGGTCACCGGATAAGGTTATATTTTGATCTGTAGTATAGCTTTTGTACCGCCGTCCGACTGGAGACCAGGAGGTCGCGGGTTCAACCCCCGCCGAGGTCGGCAACATTGTTTCGTGGAGATTGATCATGAAATATTTTCTACGGTCATTCTCCCCCTTCCGCTGATACAAGAAGGGCAGTTGTCAGTTTCTGGCGAAAGAATGTGCACAATACTGGTTAACCGCTTAGAGGACTAAGCCTGCCCAGTAAACGTGTGGTTAGGTAAACTGACCGCGCTCGACATGACCCCATTGGGTTGACTGGGCCGTAAAACCTCAACACAAACAAACAAACAACCGAAATTCACACCAATGACCGGATTTTCACGCAATTTTGTATAGACCATTTGCTGACTGTGCTGAATTATCCGAAATAAAACTTAACCCAGTTTAGACTGAATAAACTCCCACACCCTATATTGGTCAGTGTTTTCTCGAAATAACAAAACAAAAGAAAAAAAAAAACTATGCATTAGTTGATCTCACATACTTTTAACTGTTTAGTGCCGCATGCGTTCGTTTTTTTTTTTTTTTTTTTGTTTTTTTTTAGATTTTCAGCAAAACCGCGCATGTATTTATGTATTTTATAGCAAGTCGGCATTTTGAAAAAAAAGACTATTTTCTTGTCCAAGGGCATGCTGCGTACACTATTAGGGTGTATTAAGTATTGTTCGCAGCGACAAAATTTCTTTGCTGAAAAGAAGATTTGTTAAAGAGAGAGAGAGAGAGAGAGAGAGAGAGAGAGAGAGAGAGAGAGAGAGAGAGAGGTTCTCATCGTATATATGTGAACAGCTAATTAACCAACCCATATAAGCCTGGCATCCCTTTAGTAGGACATATGCAAACAGTGCAGACCTAGATCTGACGCCGCATTATCAAGGTCTCCACTGTTTGCTTACAGGAATTTCAATGAGAAACATAAATGAAAAAATTACACCGACATTCCTTTAATGACAAATGGGCTCAGGATAAGGATGGGAAAGTCCATTAACCTTATTTGGGTTAATGTCCAGAGCAGCCTACGATCTGTTTGATTAGGGCTTTTCTTGTTCATCAATAAATTCTACAATATCCGATGATTCTGTAAACCGACAAAGAAGCTCCTGGTCAGGCTGCTCATTTGTACCCTTATCCATAACATAGCTCTAGATAGGAGAAATATCCAGAAATTCGTTCATTACGAAAACACGCCTATTCAAATATATTGAAAATTTCACCACCAAAAACTGAAAGTTTTCAGATAAAAATTCTGATATTTTTCATATTTCTGCTCAAAACATGGATTGTGGGTACTCGTTAGAACTGCTACGCCGAGGCGGTTCTAACGAGTACCCACAAGCTATGTTTTTGAGCAGAAATAAGAAAAATAATGTATACCCCTGTAAACCCCAGATTTACTATATAAAAATGGGGTTTAAGGGGGTCAAAATTATATAGGTATGCTTTCGTGATGCCTTATTTCCCCACGAACACATATGTTGTGGGTATTCATTAGAAGTGCCTCGGATGGGTGTTTCTAATGAATACCATAACATATGCTTATGTTGACAAATATGAACAGGAGGTCCACTGGCCATTGCTCGCTCACTTAAAAACAGCCATTGCAGATATGCAGATGTTATGCAACATTATTTTTAATCTTGTCATTGCAACTAATGCAAAGATTATCATTTGAGAAGCTGTTGGTTTTGAAGAAGCAGAATGTGTTTTTTTATTAATATTTTTTTTTTATTATACATGGGTATGACAGTCAGAGGAACATGACAATTTGAACAAACTCTCTATCCCATTTCAGCTGTTGGATCGACATGAAACTTGGTTGAAATTGGCCGACTTATTTCTGAAGGGAAGTTGTTTAACAATATCATGATTTTATACATGAATAGAGCAAAGGAGCAGGGGAAGATAACCCTCGCAGAATAAACTTTTGATTGTAACTTAAAGCTTTTGCTACTTAAGTCATTTATTGTAAGTTTTAGATACTTCAGCTAGTTTTGTCTATGTGTGTTCATTGTACTCAAGGGTTATTCATTTTATTATCTATTTATCTTCTCCAGAACGCAGGAACTTGCCAAGCTCTCATCTTCATTGAATAAAGAAATGATGGGAGAAGAGGTATTTCAAGTACATTTTGCCATTCTCTCCCATGCTACACGTCCTGTATATCTTTACAAGACCAGAAAAGAGCCAGAATCAACAGGGTCTTCTTTCTCTGTGGTGTGCAGGAAAGTCTTCTTTCCCTGTTGGTGTGCAAAAGGTTTTTTCCCAGCTTGTGCTTTACAGGGCTTCTTTTCCTGCTGGTGCTTTACGAATTTCCTACTTTAAAAGTTTGCTATGGCAAACAAACAAAAATGGCCATTGGTCATAGAATACATAAACTGGGTAGACAATCATCAAATGATCATAACTGCCAAATATGGTTCACATCACTTCACGTGTTATGGAGAAAACGCAATTTAACCCTTTTCCCATAATAAATCTGTGGCTTTCAATTGTCATAGCAACCAAACAAAAATGCAGATCACCACAATTTTAGCTATTTTTAAATCCCCATACCCAAGCAACATTCCTACCTTATTGGGGACAATTCGCTTCAGCGGCTTTAGAGGAATTGTCATTTTAAAGTTTTAACGGACGGGTAGACGGACGGATGGCAGACAAAAAGTGATCACCGCTAAAATGTCAGTTCCCTTTTGGTTGAAAAAAAGCGTATTATCAGGATATGCACAACCCTAAAATTCCCAGGGCATTGTTCTAGAACAGGTCGATTGTCAGTGCCACAATTTTACAAAGATGTTACTAAAGCTTCAGATGAGGCGTTTTTTTTTTTTTTTTGTTTTTTTGTTTGTTTTTTTTTTTTCATTATAGGGATCCAACATGGTTTTGCATGCGTTAACATTCGCCAGATCCCGTGGAAGGTGTTGAAAACCGAGATAGGAGGCCGCGGTTTTCAACACCTCCCAAGGGACCTGGCGAATGTTAATGCATTGAAAAACCATGTTCGATCGCTATTATTGCATAAAAACTGAAAACATTTGTTATACGTTATTTCTTGCACCATTTTTGTCCGCCTTTTCACCGATGTCTCGCGAACGCAATTTCCACTGACTATGCTCGTTCTAGGGCCCGGCAGTACACATCTCGTAACAGCAGCAAATCTGTGGTCCCGGTACGATCATATTGAAAGTTGCGTAGCCGTGCATTAAGAGCCCGCGAATTGCCTTGTTAATACACGGCTTTTCGCCGGTTAATGCACGGCTGTTAATAACATGCGACACTGCTTTTTTATGCAATAATGAAGTTTCAATATTATTGTTTTATTTCTCCATGAAAACATATGCTATGATACTCATTAAAAGCGCCTCGTCGAGGCGCTTTTAATGAGCACCATAGCATATGTTTTCATGGAGAAATAAGAGAATTATATATCTGGATACCTTTCTTACCTGGAGCTTTGTATGTTTCCACAATGACAGCCTTTCGGAACGACCAATCGGAAGTAGATTAAGGGGAAAAGATATAATTT
This sequence comes from Anodontia alba, assembly GCA_964016985.1. Classification (NCBI taxonomy): domain Eukaryota; kingdom Metazoa; phylum Mollusca; class Bivalvia; order Lucinida; family Lucinidae; genus Anodontia; species Anodontia alba. The sequence continues at coordinate 106,782,346 of OZ024823.1, forward strand.
CAGGGGAGGCAACGCTGCCAGAACTGTTTTGGCCTCCCTTCTGAAAAGGGACCTATCCACGTATTATCGATTTTGGCCAAAATAACGCAAAATGTGGCGTCTGTTCTTGGTCTGCGCTGTTGGCCAATTAATCTTTGCGGGTATCTCCAGGCTAAAGTGGGGGTAATAAGTAATAAAAATATCCTATTGCTGACATGTTCCGTTCAGTTTTATCAAATTTGTTTCAGGATCCACTTTTTCCACCTTTCTCAGAAAAGACAGCGGCGCAGTTTCCAGCCCGAAAGGAAGTACCATTGCTTGACAACGCCTCCTATATTCTGTATAAGGAAGCATGTGCTAGACTTGTGTCCGACTGGCTTAATGGTAAAGTAGGTGAGGGTGCTCCGACTGAAGATTGGGAGAAACAACTGATTGCAGAGGTCATTGATCAAACTCGTCGGCAGGTAGGGTCCGATGACAAAGATCAGTCATTGGCAAGCGACAAATCCCGAGAACAGCAAGTTGCAAGAATTTATCAGGAGCTTGTTGAACGCAAAGCATTGACGCATCTACGTACTGCTACTTCGCATAGAAAATGGATACGTCTAAGCCTCGAATTCTGCCAAATAGCTGGCGCGTCTTTCTCTGGCGACATGGTGGCTCTAATCCGAAGACATGATCTCAGTAAGTACACTCCAGAAGAGGTGCTTGGGTATGCAGTGATGTTTGGCGACGGACAAGTAAACTGGAAGCCACTGGAAATTGAGACAGAAAAGAATGAATGGAATTTAGCACTTGAGCATCACTATGTATTCAACCCACATCATCCCGAATACTTCTATCCAAAACAAGATGATGGACAGAGAGAGAAGTTTTCTATTATGGAGGCAGATTCGAATGGGAAGTTATACTTAGAAGAAAGTCTAATCGATATGTTGGCCTCCAGGGGAGAAAGAAATCTAAAGGATGATCCAACAATATCCCTGAAAAAATGGATGGATATCGCTGACGTATACATGAAGAGATACTCTGAAGAGGACAAGACTTACGTAATCAGTTTATTAAAGGAGTGGAATGGAAAAGGCGAGGTGTTTGTTGCAGATTCAGCAAATGCTGATCGACTGAATAAGCTTTTTGGAAGAGCGGTTGTGGCTTAACTAATCAAGAACTCTGAAGCTAGGTCTGTACATCGTCGTATTTACCCGACGTATTCGGACACTTCAACTCCTTACCGTAATTGTTCTAAAATTTGAACACGTACAATTTACTACACGATGCTTTGTCTAAAAAATGCTGGAGTGACAGTGTAAACCCTGATGAGACGCCACGTTCTGCGGAGTCTCATCTGGGTCTGCACTGTTTGCTCAGGCATGTCTGTCTGAATACATACGGTAAATGCTTTCTGTGCCATGGCTAGTCTAATCTGATTTATCCGAGATCTAGTCACTTACGGTTGTGTCAGTATTCCTCCGAGTAGAAACTGCAAGTTTGTCGTAAATGTAGTTTATACTTGACTGCTGCGTGTTTTTATATAAAAATGAATAAATAAAGGACTATTTGTGTTGAAAGTTCAACCGTTGACCGATTGTGGGGATCGAAGAGAAAGCAGATAAGAACAAACACGTGATGCATATATTCCATTGTAAAATATTTCCCATATATATTGTGCATGCACAGGCCATGAATTTCCTTCTATATGAGTTTTTTATTTGTTGTCCTTTTCTCAGGGTTGTGATATACCTACATCGATTGGCTAATATTTGGTGGTAAAGCCGCATGTTCTCATGTAAAATGCTGGTTATACTCAACATCTTTTCTGCTAGCAGTGTTGGGGTGATTACGTTTTGTAGTTTGTCTGTATGTTTTGGTTTCTGTTTGGTAAATGAATGGACACACTTTCAATACGGGCATTGTTTAATGCCAAATAATATTGCTGACAGTTCTGCTTTCAGTACAAAATATTTTCCTCTGTGTGTGTGTGTGTGTGTTTAAATTAGAGTTGTAATCTGTTGGCCATTGCCATTAATTTCATACACTAGTTTTTCTGCCAAACTGGTAGACACAAACTCGAAGCAACGCGATTAGGTCCTGCACTGTTTGCTGCCAAATATTTTTTAAACGAATACACAAAAAGATATTTAGGCAAAATCTATACGGACTTAAGTATTCTAAATTTTAGAACACTTAAGAGTATATTTTAATGTTTGATCATGCTGTTAACCATGTTGTATATTTTCATAAATCTAAGTGAACTTGTATTGGACAACCATAAATTTAATGCAATGCATTACAAATCTTTGGTTAAATTTTTCTATGGATTAGCACATTGCACTTTTAAACATATCATGGATATATCTGTGATAGTTTATTTCAAATTCCATGACTGTTTATTTTGTTGACATTTTCTTTCATAATTTAGTATTTTTTCATTAATACTTTTTGTAACAAGTTAGCTTGAAGGGGAATTGGTACACTTTCAGGAGAAGTAACCCTGTCAAAATTATTTTACCTCCCTTAGTAAATGGGTCTACTCTAAAAGGGAGCAAATTCTTGCCTTTTAGAGTAGACCCCTTTTCAGAAGGGGGTTGGTGTGTAGTAAAGCAAACAGGAAGTCACAAAAGTTGTCTCCCCTGTGAAATAAAAAAAAGTGGAAAACTACCAAGTGTACCCAGTCCTTTTAAATAGTATAATAATTTTCTATTGCCACTTTTTGTGTATAATCATGTTGAGTAATTTTTGGTGAAAAAAGTAGTTATAATTTATTTATTATAATTATTATTATTTATCTACTTTTGCTAGTTGCAGCTCAAAGCCGATACCAAAAAATCTCAAAATGATCTCAGAGTAGCCTTTTGTGCTGCAAATATACCTTTCCTCAGGAAAATTCAGAATGGCTTATATCTTGCACAGGAAGAGTTTTTCACAATTAACCCTTAAAGAGCTGAGCAAGTATGCAGCAGATGATTTTTTTATATATATTTATTTTTCACAGAAAATAAGACTTCTTTTTCATGTGAATCATCTGCCTAGCAGAGGATTCACAGGAAATGTCTCTTAATTACTCTGTAAAATATGAAAATCAAAATGTCAGATGCTGCAGTCATGATTGGCACTTCTATAAGTGTTAAATAAGCTCTTGAAGCTCTTTTTCAATTTACTTATCCGCAAACAAACAGCTATTCATTTTCTCAGGATGTTGCCTGTTAGCATTTTTTTTCTTACAGATTCTGAACTGTTTTGCCTCCCTTCTAGAAAGAGATCTGCTCTAAATGAAAAGGATTTGCTCCTAAGGGGAGCTTTCTGTCCTTTTAGACTCTTTGTCAAATTGAGTTGCAAAGCAAATAGGAAGCCACAAAAATTGAAAATATGGTGTGATTACCTGTGCATCCAGTGCTAAACATTAGGAAAACATGCCTATTCAAATATATTGATAATTTCATCTCCAAAAACTGAAAATTTTGAAATAAAAAAAAAACTGATATTTTTCATATTTCTGCTCAAAACATAGATTGTTGGTACTCGTTAGAACATGAGTACACACAATCTGTTAAGCAGAAACAAGAAAAATAATGAAAACCCATGTAAATCCCCATTTTACTAAATAAAAATGGGATTTAAGGGGGTCAATATTATATAGGCATGTTTTCGTGATGTAAGAGCTTTTTTTGATGAATTTTTCAAAAACATATGGATTTTTCTTGTATTTCTGTAGCAACATCAATTTGTGTTTCTAATGGGTAATAATTGTTTTTCTGTATAAATAAGAAAACGGCTTACCTGGATACCAGACATTTTACCTGGAGCTATGTCTTGACTAGAATCTTGTTTTGAGTTTTTGCAGTTTGATATAATACGGGTAATTTTGATGATGATTTAGTGCTTATATATCTGTCAACATAAATTATTTAAGTCACATCGAGATGATGAAGGGGTAATAATGAAAGGCTCTGACTAATGAAGCTTTTTATTGTCATGAGTTGGATTTGAACTGAGGACCTCGTGATTTGATATGGGATATGCGATTATTGTAGGAATAAACTCCATTTTTTGCGGATTTTATCCATGTGTAAATGCCATTAAATTACTCACAAACTGAATAAAGCCAAGTGAGTGATTGGCAGGCGTTTACACATTCCTAAAATCCACAAAAATAAAACTTACTTCTTATAGTTTATGTTAAAAACACAAGTTAAATACCGTATTCGACCTAATTACCGCACTGTGCACTTAGGTTTTTCAAAATTACTTAGAAAACTTGTAGTAAAATATGTAAAACTTGTAGTAAAGTATGTATCCACCTACTAAAAGTACGCTTTAAAAACAAGATCAGTAAATGACTTATTTAATGGTGTTTATGCGATGTTTTTGTGTTTTTTTTTTCTAATTTTCTTCATAAAAGCATATGTTGTGGGTACTCATTTGAATTGCATCGACAAGTCGATGCAATTCGAATGGGTTCTCACAATATATGCCTTTATAAAGAAGTGGTCAAAAAGTACACTGTCTGTACTCTTAATACTACAGAATTGCTTGACTGTGCGCATATAGGGGTATGTGCGGTAATACGGTCAAATACGGTAGTTTATTATAGATATCAGTATGAAGAAAATAGTTCTAGGGTTCCTGCTAGGTAGATTGATCAAAGTATAAATGTCAGTTTGAATTTGCTCTCAACCAATCAATTTGTGATGAATAAATTTAAGTTTGTTGTTATAATCTTCCCCTTATTTTGTAATATATTATTATTTGTAATTCATTTATTGTTTCATTATAAATATATTTAAAAAAATCTCGTGTTCAGTCCTGATTTTTTTTTTGTATGAATTAAAGTTTAACAGTCTTGTCAACACTATTTCAGATATTTTGACCCATTTTCCATAGAGAGGAAGTAAGAAACCAGAGTACCAATGGTCCTATAGCTCACCTGAGACCTCTGGTTCTAGGCAGTGACAGAAAATCTATGGGGGTGTTGGGTGGGGGGGGGGGGCTGGGGGGAGAGGTGACATAAAAAACTAGAGCAAGTGCCCAGAGGTCAAGACTACCCCCGGCCAGGGCCATTTCTTAATTATAAAATATTTTAAAGTTAATGACAATGATATAAGGCAAGATATAGTTTACAATGTCAGTCTCTGAGTGACACTGATCTATCATCCCAAGTACAACTTTCCTGGAGTAAATAGTCTTCAAGACATGAAGCAAATTTGCTGGGCCATTAAATATAGGTCACTGACCTACACATACTTGACAAATTAATCTGATGGTCACACTGATGCATTATAGCAACTATGATGTTAATCCATTAAATAATCTAAAAGATATTAAGCAAAAGCACTAGACCATGAAATTTAAGTCATCCTGATTTATATTTACTTTGAAGTGAAAGTTTGGGTCACACTGTGTCATTACACCTGTGGACACAAAACTGTGCAAACTCTGATGAAGTAACTTTCAATGAATCTGTTTGCTTCATGTTTGTTTGACAGTCAAATGTCATTCATTGACAATTCTAACAATTTACATTGATTGATCATATTCATTTTGACAAGTACTTATTCTATTTTAGGTCTGATGTATGTTCTTGGCAGTTGAGATGTACTTTAATTGGGTGATGCAGGGCAGGCTCTGCCGTGCAATGGACAACTTCTTATGTTTTGCATTTATACCTGGCTAGCATTTGACTGACAGGATGTTAGGATATGTGTCATATCAAAATGAAATGAAGCTCATCAAAGTTTGTACAGTTTTGTGTCCACAGATGTATATGTAAATATGACATTTATGTATCAAACAGTGGGAGATACAAGACAAATCCAGAGGGCTATGAAATATAGGTCACATAATCCCAAAATATGATAGTGATACATCAAATTGTCTTCAAGATGTAACATAAAATCACTGGACCATGAAATATAGGTCACAGTGACCTACATTTACTTTTAGGTCAACTGTTAGATCATACTAATTCATAATCCCAAATAATGATGTTCATACATCAATTAACATTCTAGATATGCGGAAAAATTACTGGAACATGAAATATAGGTCAAGGTAACCTACATTTGTTATGCTGCCAATTGTGGTGTCACACAGAACCAATATTCCAAGTATCACATTAATCCATGAAATAGTCTTCTAGATATAAGGCAAAATTGCTGGAGCATGAAAATATGATCACAATGACCTTGACTTTATTACATACTGAATGTTGATGTGATAAACATGTCTGATGCCCATCCTTCTTTAAGTTGTTTGTATAAACAAACTGCAACATACTACTTTATTGAGGCATTAATCCATGATATAGGCTTCAAAATATTGTCAAAATCACTGAAGCATGAAAATAAGGTCACAATGACCTTGACCTTATTACACTGAATGTTGATGTGATAAACATGTCTGATGCCCATCCTTCTTTAATAAGAGGTTATTTGTATAAACAAACTGCAATATACAGGGTGGGGGTGTCCTAGATAAGCCCCGCCCTGGGGCATAACCAAGGGGTACATAGATGTAGAATGGAAAAGAACCCTCCCACGTACCCCCATACCAAATATGAAAAGTTTTTTTATCAGTGGTTGCAGCATTATACGCAAAAGATAAAAACTTCACGTAAAACTTTTACGTAAACATCACACTTTTTCTAAGTCCGTGACCTTGGCCTTGGGTCAGCAGCATCAGCAGAATGATGTCAGCTATTCTTTAATCATCTAGTAGTAACACTAACCACACATCAACATTCTAAAATGTAAACTTTTAGAACTATATGCAAAAGGAAAAAACTTAACGCAAAACTTTGACACAAAATGTTAACATTCGTACAGACGCACGGACACATGTACAGACAAACGGATGAACAGACAAATGGAGGGACGGACGGACCAACGGATGGAAAGAGGAAAACTATATACCTCTCGACATACTTTGTATGTCGGGGATGTAAAAGCGCGAAATGATAATACCCTGCCATTGTAATGTCACAGGCAGAAAACTGTCAAAAATTGATGAAATTTGCTAGTGAGCAATCCCAAAAAAGGTAAGAGAAAAGTCCAAGGAGTGCCACAGTCACAAGCCACAGCCCTTCCAAGACACCAAGAAGAAGATGAAACAGACAAAGGACTGAAAAACACAAGAACAAAATAACATAAGGCAAGACTTAAAACAAATTGCCTTGTAGAATAAACCACAAAGCAACAAAGAGTAAGACTAACACTGGGACCACCGCCTTAGAATGGTAAGATCTCCAAAACATCAATGCACATATCAAATTTGGTGAAAATTCATGAGATTTACTCAAGTTTTTGTCCTGAAACTAAAATACAGCTATGTTGTGGACAGATAACTCATTAGCAATCCCAAATCAGATCTCCACAATATCCATGCAAATGCCAAGTTTGGTGACAATCCATTGATATTTACTAACGTTATCGGCCGGAAATGAAAATACAGATGTGTCATGGGCAGATGACTCTGTCAAAAATTGACAGAATTTGCCCTTGAGCAAACCAGACCTCCACAATGTCAATGCACAGACCAAGTTTGGTGAAAATCCATTGACACTTACTCAAGTTATATTCCCAAATTGAAAATATGGAAGGGTGGACATACCAAAAAGGATGGACAGACATACACATGGAAAACCATGATATCATAATACCCCGCCACTACCGTATCGTGTGGCGGGGTATAAAAAGGACCCCAGCCCACACTTCCAGGCCTCCTAGTGGCCCACTTTGAAAATATAGGTTTTTATGTAGGTTCTTCTTACTCAAAATATAGGTTATTTACAGGTTTTTCAATAAAAAATATAGGTTAAGAAAAGGTTCTTCCAAACTCACATAGAGATTTAAAACTGAAGAAAAAATATTTGATGAATTTTTGCACCACAATTATTCAGATAAAGTTGATCTGAATTTTACATAGTCCGAGCGAGCGAAGCGAGCAAGGAAAAAAAATACAATTTCTTGACAGTTTTCATCACTTTTTTGGGACTAAAAAGTAAAAATAGTAGGGCATTCTGAAGAAAAGTTAGGGTTGAGTCGCGAGAAGGTTCAAAAAGTGAAAAATATAGGTTTTTTCATGAAAATACAGGCTTTTTATAGGTTTTATGAACAAAATAAAGGTTTTATAGGTTTGACACAAAATTATAGGTTATTATAGGTTTTATAGGTTTCGCTAGGAGGCCTGCACTTCTGTAAGCACAGCACAACAGGCCACTGGCTTTCTGTAAGCCATATCAGTAGACTGATGAAAGCTGTATGGCAAGTTTGAATCAGCAAACTATGACATTGGCCCACTGCATCCCACCCATCCGACCCACTTCCCAGTGTCTTGCCTTGAAATAAGGAAGAATGAATCAAAGTAATTACCAAGACAAACATTGTAAGTTTGACAGTTTATTTGCTTTTTTTTAATAAGAGGCCTTCAATACTTGAAAATGTGTGTATAGCATCAATGAAGACCTGCCCTATCCTTATACAGGTAAATTTATCAGGGTCCAGTTGTTCAAAGCGTCATTAGCTTAACGAGCTCGTTAAGGGTCATTTCGTTAACTGTTTTAGCGGATTCAATATACAATATTTTGATATTTTTTGCTGAAAAAATGTGAGTAGCTTTTGCACTGCAAAAGCTACTCACATTTTTTCAGCAAAACATTTCAGCATATTTGTGTATCACTCAATTTAAATTTTAATGAATCGTTAACTAACAACATCGTTAGCTTTGAACAACTGGGCCCAGGCTGCCTTATCAGGTAAATTTCTCTTATTTTTCCACAAAAAAATATGTTGTGGGTATTTATTAGGACACCTCATCAAAGTGCTTATAATATGTACCCACAATGTATGCTTTCATGGAGAATTAAGAAAATTATCAATACTTTTTGGCTGATAAAAACACCTAATCACGAGCTATGCTTATATGAATAAAACTGAGCAGAACATGAATAAATTAAAGCCAGGTCAATTTCTGCAAACATAAACTCTCACCAGGTTTCATTTAAGGGAAATGGGTACACTTTAAGGGGAGATAACTGTCAAAACTGTTTAAGATCCCTTCTTGGAATAGATCCCTTTTCATAAGGGAGACAAAAAAAAGGAGAAAGTGTATCCATTTCCCTGCAGTGGTGAAAGGGTTAATAAACAAGAGGGCCATGGTTCGCTCTCCTGAGTGAAATAGCCACGCAGATATGCAGTTATTATGCAACATTTTTCCAATCCTGCCATTGCAACTAATGAAAGGATCATCATATGAGCAGTTCTTGGTTTTGAAGAAGAATGAGTTCTTTATCATTATTTTTTTGCGATATATTGGAATGACAGTCGAAGGAGCGTGACAATTTGAACAAAATCTCTATCCCATTTCAACAGTAGGATTGCCATGAAATTTGGTAAAAATTGGCCAAGTGGTGTCAGAAGAGAAGTTGTTTAACAATGTCATGACTTTATACATTATTCAGCATGGGCAGGGGAAGATAATCCTTGCAGAATAAAATTTTGATTGTAACTTGAAGCTTTTTCTACTTCAGTCATATAGTGTAAGTTTTAGACACTTCAGCTATTTTTGTCTATGTGTGTGTGTTCATTGCTCTAAAGGATCATTCTTTTTATAATCTATTGATCTTCACCAGAATGCAGGGACTTGCCAAGCTCACATCTTCATTGAATAAGTGAAGAAATGATGGGAAGTATTTCAACTGCATATTGCCACTCCCACCTTTGCTATGTCCTATAACTCTTTACAAGGCCAGACAAGAGACAAGCTCAACATTGCCTTCTTTCCCTGCTGGTGCACAACAGGTGTCTTCTTTCTCTGCTGGTACTCAACAGGCTGTTCTTTCCCTGCTGTAGCGAGTTGTTTACAAATTTTGCCATGATAACCAAACAAAATGGCCACTCATCATAAAACATACCAACTAGGTAGACAATCATCAAATTATTATAACTGCCAAACATGGTTCATATCACTTCACATGCTATGGAGAAGGCAACTTAACCATTTTCCCATTATAAGTCTATGGGACCTTTCAGTTGTCAGCAACCAAACAAAAAAGGCAGATCACAATAATTTTAGCTATTTTTAAATCCCCCTACCTAAGCAACCTTCCTATCTAATTAGGAAACAAATCGCTTCAATGGCTTTGGAGTTGTCGTTTTAAAGAGTTAATGGATGGATGAACAGGCGACACACAAAAGGTAATCACTATAGCTCATCCTGAGCATAGTTCAGGGGAGCTAAAAACAGGAAAAGATAATATCCCATCACTTTTGTGTCACAGGCAGATAACACTGTCAAAAACTGACAAAATTTGGCCGTCAGCAATCTCAAACCAGACCTCCATAATATCAATGCACACACCAAGTTTGGTGGAAACTGACTGATATTTACTGGTTATCATTGGAAATGAAAATACAGACCTGTTGCAGGCAGATAACTCATCAGAAATTGACAAAATTTGCCAATTAACAATCCCAAACCACTCACTCCTGATATATATGTGTATGCCAAATTTGAATAAAATCCATCATAATCTATTCAAGTAAGAGAGCGTAAACCAAGGGCTGACTGGTGGATAGGCAGACAGACACTTATGGGAATACATAATACCCCACTACTATGGTTTGGCAGGGTATAAAAAGACTTTGTACACTTTTCTCTGAACACTAATAATTCTGAAGGTACTCTCCATGGAAACTTGTTTGAGTTTCTCATTTGACTTTTCCTGGTAAGCTGATTCAATAAAACTCAAGAATAAATGTTTTGTGAAGAAATAAGACATTTATTCATCTCAACACTCTGCTCATCTGAAGACTGGTAGTTTTGTATTGTTGACCGGTAGAACTACTTTCAGTCTTTAAAACAGATGATGATTTGGTGTGTTACGTTTCTTTCAACAGTATTTAAGTCATATTGAGACAATGAAAGGGTGACCATGAAAAGCTCTGTACAATGGAGCGCTGTAGAGTCATAAGCCAAATTCCGTCTCACGCTGTATTTGAACCTGGGACCTCATGTCACACAGATGTTTGTTTAAAATAGTCTAATGATAGTGATTTATATACATTTATGTGTAATTTATGTCCATTATAAACTAGAATTTGAACTCTTTGTACTTTTTAGCTGATTTTCCACTATCTTGCTGCTGTTTTTTCCGTTTCTGAAAAAAATAATACACAGTAAAAATATTATGATTAACACGGACACTGGAAAGGTACATAAATAAACATAATAACATCATCATTCTATAGGCTGACCAAATTAATCTTTCACTTTGACCTTATGATTATGATGTTTATAAATATGTTTACTGCCAGGTAATACCTGTACAGTTCTGACTGGGCCAAATAAAAAAATTATGTGTGTTTAGGACATCATTTTAGAAAAAATAAGTAGGGTAGGTAGGGTAGGGATTCTTTTTTCATTTTCCTTTTTTTTATAACTTTTTTTATGAAGAATAATACCATAATTACCAAATATATTTGGACTTTGCACATAATTCACATAAAATTTTACCAAGTCTGTTTGACTATCCTTAGATGTTTCTAAAAGTACTGATAGAATGACAAACAGTGTAGACCCTGATCAAACTGCTCCTTTATGAGCAGTTTGATCTGGGTCTACACTGTTTGCTCAGCCCCCCTTATCGAAATGTTTAGCATAAATATTTTATACCTGTACCATTAATTTGTTGTTGTTTTTTTTTTGTTGTTGTTTTTTGAAAACATGCAAAAATTTGCTAGGTTTCACCAGAAAAATTAGGTAGGTTAGGGTTTCTCTAAACACACATATTTTTTTATTTGGCCCTGTCATGTCTAAAGTGTACAGTGGGCATTTCCTAATGAATGTTATATGTAAATGTCAAAACGGCAGGTCAGTTTGGTCTATCTATACTACTTAAACGTAATGACCATAGCTCTAGATAAGGCACTTGTTTTCAACCAAAACGTACTGGGCCCAGTTGTTCAAAGCATCGTTAGCTTAACAAGCTCATTAGTGGTCAAAATGTTAACTGTTCTAGTAAGTACAATATCTAATTCACAGGTGTTTTTGCATTTTTTCAGCAAACATATTAGCAAATATGCCATATTTAATAATCAAAGTTTTAACAATATGTTAACTAATGACATTGTTAGTTTTGAACAAATGGGCCCTGATATTTTCAAATTTCTCCATGAAACTATGTTGTGGGTACTGATTCAGATTAGATGTGTCTCGCCAAGGTGCTTCTAATGAGTACTCACATGTTTTTTATAAATAAGAAAAATGTTTACCTGATACCCACACTTACTTAAAGCTATGTTAATATACAGTTATTGACTATTGAGATATTGGATATGACGTGATATCCACCAGAGAATAGCAATACTGACTGAGGCAATAGCCAAGGTCAATATTGGTATTCAATGATGATATCTAATTTTACAAACTAATATACACTGGAAGGCGTACACAAGCCAGTATATATTACGATCTAAGAACTGGGCTGAAGGCAGCTCTGAGCCAATGAAAACCAATCTATTTATAATTTACATAATAAATGATGTTAGTTTTTTTTTTTCCAACATTGACTAAAATACTGTAATAACTGTTGTTTTCAATTGGATGGCCAATATGGCATTGATAAGCTCGTGGAAGAGAAAACGTGTTAGATTACAGTAAACAAATTCATTCAAAAGTAAATATTAAATGTATTACTATCTATATCTCTACATAAAGACTGAAGTAAATTTATTGTAATCAAAAGTCTTGGCAAGAACGTTTATGCTGATCATGTAAAATGAGCTTTACTTGATTTATGCCATTACTGTATTACCTTAAGTGTTGGAATATGCAAGTTGGGGTACGCAAAAATACCGGTACACCGGTATACCACGGTATTTCTTTTGGCACGGTACATACTGTGGTACACCTACCTATATCGCAGTATTCTGGTGATTGTATAAATCTCCAGAATATTGAAACAGTTGAAGTTGAAACAGCTTCAAGTGGTGTGCTCCAGTTATAAACCATTGAATTTCATTTACAAACAGTAAGCCATAATGTCTTAGGCAATAAGTGAGGTGAAATAATTATACATCGAGGGTTGAGCGCAAGACTGGCGTAAGTCAGATGACTGTTTTTCCCCAAACCTAATCTCCTCACCATGAAGGCGTTATGAAGATTACAACATTTCTTTCTGTAAACAATGAAAATTTAGGTGCCATTGCTCGTATGAGCAATGGCACCTAAATTTGCATTGTTTACAAAGGGGTCCAAGTTGCCCCTAAACAAGGGTTTCAAAAATATGTTTGAGTTACCATAGTCTTGCGCTCAACCCTCGACATGCAACATTACTTGTAAATACATGTATATTTAACAACAAATAAGTATAACAGCTGTTATAAACAGGGATGTAATTAAGTGTGCAGTTAAAAAACTGATAATAGACAGGAAGATGTTACTTAAGCAAAAAGTGATGGAAACTGCTGACTTATGGTCCTACATGTATCTCCAGTCTCCACTATCCACTGCTGATTTTTAATTTAAAATATAAATTTATATAACAATACACAATGTAAATCAATATTTCATTGAAAATAAAACTCAGTACAGATGCTTGAGGTGGTTTAAACTGATAGACCATCAGATGTTGGCATATCAACCAAATGGCCACTACTGCTGGCAATTTCACAGTGTTCTCTGCAAAATTTAATTTTGTATACCGGGGTACGTACCACGGTACTTTGCTAAATACTGCAGTGCACCATGGTACTTTATTTTTGGCGGTACCCAGCCCTACATGCAAGCCTAAGAAAATAATTAGCAGCAGAACATGGCTCTGATCTGGACCCAGTTGTTCAAAGCGTCGTTAGCTTAACGAGCTCGTTAAGGGTCATTTCGTTAACTGTTTTAGCGGATTCAATATACAATATTTTGATATTTTTTGCTGAAAAAATGTGAGTAGCTTTTGCACTGCAAAAGCTACTTACATTTTTTTCAGCAAAAAATATCGATATTTTTTGCTGAAAAAATGGAGTAGTTTTTGCACTGCAAAAGCTACTCACATTTTTTTCAGCAAAAAATATCAAAATATTTGCGTATCACTCGATGTTAATTTTAACGAATCGTTAACTAACGACATCGTTAGCTTTGAACAACTGGGCCCTGGTCTACATTCAGCAGTTTTTAGAACCATCAACAGGTGTTAAATGGATTTAATTAAATTTTAGGACAAATATGATAAGGGGTTTGCAAGCAAATCCAAAATGCCACTGGTTTCTATGATGACCTACTCAACATGGTCAAGAAATGAAAACTCAGTGGGTATGGTCATATCTCATCTTCTTCTGGCATGGCAAAGAAATTCTGCAAAGCATAACTGAAGGGACCAGAAGAAGGGGGCAGACACATGAAGGACTGGATCTTTCTTACTTTCAAAAGTTAACAAAGGATAGCTGAAGAGAAGCCTCAGGGCTCAGGCCTTGTATATCCTTTGTATATCCTTTGATTACCCACATTATCTATTAAAAACAATGTTAATCCTTTAAGTGCTAATAACAACTGCAGCAGACATTTTGATTTTTTTTTTTTTTTTTTTTTTTTTTTACTTTCTATTTTTCAGAGAAAATAAAAATTGATTTTAATGTGAATCATCAGTCTAGCACAGGATTCACAGGAAATGTCATCTTATTTTCTCTTAAAAATATCAATAAAAAAATTAGAATATCGTCTGCTACAATTTTGCTTAGCACTTTAATGCTTAGCACTTAGAGAGGGTAAAATTTTCAACAGACAACATCCTGAAATATTTTTCTTATTTTTCCCAGAAAACAGGATTTGACATTTCATGCAAACTGTCTTCAATGGAGACAATTTCCACGAACTGTCAAATCCTGTTTTCAGGGAAAATAAGAAAAATATCATCAATTTGTCATCTGGTGAATATGCCCATAGAGTGATAAAGGTTAAGGGCTAAACCATTTACCTTCTGTTTAGCAGCATGTTCTGCCACCATATCACTGAGATCTTCTTTCTCTAACTGTGACTGTTGTTCTCTCATTGTCTGATCATATTTGGCCTGCATGGCTGCAGTATCAAGATCCAACTCTTCAGGATTAAGAGCAACCTCAATACCTTCTGTTGAAACTTTTTCACCAGGTTTCTTTGCCCCTGCTGCTGGCACCTGAATATAAAACACAAAACCTGTATCAAATATGGTGAATTTAGCATAAAAAGACAACAATGACAACAACAAATGTAAATTGAGTTGAGGTTTTACAGCCCAGTCAACTCATAAGGATCATGTTGAGCCAGTCAGTTTACCTAACCACACTTTTATCAGCAGGCTTAGTCTTCTTAGCGATTATTTGTTTGTTTGTTTGTGTTGAGACTTTACGGCCAATTTAAACAATTAAGGTCATGTTGAACGCAGTCAGTTTACTAGACCGCACTTTTACTGGACAGGCTTAGCCATCTAAGCTGTTATCCAGTATTGTGCACATTCTTTCGCCATAAACTGACAACTGCCTTTCTTGAATCAGTGGAAGATAGAGAATAACCATAAATGATAAAATTAATTAATGTAAAAAAGATGACTTATCAGGAGGGTAAGATGAGTAATATGTCATACTTTCATTTACTTTTTCTTTAAACTCATTTGTGCCTTGTTCCCCATAAAAGGGAGCTTTGCAAACAGTGTAGACCCAGATCAGATGCTGCAGAATACAGTGTCTGATCAGGGTCTATACTGTTTGTATTAACTACAGAAATTTCTATAAAACATGGTAGTAGTGAAAACTAACCAGACACTTCATCAATTGGAAATGGGCATGTCCAAACACGAGGTAGAAGAGTCCACTTGGTATAAATGGGTTTACTAGCATTATTTTCAGATCTTAGAATGAAATTGAAAAGAAAAAGATAAGTAGTCTGCTGTAACAGTAGTTGGTTATTGGACATAACTAGTACAGAATTTTCATCCGACTCGGAATACTTTTGACTTTGTCCTCTGTGATTACTGAGCTTATAATGAAATGGCCCAAGACCTTGTTTTATTAGACAGCTCTGATTTTTCTGAATCAGTTTGGCAGAAAAAATCTGTCTTATAACCAGATTTTATGGTAGTGTATAATATACTTGTTTAACCCTAGTCCTGCTGAATCTGGATATGGCCTGCCTTTGCAAACAGTGTAGATACAAATCAGTTGGCTTCTCATTGTTTGTCATTAAGTATGAGAATTTGTTTCAACAACCTGGATCATGTAATCTATTTGGCTGAAAATTATAAGTGGGCATGGCATCTTATTTTATTCAACAGGGCAAGGGTTAATTATCTTACCACAGGTACATCATAAATATGAGCTGAGCCCATCATGGCTCCACCAACTGCTGTTCTTTTCTCTGGTAAAACTTGATATAAAGCTGGAGTTTCGGCACCCTGGTCCATCGAGTCCTCAATCCTCCGTTTACGTAATTCTATCATATCAGGAGTTTCTACCCCAACAGGAACTGATGTGATACCACTTGGTGTCACCAATCTATAAAGAAATATAAACTAAAAGTAACAGTTCAGAACCAACACATAATAAGACTCTCCTGCAAAGTGTTCAGATAAATAGGGTGTATTTTCTAAAAAATTTATACACACACACACACAAAAAAAAGAGCAAAACCATATAGAAACCATAGATCCAGATAAAAGGGAGTATCCAAAATATTTTTCTTATTTCTCCACAAAAACATACATTGTGGGTACTCATTAGAAGCACCTCACCTCAATGCTTCTCAAAAACATACATTGTGGGTACTCATTAGCAGCACCTCATCGAGGTACTTCTAATGAGTACCCACAATGTATGTTTTTGTGGAGAAATCCACAAAAACATACATTGTGGGTACTCATTAGAAGCACCTCACCTCGTTGCTTCTCAAAAACATACATTGTGGGTACTCATTAGAAACACTTCATCGAGGTACTTCTAATGGGTACCCACAATGCATATTTTTGTGGAGAAATCCACAAAAACATACACTGTGGGTACTCAAAAGCACCTCACCTCAGTGCTTCTCAAAAACTTACATTGTGGGTACTCATTAGAAGCACCTCATCGAGGTGCTTCTAATGAGTACCCACAATGTAAGTTTTTGTGGAGAAATTATGTTTTTGAGAAGCACAGAGGTGAGGTGCTTTTAATGAGTACCCACAATGTATGTTTTAAAACATACATTGTGGGTACTCATTAGAAGCACCTCACATAGGTGCTTCTCAAAAACATACATTGTGGGTACTCATTAGAAGCACCTCATCGAGGTGCTTCTAATGAGTACCCACAATGTATGTTTTTGTGGAGAAATTATGTTTTTGAGAAGCACAGAGGTGAGGTGCTTCTAATGAGTACCCACAATGTATGTTTTTGTGGAGAAATAAGAAAAAATATCATCATAACACTTTCTGCTGTGTCTGATCTGGGTCTGCACTGTTTGCCAATGTCCCAAATGTCCCAGTGCAAGTTTAACAGATAACCCTCTATCAACAGCACTCTGACAAATGGTGTGGATATAAAAAACAGTTACTTGGATTTCATCTAACGCGCGGTTTGATTTCATTGGTCAACGATAATCAAAACTATCTTTAGGAAATTTTGGCGTTTGTATATGGGTAGATTGAAAACAATCAACCCAAAATCAGCATACTGTATTTACAAATCTGCATACTTTATTTAAGGTAAGTATTCAGACACCATAATTTCCCACTACACTTGTCCTAAAATTAGACAATTCCATTTTTACTATTTGTTTGTGTTGAGGTTTTAGTGCCCAGTCAACCAATAGGGGTCATGTCAAGTGTGGTCAGTTTACCTAACCACACTTATACAGGGCAGGCTTAGTCCTCTAGTTGGTTAACCAGTATTGTGCACATTCTATTGCCAGAAACATTTTTACTATTTGTTAATGTGTCTAAAAAAAATCTGGGCCCGGTTGTTCAAAGCATCGTTAGCTTAACGAGCTCGTTAAGGGTCATTTCGTTAACTATTTTATCAGATTCAATATACAATTTTCTGAAATTTTTTGCTGAAAAAATGTGAGTAGCTTTTGCACTGCAAAAGCTACTCACATTTTTTCAGCAAAAAATTTCAGCATATTTGCGTATCATTCGATGTAAATTATAACGAATTGTTAACTAACGACGTCGTTAGCTTTGAACAACTGGGCCCTGGATGAGTAGCAATCAGTGTAGATCCTAAATGGACATCACATTCTGTGGTGGCTGATCTGGCTGTACACTGTTTGATGCATGCCTATACAAATACTTAGGGTAAACACAGTATGAAAAGTATTATCTGACAGTTTATACAATTAAAATACGTTACCAGCTTAATTCAACATACCTATCATGCACAATGTGAGAAAAGGCCTGTACCCAGGAAGCATTCTACATAAATCTATAGCGGGCCATCATCAGCCCGTCAGGGTAGCTGACGGGCCGATAACGGCCCGCTGTAGATTTATGTAGAATGCTGGCTGGGTATGCCATATACAAACAGCAGTAAAGGCCTTTTGTTGATATATTCAACAGTATCCACTGATTCTGTTAGCAGGCAACATAGACCCTGATCAGACTGTGCAAACATGCATACTGACAGTAGTTGGCATTTTCATATTTATTAGCAGAGAAAATTTCTTGCTCAGCAATGTTAAGCATGAAAGAATTTGCAATTATTAGTAATTTGAGATATATTAGCTGGACCAAGTTCACGCTCAGCTGAGTTGAAAAAAGTTTTATAACCTCAGGGCCTGGGCCTTTTTTTGCTTGCATATGTGATAAGGGTCCTCTCTTTATGTCGAGTGACATTTCATGGAAAATGTAATATTTTGAAAAGATAACAAGAGTAACACAATTTAATTACCCTTCAGCAGGTGTGACTAAACCAGTCTCATCCGCCTCAGGTTCTGACTCTTCAGATGATTCTTCCTCAGACTCGGATTCTGACTCGAGCTCACCCCAGTGAGATTTATCTATATCATCTTCTGTTACTTCTTTCTGTATGAGAAAATGACAAGTAAAATTGACTGGACATCAATCTGGCAGGAAGGCAGACAAACAAGCAAATTCAGAGAATTTATGTCCCCTGCCTTTTAAAAATCCTTCAAAGGTACCCATTATGTATACAGTTTGACAGTATTGTAGCTCCAAAAATAACTAAGTAAAAAATGCAGAAAGTGAAGAAAAAAATGATTAAGTTCAAAACGCGGAAAAAGTGATAAAAATTAATCTAAGGATTATATTCAAATAATAAATGCACATCTTAAGATCATGATAAACACACCTTAAAAAATCCCGTTAATTAAAAAAGATCAGTATAAAACTGTAAGCGGAGTTGCGGACATAAGGTGCCCACAACCCATTTTGAAAGTATCTGAGCCTGAAAAAATGACTAGTTCAAAACCCGCAGGAAGAGTTATGGATACAAGGTACATACTGTCTGAGGATGTGGAACTATGCACCATGAACCATGGAAAGCCTAATACCATGTCCCCTTGCTTTTCTTTGAAAAATTAGGGGACAATAAATGGAATACCAGTATGGGTGAGCATGAGAATGCTGGGTAAATATATCAGCAAAGTAATTAAGAGGAATGGATACTGTTTCAGGTGAGGCAAATGTCAATATAGTTCACGATAAAGCGCTTTTACTGAAAGGTTGATATTTTTCTTATTTATGCACAAAAACATATGCTGAGGGTACTCATCAGACTCATCATTCCACCTACTGTAATTAGTACCTACAACATACATTTTCATGCACAAATAAGAAAAATATTATCTAGATACCCCCTATTATCTGTGTCAGTATTGTTTCTGAAAAGGAGTCCAGGGAAAGAAGTTGCTTCCAAAGGGCTGTTTACATCATTTGCCACTCATTCCCCAGTTTTTAGACAGGTTCAGTGGACAATGAGGACATACTAGTTGTGCGACTGTTTACATAATTATAGAGAAAATGTTGGCTTTCCTACACTGACCCTAAAATTTTATACAGCAGCTACCAGATACAAATTTTCCTAATTTGTCACAAAGTTCTCCCTGGCTTTCCATTTTTATGCATACATATATTGTAAAACTCTGTGTGTGTGTGTGTGTGTGTGTGTGTGTGTGTGTGTGTGTGTGTGTGTGTGTGTGTGTGTGTGTGTGTGTGTGTGTGTGTGTGTGTTCTCCCTGGCTTTCCATTTTTATGCATACATACAGTCGACTCTCGTTATCTCGAATTCCAAGGGACTCTCTGAAACACTTCGAGATATCCGAACCTCGACATATCAGATTTTCAGAATTGAGGAAAAAATAATTCGAACAACCACATTTAACAAATATATATGTAATTGGACTCTTGACGTTAGAGATATATCGAAAATATTGTGGAAAAGAGGAGAAATTGCTCCTTAGGAGCAATTCTCCTCTTTTCCACAATATTTTTTTCTTGTTGTTAGATTTTCATGTTTAGGCAGGGACAAGTTTTTCACTTCGAGATAAGCGGTTATTCGAGATAAGCGAGTTCGAGATAACGAGAGTCAACTGTATATTGAAAAAATTGTGTGTGTGAGTGTGTGTGTGTGTGTGTATGTGGAATGTTATATCTAAATATTTAGATATCCACAATAACATCCAGTATGGGTTCTAATTAGATTTGTTTTGTGTGTGTGTGCATGTGTGTGTGTTTTGGTTGAACAATGATTTCAACAATGATTTCAACAATCATTCAGTCATGGCACAAGTGCCTGAATATACGAGCCAGCTCAATGTTTACTTTTATAGTACTGCCTCACTAAAATATCGCAACCAAGATACATGGTATGACATTCCACTTACTGTAATAACTCTATGTATTAAGACTGGATCCCCTTAGCAAACAGTCTAGACCTAGATCAGACTGCTCCTTTGGAACACTGACTCCTCTGAGAAAACACTCTAGACACAGATCAGTCTAATCTGGGTCTACACTATTTGCCACACAGCCAGTAATTTTGTGACATAATAGCCAAATCAACATGGTTTAAATGGAATCATGATAAGGTGGGATGTGTCCCAATATTAACCCTTAAAGCGCCAGTCACAACTATTGTCGTCTGCTTTGTCTTCTGCCGGTTACTTGAAAAGTCATTTCTGCAAACAGTTTGGACTCAGATCAGACTGCTCCTTTAGGAGCAGTCTGATCTGGGTCCACACTGTTTGCCTATATGCAAAAATAGGTTTGAAAAGTCTGCAAGAATATTCAGCAGATGACATAAACAGACAACATTTTCAGATGCAGTTTTTCTTGGCGCTTTAAGGGTTAAGAGTTATTAAGGCAGTTACATTATCTGAAGTCCTGTATCTTACCTCAAATTCACTTCCTTTAGTGCCAAATACATCTCCATATAAAGGTTTACCATTCTCATCCACTGGAGGCTTACCCCACCCACCAGCATGGTAACCAAATGAACACGTCTACAAGAAAGAAACAGATGTGTTATATTCTGTTTGTCTTCTTTTCGATTAAGTTTCAGCCCTTGTTATGCTGAATAAATTAAAATGATATGCCCACTTTTAACTGTCAGCCAATCAGATTACTTAATACGGATTACTGATGTAAGTTCACATACTGAATGACAAACACTGCAGATCCAGATCAGAAGCCAACTGATATGCATCTACACTGTTTGCAAAAGTGAGACATATCCAGGTTCAGCAGGGCCAGGGCTAATACTACCACTACACAAATTTTAGTCAGCCTAGGCCTAAGAATATGGAAGATATGCCCACGACATTATCTTGGACAGATGTAAATTTGCGTGCTAAATACATAGCAGTGACCTAATTTTGGCACATGCCATAGCATTGTCTCTACATGTACTCCATAGTAAATTTGTTTAGGTGAGGCCAAACAGTACTGGAAACATGCCCTGATAATGTATCTGAAATGACAGTCATAGGTCAACAAAAAGGTCATTGTGACCTACTTATGGTACTTGACATACCACCTTCATTAGATGTATCCATACACGTATACTGATTAGTCTCCATCATATGGTATAAGAGATATGTCCGTCATAAATACCTCGGATGGAGTTTAAACAAAACAATCCTTCAAGGACAGTACAAGTTAGTGAAAACACATGTAGATGGCACCATTTCCCATGTTTGAAAGTCAAGCAAAAATGCATAAAAGAGTTATTAGCTGTAGAGGTTCATTTTGAGATAACATTTAAATGTTTCCAGTTTCAATTAAATCATCCTCTAAATATAACATAAAAAAAAAATCAGTGAAATGCCCCGGATGGAACAATTTTCTACTTAAAAGAGAAACGGGCCTTCATGCAAAATGCAAACAGAATTATGTAATTTGTCCTACAAATTTCTCTTAAGACAGTACACCTTTCAAACAATGCTTCAAGGATAATAAAATTTTATCAGTACAAAAAATGAACTGGAACAAGATGAGATGAGGTGAGACAGGGTGGGGGGGGGGGGGGGGGGGGGATAAAGTGATTCCTCTTTAGGCCCCTAACTTGTTTGGTGAGGCATAAATATATGGTCCACTTCAAGTGAAAAGGTGACTTCAAACATGCACAAAATATGCAGATTCAAATCATCCTGTGCATTTGTAAAAAGTCATCCGGGTCTTTGCTCTGAATTCCTACATACTGTAGTATTCAATGATTCTGTTAGCAGACAGTTAAGGCCCTGATCAGAAGGCTGATCTGGGGATTCGCTGTTCGCATATGCCCGAAGACAATTTTTTTGCATGCCATCGCCCATATATAGAAAGCAAGATTTTAGTATACAATACCTCAGGTATTGGTGCATTTAATCCGGGTATCTTGAGATTAGGGTATGATGGAGGTGGTCCATATCTCTGCATAGCAATCAACCATGGAGGTGGTACCTTCTCTGATGACTGTAATATATTGTAGAAATTCATACAAACATTATTTGAGCCACAAGTAAAACAAATCATAGCTCTAAATAAGTGCTTTTTTTTATTAAAGAAAAAAAGAATAGACATTTTACTTGTTTCTCCATAAAACTTAAAGTTCTGGTACTCATCAGAAGCACCTAACTACGAGGATGTTCGAAATGAATTGCTTATTTCTATCTGGAGACTTCAAATTTCAAGTTAGCCCAAAAGTACTCATTTCATGCCCTCGAAGTACTCCCCGTGGCTAGAAATGCAAAGTTTCAGCCGATGTATCCACTTCTTAAAGGCGTCACGGTATGCTGATTTGGGCACAGTAATAAGGTACTGATGAATGGCAGATCCAAGTGCCTGTCAGGACTGGTATTTCCGCCCAGCAAGGAATGCTTTCAATTTCGGAAACAGAAAGAAATCACATGGGGCAAGGTCTGGGGAATACAGGGGGTGAGGCAAAACAGTTACTTTTTCTTTCTTCAAAAACGCCGTAACTATTGCGGAGGTATGAGCTGGGGCATTGTCATGTAGAAGACGGACATGTTTAAAACCAGTGGCAGGGCGTTGTTTCTGATAATACTTTTTCAGTTTCTTCAGTACTACCTCTTTGTAGTACTTTCCGGTGATGCTTTTGCCCTTTTTCACTGGCACTTTTATTGCGACTCCTTCACCAGAGAAGAAGATTGCATACAAAACCTTCTTTGTACTCAAAGAACGTTTGGCAATTATTGGGCTTTTGCTGTGTTTAGTGCCCAGATCTTATTGCTAACCTTTCTGACGGGCTCTAAATAATAGACCCAGGTTTCATCACCTATGACGACATTGGCAAACTGCTTTTTGTCATATTTTGGAAACATCTGAAGCAGCTTTTTGGCCACTTTAACCCGTTGCCTCTTTTGCTCATTAGTCAACAGATGTGGCACCCATCTAGCAGAAATCTTTCTGACTTTCAAATGCTTCTTCAAAATAAGGTGAACCGTTGAAAGTGATATGCCTACCTTTCATGCAATATCACGAACTGTAAATATGGCATCTCCTTCAATGATTTCCTTTATTTTGGAAATGATTTCTTTACGAGATGCAGATTTTGGCCTACCTGATTTCGGTGCATTTTTGATGGACTCTACACCAGACTCAAATTTCTTTTTCCACCGCTGAACTGTGTCATAAGACACACAAGAAGGTCTAAAAGCAGTAGAAATTTCAGTCATCAGCTTCTTCAAAGAACAACCAAGTTTTGAGCGAGCTTTGATGTAAGCCCGTATTTCATCTTTTTTGTCGACGCTTCTACCAACCATTTTTACTGCAGTGGTCAATGACTGCGTGTATTCAAATGGCAAATTTTATGTCTTACACTTAGTCTAACATGTACATTTATACACCATTGTGTAGATATTGAATAACCCTATACAGGTATGTATTGGTTTTTATCGTGCCCCACGTGGATATCGAGCTAGAGGACAATAAGCAATTCATTTCGAACATCCCTCTAAGTTGCTTCTATGAGTACTCACCACATTTTTTTAGGAGAAATAAAAAAATATTTATCTGGACACTTATCTTATCTACAGCTCTTAAAACATACTTTATTTACCCTACATGCCTGAGCACTGCTCAGAACAAGATTAACCCTCATCATGTTGAACATACTAACATGCCATGCCCACTTCCAATTGTCTGTCAATCAGTTTGCTTGATCCAGGTTGTCTGATACAAACTCACATACTAAATGACAAACAGTGCAGATCTAAATCAGTTGGCTTCTCTAAACTGTTTGCAAAGGCAGGGCATGTCTGGGTTTCGCAGGACCTGGGTTAAACTGCTCGTTTGTCATTCAACCAGCACTTTTTAGACATCCTGCCAAACAATTAAATGGAATTACTCTTAACTCGAGGATTAACTTGAGGATAAATACATTAAGGAGATACAGTAATCAATTATTAAGTTAGAAAAGGCAATCTTATGGTAATGGTAACAGGAACACAGCAGCACACTGGCACAGACCATTCAGGACCTAAGATTTTATCACAGAACTTCTGCACCAAAAGAGATCTGTATGTCAAATGTTAGGCCTGGCAAAGTAACAATGGTCCTAAGTCACTATCATTTCTGTCAGAAGCCAACTGATCCAGATCTACACTGATTGTCACTGAGTATGTGACTTTATATCAACAACCTGGGTCAAGTAATCTGATTGGCTGAAAACTAGAAGTGGGTGTGGCATTTTAATTTATTCAGCATTTTCTCTACTTTCAGTAACTCTATTGCTGGATGTCACAACCACACTATGTACATTCATTTTTGTTTGTAGCATTGGTAAAAATCCACTTGGCAGTGTCAGAAGGTATTTTTTGTCATAGTTTTTCAGATGTTGCTTGCTAACAGGTAACTGAACTGAGCATGCATGTAGCAGCACTATTTACAATAGCTATTTGAGCACCTATAACTCCTTGTAATACAAGTACTTGTCTTAAAATTTGAACAAGTTCATTTGACTTCTAGTTGAGATCTAAAACTGGCTAACTGAATAGTAAACAGCACAGACCCTGATCAGGCATGGCATCATCTTGCATCTGATCTATGTCTACAGTTTGCTCAGGCCTCTCTGTCTGACTGCTCAGGGTAATTATAATGTATGTAAGCAATCTATACACTAACACTTCCATGTTAGTTGTAATTATATTATATAAAATGATAAACTGAGACTACTTACTGGACCAATGGGCATTCCAAGGGCAGTTTTAAGTTCGTCTGTCAGGTTCCCCGGTTTCTTCTCTTTTAATCGTGTTTCAAACTCCTTACCCTGAAACAAATCATAGGGAGAATCTTTTAATCACATGATTTCATGGTATCATCCTCTAGCTCAATATACATGTGCTGTTACATAATTAACTTGGCTCCTGAGGAAAACAACTGGCTGAAAAATACTGATATTTTCTTATTTTTCAATGAAAACAAATGTTATCAGTATTGATTAAAATTTCCTGAAATCGCCATAAAAATGTTTATGTAAAATACTGCAACCCTCAATTTTACGCTTGTCACTGATAAATGGCAAAGTCAAAAATGGGACGGCAGCCAAATATTTATGGAACAAGAATAAAATTTATCAGGTGATCAACACTTTTGCCCTGAACAGTATGCTAAATTATTAAAACCTGCCTTGAATTGTGGTTATAATGTTGCAAATATATATTAACTCTTGCATAACACTGAAAGCACGAGCAAATAAAATATATGTACATCTGCCTTTGACATCTCAAGACTAGTATTAAGGGTTAAAATTTTACAGACATCCCCTGTTCTGTTTTCTCCCTTGTTTTGTTGTTTGTGTATATGTTCTGTTGTTTCATTAGAATGATTTCTGCAAGTTTTCACATAGTATGCCTGTCATTACCTCATAGTATAAATCTCCATGGATGGTCATCTTTGGTTTCACCTGCCATCTGAAGAAAGCATCATGGAGTTTCTGGTAGTCAATATCTATCTTTCCCATCTTAGGTCGCACCTTCTCCCTCATTTTACCCTTTAAGTTCTTCTGTTCCTCCTGCAGGACAATTCAGAATTAAACATAGCACTTGATAAGGCACTTTTCTCAAGTGAAAAGTGCTGATATTTTTCTTATTTCTCAACAAAAACAAATGTTGTGGGTACTCATTGAGGCACTTCTAATGATAATGAGTACCCACATCATTTGTTTTTGTCAAGAAATAAGAAAAATATGGATACTTTTTGGCTCAAAAAGTACCTTATCAAGAGCTATGAATTGACCAAAGTTTGTTCAGAACAATACCCAGACAGTAGAAAATGGAAACAACCCTTTCACCTCCTCCTTTAAAATGCTGAAGATTTCATTTTTTTATTACTAGATTTTTGTTGAATATACATTTTAATCTTTTTATTTTGTTTTCTCTTTTCAAATGTACTGCACTTGCATTACATTTTGCTTGTATTTTGAAGGTAACTTAACTTCTATGAGGAAAATTCCAGACAGGAAGTTTGCTAAAAAGTTCAGAATCAGTATAAGCTCTCTTTCCTGTTAATGGCAGCAATATTAACTGCAGATCTCACAATTCTACTCTGACAATTTATGAAGCATTCTAAACACCATCTATCTGAACTAATATAGTCACACACTCCAACTGACAGAAGGTAGAAGTTCCATATACAGAAAGGATGTTTATCTGATAGTAATGGTAATTACAATTAACTCTTAAAGTGTTAATCATAAAAGCAGCTGCCACCAACATATCATCATCATATCATAATCGGATTTTTGATTAACGTGCAGGTATAGGGGCAACATCCACATCAGTGGGCCCCCTTCCAGATAACTGGCTTGCTGCACGCATGGCAGATCTCACACCAGATCTCCAGGTACATCTATCATGAGGGTTGATAGCCGAGAGCTTCCACTCTCTGCAATCCCTCTCTGTCAGCTGCTTCCATGTCATTTTGGGCCTCCCAGGCCCACGCTTTCCATCAACCTGTATATCAAAGGCTGTCTTGACTGCACCATTGGAGCATTCCACCATTCTAAAATATGCATATATCCTCGCAAACCGTGTTTGCTGGAAGGGGGCTTGTTTTCGGGGTGCGGGGGCGGGGGGGGAGGTTACTGTTTTCACTTTGTCTGTCCCTGTCTAAAGTTTTGGTTCTAGTGGGGTTTATCTAATAAGCATGGCTTATTGACCTTTCTTGTTTTCAAGAGAACAGATTTGACATTTAATGTGAATCTTCTGCTAGGCAGACAATTCACAGGAAATGTCAAGCCTTATTTGCTTGGAATATCAAAATAAAAATGTGTTTTTTCAGAATATCATCTGCTACAATTCCAAATTTGTGATTTAAGGATTCAGCATATTTATCAATAAATTAGATAATATTTACCTTCTCGGCAAGAGCAGCTCTCATTTCTGTGATCCCAGTAGCTTGGATGTACTCTGGCAATTCAAATGGTGGTTTTTCTATACCTCTCTTACCCTGCAGGTACTTTCTCTTAAAGCACCAATGCCTGGGAACTGACACTGTGTTCCTAGTTGCCTTAAGGCTGACTAGCAGTCTTGGGTCCTGTGCAGTCACATCATGCATTTCAACAACATCGGGACGACTGACAAGCTGCTTAAGTTGTGCAACACTCAGTCTTGTTAGTTTCTTCAGCTTCTTTTTTGACATCTTAGGAACATCCTCATCTTGCTTATCATCCTGGCATAATAAAACAATAAAGTTGAATGTCTCGAAGTCCAATGAACTCTCTGAAATACTTCGAGATATCCCTACTTCTACATATCAGGTTTGCAGAATTGAGCAAAAAATTAAATCGAACAACTGCATATCACAAATGAATATGTCCTGAAGTTAGACATATATTGAAAATATTGTGGAAAAAAGGAGAAATTGCTCCTGAGGAGCAATTTCTCCTCTTTTCCACAATATTTTGTTACCTTTTTTAGATTTCCATGTTAAAACAGGGAACAGGTTTTCACTTTGAGGTAAGCAGTCATTCGAGGTAAGCAGTCAAAATAAGGAGAGTCAACTGTAGTTGGTACACCAGCAAAAGAAAATAGCCGCTACATGAGAAAATGTACCTTTTGATGAGTGCCCAATGAAGACTTAAATTAGCCAGCACATCTGTGTAGTCTGATCAGCGTCTTTGTTGTCTGCATGAAGAAACTTTGCATCCTTTGGCTTTCCAAAATAAGCCTAGAGAAGATTCTGATCAGACTGCACAAATTAATAGACTGATCTTAATCTTCACTGAGTTCACATGTCTGAAGATATATTTTCTGACATTGGGGCTCTTATCTTTTTCAAACAAAAAATACTTGCTGCATATATAGATTCTGTAGTTGATTGGTCTGGAGGTTAATAGTCCAGTCAACACTGTTAAGGTCATGACCAGCCAGTCAGCTACACTAACCCACTTTTCCTGGGCAGACTTAGTCTGCAAAGTGGTTAACTAGTACTTGTGCACATTGTATAGCCTGAAACTGACAACTGCCCTTCTTGAATCAGCTGAAGGGAGAGAATGACAGCAGAAAATATTTCATGAACTGCCATGAAAGAATGCTGCCAGACACGGCAGGTATCAAACCTCTGACCTACTGATCACCAATCAGGAAAGTGCCTGATCAGACTATGCAGATGCAATACGCATCCTTTTCTTGTGACATGGTTTATGTACTTTGTTATCTCTCTTTATTTATTGTGTACTCAGTCATTCAACAGCATTGCCTCATTGCAGCTTCAGAAATAATGATACCTAGTAATAACCAGTTTGAATGATTTTTCAATTAAGCCAGACAAAGTGACCAGTGGGTCATATTTGTATACCTCGGCCGGCACCAATTCATCAACAGGCCCGATTCTCTCTTACACAATACGTCTTACCCAGTACTTGTACCAAATTTCAAAGTCCTAGGTCCAGTAGCTTCTCAGAAATCTTTGATGGACTAAGGTTTGCACAAAAACAAACAAACACACACAAACATTTCTATGGAAAAGACAAAAAAAAAAACTATATACCCTGTATACTTCGAAAGTGGGAGAGGTGGGGAGAGGGTTATAATCATGTGAAGCATAAAATAGGGTTCAATTCTATGCAAGTGCAAGATAGTATATGTACATGTACATCAATTCTTTAATCATGGTTTTGAACATTATGACAGTAAAATATTTCTTTACCATTTAATGTTATCAGACAGACTGTTTCAAATAAAACTGACTGATGAGCTGTTATTTTTTTCCACTTCAAGTAAAAAAATCAAACACATAAATTTGCTATTTCGAAGATAATTTCAGGTAGGGGTACATAATTAAAATCTTGTAAAATGCATAGAAGATTGGCAAATAGAAATTAACTCTGAGGTATGCCTTAAATGTACTTAATTATGTCATGTGACATATTTCAATGGATTATATGCAATGTTATGTATCTTTTCAATTTCAACATACTTTTCAACTTGTTCATGCCATAAGAACATAACTCAGTATATATACATGTACTTCAGACGAGTTGTTAAAGTGGTGTATTTGGTGATAATTCTGGGATAACTTCTTTTATATCTCTCAACAAAAACATGTTACGATGTAAAGGGTACTCATAAGAAGTGCCTCACCAATGTGCATC
Source organism: Anodontia alba (assembly GCA_964016985.1). Taxonomy (NCBI): domain Eukaryota; kingdom Metazoa; phylum Mollusca; class Bivalvia; order Lucinida; family Lucinidae; genus Anodontia; species Anodontia alba. The sequence goes on from OZ024823.1 coordinate 106,812,369, forward strand.
TAACAAGTACCCACAACATGTTTTTTTTTAGAGAACTACAGGAAATTATCCCAGAATTATCATCAAATACTCCACCTTAATGACTCTGATATTCATTTGTTTAGCATTGATATTGTGTGCACATGAACAAACATTTTACATAAATAATAGTAGAATTATAGCATAATATTGCTTTTCTTTCAGCAAAGTAGGTTCAAGGAAAATGTTTACATTTAACCCCTTAAACACATGTACTGACAGAATAAAGAGCCACAAAGTAAATAAAGACAAAAGTACCTTATCATCATCACTGTCATCATCATCATACATGCCTTTTTCTTTCACAGTGGATTCATCTTTCTTTGAGAGCTCCTTTGTTTTCTCACTAGATGATGCTGGTTTCTCTTTTTCTTTCTCCTCAGTGATCTGACAACATGTAAAAATACATGAGCTATGCATATGAAAACCTACATAACACTAACATATAAATATTGCATCCTGCTGAGGGGGATTGAAAAAATATCGCCCTAAAGAGTATGATTATCAAACAAAGTGGTGCTGGAAATAGTACAGTCTTCAGAACCTGAAGATTTGGAGATACAACAAAATATTTCAGGAAAACAATGCAAGATTTAATTTAGGAAATGAATACCCATATTTTTATGTGTTTTTTTATTTTTATTATTATTAAGAAATGATAGAATTTTAAGAAAATCTATTAATAAAAACAATGCCTTATACTGATCTAAGACAATCCACTTAGACAACATCCAAACCCTGTAATTAAAAAAAAAAAATGCATACATAGTCTCTGACCTCATGGTACACATGCACAGACTGATCTCAAGTTTCATCAAGATGTCATCAGGTAAAGTTTTCCTTGTGCAGCATAAGCCACCAAATGAAAGCTGTTTTTTCCCTCACATATGCCAAGGGGGTAAGAAAATACTTTGTTATCGTACATTATGGGAATTTTGTGGAATCTCAACACTGAAAATCACAGACCCTAACCAAGCAACTGTGATGTGCAGTCTGGCCTTCAATAGGCTTGCTTGTGCAATAGTTTATAAACCTACAAGGAGCTTTTTCCATCCAAAGCATATTGATATTTTTCTAATTTCTCTTGTTGGTACTCACCTGAAGTGTCACAATCAGGCACTTCTAAGGAGTAAACACAACCTATGTTTCCATGAAAATATCTGCACCCCTCACCTATGCACCCCCCCCCCCCCCACCACATATACACGCACGCACACACACACGTACACGTACACACACACGCACATACACGTACACACACACACACACACACACACACACACACACACACACACACACACACACACACACACACACACGCACTTCTTATCTAGAACAATGGTGAACACATTAAATATCTAACTTACAATGACTATCCATCCAATGACTATCCCTTCTACAAGTACAGATATAAATACACTCACCTTAAAAGCTTCAAATATTTTAGCAAATGTGAAGTAATTAATATCTGTTGGATCAAGATCTAACTGCTCTTGTATATACCTGCAAAGAAAACAAAAACTCTAACATTTATACTTAAGAACTAAAACATTAGAAGAGGATAATAGTTACTTAAGTCATAGAATTAAGAGTTCAATTGAGCCTTAACCCTTGTCAGGCTGAATAAATTAAGATGCCACTCCCACTTCTAATTGTCAGCCAATCAGATTGCTTGATCTAGGTTGTTGATACAAATCAACCTACTAAATGGCACACAGTGCAGATCCAGATCAAATGGATTCTTCAGAAACCAACTGATCTGGATCTACACTGTTTGTAAAGACAGGGCATACCCGGACTGAGCAGGACCAGGGCTAATTGGAAAGATTTTGACAATACAAATCAGATAATCTCTCACAGTTTATGGCAGTCAAGCAACCAACATTCTGAAACTAAAAGAAAATCATGTATATACATTTACAAAAACACATATATCTAACTCACTGATAGTCTTGAATACCAGTAAACCCTTAAAAAGCTAAATAAAATTGTAGCAGATGGAAATACATGCAATTCAGAATATCATCTGCTGCAGTTGCAGTTGGAGCTTTAAGGGTTAAACTTCACTTTCCTTCAAGCCTTCAGGCTAAGTATGTTTGGAATAAGAAATGATGAGCAATGTGCAACAAGAAGTGGCAAGAAGTGCTTATTAGATACCCCTGCGAGGCAATGTCTGCATTCTGATAAATTACATGTATTTTGCAAGACAAGAGGAAGAAACCAAAACATAACAGTCAGAGAGACTGACATACATACAGACATGGAAACAGTATCCCTGTACATTTGTGCAGTTCGATCAGGGCCTTCATTGCCTGCTTAAAGAATCAGTGGATACTATTAAATACATTGACAAACTGAGAAGGCTCGGATCTGACTGCACATATGTGCATGCCAGTCAGCGCTTTCCTTGCCTGCAAATGGCACAAGAGCACTTTTCTTGTGTTTGCCATCAAACACACAAATAAACAGGAGGCATAACAAGTAAAAAGGGACTTAAGCCCATGCAAGACAGTGAAGGTCCAGGTAAGTCTTTACTGAGCAATCTGTGGATACCCAACGGTCCAAGGCTTCCTCAAACAGACAATAAACACAAAAACAAGAGGCCCACGGGCCATGGGTCGCTCACCTGAGTGACACAGCCACTGCAGATATGCAGATGTTATGCAACATTTTTCCAATCCTGTCATTGCAACTAATGAAAAGATCATCCTTTAAGCAGTTCTTAATTTTGAAGAAGAATATTATACATGGCATGACAGTCAATGGAGCGTGATCATTTGAACAAACTCTCAATCTCATTTCAACAGTAGGATCAATGTAAAATTTGGTGTCAATTGGCTAAGTAGTTTCTGAAGAATCATGATTTTATACATATAAACAGCACAGTGGCAGGGAAATATAATAAACATAAACAAGATGGCAGCCAACTTTGAGTCAATTGCTCTTTTGGTTCAGGAGAAAAAGTTCAAAACAGATTTTCAAAGTGGCCGCCACAGCCGCAATTTGAGATTTCCAGTCGCAACGATTTGAGCTATTTTTGATTTACAAGTCACCCTGATGCTTCCTACCAAGTTTCGAGTCAATTGGCCTTTCAGTTCAGAAGAAGAAGGGAAAAATAGATTTTGAAGATGGCCACCATCTTGGATTTCCAATTGGAACGATTTTAGCTATTTTTTATATCTACAAGTCATCCCGATGCTTCCTGCCAATTTTCAAACTGGCCCTTTGGTTCAGGAAAATAAGTGAAAAATAAGAGTCTCAAGATGGCCGCCATGATGGCCATCTTAGACTTCCGATCCAAACAATTTAAGCTATTTTAGATCTACAAGTCACCCGAATGTTTCCTACCTAGTTTAAAGTCAACAAGACTTTCGGTTCAGGAGAAGAAGTGAAAAATAGATTTTCAAGATGGTCGCCATGGTGGCCATCTTGGATTTCCAATTGGAATGATTTTAGCCATTTTTATATATAAGTCATCCCGATGCTTCCTACCAAGTTTCAAGTCAATTGGCTTTTGGGTTTAGGAGAAGAAGCAAAAAAAAAAAGATTTGCAAGATGGCCACCATGGCGGCCATCTTGGATTTCCTATCAGCATGATTTTAGCTATTTTTGATCTACAAGTCACCCTGATGCTTCCTACCAAGTTTGGAGTCAATTGGCCTTTCAGCTCAGGAGAAGAAGCGACAAATAGATTTTCAAGATAGCGGCCATGGCGGCCATCTTGGATTTCCGACTGGAACAATTTTAGCTACTTTTGATCTACAAGTCACCTGGATGCTTCCTACCAAGTTTTGAGTCAGTTGGCATTTGGGGTTAGGAGAAGAAGGGATAAATAGATTTTCAAGATGGCCGCCATGGCGGCCATCTTGGATTTACAATTGACACAATTTTAGCTATTTGATCTACAAGTCACCCCAATGCTTCCTAGCAAGTTTGGAGTCAATTGGCCTTTCAGTTCAGGAGAAGAAGCAAAAAATTGATTTTCAAGATGGCTGCCATGGCAGCCATCTTGGATTTCCGATCGGCACGATTTTAGCTACTTTTGATCTATAAGTCACCCCGATGCTTCCTATCATGTTTGGAGTCAATTGGCTTTTGGGTTTAGGAGAAGAAGCGAAAAATAGATTTTCAAGATGGCTGCCATGGCAGCCATCTTGGATTTGAGATCGGCATGATTTTAGCTATTTTTGATCTACAAGTCACCCCGATGCTTCCTAGCAAGTTTGGAGTCAATTGGCCTTTCGGTTCAGGAGAAGAAGCGAAAAATAAATTTTTTAAGATGGTGGACATCTTGTATTTCCAATCAGCACGATTTTAGCTATTTTTGATCTACAAGTCACCCCGATGCTTCCTAGCAAATTTGGAGTCAATTGGCCTTTCGGTTCAGGAGAAGAAGCAAAAAAAGATTTTCAAAATGGCGGCCATGGCGGCCATCTTGGATTTCCGATCGGAATGATTTTAGCTATTTTTGATCTACAAGTCACCCCGATGCTTCCTACCAAGTATCGAGTCAACTGGCCCAGGGGTGTAGTAGGCTTTTAAAGCAATTGTTGATGCCGCACGACGGATGACAATAGCTCACCATGAGCACTTCGTGCTCAGTTGAGCTAATAAGACTGCACAGATAAGCAAAATGAACAAAGTCTTCACTTGTTGTACATTATAAGGTAAACATATTGCAGCTTATATAAAATCCAAACCATTAACACTCAGCATGCTGGGTAAAAATCATACAACATTTTGAAATATTTTTCTTATTTTTCCCAGAATATAGGATTTGATATTTAATGCAAATTGTCTTCTTAGGAGACAATTTGCATAAAGTCAAATCCTATTTTCTGGGAAAAATAAGTAAAATATCATCAATTTGCCCTCTGCTGAATTTGCTCATAGCATGCTATGTGTTAACTTGGCATCTAACTGAAGAATTTTCTGCAACTTACTCCACTTGTACTTCTGGTTCTTTCTGTTTGCTTCTGACTGCCGCTACTTTCTTTTTATTTTCCTCCTCTTGTTTCTCCACTCTGTTCTTCTTTGCCTTCTTTTTCTTCTTCTTTCTTTTCTTATTCTTTGACTAAAATATGGAAGATTTGTTGATTATTAATCCTAGTCCCGCTGAACTCCAATATGCCCCAACTTTGCAAACAGTGTAGATCCCTATCAGTCTGCTTCTTAATAAGCCAATTGATCTGGATCCGCACTATCTGTCAGTCAATATCTGAATTTTTATCAACAACATAGATCAAGCAATCTGATTGGCTGATAATTAGAAGTGGGCATGATATCTTAATTTTTTCAGCATGGCAGGGGTTAAGAAGAAATTTTACAATTTTAACCTTAGAACTCTCTGGGCAAATGTAGCAGATGACAATTGTTCAAAGCATGATTAGCTTAATGAGCTGATTAATGACAAACTCGTTAACTGTTGTAGCAAAGGTATTTTCCATTACATTGATATTTTGCTGCATAAAATATGAGTAGCTTTTGCAAGCTACTCATATTTTTTTCAGCAAAAAATATCAATGTTTTTGCCATATTTCAAGATAGAAATTTTAACAAATTTTTAGGTAACTAATCTGTCAAGTTTTGAACAACTGGGCCCTGGTAATTTTTTCTTATTTATCCAGAAAATAGATTGACATGCAAATTGTCACCACTGTCAAAGCCCATCTTCTGGAAAAAACAAAAATACCATCAATTTACTGTCTGCTGAATTTGCCCAGTGAGGAGTAATGGACAGCCAACTCCTCTGAGACCTTGATCAAATGCTGCATTAAACCACATCTGATTTGGGCATAGAATGCCAAAATCCACATTGTGGGACAAAATGCATCAACAAGTTAATCAGACATCATGACAGACCTGGTTAGTCACACATGTTAAGGCCTTTTGAATCATACAAATGTTTTGATTAGTCAGTATTTCAATATTATATCAATGAAATTTCACATAGCTCCAAATAAGGTGGTTCTTTTTTTTTTTTCTTTTTTTTTTTTTTTTTTTGAAGAAAATTTGTTTGGTATCTTTTATTTCTCCAGGACAAAATATGTTGAAGGTACTCATTAGAAGCATCTTGGCAAGGCACTTTTACTGAGTACCACAATATATGTTTTTGTGGAGAAATAAAAAAACAACATTTTTCTAATAATCCCTCTTGTCTGGCACTTTATTTCAGTCAGCTTGGAACAATGATAGAGTGGTATTGTATTTACCCATAATATTCAATGAAGAACCCTTATTGTTTGGACAGCAAAGGCAATGTCACAGCATCAGATAAGAGATAGTATCCATATATCTTTTTTCTTTCTCAATGAAAACATGTGGGTACTCATAAGAAAGACCTCATAGAGGTTCTTCTAATGAGTACCCACAACATATTTTTTGAGAAATAACCTTTTAGTTGAAAAAAAAATGCCTTCTCTGGAACTATGGTATGTCCCCTAACCTTCTATGATAATTGGGCTGTAACACTTTTGCAGTTCCTTACTTATGTGCTCAAATTTGTACCTTATTAACTCATTGTCGACTGAATGAACTCCCCCACACTATATATTGGAAGATTCTAATTTAGATTTTAGGTATGTCAGGCTATGAGATTTAGATATTCCTAGAGAAAAATGGTTAAACTGCAATTGATTGTGTTGGGGTTTAACGACAAGTCAACCCTTGAGGGTCATTTTGTGTCGTCTCCCAGAGAAAGGGAGAAAAGAGATAGAAGAGACAGTAGAAGAGATAAAAGAGAGGGACAGGGAAGAAAGAGGAACAGGAATGAAAGTGAAGAAACAGAAGAAATAAAAACATTCCCCCTCTATCCTTACCCGCTACAAGGATAGCAGGCCTTGCCCAACTGTAAGCCAATATCAGCTGGACACCCCGGTGATGTAAGATACACAGCACCTTCGCACCACCCGACCACCCCCGGTTAAACTGCAAACAGTAGAGACCCTGATCAGACGTCGCATTCTGTGGCATGTGATCTGGGTCTGCACTGTTTGCCAATTACCCTCAGGGGTCTCCAGACTACAATGAGTTAATCTTAAGTACATGTATTTGGAGGGGCAGGCCAGAATAATTAGTGTAGACCCAGGTCAGATGTTACAGAATGAGGCATCTGATCAGGGTCGAAACTATTTGCTATTAATTCAGCAGTTTTTCGACAAACTAACAGGAAGTGAATACATTTGTTCAGAATAGGACAAGTAGGATAAGTAGTTAGGGTGTCCAAATATTTAGTGTAAATATCATAGATATCCAGATAAGGCACTTTTTTCAACCAAAGAGTATCAATTTTTTTCTTACTTCTCTATGAAAACATATGATGTGGTACTCATTAGAAGTGCCTCACCGAGGCACTTCTAATGAGTACCTCAACATATGTTTTTGTTTAAGAAAAATATTTATCTGATGGCCCCTCTTATCTGTAACTATGTAACTATGGTAACTACCTCCTTTGTTTGTTGTGGCTGTTCTATGACTTCATCTTCCTCTTCTTCCTCTTCCATTTCTTCTTCCATCTCTACAGTCTCTATTTCATCAGGCTCTTCCTCGGCTTTCTCTGTTCAAACAGTATGTAACCAAAGAATTAGTTATCATGAATAGCTCTACATATTGTTGTTGTTGTTTTTTCAACCAAAAAAATACAAATTTACTTATTTATTTCCCCAGAACAAAAAGTTTAGCGAGAATGCATCATTTAGGTAATATTAATAAATATTTACATTCTCAATGCATTTCCAGCAAAACCCTATAATTGACTATTGGGACGAAATGTTGTTCATACTTCAATGAATACACTGGCTCATGTGACTTCACATCATCATTAAGTGACGTCAAAATAAATCATGATTCTCTCCAATATGAGTGGGCGAAGTTGATGTTATGACAGCAATGCAGCTGTTCCACTGGTTATAAGAAAACTGCATGCAGTTGTTTTCTTGTTTCAATTTTAGCCATTGAACCAGATTTTTTTAGTCAAATAATGGATGGAAAATAATATAAATACAGTAGAACCTTGATAATTCAAACTTCAATAATTCAAAATTCTCAATAATTCAAAATCATTTTGAAGTCCCCACTTAAATATATGTATGTATTTTAACCCTCAATTATTCAAAGTCTCAATAATTCAAACAAAACTGTTTGGTCCCTTGGACTTTGAATTATCGAGGTTCCACTGTATAAGTAATAAAGGCAATATATTTAACTTCATTGAAGTATGAACAACATAGGGTAGTGGGCAAAGTTTACATGAAAAAGGGGACACACTATGTCTGTGATACAATATTGTTCATATTTCAATGAATATTAAAAAAATTACCTTCATTTCTTAAGTATCTTATTTTCATGAAAAAACATATCATCGGAACCCTCTCATCTAGAGGCAAAACACAAGTTCAAAGTTCACTCAGCCCCAAATGTATGCTTGTTACTGCAATACAGTCAAATAGATTTACTCACCGATGGCAACTAGTGGGTGTCTAGATCTGCTTTCATCTTCTAAGAAGGTATATATCCCGTTTGAACTTGCAACCCCAGAATATTTTACTTGAGCACATAACAGTGCAGAAGACTCATATACATCATTTAGGTTGCTATGTATTTCATTGCCTGTTTTCCCTTTCAAAAGAAATTAACGAATTATAGCTCTGTATTCCAATTTACATGAAAAGCAGGCATTTGTATCACTGACCATGTTTAATATTAGTTATCATATCAAAGCGTAAACTGACACTGATACCATTTTTTACATATGCCTAAAATGTGTGTTATATCAATATGAAACCCATGGCTTTGTCAGTCAATTAGAAATCTAGATAAGGCTGATTACTTATTGACTTACCCTCATATGAAAAAGGATTGGTTTTATATATAAGAACCACATTTCACGTAATGTATGCATAGCTCCAGATCAGAAGGGGTATCAAGTTAATATTTTCTTATTTCTCTATGAAAACGTATGTTGTGGGTACTCATTAGAAGTGCCTCATCAAGGCACTTCTAATGAGTACCACAACTTATGTTTTTGTGGAGAAATAAGAAAAATCGGCACCTTTTGGTTGAAAAAATGTGTCTTTTCTGGAGCTATGTATATTAAGGAGCACTCTGGCATACCTTCAGGCTTGTCAAGCTGTTCTAACTCCTCTGGTGTGAGGCCAACCTCTTGAGCCCTCATGTCCTTAAAAGCCAGTACCTTCTCCAGGGCAGATGGCAGCTTCATTTCTTTCTCCTTTTCATCTGGTGGTGGCTGACGTGGTCCCTCAGGGACTTCATTTCTTGGGCTATCTGGTCTTGGTCCACCTAGGCCAGGTGGGCGCTCAATCCTCTGCATCATCAGGGGTGGTGGTCCTCTTTGATCTGGTGGCCCTGGAGGTCTCATCAGAGGTCTTGGTGGCATAATAGGGCCTCCTGGTCCACCATCTGGAGGTGGATGCATGCCTCTTGGAGCGCCATAAGGCATACTCACTGGAGGCATGGGTGGGCCTCCTAGGACTGGGCCTTGTTGAAGTGTTGGGCCACTGGTTGGAGGCTGATCCATTTCTCTAGATGATGGTGGTGGACCTACATACAGAATATGGACTGAGGTCAATCAGGCATGGAAGTGTTGCTTTACAGAGCTCTAGATAAGAGAGGTATTCAGATATATAGTTTTTTCTTATTTTTCCACAAAAATATGTTCAAGGTGATTCATATATGTACGCACAACATATGTTTTTATAGAGAAAAAATATTAACCCTTAAAGTGTAAAGCGAAACTGAGAAGACACTATTCTATTTTTTTTTTATTATTTTTCTTAGAAATTAAGATGGCATTTCATCTGAATCATCTGCTTGTGAAGACAGGCAATTCAAATGAACTGTCAAGCTTTCTATAAAAAAAATGTTGCCTACTGCAGTTGGGATTAACACTTAAAGAGTTTAAAGTACTTTATCTAGAACTCTGCAACTTTTATATAGTGAGCCTCTCAAGTAAAACTAGACATGTGTGCAAAGAACACAAATCCTCATTTCCTTTGGTCTTTACCCATATAGCAACAACATATGAATGCATAATTTTCAATGACTATTTTCCAAATGCTCAATCCAATGTTATACATTTTGACCCCTAGCCCTATCCTAGGGCATGACCCAGGGACAACTCAAGCACAGTGTAAGGTTTATGTCTGGGTAAGTAGCACACCAAATTTCAATTTCCTAGCATAAAAGGTACCCATGTTATGATCTCCAAGAGAAACGCAGACGTAAATGTCACTGTAAATTTGAAGTAGACTTAAACTTTTGTTAGACTCTGCTTAAGAATGTGACATAGGTATATACCGATGTAACAGCATGACAAAACCCTATATGCTCCAATGTTGCCTTTGGCAGGCGGGGAAATAAAAACAACATTATGGCTCAGGTGACCAGCACAGATGCGTCAGCCGCCTCATTCGTGCAGTCTGTTCAGCCAACCCCAATCCCTCAAAGTCTAGAAACCCCTAAAAGGGTAACTGGCAAGCAGTGCAGACCCAGATCAGATGCCACAGAATGCAGCATCTGATCTGGATCTCCACTGTTTGCAAATAGTTCAATCATCTCTAAATTACATAGCCTAATATACCTAAAATCAAAATTAGAATATATAGTGTGGGTGAGTTCATTCAGTCTACAAGGGGTTAAGGAGTATACACAACATTAATTTTTTCTGAGGTACTTCTAATGAGAACCCATAAAAGTGAGCTTTAGTGGAGAAAAAAAAAAATATAGGCTTTTGTGGAGATAAAAGAAAAATACTGTATTTGATCTAATTACTGCACTTTGCCCTTAGGTTTTTCAAAATTACTGGAAAAACCTTGTGGTAAAATATATAAAATAAAAAACATCAATAAAGGACTTACTGGATGATATTTATGCAATTTGTTTTCTGATTTTCTTTATATATAAAAGCATATATTGTTGATACTCGTTTGAATTGCATCGACAAGTCGATGCAATTCATCTGGGTACCCATAACATATGCCTTTCTAAAGAAATAGACAAAAAAGTACACTGGCTGTAATCTGAAGACTGTGCCCTTATAAGGGTATGTGCAGTAATTAGGGCGACTTCAATATCCATATATTTTTGTACATAAAACTAGACATGTGTCCAAAGTACACATATGCTCCCGCCCTTTTGCTCTTTGCCAACAACTATTTTCCAAATGCTCACTCTCACCTGTTATACATTCTGACCCCTAGCCTTACCCCAGGGCATGATTCAAAGGCAACTAGCATAGAATTGGTTTAGGTCTGGGTAAGTAGCATACCAAATTTCAACTTCCTAGCATAAGAGGTACCCAAGTTATGACCTCCAAGAGAAACGTCGATGTAAATGTCAATGTAAACTTGAATGTAAACTTAAACACTGACCCCAACTCACACCCCAGGGCATGACCTAGGGGCAACTAGAATAGACTTGAAAGTTTAGGTCTGGGTAACTAGCATACCAAAATTCAACTTCCTAGTGTGTAAGATACCCATGTTATTACCTATAAGAGAAACGCAGATGTAAATGTCAATGTAAACTAAAACATTGACCTGTAGTCCTACCCCAGGGCACAAAACATTGGCAGCTGTAGTACAATGTTATAGGTTTCAATCTGGGTTAATAGTATACCTAATTTCCACTTCCTAGCATAAAAGATATCCAAGTTATGACCTCCAAGAGAAACGCGGATGTAAATGTCAATGTAAACGTGTATGTAAACTTAAACACTGGCCCGTAGCCCCACCCCAGAGCATGACCCAGGGGCAACACTAGCACAGTTAAAGACTTAGGCCTGGGTAAGTAGCATACCACATTTGAACTTCCTCGCAATAAAGGTACCCAAGTTATGACCTCCAAGAGAAATGAAGATGTAGAGAGGTGGACGTAAATGTCAATGTAAACTTAAATACTGACCCTTAAGCCCCACCCAGGGGCATGACTTAGGGGCATAGAGCATAAATGTCAATGTAAACTTAAATACTGACCCCTAGCCCCACCCCAGGGCATGACTCAGGGGCAACTCTAGAACAGAACTGAAGGTTTAGGTCTGGGTAACTAGCATACCAAATTTCAACTTCCTAACATAAAATGTACCCAAGTTATGGTTATGATTGTGACCTACGCATGTACAGACGTACGGACATAACATCATGGCAAAATGCTACATCCTGCCTTCGGCAAGCGGGGGCATAAAAAGGGTGGCCTTATCTCATGTTAAGATTTCATTAAGATCCACAGTTTTCCAATTCGACAAAGTAGACCTGTCCAAATTCAGAGATGGACAAGTCCATTTTGATACTTCATGGTGAACTTAGGTATAGGAAATTTACCAGTTTGTTCTCTCATCCTCTTCTGTTGTTCTTCCCTTTGAGCCTCCATGAGAGCAATCTGTTGTTGCCGTAGTAACTCGGCTTCATTTCTACGGCGATCCTCTTCCTGTTTCTGTAGTGCTTGATTCTGTTTCTCCAGCAAAGCCTGTAATAACACACAGTGAACTTGATTAACCCTCAGGAAATGTGAATGGCAGTGGAGAAACAGAAGAAATGCAAACATACCCCGTTCCCCAACCTGCTGTAAGTACAGCAGGTCCTTACCTAACCATGAATTTCTGTTGCAAACAAGTCTTCTATTTGGTGTTTTCTTTTTTTTGTGTTGAGGTTTTATGGCTCAGTCAACCCATTGGGGTCATGTCGAGCATGGTCAGTTTACCTAACCATACTTTTACTGGGCAGGCTTAGTCCTCTAGTCAGTTAACCAGTATTGTGCACATTCTTTCACCAGAAACTGACAACTGCCCTTCTTGAAAATCAGCGGAAGGGAGAGAATGACCGAAGAAAATATTTCATGATCAATCTCCACGAAAGAATGTTGCCTATCCAGCGGGGGATCAAACCCACAAACTTCTGATCAAGAGTCAAATGCGCAACCAACTGAGCCACCGAGGCCAGCATTCATTTGGTTTAAAGGCCCATTTTGATGGTAGAGTATTAAAAATACCCTACCTACTCAAAGTGGTGGGTAGTTACTGACAAAGCCTTCTCTAAGCTCATTCTAACCTCTTCTTTCCACATTAATATTTATATAAAAGAGTTTATGCCTTCTTACAAATAAAGATAAAGACAGTTTTCTATTTATGACATGAAAATATACTATTATTTACTCTTTCCATTAGTTTTCTTAATTTAATGGACTTTTTTATCTGTAATTAGAAAGTCAGTTTGTTTGTGTTGATGTTTTACGGCCCAGTCAACCCAATGGGGTCATGTCGAGCGCGGTCAGTTTACCTAACCACACGTTTACTGGGCAGGCTTAGTCCTCTAAGCGGATAACCAGTACTGTGCACATTCTTTCGCCAGAAACTGACAACTGCCCTTCTTGAATCAGCGGAAGGGAGAGAATGACCGTAGAAAATATTTCATGATCAATCTCCACAAAAGAATGCTGCCGACCTCGGCGGGGGTTGAACCCGCGACCTCCTGGTCTCCAGTCGGACGGCGCATCCAACTGAGCCACCGAGGCCGGCAATTAGAAAGTCAGACATTTTAGACTGTTTTATACAGAAATTTCATTTAATACTGACAGAAAGAAGGGGGTGTCAATAACTGCACCCTGTCAATAAAATCCTCCATTATTCTGTAACATTTTGAGAAATATCAACTTTAATTAAAGCTTTACTGAAATATCTGTCGTGTATTTCATAGCTCTAAATAAGAGGGTATTAGGTAACTTTTTTTTATATTTCTCCATGAAAACATATGGTGTGGCTGCTCATTAGAAGTGCCTCAGTATAAAGGCATTTCTAATGAGTACTCACAACATATGTCTTCATGAAGAAAAAAGAAAAAAATATCATACTTTTTACTGGAAAAGTTCACCTTATCTAAAGCTATGTATTTGATATTTAAAATGAAATGGTTTCCATAATCCATTTTTATGGCTGTAATTAATTTCATAAAAACAGCCATATTTAACCTTTAACACTCCCTGGGCTATTTTTTTTTTTCTTCCCAGAAAATAGGATTTGACATTCTATGCAAATTGTCTCCATTTGCATAAAATGCCAAAAAACCTGTTTTCTGAAAAATAAGAAAAACATTTCTGCTGAATATTATACCCTGAGTGCAAAGCGTTAAAGTAGGTTTCAGTCATTATTTCAGCACTTCCATGTATTTTCATTTTCTTTTTCTGATTTCAAGAAGATTTATTTGCTTCCAACAATAAAAATGTTTTTAGGATTAAATTTAATAATAATAATAAAAAAAAAAAAAACAGTAGGATGGGCTTTGTGTAGGAGGACATTTTAACGTGCTTGAATTATGTAGCAAAATACCACATTTCAAAATAGTGTTTCTTATTTTCCCCCAGAAAACAATGTTTTACATGTCATGCGAACTGTCTTCCAAGGAGTGCAGAAGTGCAAAGCTAGTGAGTGTATTGGCCACTGAAGCAAGAGGTCCAGGGTTTGATCCCTGCTTCAGGTGATCAATTTCCCAAATCAACATGCTCCATTAGCAGCACTGGCAAGGATGACGCTAATAATACATTGCACTGTCCTTAGTACTGGGGTATTAACTGGAGGTCCCCTGTACAGTGACAGCCATCCCCTGAGCTGGCTAATGATAGCACTACTAAGAAAATTGTTCCTTAGCTGTCCATCCCACAAAACTTAAAAAAATTATCAATCATGGCTGAGTGCCGCTAAAGTAAAAAAAAAAAATATGGGAAATTAAGAAAAATATCACCAATTTGTTGTTTATTGATTTTGTTCTGAATGTGGTAAAAGGTTTAATAAGTACAATCAGGTTAACCATTTTTTTGTTTTTAACTCATAGAAGGCATTCAAACTTGCTGCAGATGACATTCTCAAAATACTTTTTCCTTCTCAGACAAAATAAGACTTGGTATTTTATGATTATCATCTGCCTAGCAGTTGATTCACATGAAATATCATGCCTTACATTCTCCGGAAAAAAAACAAAAACATGTTTTTACATTGTTGTCTGCTGCAGTGGTGACTGGCACTTATAGAATTAAGGTTGTAATTGCCACCAGTCAATCATCAGTCCTTGGCAAGATTTCAATTCAAGCATATACACTGGAACCTCTGTATAAAATGGTTCATTGTAAGACTACTTTGGATATAAGATGATTTAACCCTTAAACTGCCAATCACAACAACTATCGTCTGCTTTGTCATCTGCTTGTGATTTTAAAAGTCATTACTGCAAACAGTGTGGACCCAGATCAGACTGTTCCACTAGGAGCAGTCTGATCAGGGTCCACACTGTTTGCCTGTATACAAAAATAGGTTTGATTAGTTTGCAATATTCAGCAGACGACATAAACAGATGACATTTTCAGATGCAGGTTTTCTTCAGCCCCAAGAGTTTTGTACACGAATAAAAATGAAGAAAAACCAAAATGTACAGATTACCGGTATATAGAAAAATGACCATTTATGGTCATTTTTCTATATAATCTATACATTTTTGTTTGGATGCTTCTTTAGCTAACATGGTTTCTCCACAAGCTTCATTTGTCTGTCTTCGGTGATACCTGCTGTTGCTGCTCCATTCTCTTCTTCTGCTCCTCAGCCTCCAACATCATCTTCTGCTGTCGCACCTTCTCCATAAAATCCTCCTGATTCTCTTCTGCTCCTCCCATTTTCTGTTTCTGTTGCTGCAGTAACATTGCCTGCTGTTGTATTGCCATACGCTCCTTCTGCTGCTGTTCTAGAATTCTCTGCTGCTCTTGCTGCTCCAGCAGACGTGTCTGCATTGCTATCTTTTCTTGTAGATCCTGATCCTGTTCATAAATTAGTAAGTGTGCAATATCAATTCTAAGCAAAGTATACCATAATTGCAACAAATGTCCTAAAAGTTTGAACTCCTAATTCCCTACTTTTTTGGCTTAAATTCTGTTTTCTATGCATTTGTCCCTTTAAAATGCTTAGTGAAATGGTAAATATAGAAGACTCTGATCAGACTGCTCCTTGCATATGGCATTTTGTCAGAAACTTTGGTGTTCGATATTTTAGGACATTTACCATAGCTATATAAGGAGCTGTATAAGAGCTTTTAAACTAAAAAAAAAAAGAAAAAAAGAAAAAAGAAAAGAAAGAAAATCCTACTAGCATTTTCAGTTTGTGCACATCTGAAAGATGCTGCAAACCGTACTTTATTGTAACATATTAAAATTTAAGTTTTGTCATTTTCAAGGCATCCAGTAAGATCAAAATAAGCCAAGCATTTTTGTTGAAAATTGAATTTTGAGGTTTTTATATATCAGTACAATTTCATTCCAGATCCGAAAAGACATTTTAGGATGCTATTATGTTACAATGAAATGCAAAATTCTGTAGGTTTATTTCCTGCATAAATGACTTAAGTACCAACAACATTTTTGTCGCACCTGCTTGTAGTTTGAATTTCCATCCGTCCGTCCAACAATCTGTCCATTCGTCTGTAAACAATTTACGTTAAATCTAGCATTTAAGTGGATTTTTTGTGTTTAATGGTGATAGCTGCGAGAGTCAAACCTTGCATAATAATTGTCTTTGATATACTCAAGCAAGAACTATGACCTGGTGCCCTTGACCTAGATTTTTAGCTTGAGATACATTATCACAATTTTACATAGAGTCAAGCATTATTTACATAGAGTTTAGCATTAAAGTGCATTTCTCTGAAGCAGTGATAGATGCGAGTGTCAAACTTGCATAGTAACTGTCCTTGACATCATCTTCAAACATGCACTATGACCCAGAGCCCCTGACCTAGATTTCACGCTCCAGTGACTGTCATGATTTTACGTTAAGTCTAGCATTTACGTGCTTTCTCTGAAGCAGTGACAGCTGTGAGTGTCAAACCTTGCATAGTAATTATCCTCGACATACTCTTCAAGCACACACTATGACCCACTGCCCTTGACCTAGCTACTGCACTCGAGTGACTTTGTCATGATTTTACGTCAAGTCTAGCATTAAAGTGCATGTCTATGCATAGCAACAGATAGGGCACTTTTTTCATCTGAAAAATGCTAATATCTTTCTTATTTCTTCACAAAAACATATATTGTGGGTACGCATTTGAAGCACCTCAGTGAGGCACTTCTAATGAGTACCACAACATGTTTTTGTAGAGAAATAAGAAAAATATTATGTGGATACCCCCTCTTATCTGTAGCTATGTCTATGCAGCAGTGATAGCTGCGAGTGTCAAACCCTGCATAGTAATTGTCCTCGACATCCTCTTCAAGCACGCACTATGACCATGTGCCTTTGACCTAAATTTCGCACTACAGTAGCTTTGGCATGATTTTACACCAAGTCTAGCATTAAAGTGCATTTCCCTTAAGCAGTGGTAGCTGTGAGTGTCATACCTTGCATAGAAATTGTCCTGGCCATACTCTTCAAGCACCCACTATGACATGGTGCCCTTGACCTAGATTTTGCACTAAAGTGACTTTTGTCATGATTTTATGTCAAGTGTAGCATTAAAGTGTGTTTCTGTGAAGCAGTGATAGCTATGAGTGTCAAATCTTGCACAGTAGTTGTCCTCAACATACTCTTCAAGCATGGTACTCTTGACCCAGTACCCTTGACCTAGATTTCGAGCTTGAAAGACTTTGTCATGATTTTAGGTTGAGTCTTGCATTAAAGTACATTTCTCTGTAGCTGTGACAGCTGCTAGTGTCAAACCATGCAAAGTAATTGTCTTCTACACATTTCAAGCACACACTTTGACCTTGTGTCCTTGACCTAAATTTTGGACTCCAGTGACTTTGCCCAATTCAGGTGTGACAACTTTCGCAGAATTCTTGTTTTTATAGAGGAGTAAATTATCCCAGAATCATCATCAAATATTCTCCTTAACAAGGTCCTTAGTCCCAGGTTCACATTATTCTTTAGAGAATACAATGTACTTTAAAGTTTGAAAATTTTAACCCTTGTCCTGCTGAACCCGGATATACCCTGCCTTTGCAAACAGTGTAGATCCAGATCAGTTGGCTTCTGAAGAAGCAAACTGATCTGGATCTGCACTGTTTGCCATTAAGTATATGAACTTATAGCAACAATCCGGATCAAGCAATCTGATTGGCTGAAAATTAGAAGTGGGTGTGGCATCTTAATTTATTTAGCATGACAAGGGTTAACATATCAAATCAAATATTTAAAGTCAACTAAACCAAATAATTTGATTTTTCTGTACATATCAATACATGTATTTATCTATCAGTCCAATTGTTGAAAAGCAATTTTTATGTGAAAGAGCCAGTATACTTTGCAAATTTCAGTCCTTAAATTTAAGGCTGACATTAAGGAAGGACTGTAAACACGATTCCTGCCATCTACTCTTACAGTGTTAATCACAACTACAACAGACGACATTTTTTTTTTTTTTTTTCAAAAAAAATAAAGTCTCACATTTTAAATGGATCATCTTCATATGAAATGCCAGGTCTTATTTCCTCTAAAAAAAAAAATAGAATGTTGTCTGCTACAATTTTGCTCAGTGCTTTATGGGTTAAGTTTTGGCTTACTCTCTGAATATAAACAGTACCTGTGCCATCTGCATTTGCTGTGGCTGTTGTTGCATCAAGGGTGGAGGCTGCTGCATTAATGGAGGAGGCTGAGTCATCTGTCCAGGTGGTTGGTGAGACTGCTGACCCATCTGGCCTGGTGCCTGACCAATCTGACTCGGAGGCTGTCCCATCTGACCAGGCTGTTGACTCATTAGGCTTGGTGGTTGGCTCATCTGGCTTGACTGTTGACTCATCTGGCCTGGTGGTTGACCCAACAGGCTAGGGGGTGGTTGGCCCATCGGTCCAGGTTGCTGACTCATCAAACTTGGAGGCGGCTGTTGACCCATCTGGGGTGGTGGACCCATATGGCTTGGAGGCTGACCCATTTGTCCAGGTTTCTGACCCAACAGTCCAGGCTTAGGACCTAATAAGCTTGGTGGGTTCCCCATTGGACCAGGTGGCTGACTTGCTTGGCTTGGTGGCTGACCCATCTGTTGGTTAACTTGGCTGGTAGGTGGTGGACCCATCTGTGTAGCCTGCTGTATCATATGTGGTGGTGGTGGCATCTTTTGTTGAGAAGCTTGTCCTGGAGGATGTGTTGGCTGTGACATCAATGGTGGAGGACCTCTTGGAGGTGGTTTCTCAGTGTCCATCTGATGATCTGCAGGTCCAGAATGCTGTCTTTCTAAATGTGATGGTTGCTGCCCCTTTGGTGGTCCATGATCTCTAATCGGGGGGACATGTGGCTCATGTCCCTTGGGTGGTCCATGATCTCTCATCGGGGGTGGATGCTGCTCATGTCCCTTGGGCGGTCCATGATCTCTCATCGAAGGTGGATGCTGCTCGTGTCCCTTGGGCGGTCCATGATCTCTCATCGAAGGTGGATGCTGCTCATGTCCTTTGGGCGGTCCATGATCTCTCATTGAAGGTGGATGTGAGTCATGTCCCTTAGGAGGTCCATGATCTCTCTGGTGTGGTGGATGTGACTCACTCTGTGATGCCTCTTCATCATCTGCTGGTGCCTGTCCAGATAGCTTCAGGAGTCTCATACGTAGAGAATCCTGTTGAGAATCTGCTTGAGATGGCTGGCTTGGCTTTCCATGAGATGCACTTGGAAAGGGTGGGTGGTGGGGTGGTCCTTGCCGACCATCCTCACTCTGCATGCTGTGTGGTTGTTGTGGGGGCTGAGTATGTATTGACATAAGAGATGGTGGCTGCTGTGGTGGTTGAGCCTGCTTCTGCATCAATGGAGGTGGATCTCTGTGAGCAATTTGGTGTGGGGGAGGGGGAGGAAACTGCCTTGGTGGTGGTGACCTCTGTCCCCCTGGATGCTCATCTTGTTCCATTTCATCTATAACAGAAAAACATTTGAACATATAAAAGGAAAGTTAAGAGGTAGATCTTCCATCATTTTTTACAAGGTAGAATACTTTTGTTACCTCTTGTTTGCTTTCCTGCTCATGAATCCTCCTCTGAGAAGGGATCTATTTTCAAAGAAAAGAATTTGTTCCCAGGGTTTCAGAAAAGGGCTCTACCCCTTGGGAGCAAATTCTTTTCACCAAACCTCTTCTAAAAAGAGGTCCTCTCTAATTTTCTCTACTGGGGAGCAAATTCTTTCCTTTTCAGAAGGGAGGTAAAAACAAAAATCACAGAGTCGCCTACCAGGATTCAGATAAAAACGGTATTAAGATATTTTTTTCTTAGTTTTCCATGAAAATAAGTCAGGATACACATTAGAATTGCCTTATTAATGTGGTTCTAATGAGCACATATTACATGCCTTTGTTTTGAGAAATAATTAGAATATGTGTATACTATTTTTTGAGTCTGCTAGCGACAGCTAGCAGGCTCTATGCAATCGCATGGGGTTTTTTACTACGTCACAAGCGGATTTTCATCACCGCTATATTCATACGCGCACTACTTCTTAATCAGACGCAATGCGGCACTATTACGGCGAACTGAATGTGAAGCAGGGGAATTTTTTATAGCTTTTCTATTTCGCTAACATAACTGTAACTGAAATCGATTTAGATAGTGCAATTTGAA
The DNA here is from genome assembly GCA_964016985.1 of Anodontia alba. Taxonomy (NCBI): domain Eukaryota; kingdom Metazoa; phylum Mollusca; class Bivalvia; order Lucinida; family Lucinidae; genus Anodontia; species Anodontia alba. The sequence continues at coordinate 106,832,964 of OZ024823.1, forward strand.
ACATAGACTTCAAAATTCGGTGTAGTAATACACGCGCTACTTTTGTCAATCACCCCACGCCATCTTTGATGTTGTGCTTAGCAACGGAAGCTGAACGAAAAGAAAGTATCAGAATCTACTTATTCGATATTGAATATAGCAAGACATCAGGCATTTAATTCATTCCTCCTACATGAAATTACTTTATTCACACCTCAGTGACACGGAGTTGTCTGACGACTGCTGACCCATTTATACGTTATGACCCTTCTTTTGTGGACATCGGAAAATCTCTTGAAAACAGAAAAGGGTAGGCATAGCTGGTCGGGCTAATCTGTCGATGCTTAGGTGAAGCACTATCAAATGACAATCAGTTATTAAAGCTAATCTGGATTGAACATAGCCATTTCAAATTTATTTAATCTGCTCGTCTTCATAATAAGTTGATAAAGATACATTTATAAAATTGCACCAGAATAATCGTGGAGCTACATCAGGTGTTGAATATGTATGAACTGGAGCATATCTAGACTTGAACTTTGATAATTCTAGAAATTGGAAATTGCTGCAGGAGATACACTCATTTGGAATAATCAGGTGGTAAACTTCATTGGAAAATAAAGAGGTTCATTACTCCAATCACTGCATTGGCCTATATATGCAGATAATAAAATGGATTTTTTTTGTGAAGAAAGAAACAAAACAGAAGAGAAATAATTGTATTTAGTTTTTCAGTACATGGTTAGATTATTTATGTATATCTGTTTTACACAGATGCCTCAGTAAAGACCCATTCTTATTTATACATTAAAAGAAGTAGAATGCATTTCCATCTGACTGATTTTGAGAAATTAAATTGATAGTGAAAGCATGTAGTACAAAGTGTTCATGTTGGTTGTTTTTCAAGGAATAGTAAATTTTTTCACAAAGCCTTGTCTCTGAATGTAAATTTAATATTGGATGAAGACACTGGTTGTAAGAAAGTGTGAAAATATGGATATAGAGCAAAATCCAGGTCCATCAAATCATATAAATCTAATTATGTAATTAAGTTAATGCCTTTTTTCGCGACACCGCCTTCTGAACAATTCAGAGTAACTACAGTTGCTATACTGGATGTACATTACTCTGTGGTGGTTCTGAATCTCTTTTAACTACACTTTTATTTAACTTTAACATGCGTAAAGTAACGTTATTATTTACCTGTATTATCAGTTAGATAACACACTTTTTGAATAAAAATTACTGGCATGTTTCTTATTTTTCTTAAGGAATACATGTTGTGGATATTCATTAAAAGAGCCCTACCAATGAATGACCTTCTAATAAGTTCCAACATGTTTTTGTGTTGAAATTATAATGAACTAGAACATGTGTTTGAACAACACTATGACCCCAACTATATGGTTTCCCTTAAACATGCATTGTCCATAATACTGAAACACTAAAAATGGCTAACTTCAAAAGTAAGAATAGGATGGCCGAAACATTCCCATACAGAACTAGTATTTTTACCGCTGGGCGGCGAATAAATTCCAACCACAGTTTAGTCTGCCATCATAATGAGAGTAAAGCAAAATGCAATTGGCTATCAGTCAAGCGTCATCCAATCAAAATCGCGCTCTGAAAATGTCACTTTGTAGACCGGATTAAAGAATGTAACGAACTCAAATAAGCGAATCTGAATAGAAGCGTTCATCATATCGATACTCCATCATGTGTATCGATACATGAAGCGTATCGGGATGCACCAATGCATCGATGAATCGTCCCACCACTAGGCGTAACTCAGCTAATATTTGGTGGACTGTAACCTCAAAACAATACGCCCTTCTCTACATCTTGGTCTAACTATAGCATAAATGAAGTTTCAGCTTGATCGGATATAAATTGTAGGAGGAGTTAACCAGAAACTAGAAGTTTAAAGAAATTTTCAATGGGGCTTAACTCTGCTAATATTTAGTGGACTGTAACCTTGAAACAATATGTGCTGCTCCACATCATGGTCTAGCTATAAATGAAGTTTCAGCTTGATTGGATGTAAATTGTAGGAGGAGTTAGCCGGAAACGAAAAGTTAAATGAAATTTTAAAAGGGACATAACTCTGCTAATATTTGGTGGACTGTGACCTAGAAACAATATGCACTGCCCCCACATCTTGGTCTAACTATAAATGAAGTTTCAGCTTGATCAGATGTAAATTGTAGGAGCAGTTATCCGGAAACGAAAAGTTTAAAGGAATTTTCAAAGGGCTATAACTCTGCTGATATTAAGTGGACTGTAACCTCAAAACAATATGCACTGTTCCACATCATGGTCTAACTATAAATGAAGCTTCAGCTTGATCAGATGTAAAGTGTAGGAGTTAACCAGAAACGAAATGTTTTCTGAAATTTTCGAAGGGGCATAGCTCTGCTAATAATTGGTGGTCTGTAGCCCAAAAACAATATGTGCTGCTTCACATCATGGTCTAGCTATATACCAAGTTTCATTTTAATCGGATGTAAACTGTAGGAGGCGTTAGCCGGAAACGAAAAAGTTTTCTGACGGACGTCATACCCCGTAAAATAATATGTCCCGTTTTTCAAACAGGTGTATAATAATTCAAAAAAGTATAAATGCAAGAGTTATGGTTCTTGCGCGCTGCATGTTGTCTAATGCTGATTGATATTTACATGACCTTTCTTGAAGATATCTTGAACAGGTTTCAAGTTACAGAGCGGACACGATTTTGTGACGCATAAAGTTCCAAGTGAAATAACTCAAAAAGTATAAATGCAAGACGTATGGTTCTTGTGCTCTGCATGTAAGATAATGTTGATTGATATTTATATGAAGTTATGTGGAGACAGCTTGAACCATTTTCAAGTTACAGAGTGGACAAGATTTTGTGACAGACGCCCGAGGGAAAAAACAATACACATCTCCCTACCCTAAAGGGAGGAGACATAAATATCAGAATCCTAGCTCAAGCGGGAGGGGGTATATTGCTTTTGGTGCAGATCTTATCAGCACTGGCGTCCCCATCCAAGGGTGTGTGTGTGGGGAGGGGGGGGGGAATATTTAGAACAGAATAGATTCAAAAACAGGCATAACTGGCATGCTAGGTCCAATGGGGGAAAAAAAAAAGCAAGAGGACCATGATGGTCCTATATCGCTCACCTGAGCAAACAGCTTTGCATACTTACTGTTGAAGTTTCAGCCAAGTTTACTGCTCTAAACTTTTTTGTATAAATTTTATAACCCTGCACCCCAGTGGCCATGTTTTTTTCATCCATCATGATGGCTTGAACTGAATAGTGAAAGAGGATCACCAAAGGAACAATTCTGCTGTTATATTGAAATTGGTCCAGTGGTTTCTGACAAATAGATTTTTAAAATGTCTTATATAGATATATAGGGAAATTAAGCCCCACCCCCTAACGGCCATGTTTTTTGACAAATCATGACAGCTTGAACAAACTTGGTAGAGGGTCACCAAAGGAAAAATCCTGCCAAGTTATATTGAAATCGGTTCAGTGGTTTCTGACAAG